>CM062235.1:5599172-6307913 GCA_031216185.1 Syzygium aqueum | reverse complement strand
GATCCGTAATAACCTAATTTCAAAAATAGAGCATGGTAAGTATGCATCCTCAAAACGATCGGTCCATGACTCAATCTAATCGTCCCTTTTTATTCCCATTTTTTATGACATTTTTCATTACTCCATGTACTTGTGAAAATGATGATAAATTTCTTAGGAAATAATGACTTATGACAGACCTAAGAAAATAATAATAAGAATTGAAAGTAATTTCTTTTCAAAGCTTTATTTTTTTTCTTTTTCTTTCCCTTTGAAAAAATTCAATGATTATTACTTTCAAAAATTACGATCAACCTAGACCTATCATGGACCGACCAAATGTACGAAAAAGTAAGTAAATTGCAAAGCATAGGATTAGAAAACTTACTTCACCCGGTAGGATAATGGCAATCACATAGACATGCACATGAATTGTGAGTTTAAATCTTAAGCTATCTATCCTAATGGCTTTTGCAAAATGAAATGATGGACGGAACGACACGTCGCAGCCTTGCGCACATTCATCATGACTAGTTGCAGCCTCGCATACAATAGTCATGACTAGTCGGGTCCAATTACTTCAGCTTGGTTCGATCGACAAGGTTAACCTCCATGCGTTGTAGCCTCACGTGCATGAGGGCGACCCTTGAGCCATTTTTTTAGAAAAATTTTCGGGATCCAAATGGGATAACCTTTAGCGAAGTCTTACCATCAAGGTTAAAGAACCATCTAAATACCATCTTAGAACTATGGGTGTGACCCAGGTCCGGTCACAGGTTTTGTGTGGTGTAGTGCAAAAACTGTAAATCATGCACAATAGTTATATGCAAACAACGCTTCAATAGTGCAAAAATTAAATCAAAATTCCACTCCACCAAACCTGCAAAACAAAGGGTTAGTCAATCACTACTCCCCTTATAACTCCCAACCTGCAAAACCATTTAACACCTAAGAATGAGAATTCAACAAATTTTGTCAAATCGAGTGATTTTTCCATAAAAATTTTTGGCCTAAGTCCTCCTTAAATTTTAAAAAAAAATTCAAGTTGTCCCCAGCGGAGTCGCCAAGCTTTCGCGACCTAAAAAAAAATCGGATTTTCCGATCTTAGGCTAATGAATTACTAGGTCAATTGAATTAACTTACCTAGCTTGAGTTCTCCCAAACTCTACCAAATCGCAACTTAGGTCCAATTGTGAACATGTAAATATTTTCAATAGGAGTCGCCACTAATCATTTAAGGTAGGTTGATTAGAAACCTAAATAAAATAGCGGGAGTACTATTTTATTCCTACGAACCAGAAATTATGGATTTGGGGACTTGGTTACGCTAAATTTCTTAACGCCCTTTCAGTACCAATTTCAGGAAAAATACTCAATTTGACAATTTTGAAAAAATTCTGACTTAAATTTCAAAGGTGCAGAAATTTCTTTTTTGATTTTCTTTTATTTAAATGGAAGCTAACCTATATTAAATGACGTGCAAAATTGACAATGCGATTGATGCAACCTAACGTGCAAACTATATGTCATGCGACGACGTGACCTATTTCTAATGACGGGCATATTATTTTTTTTGTATTTTTTTAATGAAATTCAGAATTAAAAATGCCAATTATCTAAACATGCAATTAAAGAAATTAACCTATTCTAAAGCAATTTTTTTGGTTTTTTTATGAAATTCGAAATTAAAATCACATAAAAAATAACCGCTAAATTTTTCGAATTAAGTTTCGATCTGAAGCCTGACAGATCGACCCTAAAATTCAAAATACCGGCTATGGAAATAATTCTATCTAAAGCCTGATAGATAGATTTATTTCCACGTGTGTGGTTGCGGATTAGGAAATTTTCCTAATCGATCACATCTTGAAAAAATTTAGATATCTCAAATATTTTGGATATATTCAAAGAATTTTGAAAATTCTAAAATCTATCCAAATTTGACAAGTAATGGATATCTAAGATTTCAAAAAAGGAAACAAATCCTAATTGTGATAATGCAAATTATTCAAACACGCAAAACCAGATATCAATAAACATAAATTAGGCAACAAAATATTCAAATTAAATAGGATGTGATAATTACCTGATTTGCAGATTTCTTTCCTAATTTGAATTTTCAACGAATCGGGATTACGGATCGGCGGTGCGTCGGGAGCGGCGGCGCGGATGCACGAGCGGCGGTGCACGAACGGCGGCGGCGTGCGGCAAGCGGCACGGCTTCGGGGCGGTGATGCCTGAGCGGTGGTGCGGTGATGCGACGCGATGGCATGGGCAAGAGGCGGCACGGCGACACGAGCGACAACTTCCAAGAGTTGCGGCTTGTGGGTAACCGCGGAGATGCGGTTGCTGTTGTGGTCACCGAGTCAACACAAGATCTGGTACAGCAGCACCGTCGTTGGTTGGTGTAGCAAACAACCGGCAGAAGGTTGTCGTCCTTGCGAAGGATCAGGACAGCAGCTCAACGTCGGAATGGGGACTGCGATGCGGAAGCAGCGTTGGAATCAGCTTATTGGGCGTTGGAAATGTTGAGGAGACTCATCAGAATCACCACGGACACCACAGCTAGTGATTGAGGGGGGCAAAAGCACGCTGGGAGGCTTCAGTAGGGCTAGGCTCAAGGCATGATAAGCTGGTTCCAATGGACGCAAACGGCGGCCACGAAGGGAATCACTTTGCTAGACATCTTCTTTGCTTCTTTGCTTTGCCTTCCTTTGTCTTTTCTTTTCTCTATTCTGTGTGTGATCAGACCCCCCACCCCTTTTTTTTTACTTTTCTCCTCTCTCGTGGCCGCGTGAACGTCAATTCCGTGGCCCCCTCCTTGAGAGAATCCTCAATGGATGTATTTATAGGCAAAGTTTAGGTTTTTTGCTTGTAATTATTTCCTATTTGATTCAAAGAAAATATTGCAATATCTCTGTGATAATATTAATTCATTCAATTTGAATCGTGATAATATCAAGATTAACAAACTAATATTTTCCAACTCGACATTTTCCAATGAAAATTTTAGCTCTTATAATGTTCATAGGCTTGGTCAAGAATTTTCTTGAATGCAAGCTTAGTCCAATTTTATTAAGTTCAGAGCCGTTCACTCGAGTCAATCTGTCGCCAGTCCAATGCAAATGCAGTTATATAGACCTAAATACTACTAATGATCCTAAATTCTATATGCAATGCAATATTTTTTATTTTTTAAATTAGGGACTAATAAGATTAGTCCATAATTTTTCATGCAATAAATTCTCAATAGTTAGCCAAAATTTAGATGTCAACACATAGGTAAAAATATTAATATTTCATTGATTTAAAAGTAAAAGTTCATACCATTTTTTATTTACATGTATTTATATATTCTTTGTAATTACCTCCTTTTTTGTTTCTATATAAAATAAATATAATTCTCTTTATTACTATTATTTTTCTTATTAAATAAAATAGTAATATAAAATATGATATTGGGGTGGGTACTATATAAATTAAATGGGCCAAGCAGGAATTTTAGAAAACAGATCTATTATTATTGGGGTTGGTACTATATAAATTAAATGAGTCAAGTAGGAATTTTATGAAGTAGATCATTTAGATCTCTTTCTTTTTTTTCTTTTTCTTTTTTACAATTCCCTAAATCGAAATATCATAATCTTTCTTCCTATTCGCGTGTGCGTTGACAACCCAAATAAATTTGAGCAAAATTACCAAACGTTTGATCTCAATTGCAGCTTACAACTATAGCTGCCTCATCTAAAAAAGAAGGGCACAAACATACGCGAAAGAAAAAGGACTAAACGAACCTCGTCCATTGCAATTTACTTAAAACATCCACAACATGAACCATCACACCCCATGACAATTCGGTAGAGTGAAGTTCACTCCTTTCGCTTTTTGACGTCAAAATCGGTCGTCAGGAATCAGAACTTCAACGTCGCCAAGGCAGAATCACAGCCTCAACACGTACACACAAAAGAGAAGGGGTCCACGGACAGGACACAGATGTAAGCCCAAATCAGAGAAACAAAGAAGCAGCATTACCTCAAAGAATCATGCAGAGGACGGATCCGATGAGGTGGGAGAAAGAGTAGTCACAGTGTTAGATCCAGAATTCTGATTTGCTCGTCGCGACACACTTTGTCTCGTCTTTGTTTCGTCTTCGTCAAACGAAAGTCTTCCTTTCAGGAATATTTTACTAGGACCTGAGGAAACCCCGTCGTTCGACAGGTCTCCGTTGACAAGTCGTCGAATGCGACGGCCACGAAGGGGCAGAACGTCGTGTTATAAAATCATGAAGAATGTTTATTGGCTTTTGAATTACTTTTTTTGTTCAGTACAAATTATAAAGCCAATTTTGCAGCTTTTCTTGTTGTTCTTCCCCATTTCTTTCTCGCGTCATTGGAGGTAAAGAGAGCAAAATCAACTTGAGTATCCAGAAATGTTGTTCATATAGAAATAGGTTTTGCATTACCTTTCTGGATTGGATTAGGTCATAATTGATTCGTTATTTTCTGGTTTATGTAAGTGAGATGAGTATTGGATGGGGTCATTACACATCCAATTGTAATTACTTTTTTTACATATTAAATTATATCTCGAGTTTGAGCTCACGAACAAACTAGAAAAGTTTCGATGGTTGATGGGATTTGGTGCGTGAAAATAGGAAATATATTCCTATTACTCTTCTTCAGAGAAATCACATAAGGAAGTTTTCTTTTCAAGTTTGATCGGCCAACTTTCATTGTTGGGGCTCACATTTTTAATATAATATATGTTAGTTTGTGGAGTCCAGCAAATGTGTCGGAAAAGAAGTGAATTATATTAGGAAAGTTGTTGCCCCTTCGTCTTCTTTGGGGCACAAGGGTTTTGACCATAAAAAGAGTATATATGTATATGTATTCTTTGTGGAGTCCAGCAAGTGTGTTCGTTAATGTTCTTACACGAGATGCCACATTACATGAATTTGAACTAATGGCATCCGAGTGAGGTAGGATTCTAATGAATCGGTCTTCACCGTCGTTTGGTAAAGCTCGGAAGTGATAAGTTATATCCTAAACAAAATCAGAACAATCACAATGTTAATAGAAAAATTAACACACGAATTTATCCAAGTTCACCCCAGAATAGGGCTACGTTTTGCAAAATGATTTTACTATGATATTTAAGTTTTACAACCACAATCACTTATTACAATGATCTCTCATATAAGTATAATATATAGGACTTAAAATGGGCCAAAAGCCCAAATCTATCCGAATCCCTTTAATCTTACAATAAATGGGTCAGCAAACCCTGCTAGCCCATGTTAAGTTATGGAAAAGTTGAACAGCTAGGACAATGACTAGTTTTGCACATTCAAAAAGTCTAGTATGACACAGTAATTAGTCATCGCCAAATAATTGAGACAAAGGTGAAGGATAGTCTCTGGGAATTTTGATAAGACATGATGGAAACTTAAAATGTATGACTTGAGCCTTTTGTTCAGTGAGGAAAACAGAATCCAAAGTAGACATGGCCATAGGTCGGTTTCAGGTCGAAATCGGCCTGGTCAAACCCGGGCCCGGCCCATTGACCGGCCTCGCAATTCGGAACCAGAACAAGCTCGTGACCTACAGGCCCGGTTCTAGTTCCAAATTATTTTGTTTAACAAAGTAAAAAAATTCATTATTTAATTTTTTTTTATAAAACAATTTGAACTCTAATTGTCATGCATTATAAGTGCATCGATCTCTAATTACAATACTTGGCTTGGGTGTATTGAACTCTAATTACAAGACTTGGCTTGGGTTTTATATACAATGATTCTAATGCCTCTTCGTTTCCATTAGATGTGGGACTCTCGGCTTGCCTTGAATACCTTTAATGTGAGACTCTTGGCTTATCTTCATGCAAATACCAAGAGTCCCACATCGAATGGGAATGAAGAAACCATCAAAGGGTTGTGTATAAAACCCAAGCCAAATCATGAGCATGTGAAGTTATATACCTTTTGTGGCTACGATCTTTTGTTAGTTAAGAGCAAAGGGTTCCATTGGACTATCTAGAACTGGATCGGACTAATGGTCCGGTTTTCGATTTTATGATTTGCCAGTCTAGTTCCTAGTTCTAAAATTAAGGGACCGGTCTTATCGGTTCGGTTCCCGATTTCGAGCAGAACCGGACCGAACCGGGAATCGATCACCCCTTACAATTTACATTTTGATTACAATTTATATTGAATAATTTATTTTTTTAATTTTTAAATTATGAATCGGAACCGGCCGGTTTCGATTCACACATGGCCACGAACCAGAACCGGCCGGTTCCAAACCGTGGCCATGTCTAATCCAAAGGTCTTACCAATCAACACGAGTAAGGTACAAGGGCCTTGAAAGGTCAAATCTTTTACTCTTAGAGACCATAATCCTACATATTCAATTAAAACTTCTCCTTTGTATTCTTGAAAGCTGCTCATAAATGAACATATATATTGCAGTTAGTAAATGACAATGGACATCCATATTTGTACCCTTCATCGTAATTAAATCTATGTATTATAAGGATTAACTAGGTATCTTTTTCAACACATACAAGTATTTTAAGCTGCCTCATGAAGTTTTAAGTTCCATCCAATTACTATGCTTCAGGGACCTTCTTTTTCTCCAATAGTCACTAAAGAGTACCTACAAAGTTTGGGAGGGAGTTGAGCTAAGCCCAAATGATTCTGAATATTCTTCCCTCTTCAGGTTATGCCTTAATTTGCATCCTATCAACTTCCACTTATGCCATAAAGATCGAGCATATTATTATGCAGCAAAGATTCTAAAAAGACACTGGGGAAGAGTATATTTTTTTGCGACTTTTAGGTTGTAACAAAATGCTGGAGCAGATTACTAAATAGGAAAAGGAGAAAAAAGTGAAAGTTTGATTATATAAAAGATCGTCACAATCCCCAAGTTATGATTCTTTGTGAAGAAAATCCAAAATAGTCTGAGGAGAGAACTTGCACTAGATTGTTCACAATGACATCCAGTTCATTCCAAACATGTAAGAATAATTTGGCTCACATGATGTTATGAATTAATGGTTTAATAAATATTTAAGTATTAAAACGTATTGGCTATGAAAAATAGATAAAAAGGTATAATTCTATTGAGAAGTTAAAGTTCATATGAAAAGGTGCAACTCTTATGAAGTGGGATGTGCTTTGATGGAATGCACCACTTGAAGGGGTATATATAAAAGAATCTAGTCCTCTCTCCATCCACGATAACGCACGAAAAAGAAAGTTATATTTTTATCCTCCATCGATAAAATACGTTAAGAGAAAAGTGGGTGAGGGAGAGAAATCAGATTTCTTTGTTTCTTCCATTTTTTGCAACAATTATCTTTAAAGGAAACTTTATGGATAAAGGTATGTCTTAATCCCTCTTATTGTGAAAATCATGAAGATTTAAGATCCTAGATGTCATAAATTTTCTGCATGAAATGATTACATTATAACTTACCGTTGGTATAAGAGCGAGGTTTAGGATCTCATGATTTTCTGATTATGGTTTCTGGGTTTGGATTCGCCAAACGATGTTGGTCTTTTTGTTATTTGCCAAAATGGTTGAAATGATTTTTTGTTCTGATTCATTTCGTCGAATCTTGGACCTATGTGATGGTGCCGGCGTGGTCTCCAAAACCCACTCGTTAATTTGGTTGGAGATGGGCTGTTGGAAGAGACCCCGATGACGGAAGGCGTGGCGGAACAGGATGCACAAAAAAAATGAATGGGCATGATGAAGAAGGCGCGTGGAGCCACGGGCGTTGCAATTGTAGGTGCGTGGATGCACGCACCAACGCTGACGAGCGCAATGAAGGAGAGGCGCGTGCGTGACACGCGCCCGCACTGCGTATGCAGGCGCGTGCACTACAAGCGCCCACGGGGCACGCGCCTTCTCTCCCCCCACGCTAATTACGTTTCTGCCCTCTCCACCGGTTATTTACATTTCTGCCTCTTATGTGTTTATTTATGGTTCTGCCCTTGATTGTTTAATTTATTGTTTTGCCTTTGATTGAATTATTTACCATTTTGCCACTGGCTGCATTAATTTACAATTTTACCCTCAGCATGCAATTTGGTAAATGTTTGTGAATGAAACGATTATAGTGTTTTACAATTTCAAGAATTCAATTATGAGTGGTTTGTTAGTCACCAAAGTGGTCGAACCATAATGTCTCGAATTTTTTAAATTGTATAATGTTTCTTTCAATTACCCATGATTAATTGATACTATGATTGGAATTGATATATTATATATCCTTATTGGTGTCATGGGTATATTGAAGTTCATTTATTACAAGGACTTAGGGAATGACCCAAAGGTTAATCAATTTCTTATAAGTCATGAACATAATAGTTGGTAATTAATATGTCTTGTTAAATTTGTTTGTATATCCAGAGATATCAGACAAATTTTAATGTGGTGTATTTATAATTACCAAATAAAAGTTATTAGCATCATTGTGGTTTATTGTATATTTGTATATTATAGGATTACCCAAAGGAGAACTATGATATACATGTAATGTTTAATTTGAATATGATAATGTGATATTCTCAAAGCATTAATGTATGAGTATATTCTTGTATATTTGCAGTATCTGTACCTATTTCTCTTCATTCGCATGCTTTGTCTGTTCCTTTATTCAATGGAATGAATTTCTCCGATTGGAGTGAATAAGTCCAATTTCACTTAAGTGTCTTGGATATTGATTTAGCACTTCAAATTGAGAAACCGGCTGCTATTACTAATGAGAGCAGCGATAATGAAAGGTCTCTCCATAAAGCTTGGGAAATATCGAACAAATTAAGCTTAATGTTTATGCGAATGACAGTTGCAAACAACTTAAAGATAACTCTTCCCAAAACTGAGAATGCTAAGGACTTTATGAAATTTGTGGAAGAGCGTTCTCAAATTATTGTTAAGTCACTAGCTGGTATATCAATGAGTACTTTGACTACCATGAAATATGATGGTTCACGTACCATGCATGAATATGTACTAGAGATGACAAACTTAGCAGCAAAATTAAGGACTTTGGGAATGAACATGGATGAGTACTTTTTAATACAGTTCATACTTAATTCCTTACCTAATGAACAATATGGACAATTTCAAATGAATTAAAACACTATAAAGGACAAGTGGAATGTAAACAAATTGGCCAGTATACTTGTTCAAGAGGAAACAAGGATAAAGAATTAAAACGCTCATTCTGTTCATCTCTTAAGTCATCAAGAAGTTGAGAAGAATTCCAAGAGGAAAGGTGGAAGGAGCAAGAAGAGATGAATATAACCTGAATGACTTTTCTAAGGCTTCTCAAATCCACAAGAAGGAAAACAATCTTATTAAGTGTCACTTTTGCAATAAAATTGGACACTTGAAGAAAGATTGTCTGAAGCGTAAAGCTTGGTTCGAAAAGAAAGGTAAGCCTTGTGCTTTAGTATGTTTTGAATCAAACTTTACTGAAGTTTCTCATAATACTTGGTGGATTGATTCTAGTGCCGCCACTCATGTTTCAAATACGATGCAGGAATTTTTTTCGATCCAAACCATAAAGCCAAATGAGAATTATGTGCTCATGGGGAATAGAAACAAAGCTCCAGTTGAAGGCATTGGCACTTATCGCTTGATCTTAGATACTGGGCATTATTTGGATTTATTTCAAACCCTTTATGTACCTACTTTTTCCAGCAATTTAGTTTCTCTGCCAAAACTTAATGTAGCGGATTCTCTTTTAAGTTTGGTTGTTGATCTTTCAGTTTGTATAAGAATAATAATCTTATTGGAAATGGAATTTTATGTGATGGTCTCTACAAGTTTAAACTTGATAATGTTTTGGTGAGACCTTAATGACCTTACATCATAATGTTGGTACTAAACGCAATTTAGTGGATGAGAATTCTGCTTACTTGTGGCATAAACGTTTGGGTCATATATCCAAAGAAAGAATGCAAAGATTAGTGAAGAATGAAATTCTTCCAAATTTGGATTTTACTGATCTTGGAGTATGTATTGATTGTATTAAGGGTAAACAAATAAAACACACTAAGAAATGTGCCACAAGAAGCACAGAGCTTCTTGAAAATATACACACCGATATATATGGTCCTTTTAATGTTCCATCTTTTGGTAAAGAAAGTTATTTTATCACATTTATTGATGATTTTTCACGTTAGGTTACATTTATCTATTGCATGATAAATCTTAATAAGTGAATGCACTTGAGGTGTATATTAAAGATGTTGAAAGGCAATTAGATAAAAAGGTGAAAATAGTAAGGTCGGATAGAGGTGGTGAATATTATGGAAAGTATGATGAATCGGGACAATGTCCGGGTCCATTTGCTAAATTCCTTGAAAGACATGGTATTTGTGCCCAATACACAATACCAGGTACACCACAACAAAATAGTGTAACAGAAAGGTGTAATCGTACTTTAATGGAAATGGCTAGGAGTATGATGAGTTATTCATCTCTACCCTTATCATTGTGAATGTCTGCTTTAAAGACTCCTATGTATTTATTAGATAGGACTCCTAGTAAGGCAGTTCCAAAGACTCCCTTTGAACTATGGATAGGAAAGAAACCTAGTTTACAACACCTGCATGTTTGGGGTTGACCAGCAGAAGTAAGAATTTACAATTCACATGAAAAGAAATTGGATTTAAGAACAACCAGTGGTTATTTCATTGGTTATGCATAAAAATCCAAAGGGTATAGGTTTTACTATCCTAATCATAGTACAAGCATTGTTGAATCTGGAAATGCTTGGTTCATTGAAAATGTTGACATTAGTGGGAGTGAAAGAATGCGTGATGTTTGCATTCAAGAAGTTAGGGTGGAAGTTCCTCTACCCAAAACTTCTAAAGTTGTTGTTCCTGATATTATAGTCCAACCCAACAATAATCAAGAACAACAAATTAATGATCAAACACTCCATAATGAAAATGTCAATATTGAACCTACAGTAGTTGAGCCACAAGAAAAAGCATTACGAAGATCTCAAAGAGAAAGGAGGTTGGCTATTTCTAATGACTACGTGGTTTATCTACAAGAGTCAGAAATTGACTTAGAAATTAGTAATGATCTAGGTTCATTTTTACAAGCCATGGAATGTGATGATTCTACTAAATGGTTCAATGCCATGGAAGAAGAGTTAAAATCTCTGGATCAAAATCAAGTTTGGAATCTCATTAAATTGCCTGAAGGATGCAAAAAGGTCGGGTATAAATGGGTCTTTAAGACCAAGCACGACTCAAAAGGTAATATCGAACGATATAAGACTAGACTTGTTGCTAAAGGTTTTATTCAGAAAGAAGGCATTGACTATAAGGAGATATTTTCACCAGTCTCCAAGAAAGACTCACTTAGAATCATTATGGCTTTGGTGGCTCATTACAATTTAGAGTTACACCAAATAGATGTTAAAACTGCCTTTCTTAATGGGAATTTAAAGGAAGAAGTTTATATGAACAAACCCGATGGCTTTTCAGTTAAAGGAAAGGAACACATGGTATGTAAGTTAAAGAAATCAATATATAGACTTAAACAAGCTTCCCAACAATGAGATCTTAAGTTTAATGATACCATAACTTCTTTTGGATTTAAGGAAAATACTGTTGATCGGTGTATATACAGGTCAGTGGGAGCAAGTTTATTTTTCTAGTTTTGTATGTTGATGACCTTTTACTTGCTACCAATGATCTTGGTTTGTTACATGAAACCAAGAAATTTCTCTCTAAAAATTTTGAAATGAAAGATATGAGAGAGGCAATGTATGTGATAGGAATAGAAATATTTCGTAATAGATCACAAGGATTGTTAGGGTTGTCTCAGAAAGCCTATATTGATAAAATTTTAGTGAGATTTAATATGGATAAATGTTTAGCAAGAGCAGTTCCAATTTAGAAATGTGACAAATTTAGTCTTATGCAATGTCCGAAAAGTGAATTGGAACAAGAACGAATGAAAAGTATTCCTTATGCATCTATTGTTGGAAGCTTAATGTATGCTCAAACTTGCACTAGACCAGACATTAGTTTTGCTGTCGGAATGCTGGGCAGGCATCAAAGTAACCCAGGATTAGATCATTAGAAAGCTGCAAAGAAAGTTCTCAGATACTTGCAAGGAACGAAGAATCACATGCTCACTTATAAAAGATCTGATCATCTTGAGATGATTGGATATTCAGATTCAGACTTAGCCTGATGTACTGATACAAGAAAATCAACTTTTGATTATTTGTATCTTTTGGCTGGAGGTGCAATTTCATGGAAAAGTGCAAAGCAGTCAGTTATTGCTACATCTACTATGGAGGCTGAGTTTGTGGCATGCTTTAAGACCACTATTCATGGAATATGGCTACAGAACTTTATTTCAGGGCTTGTGATTGTCGATAGTATTGCCATGCCGCTGAAAATTTATTGTGATAACTCTGTAGCAGTTTTCTTCTCTAAGAACAACAAGTACTCCAAGGGTGCTAAACATATGGAGATTAAATACTTGTCCGTTAAAGAAGAAGTTCAGAAACAAAGAGTGTCAATTGAGCACATTAGCACAAACCTTATGATTGCAGATCCCTTAACAAAAGGACTGTCGTCCAAAATTTTTAAAGAACATGTTGAAAGGATGGGTATTATTGGATGTCATTAATGATTGTAGTATGAGTGCATTAAGTTTATTTATTTGACACTATAAGCTCAATTATGTGTTTATGATATTTCCTGTTTTCTATTTGGTATACATGATGGAAATAGATGAATGTGTAACAGGACAGTCTCTAATAGAGACATTATAGTTGGACCGTTACTATATTTTTCATTTATGGATCATGTTAAGTAGGAGCTATAGTTGTAGTACATGGAATGAACTATGTCGATTAATGGCATACAACCGCTATGACTCACATTAATTTCTTTATTTAACTGTGATCATTATGTGATAGGCAATTTAAGAAAGGTTTTAGCATAATGTTATTATGCACATTATAGTTTTTATTAAACCATGCAAGGAAGGTCATATGGGCAAAGTGGGAGAATGTAAGAATAATGTGGCCCACATGATGTTATGAATTAATGGTTTGATAAATATTTAAGTGCTAAAACGTATTGGCTATGAAAAAGAGATGAAAAAGTATAATTCTATTAAGAAGTTAAAGTTCCTCCGAAGAGATGCAACTCTTATGAAGTGAGATATGCTTTGATGGAATGTACCACTTGAAGGGGTATATATAAAAGAATCTAGTCCTCTCTTCATCCATAATAATGCACGAAAAAGAACGTTATATTTTTTTCAAGGGAAACGCTATGGCTAAAGGTATGTCTTAATCCTTCTTATTGTAAAAATCATGAAGATCTAATATCCTAAATGTCATAAATTTTCCACATAAAATGATTACGTTATAACTTACAAAACAATCACACAATCAAATTGCACATGCGCACTCGAACAAGCATGCAAACGCACATCGTGTCAATTCTACTCTTCCTTTTATTTTTCATTATTCTGTGATTATATAATCTACGTGAACAAATTCGTTAGCACAATAATTGAATAGCATAGGTAAAAATGTCGGTATTTCATTGATTTAGAAGCAAAAGTGCATACCATTTATATTTATATTTATATTTATATTTATTTATATATTGATTTATAATTATTTTCTTTTTTTGTTTCTATATAAATTCTAAATGATTCGCTTCCTCATCTCAAAAAAAGGCATGAACATATGCAAAAACCTGAACTATTCACAATAATTCAATGAACTTGACCAAAAAACGGGAGTGCAATAACTTTCTTACGGTAATTACTTGAGTGCTAAAAATTTGAAAATTGATTACTCAAGTGCTATCGGCTATTTGCATCGCCGAAAAATCAAACGTGGGTGCCAGTCGTCTTACGTGGCATCATTGGTGCTAACATGGACAATTAATAAAAAAAGGGATAAATGCACCAGAAGTCCTAAAACTTATCACCAAAGTGCAATTGAGTCCCAAAACTTGCAAAAAGTGCAATCAAGTCCTAAAACTTATCACGAAAGTGCAATTGAATCCTAAAACTTGCAAAAAGTACAATCGAGTCTTAAAACTTGTCACGAAAGTGCAATTGAGTCCTAAAACTTGTCAAGTTGGTGCAATCAAGTCCTTCCGTTAGCTCCGTCCAATTAGATTAACGGAAAATGCTGACGTGGCTTATTTTAACAATTTCTCGCTCCTACGTGGCAAAAAATTTAATGCCCATATTCCACGTATGCAAAAGGTCATCATTTTGGACTATTTGCAGACCAAAATGAGCGTCATTCTCCTCTTGCCCCAAACCTGCCTTCTCTCTTCGTCTTTTTTGTCCTCTTTGTTCCTTGTCTTCCCAAATTCCAAGTTTTGAGCCCTAAATCACAAGCGTGTTCGTGCGAGCCCCAAATCGAAGCTATGAGGTATCATCTTTGTTGATCGCGAGTCCGTGGGAGCCCTAAATCGAAGCTATGAGGTATCTTCCTTGTTGATCGCGAGTCCGTGCAAGCCCTAGATCGAAGCTCTGAGATATCTTTTTCGTTGATCGCCAGTCCATGCGAGTCGTCCCTCGTGGTGGCAAATTGATGGCCGGCGTCAAACCTCTTCTCGTTGTGTGCAAGTCATCCTGTGGAAGCGTGTTCGTGCAAATCATGACTCGTGCAAACGACATTCAATTTCTTCTCATTCGTGCAAGTCATATCGTTGGAGCGAGTCTGCGCAAGTTGTTTATTCTCATTTTGTAGTGTTGCGGTGGTAAATCAATGGTTGGCGTCAAATCCTTCTCGTTGCTACTTCTTTTTTATTTCAGAGACAAATTTGCAAGTAAGGAAATTGGAGAATATCTTTGTCAAACATTGGCTTAGTAAAGGATTGAAGCCAACTGGTCACAGACTAGTTTTACAATGTTTTACAACAGGCATGGTCTTTAATATTCATAGAATCTTGATTTGCTTTCTCTAGTTTGTCCCTTTGCCGCATGCACAAATGAAAATATTGCTGGAGGCATGAGTCTCAGTCTATATTGTTCCACAAGATTTGTTTTTAATGGTACTTCCTAATCAATCAACTTATATCTATTCTCTTGATTTAGTGTGGTCAATTTGTCCAAATCTTCAATTGCCAAATCAAAGAATGACGACCAGAAGATTGAGGCCAACGACATCTAAATCAAGTGGGGTAAATCCTAACGAGGTCGAGTCGGAGCTAACCTGCTATTGTGGTCTTAAATCACCAATTCTCGTGGCAAAGACAAGGAAAAATGCAGGAAGAAGGTTCCATGGATGTGCTAAGTTGGATGGTCCAGGTTCCTGCAATTTCTTTATGTGGGTTGATCCGAAGATATCAAATCAAGCAAGGGACATGATAGTCGACCTCCTCGAAAGAAATCAAGCACTATGTGAATCAAGCCAATCGAGGCACGATGAGGTCAAAGTGGGCTCATTGTTAGCTGAAATTAAGACTCAAAGGGCAAAACATAGACATTTAATGGAGGAGCTCACACGGGTGAAGAAAGAAAAGATGTTATATCAAATGGCATTTGTGTTGTGCATATGTTCTATCATTCTGTGGGTTATATGTAACGCGAGACTTGGTGGAAAGTTTCTAAGTCTTCCATAGTACCCTATTTCTTAGTTTGTAATTTGTAAATCTGGCTGTGGATTAATGAGATGAGTGTGTCATGATTAGATTTCTGGTGCACCCTATCATGTTCACATTAAGTTGCTTCATATTTGGAAGAACTCATTATGGACAACTTTATAAAGAATCCATTGAGAGTTGCACATATGTACTTACGTAAACAAACTCATTCTACGGCCAATAAGTATTCAGGTAGATTGTGACTCAAAAGCCACAAAAATGCATGGGGATTGAGGTATTAAAAAGAAGCAACTAAAATGATTTGCTTCGATATCAAATGATCATTCCTCCATCATCTTACTGGAATCTACATCATTATAAATGGGGAATCTACATAAATAAAAACTTCACCAAAAATAATCTTGCTCAACAGAAAAATGCAGAAAATACAGCAACTAAATTGATTTTCTTAGATATCAAAATGATCGTTCCTCCATCATCTTACTAGGACACCGAATCCCATATCTACATCGTCATAAATGGGGAACTTACAGAAACAAAAACTTCACCGAAAACAATCTTGCTAAAAAAATGCAGAAAATACATAAATCCAAGTCTATGAACTCTGATGGTTCTGCAGGTTTGGCCTTCACTTGATTCACAAGTCTAGATCTTTTCAGTAACACTTTTTTGAGGAAAAGTTGTTAACGGTTGAGGATGGGAGCTCGCCTAAGGCTGTGATGGCGCCTTTGCTTTTATAGCCACATGCTTTCGAGGAAAAGTTGCTAACGATTGAGGTTTGGAGCTCGCCTGAGGCTGTGATGGCGCCTTTGCCTTTGTAGCAACTTGCTTTCGAGGAAAAGTTGTTAACAATTGAGGTCAGGAACTAGCCCGAGGCCGTGATGATGTCTTTTCCGTTGTATCAACATGCTTTTGAGAATAAGTTGTTAATGATAGAGGTTGCACGCTGGCTTGGGTTTGTGATGATGCCTTTTTCTTGAAAGCTCTTGCAACTACTCCTTTGTCCGGTAGGCTCAATAATCTTGCACCAGGCATTCCAGGCTACATAACAATTGACATATTTAAGCTCAAGGAGACAATGAGTTGTTATTATAGAATGTTAAAACATCACTCACATTGAGAATTTGAAGGTTTGTCCTAACACCAAACCCTACCATTTTCTTCTTTTTCGGTTGTGATTGCCCTTGCATCTTTTCCTTCTCAATTGCAGGTCTCTTAAACTGGAAAAAACATTGGACATAAGAATCAAATGACAACACATAAATGCATGGGGATTAAGGTATTACTCACTGGGATTTTCTAAGGTCTATTCTCAACTATTACACTGGCTTGAGCAGAATAAATTCCTTGTCCTTGATCAATAGTGACTTCGGCAAAAGCATTGCCATCACCACAAACCTAAGCAGAAGCATTGGCTTGCCCACCACATTCTGCACTTGCCTCTACAGAGGCAATGGCCTGGCCTATAGATCCTCCTTCAGTCGTACTTGGCATTGCTTTAGGTCTAAATATATATTTATTGTCATTAAAAGTAACATTGACTTAAACATATATTGTATATCATAATCATAATCACTTACTTGTTTTCTTTTAGTCGTAGAATCAGGTGCATTGGCATTGGCACTCGATGTACACACATTAGCTTGAGCATTGGCCTAAGAAGGACATAGCAAGCATTAATTGATGATCATGACCTGATAACAAAAGCAGCATGAACATTAACAAATACCTTTTTCAATGGACATCCCTTGCGATTATGTCCAACCGCATTGCAGGTAGAACAAGTCATTTGTCTACCTTCTTTAGTCATTCTATCACCTCTTACAAGCTCAATTGGTTGCTTTTTTCTATTCCTTTTTGGCCTTCCAAGCATCCGCTTGATTGGTGGAGGTTGAAGAGCATCTTTGTTAGTTTTTTTTCAAAACTTTTGTCCTCTCACGGTTGGCATCATGAATTGATAAGCACTTAGGTACTTATTCTTGTTGAAGCACTCAGCTAAGTAATCACCTGGATCATTTTGCTTATGGTGTATTGCACATATGGCATTACAACATGGAATTCCACTAACATCCCAATTTCTATAAGAACAAGTCTTCAAATTCAAGTCAACCACATATTTGTCACCACCTTCCATAATCTCATATCCTTGATCTCCATTCCATATCAAATGGCAATACCTACTAGCACTTGCATTTTGATTTTACTTATTCACAATCCTTGGACCGTAATTTCTTGTCCACTTAGCACATGCATCCCTTTGACTATGCATTCTATTCATAACCATGATTCTAATATCCTCCAGCATACTCACAATGGCTTTACACCTAGCTTCGACACACCTACCATTAAAAGCTTCACTAAGATTATTATCAACAACATCACATTTGACGTTGGTGTCAAAGAAGGCTTTGCACCAGTGTTTTGGCTCAATTTGGAATAGATGATCATGACCCTGTGGAGTCATTTCCTTCAACCTCTGTCTATGCACCTCAAAATCTGCCATGTTAGTACTCTTGGCGCATTTCCAAAATTGTTTCATCAATTGTTTTCCTTTATATTTTTTACCTCAATTAGAATATATATGCCTTGCACACATCTTGTGTTCTGCACTTGGTAAAAGTTCAACAACTGAAAGGATGAGACCGTAACAAATACATAAGACAAAAGGAAAAACATTAAAACTGATCAACATTGCGTAAAGCGTCACAAAAAATTTCAAGATGAGTGATAATGAAATATTGCATACCTTTTGTTGGTCACTTATTAAAGCCCAACCACTGCCATTATCCATATCGAGGTCTGATCTCAACAAGTCGATAAACCAAGTACATGTGTTCTTATTCTCAATTCTTACCACTGCCCATGCCACTGGATACATTTGGTTGTTAGCATCCCTCCCTACAGCACACAACAACTCACCCTTGATTAAGCCCCTCAAGAAACATCCATCTAGTCCAATGATCTTTCTACTTCCTGCCAAAAATCCTTTCTTACATGAATCAAAGCAAAAGTAAGCCCTATCAAATAATGGAAGGGAATTTGGTAGAGGCTTTTCAACTTTTGTTTTAAAAATGCTTGAAGGGGATGCAGTGTAAAGCTCCATCAAGTAGTCCTACATCTGTGCATACTCCTTCTTATGATTGCTTTGAAATTCCTTCAACACTTTTAGCTTCGCTCTCCTAACATTGGCTCACAGTAACATCCACCCCCAGCTGTTCCCTAACTAGTTTTTTCAACTCCGGTGCCCTAATTTTAGGCATTGCAGAAATTAGTCATAAAATATTTGGCTAAGTAAGCACTGGTTACTCTCTTATTCTTGAAAGTGATACTGCATATATGTTCATCCACATACCTTTTCAAATGGAATAATCCGGTATTGCTATCAAGAGCGCCATAAATCATCCACTTACAATTGGTTTGCGTACACCTCGCTCTTACAAATCTAGTAGTATTCTTTGTGTATTTAATTGCCCTTTGCTCAACCATTGAATACCTCAAAATTGCATCTTTAAACTCAGCTGCATCCTCGAACGTCATGCCAACAATGAATATTGGATTTTTATCATTTTGAATATATGATGGGAACCTACTTCCTCTCCTTGAAAGAACAACATCTTCCTCCTCTTCACCCTCATCGTTTGAACTCAAATGAAGACTTTCTTCCTCATCTGAATTATAGTATTCTGTTTCATATCCAGAATCATCCACAGATTGAGGATAAGCTACTAACTCTGATGGTAAGTTAACATCTAATTGGGAAGTACCAGCTGCTTCAATGTTAACCCCAGTTATGAGCCTATGCATTATTGAATGTTCCTTTAACTTAGCCCTTGCTTCAATTAGTTCAAGATGATTATCGTCACTCGAGTGTTCCACATCCACCAAATTACATGCATTATCATCATCCTCATCCAGATCCCGAATACTAACCTCGACCTGATTCCCATCGTTATCAATATTCCCAATTACATTTTTGAACACATTACTAGCATCCTCATTCTCATCAAGATCTCTATCACCAACCTCAACCCAATTCATGTCATCAGGATTTCCGATAACATTTTCGAACACTACACAAGTCACATTATGAACTCTTTCTACATCCACATCATAAAGACATTCATTTTCTATCTCAGCAAATGTCTTTTCATCATCAACATACTCCACATGCAGTTCGATAATTTCAAACTATACATGATCATAGAAGAGCTCTATCACAACAGAGTTATCCCATAAATATCTAAGACAATTTTCAACAACACTACTTGTAGGAACTCTGTAATAGAGTTTCTCTATTTTGCACCCACCCAAAGCCTCAATAACTCCAGCTGTATTAGATAACGAACGCTTGCTTACGTCTATTTCGACAACATTGATCCTTCCACCTATGTATTTCAAGGGTGGTCCAACTTGAAATTTACCTCCAAAGAAAACAGTAGCAAGGACTTTGTTGTTGGCCATTGGACCTGCAAGGGGACAAAAATAAATAGCATTTTAGTTTTGAATAAGGAATTGAGAAGAACAAGAGATTTCATCTATGCTATCTCTTTTTGATACTAATCTTTTGAATTCTGATCCTGGACAACTTCACAAATTTAGCCACACGAAAGTTGCATTTCCATCTAGCAATATAAGCTACAAAATTAGACACTATTATTTTGGATTCAAATCTTGGACAACTTTACAAAATTAGCTGCACGACAGTTGCATTTCCATCAAGCAATATAAGCTACAAAATTACTAATCTTTTGTATTCAAATCCTAGGCAGCTTTACAAAATTAGCTACACGAAAGTTGCATTTCCATCGAGCAATATAAGCTACAAAATTAGAAACTGATCTTTTGGATTCAAATCATGGACAACTTTATTGAATTAGCTACAAAATGAGCAGTCGGTGACCGATCGGCTTCAATCCTTTACTATACCAATGTTTGACAAAGATATTCTCCAATTTCTTTACTTGCAAATTTGTCTCCGAAATAAAAAAGAAGCAAGGATTCGACGCCAACCTTTGATTTACCACCGCAACACTGCAAAATGAGAATAAACAACTTGCGCAGACTTGCTCCAGCGATATGACTTGCACGAATGAGAAGAAATTGAATGTCGACCTCCGACTTGCACAAATGACAATTTAGGGTTTGCACGAGTCACGATTTGCACGAACACGCTTCCGCAGGATGACTTGCACACAACGAGAAGAGGTTTGACGCCGGCCTTCGATTTGCCACCACGAGAGACGACTCGCACGGACTGGCGATCGACGAAAAAGATATCTCAGAGCTTCGATCTAGGGCTTGCATGGACTCGCGATCAACGAGGAAGATACCTCATAGCTTCGATTTAGGGCTCCCACGGACTCGCGATCGACAAAGATGATACCTCATAGCTTCGATTTGGGGCTCGCACGAACACGCCTGTGATTTAGGGCTCAAAACTTGGAATTTGGGAAGACAAGGAACAAAGAGGACAAAGAAGATGAAGAGAGAAGGCAGGTTTGGGGCAAAAGGAGAATGACGCTGATTTTGGTCCGTAAATGGTCCAAAATGACGACCTTTGCATACGTGGAATATGGGCTTTAAATTTTTTCCACGTAGGAGCGAGAAATTGTTAAAATAAGCCACGTCAGCATTTTTCGTTAATCTAATTAGACGGAGCTAACGGAAGGACTTGATTGCACCAACTTGACAAGTTTTAGGACTCAATTGCACTTTCGTGACAAGTTTTAAGACTCGATTGTACTTTTTGCAAGTTTTAGGACTCAATTGCACTTTCGTGACAAGTTTTAGGACTCGATTGCACTTTTTGCAAGTTTTAGGACTCAATTGCACTTTTGTGACAAGTTTTAGGACTTCTGGTGCATTTATCCAATAAAAAAATAAAAAAAATCCACTTCGAAATGGAAAATTAATGAAAAATCCATGTTGGACGATTTGCTAGAAATGACACTCAAAGAATTGATTTTACTCCGATGTGGCACTTAAGTGAATGAAAAAAAAAATTATAACATTCAAGTAAGAGTCATATAAAAGTTACGCTACTCCTGCTGTTATTATCCCAATAAGATCGTCACCATCCCCAAGCTATGATTCTTCATAAAGAAAATTCATAATACTACAAGGAGAGAACTTGCACTGGATTGTTCATAATGACATCCAATTCATTCCAAACAATCTCACAATCAAATTAAGATGGACAAAAACTCGTCATGAGAGGTGGACTGTTAAGCTTGAGTTTTTTATAACTTAGGCTTAAGATGATGCAGACTTTTTTATTAGACATATCTTCACCCTTTTCCCAGATGGATTGCTGGGTCGCAGGTCAAACTGGATTTTATTTAACAATGACTATGTGTCCCGAGATATTCCCATTTTTTGAGCCTTTGAAATGTGGTTTTGAACATTGATCTCGGCTTTTGTACCTTGTACTATAGTGATAGCCAAGCAGGTAGAAAGAGATCCCAATGAAAAAGGGCCGGACAGGATAAACAAAGTGTGATGACATCCAAATTCAAAACAAATCCAGCATACCATATCTTTTTCCATCATAAGTAATGCGCATCTCTTCGTTGGCTTATACGAACTTTTATACTTTCAAATTCAACCCAAAGTTTGCTTCTTTTTGTGTTCTTGTTGTTGCCACATTAAACAAGCACAACGCACACCAGAAAACACACAGAGACAGACCTGAAAAAGGATCATGCCCACTCAAACAGGCACGCAAACACACACATACTGAGGACGCCATCTCGTGTGGGTCGAAAACTGATATGAATTTGAGCAAAGTTACCAAACGTTCGACCTCTATTGCAGCTTACTAATATAACTACCTCATCTCAAAAAGGGCACATAAGCGAAACCTGCCCTATCCACTATAATTTTATGAAAAAACCCACTAAAAGATTGACGAGGTTCCGCACAACTACTCCACTTTGCGCCAGAGAGAGCAATTCCTTAACATGCAGTGACATGTGCAAAACCCCACAAAAGAAAACGGACTAACCGAACCTCGTCTATTGCAATTACTTGACATCCAACAACATGAAACATCACGCCCATGGCATTTCGACAAAGTTCATTCCTTTCACTTTTTGACCTCAAATTCGATCGTCAGGGATCGGAACTTCAATGTCCCAAAAGGCAAAACGACAACCTCAACACGAAACACAGAGAGAAAGGGCATGCGGATACAAATGTAACCCAGATTAGAAACAAGAACCGTACCTGAAACGGATCTGACGTGGTGCGAGAAAGAGTCACGGGGTAGATCCAGAACTCACCTTTGCTCGTCCCGACAAACTTTGGTCTTCGTCACGACTTTGTCAAACGGAACTCTTCCCTGAAGTTGCAGGGATGTTTACGTACGACGACTACGCGAGAGCAAAAGGCAAAGGTTCTGAGAAGCGCCGTCGGTTGACATGTCTCTGTTGGCGGCAAGTAGTTTAATGCAACGGTCATAACGGGGCGGGACAACGTCTTATAACTTTTTTTTTTTTGGTTGTCCGTGAGAGGGAGAAGGGGAAAACAAAAAAAGAAAGAAGAAAAGAAAAGAAAAAGGTAAAGAAGGAAAAGAGACGAAAAGAAAAAAAAATATTATAAAAATTTCAGAAAAATATTAAAAATTATCCACATCAACGTCGGTCGTGTCACGTATGATGATCATTGTCTGAAAAACGTGTTATAACTTGCTACTAAAATGAGTTCGTAATAAGTTGAAACGCTAAGGCATTTTATTAAGCTTCGAATAAGACAAGAAATAGACAATTTTGTCCCGGGAAATTATTCTATATTTAATTGCTTGCTTTTGCATTATCAAATCATGAAAAATGCTCATTGTCTTTTGAATTAGTCTTTTGTTCAGTACAAATTATAAAGACGATATTGCCACCCTTCTTGTTATTTTTCCCTTTTTCTTGCTCGCGTCATTGGAAGTAAGGGAAAGCAAGCTCAACTTGAGTTTGCAAAAATGCTATTTCTAGATTGGAATAGGTCAAAATCGGTTGGTTATCTTCTGGAATATGTAAGTAAGGTGAGTATTGGACGGGGTCATTACACATCCAATTGCAATTATTGCTTCACCTGCTAATGATCTTGTAATAATCGAACAATTCAGTTTTTGAACGATACAAATTGACGTATCATTGCACGCATTACAGACGGAAGAAACACCTATACATGTATATCGTCATTCAGTGTGAAGAAATAATGTCTTCAACGCCAGACCAACAGCTGCGTCGACCACAGATACCCTCCATTAATATGTGATTGGCCGCGACGACAAAAGTATAATTGATCCCATATTTAATTACTCATGTGAAAAGAGAAGCTTTGGAAGCGAGCAATACGTCTTTTGGTGAGACAGCACCCATGGTCCCCCAACCTTCTTTAAGTTATAAACTCGATCTGACTTATGCTGTAAAACGGTGGGTTTAGCATCATGACAATTCCATAAAGGTGTTGAAGACTTCGTCTACTCACAACCACAAACAAGGTGGCATTGCTCCAAACTCCAAAGTGAAAAATGACAAGAGGACCTCTCTCTCTCTCTCTCTCTCTCTCTCTCTCTCTCTCTCTCTCTCTCTCTCTCTCTCTCTCTCTCTCTCTCTCTCTCTCTCTCTCTCTCTCTCTCTCTCTCTCTCTCTCTCTCTCTCTCTCTCTCTCTCTCTCTCTCTCTCTCTCTCTCTCTCTCTCTCTCTCTCTCTCTCTCTCTCTCTCTCTCTCTCTCTCATATATAATAAACTTAAAACCCACCTTTCGCTTTCAATCTGACGGTGTATTTGGGATTGTTCATGTACTCTTTAGGGATCACTTGAGCAGTTTGACCATTTTCCATTTTTGGTGGACTAAATTGTGTCCTCAGTTCAGAAGCCAAAGTTAGAGGAAACCCAATAAGAATGCAATACCCTTTCCAGTTTTGACATCAAAAAGAAAATGTGCCACAGAACTCAATCTGGCATCTCTACAGCAGGTCCGGATTACATTGATCTGCAGACAAACAACATAGCAAAGGGAGAGCAAACAACCGCCTATCCAATGCCTAGTGGAAGTTCAATCACACCACCAGATACAAATGCATGCACAACATGAAATAGTCCAATAATGCCAACAATACTAACTGTATAAGTAAACTTTGGACTGCAGCTTCAGGTCGTGTTTCCACCATTGGTGAATGCCATGCGCCCTCTTGAACTCCAGCGACGGATTTAAATTGATTGTTAGATTTGCGGACGGGATGAGGTGCAAAGGCTCTGCCTGCTTCCCTATCGCGCTCATGAACAGCGATCCCAAAGAATGCTGAGTAGCTAACTTCCCAATAGCTCCCGCTCCAATCTCTTCCATATTGTTTCGGTGCTCGAAATAGCCAATGTATTCCGAGCAGACGTTATCAGCTGCATTGACATAGAGTTGAGGGACCCAAGCGGACAAAGCCATAAAAAAATTGGCGGATTGATTCCTGAGTTGCGGAGCCTTCATGGCTAACGTGAGCCCTGCCGTGATCACGCTGTTGGCGAATCGAATACTGTGCTTCACTTTCTTGTTCTTGATCTTCTCGATCGGGGCAGACACATAAGGCGGATTGAAGAGGAAAGACTTGAGAAATGATCCCGTTTTGGCCATGTTCTTTCCAGCTAGCAGAGCAATGGCAGACCCCAGGGAGTGGCCACCTAACCAGACCCTAGAATCGCCAGCGGTCGCAACCATATTTCGTACCGCCTGCATGGCAGTCTCAAATCGAGATGTGGAGTGGAGCCCATGCTGGATCAAGTGAAGATCCAGCTTAATATCTCGAGAGACTGATTCTTTCTTGGTTATGGTGCCTCTGAAGGCGACCACGAAATGCGGTCCATCTGCTGAGTGGTTACTTGAGGATGATGGAGGCTTATACTCGAAGATAGCACCAAAGATAGACAAGTCGACATTATCTACAAGTTTGTGCAGCAACTGAAAATTAAAAAATTCCCACCAAGGAGGAGCAAGAGCCTGGGGACCTTCACGTTTCTCCTGGCGGTCCCGCTCTAAGATATAGACACCTTGAACCAAGCAAGCAGCAACCGACCTCTGATGATGTACATTATTCCTATGTTAGAAGTCCAAGAAATGTTATTTTCGTCAATATGTTTGCTAATAATAAACTCCGTAGCTAGACTAAGCTAAATGCTCATATCATCATTTTATGTGAAAAGAAAAAAAAACTTGAGAGCCAAACAATAAATTTGAGAGAAGTTTAAAATGCCATATTTTCGAAAAAGCTTCTCATGCAGTCTGAACTTGGTGCAGAACGAAAAGTTGGCACCCCACACGTGCTGCTTCTGTCCAAAACTACGAACTAGATGTGTTATGAACCAATAGAGTATTCCATGGCAATCGTGGGGGACAAAGTTACAGTATGTGGTGCATGTGCAGGCAAATCAACGCTCAGCGATAACAGCCCATGAGATATAAAGGTCTCATGTCTAGCCAAACTCTTCCTTTTTGGCTCAGTATCTAGCACAACTGTATGATGAAGTAATTGGAGATACGCATCCCCCAGCTAAAATGAATTCCAAGGGAAGACAAGTGCCCGTAGCACATTAAGGAAGTTCTTCTGTTAAGAACACAAATTAAATACAGAAGTAGACGGAAGTTACACCATTTATGCACATTCTTAGTCGGTTTTTTCTCTTACTATAAATCCCGCTAATCCATGTTAAGTTATGGAAAAGTTGAACAGCTAGAACAGCGCTTAGTTTTGCATGTCCAAAAAATCCAGTATGACGCAGTAATTAGCCATCGCCAAATAATTGAGACAAAAGTGAAGGAAACTCTCTGGGTATTTTGATAAGACATGGCGGAAACTTAAAAGGTAAGACTTGGAGCTTGTTTTCAATGAGGAAAAAGAATCTGAAGGTCTTACCAGTCAACGCGAGTAAGGTACAAGGGCCCTGAAAGGTCAAAACTTTCCCTCTCAGAGGCCATAATCCCAGAGGTTCATTTAAGACTTCTTCTTTGTATCCCTGAAAGCTGCTCACAATTGAACATTCCATATGGCAGTTAGTAAATGCGAATGGCTAGTGACGTGTGCATAACTGCACATCCATATTAAGTCAATGTAGTATAAGGATCAACTGTGTATCCTTTTTAACATATACAACTATTTCAAGCTGCCTCATATCTGACCAAAAAAAAAAAAGCTGCCTCATGAAGTTTTAGTTCCATCCAACTATTATGCATCGGGGACCTTCTTTTTCTTCAATATTCATGTAAAGTTCAGGGAGAAAAGTAATCTGCTGAAACACTAATAATTTGGGCTGTCGAAGTCTGAGCTTAATGGTCAACGTGTCCAGACTAGTAGATCCAGTCACCAAAAGAGTACCTACAAAGAGGTTCAAGAGGGAGTTGAGCTGGCCCAAATGATTCTGAATAATCTTCCCTCTTCAGATTATGCCTTAATCTACATCCGATCAACTTCCACTTATCCCAAAAAGATCGAGCAGATTATTATGCCACAAAAATCCGAAAAGACACTGACAAAGAATATTTTGGTGCAAATTTAAGTCGTATCAAAATGGTCAAACAGATTACCGAATAGGAAAAGGAGAAATGGTGGAAGTTTGATTCTATAAAAGATCGTCACCATCGCCAAGCTATGATTCTCCACAAAGAAAATTCAAAATACTCCAAGGAGAGAACTTGCACTGGATTTCCAACCAAAAAAACAGAAGAACTTGCCCTAGATTGCTCATAAAGACGTCCAATTCATTCCAAACAATCTCACAATCAATATGCACACGACAAGGTAACAATAGATGAGTTCAATTAAATTGACAGAAACAGGTCATGAGAGGTGGACAGATTAGGCTTGAATTTTTCTAACTTAGCTTAAGTTGATACAGTTTTTTTATTAGACATATCTGCACCCTTTTCCCAGATGGATTGCCAGG
Organism: Syzygium aqueum; assembly: GCA_031216185.1. Taxonomy (NCBI): domain Eukaryota; kingdom Viridiplantae; phylum Streptophyta; class Magnoliopsida; order Myrtales; family Myrtaceae; genus Syzygium; species Syzygium aqueum. The sequence goes on along the minus strand of CM062235.1, from coordinate 6,280,385 downwards.
TCGCAGGTCAAACTGAATTTTTTCTAGCAATGACCATGTGTCCCGAGATATTTCCAAATTTAAACATTGGAAATGTGGTTTGGACATTGGTCTCGTCTTTTGTACCTTGTAATATAGTGATAGCCAAGCAGATGGATTGCTGGGTCGCAGGTCAAACTGGATTTTGTTTAGTAATGACCATGTGTCCTGAGATATTCCCAAATTTAAACATTGGAAATGTGGTTTTGGACATTGGTCTGGTCTTTTGTGCCTTGTAATATAGTGATAGCCAAGCAGGTAGAAAGAGATACCAATGAAAAAGGCAGAATAGGATAACCAAATTGTGATGACATCCAATTCAAAACAAATCCAGCATACCATATCTTTTTACATCAAAAGTAATGCACATCTCTTCATTGGCTTATACAAACTTTTTTACTTTCAAATTCAACCCAGTGTGCTTCTTATTGTTTCCACATCAAACAAGCACAACGCGCACCATAAAACACACATAGACAGACCCGAAAAATGATAGATGCGCACTCAAACAGGCACGCAAGCACACACATACTGTCGGCGCCGTCACGTGCGCGTTGAAAACCGACATGAATTTGAGCAAAAATTACCAAACGTTTGACCTCTATTGCAGCATACTAATATAGCTACCTCATCTCAAAAAGGGTAGAAACATACGCGGAACCTGACCTATTCTCAATAATTCAATGAAAACCCACTAAAAGATTAACGAGGTTCTGCACAACCACTCCACTATCAGCTAGAGAGGGAGAGAGAAATTCCTCGACCTGCAGTGACATATGCAAAACCACACAGAAGAAAAAGGACTAACCGAACCTCGTCCATTTGCAATTACTGAACATCCACAACACGAAACATCGCGCCCGTGGGCATTTTGACAAAGTCCATTCCTTTCACTTTTCGACCTCAAAATCGATCGTCAGGAATCGGAACTTCAATGTCGCCGAGGCAAAATCACAATCTCAACACGCACACAAATGTAAACCCAAATCAGAGGAACGAAGAAGCATACCTCGAGAAATCACGCAGAGAACGGATCTGATGATGAGAGGCGCGAGAAAGAGTCACAGAGGTAGATCCAGAACTCAGATTTTGTCGCCTCTTTTTGTCAAACGAAAGTCTTCCTCGCGGGGGACGTTCACCCAACGAGAGAGCGGAAGGCGAGGATCTGAGAAAACGCCGTCGTTTGACGTCTCTGTGGACAAGTCGTTGAATGCAGCGGCCCCAACACGTTTTGACTAGACTAGTTTTAATGCATTTTGCCAATCTCTGAATGAGATTGAGATTGGCATAGACAAATTATTTTTTTTTGTTTCAGTACAAATTCTAGAGGCAATTCTCCAGCTTTTCTTGTTATTTTTCCCCATTTCTTTCTCGCGAAAGCAAAATCAACTTGAGTATCCAAAAATGTCGTTTTGCAATATTTTCTAGGTTGGATTGGGTCATAATTGGTTGGTCATTTTCTGGTTTATGTGAGCAAAGGTGAGTACTAATGGGGGGGTCACCACGCATCCAATTGCTATTGCAATAATCGAACAATTCAATCTGTCGGATGATACAAAGTGACGTGTCCTTGCACGCATTACAGAGGGAAGGAAAACCAAAACCGATAAATGTATATCGTCATTCACTGTGAAAAATGAATGTCTTCGGCGCCAACAGCCGTGTCGACCAGGTGCTCATTCTTCAACAGATATCCTCCATCAATGTGATTGGCAGCGACGACAAAAGTAGAGCTGATCCCATATTAAATTACTCGAGCGAAAAAGAGAAGCTTTGGAAGTGAGCAATGCGTTTTTTACTTGGACCAGGCAACCGTGTCGATTTCGGTTTGAGCACTCCTGTACAACTCGAGTCTCTTTGAAAGAGCACTACGTCGCTCCATGACTGCTGGATCCTCATTCAATAGAGATGATAGACGCTTTTGCTGCACAGGATTTTTCGTTTCAGTATACTAATGAATCGATGAAAAAGAACATCAGGAGAAATCGTCCCATTCTCACCTCCATTGAACCGAGTTCAGTGAAGAAACGGTCGAGGAGGCATCGTTTGGCCTCCCTTACTTGACAGTGCACGATGGATTTAGGAATGGAGTGGCGCAGGGTTGCACAGACCATATTGACGTACGACAGAACTGTCGATCCTGTTTTACATTTCGTGAAAAGGAACTTCAACAATCAGTACCAGGTAAGATATTATTTTAAATCGGTCATCATAGTTTTGCCATAAATGATTGACACATAGGAATTCCACATATCTCACCTATCCGCCTGAGATATGAATCATTGTATCTGTCAAATAGTGAATGTGTGGGGTTGCCACCCTTCTCGACATCTTGAGGGAGCTTCCGGAAAAAGTCAACGGTTAGGTAACTACATTCCATGTCAACCAGCTTAAGTGTTGCTTTCTTGCTCTCTTCCCTCATTCTCTCGAGCGAATCACAAGCAGCGTTAGTGACTTCCACTCTGAGACCAGGATACTGCTTCAGCTCCTGAAGTATAGGAAAAATACACTGAGTGTTAGCCAGACTGCCTGTATATGTGCAGGTGGTCGCTCTGGTCTTGATATATATGTTAAGAGGTTTATGTGATGCGTACTAATTAAAGAGAAATAACAACGGAAATTAAAATTGGGCTCTAAAAAAGCAAGAATTGCGCATGAAGTTATTATTAACCCTTTAAAACAACATGATGCTCAAAATGCAAATTAAATTCGGTGCGTAGAGACCAATAAGCATGCACCAGAAATTATTAGAACAACCAGGGAATCTAATTGGGAAAGCAAACACCATCCAACTTTAAAAGCGGTTCTCAAGAAGTTGCTTCCTAAACCCAATTTTTTCATCTTTTTCCTTCATAAGGTTGAAAATTGAAGTTTTAACGTCAAATAATCGAGACATAAATGCTCCTAGGCACCTCTCATCCATAGGAACAATTCTAAAGAAAGAACCCAAGAGAACATACTAATAACAAGCCATGACCCAGAACATTCAAGATGCTTGAGACCCAACTTGAATTATGATCGTTTCCATTAGGAATGTAGAAAACAGGGTGGCAGATTCTATGATAATTGCAGACCCTTCAGAAGGAATACCTGATAAAGTAATTAAGTTCATTAATATCTCGTTTGCACCAATGAAACACTATCTCTATCCCTCGATATTAGGAATATATCAAAATTCGATAATGCTTTGTCGTTCTCAACTTTAGCAAAGCTCTCTTTATCCTCAGACGACCTATGTGACACCCTCCCAAGTCCCAAAAGGGTTAAAGAGTCCGAAATGTGATGCTGCAGTTAAAGATCCATCCCCAATGGTCAATTGGCAAGTATTCTCTATCCCCACGAGTCTGGCTTTGGTCAAATCATATGGTGTTTCAGTTCTTCACAACAGGACATTCAACAATGGAATGCTCGTGTGAGAACATGCTGTATTTGTTTTGAGACTTTGGAAAGGGGCAGCAGTTCTTTATAGAAGCTTTGTGCACTAGGTCCTTCAGTAGAAACCTAAAAGAAATGTAGTTCAGTAGAAAATGTACCAGTGTTTCACTAATGGCCTTGTGCACTAGGTCCTTCAGCAGAGCATGAACCTGAAGAGAAGTAAAAACATAGAAGACCATATTCAGTTTTTATAGCAAACAATGATACACACCCATAAGCACCTCCAGTATATAACACTATATCATAGGCAAACAAATGAAATAGATCTTTATGATTTTGTCTTGCGAAACTTGAAAACATATAATAAATAACTCGACAATCCCAAAAAGCGACACAGAACCATGTGGTGTTTTGGTTACTCCGAAAATTCTAGCCAAGTTTCTGATTCACCATCATAAAATCATGTCTAACATAATTCTAATGAACGATAAGCCATGTCAAGTTTTATACTAGAAGAAAACTGATTGGATTGACGTTCTTCACATTCTGATCACAAGACAAACCGACCAAGACTACCGCATTTCATTACCAATTATTTTATGTAAGCTTCAAGGTGTTAAAGCATACCGCATCAACAGAAGCCTCAGCAGGACCTCTGATAGTTATTAAAGAAGACTCGATCAGACGGCGATATCCTTGTTCAGGAGCTATTAAATGAGGTTGGTATCCATCAGCTTCTGTAATGAGCTTCTTTATATTTTCCATGGAAAGTTGTTTGTCAAATTGCAGCCTCTTAAGAGCAGCAGGGAGCTGATTGTCGAAAACATTGTAAATCTTATCACCTCCAGAGCGCCTGCACAAGAAAATAATATCAACTTTCACTTTCTTCATAACAGATACGCAAAAAAAGAAGGTGGTTCGGCCAAGAAGAATGAACTATAATACATACACGCCATCTAGGTGCTCCTTGTATATTTGATCAAAAAGACGACATATCTCCATGATTGAATATAACTTTCCCTGCATTTTAGTGAGATCTTCATCAATTATACTTCTTGTAGCATATGAACTTGAGGTGTACAGTCATGCTATTGGCATTCCCTGCCTGAGTGAAAATTGCAACCCGCAAATAGTGTAAAGCTATCAATGGGATAGTTGGTCTTCATAAAAAGAACCAGTAGAATGCAACTGATAAAATAAGCTAGCATGGGAAATAAATAAGACACATACTCCTGCATCTGAAGCTATAGGCTTGCCGAGACGATTCAATTCAGTCTCAAGCTCAAGAATTGTTTTGTTAATAAGGGATTGGATGCCTGGTATTTTGGCCTTGATTACATTCTCCAAGTGCTGCAATGAACATGATAGAATTAGCACATGAAGGTGAATAAATGGTTGAACAAAGAAATGATCACGATTTTCCAACCTTCGAAAGCGATTTCGCTAAATGCTCGGAACCCATTCTGTGAGCAAGATGCTTGTATTCAGGAGTACCAGAGAAATATTCACGCTCTCTGCGGCGAGCAGCAATCATATCGACATTCTTGTTAATATCAGCCTGGGATCGATTTACTACCCCAATCCAAGGAAACTTAAGTCGGTATGATTTCCCTTCTAATATCTAAGAAGCCAAAGGACATCAAGCTCGGTAGTTAGAATGCATCAAAACAAGGTGCTCATAATTGCAACAAGAGCACCTAAAATATAAGTCAACATAATCGAGATCTTAAAGCATGAGGACAGTTATGAATGTTTCAACACCCATTAAAAGATGTCATGCAATTTTATCAGGCTCTGCTTAGTCCTGACTCCTGACAACACTCAGATCAGCATTTTGTTGATTCAATGAAAACTAAATACAGAAAACACCAAAATATTCCCCAGTAAGAGTAATTAATACAAATCATTATCTTTCTGCAGAAAAGATACAATTAAACTTACATCAACGGCATCTGTTCCCTTATCCATTAGATCAATCTTTGTCAAGACTCCAAATGTCCTCTCCCCTAAAAAAATTCATCACAGCGACTTAGTTACTAGAAGAAAATGAATGGAGATGCCAATAGAATGCTGCAAAGATGGAATTTCACATTTGCCCATCCCTGCAAGAGTTACATTTTAGGAGATCTAACAGGAAGACAAGTTTTGGAAAGCACCCATGATATACTCTTAACAAGTCCGAGACCAGACACAAACATGAAAATTCAACCATGGAGAGTAGGAAAGTTTTGCAGGGACAGAACAAAAAAGAAATGTTACCTGTAGGATCTACTTCACGAGAGATCTTAATTGCATCAGATGTAGCAAGATCTTGATTTGCAGGTGAAATTGCAAGAATTATACAATTAGGCTGCATAAAGAATCAAGAACTAATAAATTCTTTATTGTCTTCTTGGACAGTTCCGAAGGCAGTCATTGTGATGCGAAAATACTTCTTTCAAATACCAAAGGGGCCCTTTTAAGACTAAACCAAAGTGAACACTTAACAGGTGCTGCAAAATCTAAGAATTTGGATGCCACCCCTAATGAAAGAAAACAAGAGCTGCAGAAGGCAGCATAAAACTTTCAACAACAAAATTCACCCTTATGCTATTCATGAGAGGGTACTTGCTCAAAATTCACCCAGCTATTAACAATCAGTTGTATGAATGAGAATCCTTGTATTTAGCTAACCTGCTAAACCTTCTAGCAATAAAAAAGACTATTCCAAAGTAAATAACGGACGACGTATGATGCACAATACCTTCTCGATGTATGAGCGGACCATGTTCTCAATCTCTTGTACAATGCTGTCCGGTTGGCCCTCTTGTTTTCCAAAAACACCGATTGGAAGAGAACAGTTAGTTTATGACGAAAACAGTATAAGCCATTTATGTTGACATAAATGAATCAAAGTATATGCAGCGGAACAAAGATGGCGTATGGTTTCTACTATCAGTTCACAGATGAAATTCAGCACAGGAACTGCGATGACTGAATGGACTTGTTGTCTTCTTACAGAAACCACGCTTTTCAACTCTAGGTACCATCAAGTTATAGAGAATCTCAATTCAACCAACAAAAGGAGAAGAAATCTCCAGTGATGAGATAAGACGTGACTTACCAACAGCAACCTTTGTGAGCCCAGGAAGATCAATCAAAGTCAAGTTGACAACTGCCAAAGATAAATGATACAATAAGCACTCCAAATAGATCGTGAAAAGAAAGGCTATAAAACAACAAGACCTGATTTGAGTATAGCAAGTTGTAAGAGATATGTTGTAACAATTGGACAGGAGTAAAACAAGTTGTCAGAGATAATTACAATATAACGTCATAGAAAAATAACAACACTACCTATAATTAGGTGTTTCGCCAAGAAAAGACGTACCATTAGGTGAATATATACTAAGATGGATTGGAACACTTGAAATTTGCTTTGAGCGACCAGTCTCTCGATCAGTTTCGTCTGCGATCTCCTTTCTCACGGCAGCTGCATAATTTCAATTGACATCAGCGTGCAAGCATCTACAAAAATATTTCTTCACCCAAATGAATCTCTTGTTTTGTGTGAGTGCGGGTGTGTGCATGTGTGCATGTGGAAACATGTGTAGAAGTACCAACATTGGGGAAAAAAATGTGTGGAAGTACCAAACTCATGTCTACATGTCTCAATTTGCACCCATAATTCATGATTATGACACCACTCATGCAAATAGCCAGAAATATAAGCCAGGGTGAGCTCACAGACTGGTGCAATCAGAAGCATAATGCTGTGTAAAATAACACTCTGGGAAACTGGCATCCTGCAGATTCTAATATCCCCATGAACTAGTGAGCCAAGTGCAGTGCATGAGAAATGAAGAATGTCTATATAACCAGGTAACTCCAACCGAACGCATCTGGTTAACCAACAATATTTAGTTAAAAAATTATCGTGAAGAACACACCAAAATCAGTGAATCTCTTTCGTGGAAGGTGAAGGAATTCCGCATATTCTCTGCTTCCTTCTTCAAGTTTGTGAAGCTGCAAGACAAGAGGACGTCTAGTAACAATACCTGCAAAAATCGATCACGCATCACTTTTCCAAATTCTGGACTTACGAAGAAGTGAAAAACCAAAGGTAAGAAAAAGTGCAGGTGCCATTGATTACCAGAGCCACGAGGTAAGAAGTCCTTGCCAACAACACTCTCCAGCACTGATGACTTTCCCGAACTCTGTACGACATCACAAAGCGCATTAGAGGAGATACATGACGCTCGAAATAGGGAAAGAAGATTGCTTTATCATCAAATTTATGTTTTCTAAGCCTCTGACAATGTCGCAATGGAGGAAAAACGTATGGGGTAGCATAGCTCCTACTCCAGACAAGAAGAAATCTTGAGTTAAGGCTCCTACTTCATCGTACGTCATTATTGCAGTCCTAGCCAGCAGTCGACAGAAGCTACGACACAGGAGCGACCAAAGCACACGGGATACACGGACGAGAAAATACCGCACATCGTTAAACTCGAGTGACAAATCGCCCATCAAACGACGGAGAAACCGGCTCACCCATCAATTCGAGCTAAGATTAAGCTCCGCATGAAACATTGTTCGCGTGAATTTAACGCATACAAAGAACAAAAAAACAAGGGCGAGGAAATACAGCAGATCGCCAAATCACAAGTAAGGGAAATCACCAGCGACAGGGAAAGGCGACTCAATCGGTGAACTCTGAGCTAAAACGAAGCTCCGTCGCCCAACAGCGGGCGACATAGATTCTCCAAAAACGAACGGACGTTTTCAGAGAGAGAGGGGGAGAGACAGAGAGACAGAGAGAGAGATCTGGAAGGGGAGACCTGGCCACCGACGACGGCGATGGCGGGGAGGGATTCCCAGAGGGTGGGGAGGGCGCTGGTGTCGCCGTGGTCGCCGAGAGCCGTGCAGGCTCTCTGTATCTTGTTCACCAGCGAGATCAGGTTCTCCATCTCTCACCCCGGGGGTGGGGGCAGCTCGCCGAATCGGATCCGGCGGCGGCGAGTGGCGTCGGGCTCAGATCGACCTCGATCCGACCGCTCGCCGGCGACGGACGGACGGACACAGCACTCCGCCGGCGAGATCGAGAACGCTCTCGAGAGAGAGGTTTTGAGTTTTGAAAGTGTAAGATTAGAAGCTTGAGGGAGTGGGGGTTGCTTTTGAAGTATTAAATATTGGAAGTCGGAGTGGACGTGGACGGAGACGGAGGAGAGAGACAAAAGGAAGGAACGGCTAATGACTCTGAAATGGTCAAGTCGTGTTTGAAAGTCTTTTATAGGGAGGGAGTAAACCCAAAGTCTCCCTCTTCGCACCCCTCGCTTTGTATGCTCCCTAATCCAACACTTCATTCCACATTACTATATATACATATACATATATATAGATATAGTTTTATAGTTGTTGAATTTAGTAAATCGAAATTAATTGTGCTCTTCTCCTCTTCTTCTTTTATTTTTGGGAAAATTTCAAATAAGGACACGAAGTGCTCTTATTTTCTCAAATAAAGACATGAAGTGAACCCATATGTCAAATAAGGATCTGGGAGAGGGTCGCCGCCCTCTCCCGACTCTGGCAAGGGCTAGCAACCCTCGCCTCTAGCCAGCGAAGGCCAGCAGCCCTCGCCTCTGGCTGGCGAGGTCATCGGCCATCGCCACCACCCCACTAGCGACGGGACGGCGGCCACAGGCGAGCAGGACTGGCTACTAGCTCTGCCCCCTATTTTTCTTTTTTTTTTCTTTTTAATTTTTTTTAAAATTTTAAATCTAATTTAGCTAAATTTTATGTTAAAATTGTTTTTGGACGAAAATACCCTTGGTCGCCCGGAAAATTTGGCCAGCGGGATGAGTCCTCTATTTGAAACTAATATAGCTACTTTATATTCTTATTTGAAAACATAAGCTCACTTCATGTCCCTATTTCACGCAAAGTCCATTTCGTGCCCTTTTTTGAAAAAATGATAGTACTTCAAGTTCTTATTTAAAATTTTTCAATTTTTTTTTCAATTTAACCGTTTGTTTAAACAAGTGAGAATGCTTATGTCCCGCACGAGTTCGTACCTAATTACAAAAATTTGATGGGCATCGAAAGATTGGAAATCACGAGCGAGCGCGAGTGCAGAGAGGGTTGAATAGAGTTGGTTTCGCCGTCTTATCAGATTCGAAGAAAGAGAGGGTAGAGCATACTTGTCGATAAAGAGAGGGCGGAGCATACTTGTCGATAGCCAGATCGACGATAAATATAGAAGATGGTGGTTTCGGTAACTCGATTGGAAAAGTGTACTTGCTAGCGGCGTTGAGAAGGGTAAGAAAATGCGAGTTTAGGGAGGTGAGAATGCAATTCTTTTATAATTCGGGGTTCGAGGTGCATCATCAACTCAAAGTAGAGAGGGGATAAAATGAAATTTTCTAAAAAAGAAAAAGAAAAGCAAAAGGTGATTCAAAGACTTAATTAAACAAAAAAAAATGCCGTGACAATATTGAACAATGGCTAAAGAACAGAGGACGTGAGTATCACTTCGACATTTTCCAAAAGAAACGCCACAACAGCTCTCCAGAGATTAGACTAGAGACTCGTATCAGCCGGTTCTGTTTGGATCCCACGTCACGATTGCATGTGAAGCGAAATTTGGCGAGATTTCACACATCCCGAAGGATTTAAGAACCTTGAGAAGTCGCTTTCGATTTAACATAAGCTGTGCATTTTTTTTTGAGAAGGGAGGTTGGAGGGTCTTTCTTCACTATTCTTCTATCAACGTCTTGCTTTGTTAAGAAAAAGGCGAAACGAATGTACAGCACCGCTTGTTCTTCGATCAGAAAGTAGCCCTTCATCTGAGGAATCGAATGCGTCACGAAAAGGTTGCTTTCTCGCGCGATGTACCAGCATGCTTAGCTCGCTTTATGCACCCATGCCTTTGCTTCTTAAAAAAACTTCAAGATGATCAATTTTCTTTTATCATTAAATAACATCTATCGAAATTAAGGGTTCGATGTGGTAAGCACGATGTATGATTTCTATATCGTTTGATGCGAATTCCCAAAAAAACAAATAAAAAGACTACTAAGGATCGGCATGAATGGTGAAAATTTTTAACGCGTAACTCAAACTTTATATTCTGCTGTTAAGATTGACACGCGATCCTAAAGAAAAATCCAATGAATCCACCGTTTGGCTGCTCATTAGTCAAAATCCATGTGTCTCGTCGGCCCAACGGCACGAACGATCCAGAATCTGTGGGTTTAAGAGTAGACGGAAAGAAAAGAGGGGGAGGAAGAAAAATTTGTGAAGTCCTGTGGGGAATGATCATGGGCGAGGAGGACTGCACTGTTGTTGTCTTTCGCTTCCACCTTTCTCCTTCGTCCACCAATCAGGAGAGAGCCGTTGCCGTTGCCGTGTTCGAACGCATTGAATTCAAAATTCAAAATTGGACCTCAGGACTTCAGAGACAGCCAGACAGGCATATAGGCCAAGTGGAGGGGTCATTCGTCAATCATTGATTTCTCCGAAAATATGGTCTCATGGAGATCACTGGAAAAAAACTTTGAGATCTTTCTCGGCCTTAACTTTGTTTGGTTTACGAGATAATGACATAAACAACTTATCAACTTTAGCTCAATATGTAACGTGATCCTTGAACTTTTTAATTTGTTTAATGTAGTTATTGAATTATGGCCTAATATTATTCTACGTGGTTCTTGAACTTTTAATTTGTTCAGTGTGGTCCTCGGATTTTTTATACAAGTTCAATGTAGTCCATGAACTATATGAACATATTCAATATAGTTCATGAACTATATGAACATATTCAATGTAGTTTCTGGACTTGAATTAATGTAAGGATTATATTGAACATTTTCATATAATTCATGGACTGATTTTTTTTATTTTGTCGGGAATGAATTAAATTGAACATGTATCAAAAGTTCAGGAATGACATTGAACAAATTTAAAGTTCAAAAACCATATTGCACATTGGATTAAGTTTAGCGACCATATTAAATAAATTAAAAATTCAATGACTACATTGCACATTATGCTAAATATTCAAAAACTACATTGACTAATCTAAAAGTTCGGCAACCATATTACATATTTGGCCTAAATTAAAAAAAGCCATTTGTGTCATTTTCTTCATGTAGATGGGGCATTCCTTCGAGCTCTTGTGCATCTCCAAAGTGTAGGAAATAGGAAAAGCCAATGGAGTGCTGCAGGCCCCTTCAAGCAAATCCCTTTATGCTTTAAGGAACAAGACATCATCGGCAATCAATCGTCCGGCAATTCCGATGGGAAAGCCACGTCCATTCTGTGATTGAAACGTTCCTTTTTTTTTCTTTTCGACGTAGCCGAATCATAAGGTACAATTCCTACGTGACAAGAGAGGGATCGCATTTGCAGCAAAGGTCGACGCGTTATCCCCGGCCAAGATGATAGAAGGCAGAGTCACCCTACATTCCTAGCATTCGACATCTTATCCCCGGCCAATTCTGACCATTTGGGACGATGCCGACATCTCTTTGTTTTATCATTATAATCAAGGCGAAAGATTTCGGCCGTTGCTATTGCCGTCGCTTTATGGGGTAGTATATGCAACACCCATCAACGTCATCTCTTAGTCATCACGCAACATCACTCGGCATCGTAAAATGCACGTCCCGATGACATAGCTGTTAGTAAATGCATGTCGGCCAGTTGATCACAGCGAATACATGATAGAGGAGACTTTCTCCTGTAGCATAGTCAATCGAAGATTTCTTATTGCATGTCGTATCTGGAAATATTACATCAAGTCCCCAACAGGAGATAATAGGTTAAGGAGAAGCTTGAGTATTTTCACCTTCTTTTTTTCCCTAGCCTAGTTTTGTCTCCGTTTTATACCGACAACTAAATTCAGCAATACCTAATACGAGGACACCCAAAATCGTCAGCTATTAGTTAGTCAAGTCGGGGGACCCATAGCCATAAGGGTTCTTGCTGGCCCAGTTCCATTGATCTCGGCACATCTCCTCAACGCCATATTTGGCCCTACAATGACAGTCAAACCAAACCAATGTGTGAGATAGAGGGTGTGACAGTAAGTTATCCTTTCACAGAGATCTAATTGCTGGGCTTTGTTTTTCAGTGTCCAGAGACTTTTTCTTCCAAAGACGTGTGAAAAATTTATCTCAAAGTAAAGATTGAGAAGCCATTTCAATTAACAGGATAGCTAGAACGACAGGCAAGCAGCAGATGCAACTCATTCAACCGGCACTAGAGCAGACATAATACTTCCTAACTAGTCAGTAAAATCATAGATCACCCACTACATTCATCAAACGAACAGTAATCCCCCGGATGGCATTCTTTTTCACATTCAGGCTTAAAGGCACAAAGCACACTCCAAGCCAGCCCATTAGGTGCTACCCTTTGTAGCTCCTCTTGATTATGGTATGCACAAGCAGAGGTCGACATTAGTAACACTAACCTATAAGCTATGCATAGCAATATTAACTCACAAATTTCTTCATGCAGCAATTGCATGGCCCGATACTTACTTCCAGTTCAATTCGCGTTCAGCCTTTTCTGTTGATGCATATACAACTTCAGCATCGCCTGGTCGGCGCCCAGCCATAACAAGTGGAATTTTCTGGAACAGGAGAAAACATCAGTGCGATAAACAGGTCAATGGAGAAATCAAGTCATCTCAAAAGGAATTTCGGAACAAGGAATACATGATGAAAGTGGACACTGAGAAGGGATCAGGCTCACAATCAGATCAGATGATTGAGAGTGTTATCAAATATGACGACATAAATACATAAAATTCTGTATGTATTCTGGTGCATCATCCCGATCAACTGAAACATACCTTTCCAGATTCCTTCTCAAATGCATTAACCATCTCCAAGACTGAAATTCCCTTCCCCGTTCCCAGATTATACACCTCACATGCTGACAACCAAATATGACCAGGAGAAGAGATTAATGAATTGACTTCTCAAGTCAAAGCCCAGAATCTCAAAACAATTATTTTTAAAATGTGGGTAGATTGCACGGTGAAACATTCTTACAACCTCCTGTGTAGGGCCCTTACATGAAATGTTCTGGTTGAGAAAAGACTTTATATTCAAATAAAATGCATGCAAATCACATCATACATTTGTCTTATGCATGGAGGGGGGTTAAGTAATGCCCTATTTGTGGAGGTGACAAAGAATGGTCACAACCATGCAGACACATCACAATAAAATTCAACCGACCAGCTACTGAATAGAAGCAGTACTTCAAATTAAAAAAATGTACGAGTTCTCATACCTATGCCGGGTTCTTCAAGCTTTTGCAGTGCAGCAATGTGTCCATCGGCTAGATCAACAACATGGATGTAATCACGAACCTGAGATGACACACCCAGACTTGGGTTCAGAATGTAGAACAGATGATGCATCAAGCATAAAATATTTGCTTGTTACTTTCTGTAGATGACATGACTCGAAGAACAATAAACAATTAAATCAGGAAGACTCTGCATCGACAACTTGAGCACAGCAAAGATCAGTTGTGTAGGTCTGTTTACATATATAAATGAGATTGACTCCTATCATTAATGAGGTGCATGAACAAGGAATACAACTCATTAGAGACCACATAAGTCATATTAACTCAGGGGACAAAATCATGGTGTCAAAAGACTGCATCAAAGTAATGAAGAACATGCAAATACCATACCCCAGTACCATCCTTCGTTGAATAGTCTGTTCCATAAACTGTCAAAGCAGGTCGCCTTCCAACAGCAACTTGCTGCACAAATGGCATTAGATTGTTCGGGATTCCCCTGGGATCCTCACCAATGTAGCCGCTAGGATGTGCACCAACTGGATTGAAGTATCTTAACAACATTATCTTCCATTCAGAATCTGCCCGATAAACATCACGGCATATTTCTTCGATGAAAAGCTGGAAGAACAGGCAATTGCGCTTGTATAAGATGTAGCAGAAATCAGGCAACCAAAAACAATTTGGAATAATTCCCCACTAGTACTAAAAAGGGAATTAGCATAATAGTAGGAAAGAAACCATCCTTCTTTTTTTCTCACGTTTCTAAGGGACACAATATACATCCTTGCCTTCATGCTTGTTATGGTATATTTACGAATATCAGTTAGTAGTTAGTAGTGGTCATCAATGAGATAACTAGGGTTTTTGGGTGTCTTTCGTGCTCTATAAATAGAGCAATCTATGTATTTTTTTATCAAGTCACTTAAGTAAAAATTTAGCCTTTGAGTATTTTCTCTCCCCTCTCTTAAAGATCCTAGAATATCTATACAGTATCAGAGTCATCAAGAAAGAAAGGCCCGAATCAACACTCTAACTTTATCTTTCTTCTTGCCATCAGTCTGAAGAAAAATGAACCCTCGGTTCTACTTAATGGTTTCTACTTTGACACTAAGACCTCCAGCGTCAACCATTCCAAGTCCTTTGTTTTTCATCCTCTGGTTTTCATACTGGAGAGCAGCCACAACAGTTCGTCTTCAAGAGCAGCATCATCGTCTTTTGCTTGTCATGATGGCAGATCTGCTAGTAATCTTGAAGAGCAGCGCTACCTCGTGAGTCACTCGTCTCTCCGTTGTCGTTAGGGAGAGTTATGGTTGGCCTCATCAATATTGTCGCCGGCATCCTTGTGCTTGTGAAGTCTTCCACAAGTTGAGCCACTCTGTTCTCTGGATTCATTCTGCCATGCATCCTTCTCGATTGTGGTCACTGGTTCCGCTACTCCGTCAAAATAAAGCTATTGTTCTCGTTCATTTGATGCTTTTAGTCTTGCATTTCTTTTTCACTTGTTTTCTATACTTTTGCATTCCAAAGAAGAAAAACATAACAAAAAAAGTGCTGTCTGGGGGCTGTTCCAATCTAAAACACTTTATCTTCAGAAACTTCATAAATTTTTGGTCCTTCGAAATCTTAACAAGCCTACTATGGAAGGTATCCATTGTGAGACTCATCTTCGATTGTGAGTGTCATTGACAAGTGGAATCGCCGTCCAGATTTTAGGTTGCTGTGAGCGCTGGAGTTCATCACACCTTCATCGAGTGATCAAAGTCGAGCATCGTAAGGTGATGCAATTCAGTTTGCCACAATTCACGAAGTTGGTTCTCGCACGATTATATATTTGCAATTCGAGGAAAAGAATGGTATCAACTTTCCAATCTTGATTTGTCTCTTTACACTTTTGTCAAATCCAGAGTTGATATGGGTTACATTCAGTTTGTCATGTAAGGTGTAGCTTGCACAATTGTCGTCATCTTAAATAGACTTTGATATTTATATCGATTGTCTAGTGCAAGGGTCGGCTTACACAGCGCTCTGAAACTTGACGAAAGTTGCACCTATCAGATGTAAGCCAGGAATGATAAAAATCTTACTCAATAGTTAGTAGGTGGTCATCAAGAAGGCAATTAGGATTCTTGGGGGTCTCTTATGGATTCTAAATGGAGTCATCTATGTACTCTTTTATTACGTCATTTAGTAAGGATATAGCCTTTGAGTGTTTTCTCTCTCCCTCTCTCTTGAAGATTCTAGAATATTTACAATGTTAAACTCAAAAGCATGTTTAATTTCTTCACCAACAGTGCAATAAACCAGTAAAAAGCCTTACTAACCAGCTAATTCATCTGTCTTTTTGTTAGTGTCCCGTTGCATGATAGTACTATTAAGATGAAAGAATATCTTTCACTAACCTTGGTTTGTCCATATGGATTCACTGCACAAACAGGGAACTCCTCTGTACAAGGGACCTCCTTTGGCCGACCATAAACAGTAGCAGACGAGGAAAACACAAGCTGCAATGTTTCACGAAAATCACATTTTGGTTAATTAAAGTGAGAGATCGCACAAGTGTGCAT
Source organism: Syzygium aqueum (assembly GCA_031216185.1). Taxonomy (NCBI): domain Eukaryota; kingdom Viridiplantae; phylum Streptophyta; class Magnoliopsida; order Myrtales; family Myrtaceae; genus Syzygium; species Syzygium aqueum. The sequence continues at coordinate 6,264,123 of CM062235.1, read as the reverse complement.
CTCTAAACTCACAGATCACGTACTTCTGAGTGTGCAGGGATGCAGGAAAGACAGAAAGAAAAAGAAGAGAGCGAATGAAACATGCACCAAAGGTGCAGATTAAGTGAGGACCACACATGAAAACAACACCTAATTTAGTTGCACTTCACTCTACACAGCAGTCAGCACACCAATGTATCAATTGCAGAAATCTACTCGTCTAGCATATCAAACATGATAGACGGCAGCCACTTCAGTTTGTCCATTAACATGAATTCCCTTTTAAAGGTTTCATTCATAATTACAATAGCCCAACAACCAGATTTCATTAACCCTGATATAAGATGAGGCACACAACTAAACAGGGAAAAAAAAACAACGAAATGATGCACAGTTAAGATAATCAAAGTACCATACCTTCTTACATCCATGGGCAGCCATGACTTCTAGCAAGGTGATGGTCCCGATGAGGTTATTATTGAAATAAAGCAATGGCTTCTGCACACTTTCACCTACTGCTTTTAATCCAGCCAAGTGTATGACAGCATCAAATCTGGACATAATAGGAGCTGACAGTCAAAACAAGCAACATTAAGGAGGAACAAAGAAGTCGCCTTTCCAGTTCTCTATTATTTCATATATCTATGAATCAATTGATACAGTCCTAATCGAAGATCCAAATTTGAAGATTGCCCTGTATCAAATTCTAAGGGACCGATGAAACCACATACTACGCACATCGAATGGAGGTTCTGAAAATGGAACCGAATGATAAATAATCGCAATGTCATCTAAGGATCGTACTTTGTCGAGGAGAACAATTTCTCCAGCGCCGGTTTGTCTCGGAGGTCAATCTGCGGATGAAGAGCAGACAACAAAGTCAAAGAGAGTCAATTGCTACCATAAATACAACAACCATCGTTCGCTCGAAAGCACATCAAGAACGAGTTCCCCAGCATAATTAACGATCAAATGACACGGGATCTCGCAGCAGAGCGTCCTAACACCAGTCGCACTCACAATCGCACGTCGCATAATACTGAACCGCCAAATTCAAAAAGTGTCCCAACATCGCAACGAACGACCGGAAAACACGACATGACGAAGCATACTCTACGCTTTCCCAGATTTAAAACCGCCCGACATCCCCCCCGCCGCCAACGTCCCGCGACAAATACAACCCAGCGACCGAGTCCTAGATCGCCGATACCACCACGGAAGCCAAAAAAAAAAAGAAAGGGGAAGGCGGCGGCCGCGATCGTTTCAAACCTCGTGGAAGGAGAGGCTGGGGCCGTGCTCGCCGGCGAGCTCCTGGACCCGGTCGAGGGCGGTCCGGGAGGAGTTGTCGAGGATGTCGACGGCGGCGACGCGGAACCCGCCGAGCAGGAGCTGGAGCACGGTGTGGCTGCCCATGTAGCCGGCGCCGCCGGTCACCAGCACGTTCTTCGCCATGTGCGCGCGTGTAGAGAGAGAGAGAGAGGGAGATGGGAGGAGACGGGTCGACTTTGGTGTGCATGTGGAGTTAAACAGTGGAGGAGAGGGAGGACTTGAGGAGCGAAGACTGAAGAAAAAGAAGACGGCGGTTTTTTCGTTAGAGAGAGAGAGAAAGCGGGAGAGGACGACGGAACAGCCACGTGGAGTGCGGCTTCTTTTGTCTCGGCTCGAACCGGTGGCTGCGGGAATCGTGAGGGGCGGCGGTCCTAGGATCGATCCAGCTTTCACGTGGTACCTAAAACTTATTATGTCGGAATTAGTTTTTTGATTTTTATAAAATGAAATCTATCTGTATGAGTGAAATTTGGAACATATCCTGTTGATCGATTCCAGGTTCGGTTAAAACGATTCCAAGTTTAGTTACAAGGTCTATCTCGGTTTCTTCTTCTTATTTTTTTGTTTCATGTTTTCTTTATTTTTTTTGTTTCATTTTAAGTCGAGCAAAATGAAAGTGAAGGCGATAACAAAAGTCCACATTTTTCAATAGCAACTATCCGTAAAAGATAAAACATAAAATACATGATATAGAACCTGAACTATAGGATTTTAGTCATCAACCATCCATGAAGAATTGCTCCGAATTCTTACCACTTGAAATCAAAAGAAGCAACTTAATAATATTTTTAAATTAAAATTACTATTAATTAAACTGAGATAATTTTTAGAAAATCTCACCGCATTTATTCAGGAGTCTTTTCCACAAAGTTGGCTAGTTCCAAATCTTCCGAAAGAGGCGGACACATGAACATGAAAAAGAAGTGCTTCAGGCAAGCGTAAGCATACAAATAATGTGGAACCGTAGAAGAGTATATGATGACTACGGGTTTTACGTTAAGAAAGTCTCCACGATCATTTCACTCTAAATGTCAATTTTCAAAACCTTGATTACGTAACTAAGTCAATGCTGTTGTGAGCCAATAAGTTCAAACAAAATCTATCTTTGAACTCAAATAGAATTCCTGTAATGATAATCCCTGGTTCTTCAATTCCCGATTCCCAATTCGGTTCTTACTCAGAATCTGGGAACCACACCGCATAATCTTGGTTTTACCTTTTTTTTGGAACCGGTAAACAGGGAACTTGGAGTGGGACCAATTCTTATGATTGGTTCGGTCCGGTTCCTAGCTCTACCCTATATCCATGCTCAGCCCTAACAAGAACGCGAAGATACTTGCTCGTCTTCTTCTTCTACAATCAGGTCACCAACTCTTGCTTCTTTCTTGGGGTGGTGAATCATTGATTTTGACTAAACCCATCAAACAGATGGGTTGAATAGAATTTCGATCGAATCAAAAATAGACTGGCCCCATTTAACCTATTGACCAATTTTATATTTAATGCAAATTTAGTGATTCATATACAACTCATACCAGACTCGGAATCCAACTTTAGCAATTTTTCTCTTAAATTGTTGCATTTGAAGAAGGAGCTTCTTCTCTGTACCAACTTGTAAAGTTAGTGAGGGAGCTCGGGGGTCGAGTTATGGATAGAGGCGTGAAGGTGGTGATAAAAGTTTGGGTTTCCTCATAAGTGAAATTTGTCACAGTAGTGTGAAGTTGCGAGCCAGATGTTGAAGAATACTTAACGACGGCGGAAGCAAAGCGAAAGAATGGAGAAGGTCGAGTGTCACGAAATTTAAGAGGGAGAAAGAAGAGACTGGCGAAGAAGGACGAAAGTGTGCTAATACTGACCTATTTATTAAATATGTTGAAAGTGAGTTTATAATCAACCTACTAAAACCCATATGTTTTGGTCTTTTAACTTTAAGAATTATTATTACCCATATTTTAAGTTTGAGGTGACCCATTTAAATAAATGTGGGTTAGAATATGGGTTTGCTACCCATTTTGACTACATCAAATGGGTCATAGATCCATTTCTAAACCCATATTCGATAGATTGAGTCATTTTATGGTTAATTATGCTTAGTAAATGGGTTTAGATTGGCACAACGAAAAAAAAATATGGGTATTATGAGTTTATGGTTTACCCAAACCTAACTCAACTTTGACTCTTTCTTCATTTTATATGAGAAAATAACATACTCATCAAACTGTTCCGAGTTTAGATAAGTCTTGACGGGCCCACAAAATGAGTTAAGCTTTCTGGGCCATGGGCTTTCCTTGATTTTACCCTAAAAGCTAGCTCGGCCCAAAACATTAGTCGACTCAAATCGAACTTTTCTGACAAGCCAAGAAGTCACAAGTAGTCATGGCCATGGTTCAGGAACTGCCGGTTCCGGTTCAGAACCGGCGGTTCCGATTGGTGATCATGTATGAACCGGAACCGGAACCACGAGGGGCGGTTCCGGTTCCGGTTCGGAATCGGCAGTTCCGCGCCGGTTCCGGTTTCGGTTAATAATTTAAAAATTAATAAAATAAATTATAAAATAAAAATTGTAGACCTGGTCGCTGGTCCTCCGTCGATTGTCGCTCGGGCTTCGCTAGTGGCAGAGGCGAGGTTCAAGGCGGCGAGGAGATGAAGCAAGAGACCGGGGCGGCGGCGAGGGGGAGAAGGAGGGGGCCGAGAGGGCCCGAGGGGGACGGAGATGGGGACGGGGAGGAGGAGCGAGGGGTCCTCCTCGGGGGGCTGGGCGGGTCGTGAGGAGGGGAGGAGGAGGGGGTGTCGGCGTCGGCAGCTGCGGCCATGGGCGGCGGCGGCGGTCAGATCTGCAGAGACGGGAGGCAGGCGGAGGAGAAAAGGGAAGAAGGCGCAGGGTAGCGAGGGGGGAGGAGGAGGGGGCATTGGCGTCGGCGGCTATGGCCATGGGCGGGGGCGACGGTGGCGGGGTTAGATCTGGGAAGAGAGGGGGTGGGCGGAGGAGAAAAGGGGAAGACCGGAGCAGAGGAGGCGCAGGGGAGAGAGAGGGGGGAAGGAGGGATTTGGAGGAGGAGGAGAGGAGTGAGGAGTGCTGCAGGTTTTTTTTTTTTTTTTGGGAAAATCGGCCCGGAACCGGCGGTTCCGGGCCGGTTCAAAAATTTTTGGAATCGGAATCGGGCCCGTAGGCCACGGGCCAGTTCTGGTTCCGAACCACGGGTCTGGTCAACGATCCGGGCCCGGATTTGACCGGGCCGGTTCCGGGCCGAAACCGTCCCGTGGCCATCTCTAGTCACAGGTTTTATTTTATTCTCGATCTCATAGAACCTTGGTTACTCTACGAGTATAAATAATGGACTTGGGCTTAAATGTATGCTGGCTCTCGTGTTTCTTTGCTCATACCTTATGGAGCGAATTTGCCCGATTGGCAATTGACGCTTTGTTGGTGCCTTAAATTGAAGTTTCAACGATAAGGGAGACACGTTTCAACTCAGTCCAAACGCCCTTTTTTCATGAAAAGAATCTTAAAAAAGGGGATGAGTTTTTCTCCCTGCACTGCACACCTTTATTCTCGGAGGGTGGAAATACCCGGGACGAAAGTGCGAGCGAGGGCGCAATGGATTTGTCCCATCCATGGACAAGTGCTTCTTTTTCCTTGTTTTTATCTGCAAGAGGAGTTCATTTTGGCTTGTGCTTGGAATTTAATAAAGTTTTAGCTTTTGATGGGGATACAGTGGCCCCTGAAAAGAGGGAAAACTGCTCTCCTAGTCATTGCGCAACATCACTCGGCATCGTAAAAAGCATTGTCCAGGATGACAAAAAGCTGTTTAACAAATGCATGTCGGCCAGTTCATCACAATGAAGACACTATGGAGGAGATTTTCCTTTGTAGCATAATCACCAGAAGATTTCTTATTGCATGTCGCATCTGGAATTATACATCAAGGTCACCAACAGGACATATAATAGGTTAAGCAGAAGCTAGAGCAATTGACTATCTTGAGGGCTTATTCCGAGTATATTCTCCGCCTTCTTTTTCTCTAGCCTAATTTTGTCTCCGTTCCAAGTGTCAGTTACTGGTGACCTTTTTGTACATCGACATCTAAATGCAGTAATACCTAATACGAGGATGCCCAAAATCCTCGGCTATCAGTCAGTCGAGTCAGGGGATCCATAGCCATAAGGGTTCTTGCTGGCCCAGTTCCATTGATCTCGGCACATCTCCTCAATGCCATATTTGGCCCTACAATGACAGTCAAACCAATGTATGAGATAGAGGGTGTAACAGTCAGTTATCTTTCACAGAAATCATGTGAAAATTTATATCAAAGTAAAGACTGAGAAGCCATTTCAATTAACAGGATAGCTAGAATGATCGGCAAGCAGCAGATGCAACTCATTCAACTGGTAAAAGAGCAGACATAATACGTCCTAACTAGTCAGTAAAATCAAACATTCATTAGACCAATAATAATCCACTGAATGCTATTCTTTTCCACAGTCAAACTTGAGGCACAAAGCACAATCCAAGCCAGCCCATTGAATGCTACTCTTTGTAGCTCCTCTTGATTGTGGAATTCACAAGTAAAGGTTGACATTAGCAATGCTAACCTATAAGCTATGCATAGCAATATTAACTCACAAATTTCTTCATGCAGCCATTATCTGGCCCAATACTTACTTCCAGTTCAATTCCCGTTCAGCCTTTTCTGTTGATGCATAGACAATTTCAGCATCACCTGGGCGGCGCCCAGCCATAACAAGTGGAATTATCTGGAACAGGAGAAAACATCAATGCGATAAACAGGTCGATGGAGAAATTAAGTCACCTCAAAGGAATTTCGGAACAAGGAAAACATGATGAAAGTGGACACCAAGAAGGAATCAGACTCACAATCGGATCAGATAATTGAGAGTGTTATCAAATATGACAACGTAAATACATTGAAATCTATGTGTTCTGGTGCATCATCCCGATCAACAGAAACATACCTCTCCAGACGCTTTCTCAAATGCAGCAACCATCTCCAGGACTGAAGTTCCCTTCCCTGTTCCCAGATTATACACCTCACAACCTGTCATCAGGAGAAGAGATTAATGAATTGACTTTTCTAGTCAAAGCCCAGAATGTTGAAAGAATTAAATTAACATGTGGGTAGATTGTGCGGGAAACATTCTTACACCTACTGTTTAGGGCCCTTACATGAAATGTTCTGGTTGTGAAAAGACTTCATATTCGAATAAAATGCATGCAAATCATAAATTTGCCATATGCACGGTTTTGAATCTGGTTTGTATGAAGGGAGGTTAGGTAACACCCTATATGTGGAGGTGACAAAGAATGGTCACAACCATGCAGACACATCAAAATAAAATTTGAGTGACCAGCTACTGAATAGAAGCAGTACTTCAAATAAAAAAAATGTTCGAGTTCTCATACCTATGCCGGGTTCTTCAAGCTTTTGCAGTGCAGCAATGTGTCCATCGGCTAGATCAACAACATGGATGTAATCACGAACCTGAGATGACACACCCAGACTTGGCTTCAGAATGTAGAACAGATGATGCATCGAGCATAAAATATTTGCTTGTTACTTTCTGTAGATGACATGAGCAAACTCAAAGAACAATAAACAATTAAATCAGGAAGACTCTGCATCCACAACTTGAGCATGGCAAAGATCAGTTGTGCACACCTGTTTACATATATAAATGAGATTGACTCCTATCATTAATGAGGTGCATGAACAAGATATACAACTCATTATGGACCTCATAAGTTGTATTAACTCAAGGGACAAAATCATGGCGTGAAAAGACTGCATTAAAGTAATGAAGAACGTGTAAATGCCATACCCCAGTACCATCCTTAGTTGAATAGTCTGTTCCATAAACTGTCAAAGCAGGTCGCCTTCTGACAGCAACTTGCTGCACAAATGGCATTAGATTGTTTGGGATCCCTCTGGGATCCTCACCAATGTAGCCACTAGGATGTGCACCAACTGGATTGAAGTATCTTAACAACATTATCTTCCATTCAGAATCAGCCCGGTAAACATCACGGCATATTTCTTCAATGAAAAGCTGGAAGAACAGGCGATTGCGCTTGTATGAGATGTAGCAGAAATCAGGCAACCAAAAGGAAGTTGGAATAATTCCCCATAAGTACTAAAAAGGGAAGTAGCAGAATAATAGGAAAGACATCGTCCTTCTTTTTTCTTTTTTCGTGTTTGTAATGGACACAATATACATCCTTGCCTTCATGCTTGTTATAGAATACTTATGAATATTAGTTAGTAATTAGTAGGTGGTCATCAATGGGATAACTAAGATCTTTGGGTGTCTTTCATGCTCTAGAAATAGAGCAATCTATGTAACTTTTTTATCAAATCACTTAGTAAAAATGTAGCCTTTGAGTATCTTCTCTCCCCTCTCTTAAAGATTCTAGAATATCTATGTGGTATCAGAGCCATCAGGAAAGAAAGGGGCCGAATCAAAACTTGCCATCAGTCTTAAGAAAAAAGAACCTTTGGTTCTACTAAATGGTTTCTACTTTGACACTAAGACCACCGGCTTTTGTCATTCCAAGTCCTTTGTTTTTCGTCATCTGGTCTTCATGCTCAAAAGCAGCCATGACCGTTCGTCTTCAAGAGCAGTATCATCGTTCTTTGCTTGTCGTGGTGGCAGATCTGCTCGGTAATCTCGAAGAGCAGCGCTACCTCGTGAACCGCTGCTTATCTCTCTGTTGTCGTCAGGGAGAGTTATGGTCAGCCTCATCAATATTGTCGTCGGCATCCTTGTGCTTGTGAAGTTGAGCCACTCTGTTCTCTGGCTTCATTCCGCCATGCATCCTTCTTGATCGTGGTCATTGGTTCTGCTTCTCCATCAAAATCTAGCTACTGTCTTCGATAGTTTGATGCTTTTAGTCTTGCATTTCTTTTTCATTTGTTTCCTATAATTTTGCATCCGTAAAGAAGAAAAACAAAACAAAAAAAAGGGCTATCTAGGGGCTGATATTGCTCCAATCTCCAAAACTTTTATGTTCAGAAACTTCTTAAATTTTTGGTCCTCTGAAATTTATATCCATTGTGAGACTCATCTTTGATTGCGAGCATCATTGATGAGTGGAGTTGCAGTCAAGGTTTTAGGCTGCTGTGAGTGCTGGAGTTCATCACACCTCCATTGAGCAATCAAAGTCAAGTGTCGTAAAGTGATGCAATTCAGTTTGCCACAATTCATGAAGTCATGTTCTCGCACGATTTTATATTTGCAATTCGAGGAAAAGGATGCTATCAACTTTCCGATCTCAATTTTCTTTAGCACTTTTGTCAAATCCGGAGTTGATATGGGTTACATTCAGTTTGTCATGTAAGGTCTAGCTTGCACAATTGCCGTCATCGTAAATCAACTTTGATATTTATGTCAATTGTCTAGTGCAAGGTTCGGCTTACACAGCGCTTTGGTCACAGACTTTGGACAAAAGTTGCACCTATAAGATGTAAGCCGGGAAAGATGAGGTATATTAAAAATATTACTCAATTAGTTAGTAGGTGGTCATAAAGAAGGTAATTAGGGTTCTTGGGGATCTCTTATGCTCTCTAAATAGTGTCATCTATGTACTCTTTTATCAAGTCATTTACTAAGGATATAGCCCTTGAGTAGTTTCTCTCTCCCTCTCTCTTAAAGATTCTAGAATACTTACAATGCTAAACTCAAAAGCATGTTTAAGTTCTTCGCCAACAGCGCAATAAACCACCGAAAAGCCTTACTAACCAACTAATGCATCTGTCTTATTGTTCGTGTTCCGTTGCATGATATTATTACTAAGATGAAAAAATATCGTTCACTAACCTTGGTCCGTCCATATGGATTCATTGCACAAACAGGGAACTCCTCTGTACAGGGGACCTCCTTTGGCCAACCATAAACAGTAGCAGATGAGGAAAACACAAGCTGCGATATTTCACGAAAATCACATTTTTGTTAATTAAAGAGAGATCATACAAGTGTGCATCTGTAAACTCACAGGTCGTGTACTTCGAGTGTGCAGAGATGCAGGAAAGACAGAAAGAAAAAGAAGAGAGCAAAGGAAACATGCACCAAAGGTGCAGATTAAGTGAGGACCACGCATGAAATCAACACCTAATTTAGTTGCACTTCTCTCCACATAGGAGACAGCATACCGGTGCATCAATTGCAGAAATCTACTAGTCTAGCACATCGAACACCACAGACAGCAGCCACTTCAGTTTTTTCATTAATATGAAATTTCTTGCCTTTTAAAAAGTATTCAGCCAAATTAACAATAGTCCAACAACCATATTTCATTAACCCTGATACAAGATGAGGCACGCAACTTAACAGAAACACCCCCCCCCCAAAAAAAAAAAAAACACGGCCAATGAAATGATGCACAGTGAGATAATCAAAGTACCATACCTTCTTACATCCATGGGCAGCCATGACTTCTAGCAAGGTGATGGTCCCGATGAGGTTATTATTGAAATAAAGCAGGGGCTTCTGCACACTTTCACCAACTGCTTTTAATCCAGCAAAGTGAATGACAGCATCAAATCTGGACAAAACAGCAGCCGACAGTCAAAAAAGCAACATTAAGGAGGAACAAAGAAGCCGCCTTTTCCAGTTCTCTATCATTTCACAACTCCTGAATTAAGTGAATCAATAGTCACAGTCCTAATTTTAGTCTTTCGAGCTCCAAATTCGAAGAATGCCCTGGGTCAGATTCTAACGGACCGATGAAAACCACACACTACGCACGTCATACGGTAGGTTCAGAAAACGGAACCAAATGACAAATAATCGCAATGTCATCTACGGATCGTACTTTGTCGAGGAGAACAATTTCTCCAGCGCCGGCTTGTCCCGGAGGTCAAACTGCGGATGAAGAGCAGACAGTAAAGTCAGAGAGAGTCAATTGCAACCTTAAACACAACAAACATCGTTCGCATGAAAGCCAGCACAATCAACACGATCAAACGAGACGGAATCTCGCGGTACAGCGTTCCAATACCAGCCGCGCTCGTCGCAAAATACCGAACCGCGAAATTCAAAAAGCCTCACAAAATCGGCAACGAACGACTGGAGAACGCGACGTGACGAAGAAGCATACTCCGCAGTTTCACAAATTTTGAAACCGCCAAACATCCCCCGGCCACAACCCAGCGGCCGAGTCCTAGACTCGGCAAATACCGTGGGAAACGAGAAAGGAAAGAAAACAGCAAGAAAGGAGGCGGAGGGGGCGGCGGCGGCGATGGTTTCGGACCTCGTGGAAGGAGAGGCCGGGGCCGCGCTCGCCGGCGAGCTCCCGGACCCTGGCGAGGGCGGCGCGGGAGGAGTTGTCGAGGTTGTCGACGGCGGCGACGCGGAAGCCGCCGAGGAGGAGCTGGAGCACGGCGTGGCTGCCAATGTAGCCGGCGCCGCCCGTCACCAGCACGTTCCTCGCCATGCGCGCGTGCAGACTCTAGAGAGAGAGAGAGAGAGAGAGAGAGAGGGACAACGAGAAGGGGGGGGTCGAATTTGGTACGTGCGTGAGTGGCGTTTAACAGTGAAGAAATAAAAGAGGCGTTTTCACGCTTTAGAGAATGAGAGAGAGAGAGAGAGAGAGAGAGCGGGAGAGGACGGCGGGGTAGCCACGTGGGGCGCGGCTTCCTTTTGTTTTTTTTTTGTTTTGTCTGGGCAGGGACGCGACGATTCTCTCTCTCTCTCGTCGTCTTCTTCTTCTCCCTCCCCTAGCGGTCAGGTCACCAACTCCGTCCTTTCTAGGCCCCTAGGGGCCGGTGAATCATTGGTTTTTGACCGCTCCCGATCGAGCCGTACACCCAGCTCTTAATCCCGTATTTAATATACCCAAGCCATTATATGAATTAATCACGTTCGATAAATAGATTATAAATAAATTTAAAATAACAAAACTCAGAAAAGATTAAAATGTATATATTAAATGAGTTCGCACCTTGTGATTTATCTGACGCAAAAAGAAAATGTAAATTTATAATAATTCTAAAGAACTCGAAATTTATTTTCAATGATAATATGATTTTCGATTACAAGATGAACATCTTACATAAAGTTAAAACTCCTAATACTAATGGAAATCGAATAATTAAAGATAACATCTAATAAATTGATATAGAAAACTGCCTGAATGGTAATATAGGAAATTGCCTGAATGGTCGTTTTCCTTAAAATCAAAAAAACTACCGAGATTTCCGGTGATTACAGCGATCACATATTTCAAGATAATCACAAGCTAACTGTTTTACATCATTCCCTCCCTCTTCGGAAAAACTCGCCCTCGAGTTATGATCGGGATATAGGGGTGTATCAGCAGCATGATACTCAAATAAGTCTGCCACATTAAATGTAGGGGAAATGTTGAGATCACCAGTATGGTCAACTACATAGGCATTGTTGTTAATCTTCTTTAGGATGCGGCAAGGATCAATCTTCTTGTGCTTCAATTTATTATAGGTACTTATAGAAAAACGCTTTTTTCGCAGGAAAACCATTACCTCATCGCCTACCCCAAAAATTTTCGAACGTCACCGTCTGTCAGCATCCTCCTTATACTTTGAATTAGAATCAGCCAATTGACTAGCAACAGCAGCTTGGACTTCATTAATTCTGATCTTCAAATTCTCCGCCGCGACACTATAGCAAGGAATCTTGGGCAAGGGAACCAAATCCAGAGTATGCTGTGATGTATGCCCATAAACAACCCGAAAAGCGAGATGTACCGGTAGAGCGGTTAACCGAGTTGTTAAAGGTAAACTCAATAGGAGCAAGATACCGGTCTCACTACTTAGGCATATCACTGCAGAGGCAGCAAATGATATCCGTTATAGTACGATTTATAACTTCCGTCTAACCATCCGTTTGGGGATGAAAAGAACTACTATACTATAAATCAGTCCCAAACAAACGCCATAAAGCAAGCCAAAAATGGCTCAGAAATTTCGTGTCATGATCGGAAGTGATTGTCTTCGGCACACCACAAAGACGGACTACTTCACGAAAGAATAAACTTGCCACATGCGAAGCATCTGAAGTTTTCTTACAAGGGATAAAGTGCGCCATCTTCGAAAACCGATCAACCACCACGAAAACAAAATCTAAACCCTGTTGAGTGCGAGGAAATCTCAACACAAAGTCCATTGATATGTCTACCCAAGGATCCGAAGGAATAGGCAAGGGGGTATCAAGACTAGTGTTCTGAGAGTGGCCCTTAGCGGTCTGGCAAATGTAGCATTTACTGACAAATCGTCCCACGTCTCGCTTCAATTGAGGCTAATAGTACAGCTCCTCCACCAAGGCTACAATTTTATCTCGCCCCAAATGTCCGCCGAGAGTACCACCATGAAGCTCTCGAATGAGTTGTTCACGCAAGGAACCACAAAGAATGCATAATCTATTGCCAAAGAACAAGAATTTTTCTTAAATTATCATATCGCCATGATAACCTATTTCAGAACACTTCTCTCATATCTCACCAAAATCATCATCCTCAGGATAAAAAGAACATAGGTGATCAAAACCAACAATATCAGTGCGCATGGTCACGAGTGTCGCTGCACGTTGACTCAATGCATCTGCCACTTTATTTAAATGTCCTTCTTGGGAAAGGACAGCACCAATCCCGATGCCGGAAGTATCATAGTCCAACTCGAACACTTTCTCAAAATCAGGGAGCATCAATACCGGCGCCGTGGAGAGCTTTTATTTTATAAGAGCAAAACTGGCTGAAGCTTTATCTCCCCAGTGGAATTTTCCCTTCCTTAAACAATCAGTGATCGGGGTCATAATAGTACTGAAATCTCGAATGAAACGCCTAGAGAATGTTACAAGGCCATGGAAACTTCGAGCCTCGCCAACATTATTTGGAATTGGCCAATTGCAAATCACAGCCACCTTATCTGCATCAACGTGAAGTCCATCAGCGCCAACAACAAAACCCAAAAATAAGAGGCGTTCTGTCATGAAGCTGCACTTTTTCATATTAATGAATAATTTATTTTGCTGTAAGTTTAATAGAACATCCCTCAAGTGCTCCATGTGTTGATGTTCATCCAGACTATATATGAGTATATCATCAAAAAAAAAAAAGTACCACAAACTCGCCAATAAAAGATTTAAGAACTTGAGTCATCAAACGCACGAAAGTACTAAACGTGTTAGTGAGTCCAAACGGTATGACAAGCCATTCGTACAAATTCGCACTTTGTCTTGAAGGCTGTTTTCCATTCGTCGCCAGGACGAATGCGAACTTGGTGGTATCCACTTCGAAGGCCGATCTTCGTAAAAATCCATGATCCAACAAGTCTGTCTAGCATATCATCAAGTCGTGGAATTGTAAACTTATACTTGACAGTAATCTGGTTAATGGCACAACTATCTATGCATGGTGCCGTCTTTCTTTAGCGTGAGAAGCGCAGGAACTGCACATGAACTTTTGCTTTCACGTAAGAAGCCCTTTCGAAGGAGTTCTCTCACCTGCTCCTGTAGAATTTGATTCTCCTTCGGATTCATCCGATAATGCGACAAATTAGGAAGACTAGCACCTGGAAGAAAATCAATTTCATGCTAGATATCCCTCAAAGGAGGTAATCCGTTAGGTAAATCATCAAGCATAACATCATTGAATACCTTTAATAAGGGCTTAAGAATGTCAGGAACACGAACCACAACTTGCTGGTCGCCTTTGTCCACAATCATATATATCTCTTCACGCTTTCGGATGTTCATCATAACACTCGCATTCTGCTTCTTCACAATCTGAGAGGAATTACTCTTTAGTCTTAAAGTAATTTTAGTCATTTTCCACACAAAAGAATATGTATTTTCTCTAGCTCGGTGTGTAGTATCAACATCATATTGCCATGGCCGACCCAGTAAAACACGACACGCATCCATTTCCACAACATCACAGACAATAGTATCTTGATATGATTTTTCGATCGAAATAGGTAAACGGCATAATTGGTTTACCTGAAGTTCTGCTCCCTTGTGACTCTATCCGATTGTGTAGGGCGCGGGATACGGCTCCGTCTTTAGTTGCAAGTGATCCACCAAGGCCTTTGACACTATATTCTTGCAACTTCCGTTGTTAATAATGATATCGCATACTTTGCCGTTGACAGTACAGCGAGCGCGGAAAAGCTGATTCCGCTAGGTATCTTCTATCCGCGAAACAAGCAATAGACGACGCACAACACAATTAACTTGCTCGCCCACTTTATCTTCCACTCCCACTTCTTCTTCCTCTTCCCAATCTTCCTCATACACATCTTGATCAAGTTCAACAACATTGGCCATTCTACAATGAGGACAATCGCTAGAACGATGGCCTAACTCGTTACATTTGTAGCAATTGATCGGTTGAGGCTTGGTATATGGATTCTGGGTATTCTAATTGGGAGTGTGATTGCTTCCTTAGGCGTCCTAATAGTACCCCCTGGAACTCGGCTCGAATCAGGGGTTTGTCGGACTAGAGGAACTTATAACGTCAAGCTGTCTTCCTTTCCCAAATGACCCACGACCCGAATAATTGCTAACATGAGTATTATGGCTAGTCCTCTCCAATTGTATCTCAATTTTTCGAGCCATATCCTAGGCGTTTTCGACGGAGAATAGTCGATGCAAAGAAATCCGATCCTGAATATTAAGTCGCAAACCATTAATGTACCTAACAGTTTGTTGTGCCCCGAACTCATCCAGGTTATTACAAGCGGAGAGTCGAAGGAACTCTTCCGTAGAAGCTTAGACCGATCTATTCGATTGTTAGCAATTCTGGAATTGCTGAAATAATAGTTGCTCATAGTTCGTTGGGAGGAATCTCTTTTTCAACTTCTGTTTCATCTGATTCCATGATCAAATAGGAGTCTTGCCTTGTTGTCGTCGCATCAATTGAGTCTATTCCCACCAAGCTGAAGCGCCACCCTTCAACTTGTACGCCACAAGTTTCACTTGGCGATTCTCGTCAATATCCATAACATCGAAGAATTTCTCGACCTCCCAAAGTCAGTCCAGAAAATCTTCAATATCCAAATTCCCATTGAAAGTAGGGAGATCTACCTTTAGCTGATACTGCTTAGGATCTCGTCGATAGCCCCCTACTGTCGATCTCCATGAACATGCTCATCCTGGAATCCCCTGTATCGGCGACCACCACGAATTTGCATATCCTGAAAATCTTCGTCTTCCGTATTCTCGACATAGTCTTGACGCCTATGTCGGGGGATTCCTCCACGCCCCATAGCATCTTCGGGATCACGAGCGACAGGAATTCGCTCGGCTGGAAGGACACTAGGCGCATGGTTTGTGGACAAACGCAGGATGGCGTCAAGAATCTCTTAAAACCTCCGATCGATTTGACCCACGAACTGATTGAACTCAGCCAGCGTAATAGGCTTATTCTCACGGCCTTTAGCAGCGGGGAGATTGACATTCATGTTACTTACCATCGTCACAGGAGAAACCTACTCTGATACCAAATGACGCAGAGAGAAAGCGTAAATTTGGAATAATTCCAAAGAACTCGAAATTTGTATTTAATGATAGCATGATTTTCGATTACAAGACGGACATTTTATATAGAGATAGAACTCCTAATACTAATGGAAACCGAATAATTAAAGATAACATCTAATAAATTAATATAGGAAACTGTTTGAATGGTAATATAGAAAACTGCCTGACTGGTAATGTAGGAAACTGCTTGAATGGTCGTTTTCCCCAAAATCAGAAAAACTACCGAAATTTTCGGCAATTACAGCGACACATTTTTCAAGATAATCACAAACTAATTGTTCTACATCATTATCTCTTCATCTTTTACGAGAAAATAACTTATTCCTCAAACTGTTTCGGGGTTCAGAAAAGTCATGTTGTAAAAAGCCCGCAAAATTAGTCTGCCTTCTGGCCTAAACTAGGCTCGGCCAGAGTTTTCCAGGCCATCGTGGGCTTTTCCTTGATTCCGTCGGGCGCCTTGGATCGGACGTTTCAACGGCGCAAGAGAGACACGTTTCTACTCAGCACAAACTCTCTTTTTTTTTTTATAGAAAAAAACCGACTGAAAAAAGGGGGACGAATTTTTCTTATTCCCCTACACACCTTTATTCTTGTGGGGTGGCAAAACCCGTGAAGAAAGTGCGAGCGAGGGCGAAATGGAGTTGTCTCATCCGTGGACAAGTGTGCCTCTCTGTCTCTTGTTTTTGTCCCCAAGAGCGAGTTCATTTTGGCTTGTGCTTGGAATTCAATAAAGCTTTTTAGCTTTTGATGGGGATAAAGTTGCCCCTCAAAAGAGGGAGGAAAAAACTTAAAAGAAGAAGAAAATTAAAAGCTGTGCACTTTCGCTCCGTTACGGAACTGCTCTCCAACGCTATCTTCCCCTTCTTTTGCTCCAAAAGTCGGAACCTTCTTTTGCATGGCCAAAAATGCGAGATAAAGCAAAAGCGAGGCTTTTACTTGGATCGGATTCCTTTCACCTTTCTCTTCTCGCGGCATCACCGGGGGGGGGGCTGGATCAGATTCCCTTCACCTTTCTCTTCTTGCGGCAACACCGGGGGGCGGTTCCGACAATTTTGACGAGAAAATGTTGGGATTCTAATCCCTGGATTGAATTGTTGTCGTGACAAAAGAATCTTTTTAGAGCTCAGAGATGAAAAGAGGAAAAAAAAATGGTGAGATGAAAAGAGGGAAAAAAATGGAGGGGCAATGGAGGTGCGGGGAATCGAACCCCGTGCCTCTCGCATGCGAAGCGAGCGCTCTACCATATGAGCTACACCCCCTTGATGGCTTTCTGGGGTTTCACATTTACATAACGCTAAACTAACCATACCATCTGCACCTAAATTGATTTCGTTTTACATTCTTGCACGTATATACTCTAGTTTTCTCAGGCAATAATGATCCCCACCCTTCGTGGGTATCGAAGGCCGAGCAAATTAAAGCTCAAGTGTCGTCGAATATACCCCTGCTATTTGCAATCACGTTACTTTCTCAAATGTAAAGGGAATCGAGTGCTCAAATCGTGCTGGCGACGCTTGTTTTCTCGACTTTTTATAGACCGCAACTTGGGGGGCCTTGTTAAACATCACGTTGCGTTAAAAATGCGAAGGGTTTGAGACAACATCGGACGTTGTACGAGCGAGAGCAGTGACTTCTTTAACATACCAGCAATTCATTCTGGTTAGCTGAAAGAAAAGGAGGAGAAAGCAGCATTTTGCCAATGACAACATCGGACATTCTGGTTAGCTCAATGCACTCTTTTCTAGTCGACCAGCGTTAGGCTACGCACAGCACAAGCTTGACGTCCAAGCTCGTATCTAGGATCCAAAATGTATGAGCGGGTCATCGTTCTTCGTTCAGACAAGGCACGATGCAATGGATCGATCGATGCAGCAAGATGATAATCTCAAAAGAGCAGACAAAAGCAAGAAATGGACAAGCTTGCAAAGGGGGAATTAACGAAACTGCAATACTTCATCAATTGAATCAATTCGAAAAATCTGATGACATAAATTATTGCTAGAGAGCTCCAGCCATGTCGATTGTTTATGGAGATTAATGTGGGCACTCTGCCTCAACAGAATTATTAAATTTTTTTCTCGATCTTATGATTCTAATTCCCCCTCTTCATGTTGGGTCTAAATGCCCGGGAAACAATAAAAAGGCAAAAAATCTGACTAGTTGACTCCATAGATCCACTTCTCCGCGTTGCTTGTGTAATTCACCAATTCCTCTGGCTTGAACCACAAGCTGATCTCGTCTTTGGCAGTCTCCGGGCCATCGCTTCCGTGGATGATGTTCCTGCATTTGACGGCCGCAGATGAAGTCAGTTTCTGGCAAACCAAACAATGCACCGACACGATCCAAACGGAAATTTTAAAGAGAAAAAGGTAATGATATTTCTCTGTAATCACACACGGGCACGAAGTGGGGTATGTCAGCGAAGCCTGCCGAACTCATGTCCATACCTTCCAACTACTACTGCGAGATCCCCTCTGATCGTGCCTGGTTCTGATTTCTGGGGATCGGTTGCCCCGATAAGTTTCCTACCATACTTTATCACTCCCTCACCTTCCCAGACCTGCACAGTCACAAGATGGAATCAGAAAATGATAAATGAGATGACGAGACAACTGGGTTAGTAAGCTCAGAGCATTTGTCTAACCATAGCAAGAACAGGGCCGGAGCTGAGGAAGTCGCAAAGCCCATTGAAGAATGGCCTTTCTTTGAGATCATGATAATGCTTCTGCGCAAAGTCCTTTGAGGGCACAACAATTTTGATGGCAACTAGCTTAAATCCTTTCCTCTCAAAACGTGATATGATCTCTGAAATCTGGAGCAAAGAGAATCATTTGTATTGGACGTGATGGCAAAATCGTCATCCCAAGCAAAAAGACGCATTCCAGATAGAAGAGTTTGTGAACACAGACAGAAACCAGCATATAGAGATGGAATTACGTAAATGTTGAGCCTATAAATGGATTTTAAACCAAAAAAACTCACCGGGTTTCAACACATCGACACGAATACGTCTTTTCAAAGGTTATTCAATACAGCTTACAGTCGGAAGAGTTTCTACTAAAAAGAAAAGTGCATAGGAACGACTACTGATGAAGAGATTATTTTACCAGCCCCCTCTGTACTCCATCGGGTTTGATAGCAATGAAAGTGCGCTCCAGCTGTGTTCAGATCAGGAGATTTTATCTCAGGAATAATAAAGAAAGCAAGAGATTAAAGATGCTACAAAATTGAAATCAGAGATTGGATCAGATGGTAATTACATACCTCAGCAGCGTAAGCCTCCTGCTCCTGGAGCATGTAAACTACAGAAAAATGGAAGAATTACAAGTGAGATGCAATCCCTCTTTTTTTATTTACTTTGTTAGGATGCATCAAGGGATTCTATGGCCAGCGCACACAGCCATTCAACAGTCAAAAGCCATTAACTATGTGCACATGGATACTCATGCCCATGCATTTACCCCCCCAAGAAAAGAAATCCCACCCTGTTGCCACAATTTGCAGACCAGAGAGAGAGAGACAGAGCGAGAGGAATGGATTGAAAGAGGAAGGAGGAAGTCAATAGCCAAATGCAACGGATCCAACATGGGTGAATAATGAGTGACGACAATACGAATTTCGCATAAATGTCAGGAATAAATCAAATCCACCAAGCTAAGAATACGTGGAGTTTCCCAACTCAATGTTGTCATCCTGGTTACCATGCAGGAGCACAGCAGATTTAATGTGGAAGAGGTTCCGGATGCCTGTTGCCAAATCTCCAGCAACAGACAAGGCTCCTCTTCCTATTTCCTCGAATACCTAAACAATAATTCGCCACTTGGAACACTCTGCTTGACTTGCATAGCAACAGAACAGCAAAGAAGCCAACAGAGTAGGGAGTAGCTGGATGATGAGTTCAGTGTGGGAACCTGCAGCGGGAAGTGCAAGAGCTCCGGTTATCCATCCTCTAGATGCATTTTCTGAACCAGCCCGGGCAAAACTTGAAGATAAGATTGATGACTTGCCAGCGATCGTGACTGCCGCAGCTGCCGCAGCTGCTCTTCCCTCTGCAAGGGAATCGAGTATCAGAGAACATCAATGCACAAAAATCACACGGATCTAGATATCAAGTAGCCATACAACGTGTCATGGAATTTGCTTATTATGCGAGTCGGGCCCGTTTGAGGAGAGACGGAGCTAGAACATTTGCGCAGCGGGTGCAAATTTTAGCACTCAATACAACCACCCGGCATAATTAGGGGTGTCCATGTCTAAGAAGGTGGGGTCAGATTAGCAGTTCTAACATAATCAAGTACACAAATCAGACCCAAAAAAAAGTACACATAAGAGAAGAAGGACCCATCCGGCGGGGACCACGCTTCAGTCACCTAACAGAGCAAACGTTCGCGTAAATTCCCCAGTTTTGTCATTCAGTGAAGCAGCAAAACAGTGCTGCTCATCGGCGTGGTAATAAAAACCGCAAGAAGGTAGGTGAATCGCATGAAGCCTGACTAATGGAAGAGCACAAAATTCGCAAAGGTCGGATCTTTCGTGCACTTCGCAGTAAAAATCTCGCAACAAGTCTTCGACAGTGATGATACGTCAGCACGGCAGGAACCCAGATTGACTCGAACTCGACAACTACTCGCAACGACAACACACCCGCAAACGCACCATCCATCTCCGAATCAACGCCATGTCAAAAACGATAGCCGGAGAACTCACGGCCAGAATTCCCATAATTCACCATCAAAACAACACGTCAAAACTTCACCCATCCACAACCCTGCTACAGCAGAATCACGGGTTCAGCTCCGAAAAGAAGCTACGATACCCACCCGCGAAAGAAAAAAGACTGACAAAAGCGAGTCAGCACTCGCAACAACAAGACACCCACGAACCCACCATTCATTTCCGAATCAGTGCCACGTTAAAACACGATAGCCAGATAACTCGCGCTCGGCCTCTCCCCAATGCCCACAGAACCGACGAACCTCTCGTTTCGCCGGAATTCCCATAATTCACCATAAATAAATAAAAAAAAAAGATCGTCAAAAACTTTCACCCCGTCAGAGAAAAAGACTGGACACGAAGCGCGAGTCAACACACGCGGAGGCGAACCAGGAGGAACCGGTACCGGCGCAGAAGCCCGAGCGCTTGGAAGCGGAGAGGAGGGCCCTCGCGGCGGCTCGGGAGGCCGATCTGCAAATCTGGGAGCTCATCCTGCTAGAGACGGAGATTCGTTTGCAGGTGAACACTGACCCGACGAGAGTGTGACGTTGATGATGATGATGACGACGACGATGATGAAGATGAGGGGGAGGTGTCTGGGGTGGGGGTTTTATTTACGTGTGGCTGAGTCAAACCCTAGACCGATCTGATGGGGAGCGGGAGATGCGATCTCGTCCGTCCAAACCAACTACCTCAACTTCAAGGCTCCCCGAAAGGTCGGCTAACCGTCCGGTTGGTTCGGTTTCGGGACCTTAAAATTAAAAAAAAAATGAGGTCGGATTATATTTTATCCCGGCACTCGTGCTTATGTTTACTCTATTTGGTGCACTTGAGTCCCTTATCATTATATTATCATGGCTACTACTATTAATACCATTATATCATATCGTCGTCGTCATCATTATTTTGAGGACTAAAGTCACGCACATGCTTTTTGCATGTTAACACTGTCGCCATAAGTTCATTATTTTTTTCAATCGTTGACTGTATTTAAATAACCTAATTACACTTTTGTCGGTTTTTATATATGATTTAGCAAAATCCCAGAAAATGATACTTTTCTTCCGTGAGAGTCTCGTGAAATTAAACAAGCTCCTCCTCCCGTTATGTAATGAGTTGATAAAAAGGAATGAATTTATTGCTAAACTTGTTGACGCTAAACAATTACATAACGAGAATCCATAATCTTCCACGTACTGAATTTTCTTGTGAAAAATCCTAATCAATACTTCGAAAAATCGATTAATTTCCTCTGTTCGTGTACTTTTCATTCTTTGGTTACTTGTTACTACGACGACGAACAAGTTACTTCAAATGCAGTTTGGTGATTACGAATCCCGATTTTTTTTTGGCTGTATCTCTAGCTCACGTGTTACACGTTGCATGAAAAGCATGCACACCGTAAAGTATTGAAAGCGAACTGTTGCTGGGTGTCCCACCTCATATAAAGAAGTTCACCAAGACAAGGCAAGCTGACTCGAGTGTGTTTGAGGTGCAACGTGCGTGATTATCATGTTTAAGTCACGTGTAGGTTTCATCAGTAAGTTCTTCAATAGCGGTTTAGTGTCATGTCCTATGATGCTAAGTAACATAGAAGCGCTTCTCATTAGAAGAGGGAGCGATCACGATATCGGCAAATTTTCTAGCCATTTGATAGTCACTTAGTCCGCTTCTCACGGAAGACTACATCACCGAGTCCGATGCGTTTCATGCTTCTCCTAGAGCAGAACTCATCTGTAGATGCCGCGAACACCGAAACAAGACGAGAGACAATTGAGATACTTCAGCTTGAAAAGAAACTGCTTTGCAGTTCATTAGAAGTCGCAAATCCGCGACTTTGAGCATGAAACAGAAGAAGCATATCTTTACTGTTGTGCTTCCACTGAAGCAGACATTTGCGTTTTGTCAAAGGAGCACAAGACCTGAAAAAGGGAGCTAAGGGACAATTGTTTCTTTTGTATTGAGGGCACTTGAAAAATTCGAATCAGATGTCCAAGGAGATACATTTAAACAGAGGGAAAAAAAGTCCTGTGTCAACAGTCCAGCATTTGAAGGTGGAATTTCCTTTCCAAATGGGATGTGATTGGTTTCTAAAAGGCCTTATTATAGATTTGCTTAACCGGCAAACAAGAATGCTATCCTTATGTACACAAATGCAATGCATAAATCCTAAGTTACAAGTATAAGACATTGGACTAAAGGTGTACGACTGTCAACTTCGAGCTATATGTACAGCTTCTTGCAGTAACATTACGAATGATCTCCATTGGGAAGTTTCGTATCGGACTTCGACCTGCAGTCGGCTTGTAGGGCGGCCAACCAAGAGTCCACCTGACAACATGAAAGAATGAGTCGTCCAGCTATTAATGGCAACATGCCGACAAGTTCTGATAACCGAGCTGCTTTTTACTTTTAGCTTAATGAATAGCATCGATGAAAACAATTTCAAGCTTCGTCCGTCCCTACTTATTTACTCGTGTATGAATCGATCCCAAAACCTCGGTACAGCAAGCGGAGGACATCAGATAGTCTAACTGAGACTTTCAATTAAATCAAGTAGAGGAAAGAATATGCTTTACCCACCTTTTTCTCTCCACCCAGAGGTGGAGATGTAAATAACTAGAAAAAGCAGATGCAATACTTTGTTTAGTGGAGAGCTCATCATACCAGACCTAATCCATATTATATCCACCAAGCTATCTTCTTCAATCTATGTTGATATTTATTTACTTGCTGTGCTCTTTTAATCACCTTATAACAACTCAGGCTTTACTGGAGGGGAAA
Source organism: Syzygium aqueum (assembly GCA_031216185.1). Classification (NCBI taxonomy): domain Eukaryota; kingdom Viridiplantae; phylum Streptophyta; class Magnoliopsida; order Myrtales; family Myrtaceae; genus Syzygium; species Syzygium aqueum. The sequence goes on along the minus strand of CM062235.1, from coordinate 6,240,789 downwards.
AGAAAGATTATCCGAAACTTCAACCTGCTTCTGTGTGTGTTGCAGTAAATGTTCTTATGCTGCCAATTGGGGCATTTTATACTACATATTCACCAATAACTAATGACTCTGAAACGAATGGAGCACCGAATCCGAACTCAGGGAATTGTAGGGAAAAATGCTGGAAATACCTGTATTTTGGAAGCACTTGAGCACTCGTATCTCAATCCTTGCCTAGTTAATATATAGAAGGAGTATTGCGTATCGTCTTCTCTTGTGAAGCATGGCAAGGGACCCACTTCAACAAAATCAGATAGCAGAGCGGAGTCCTGAGGACTTAAATCTACATAAAGTTTTGTTCAGTGTTGTTAGAGAACAAGATTTATAAATACTATTGAATCACTCCTTTATCTTTCTTCTACTTTCTACTATAAATCCAATTCTAGATTATTACGATATCTTGTCACCTATTGTGAACTGAAATTCGAAGGGCAAAGTGGGATGTGGCACAAAGTCACAAAATCAACTCTTATCATACATAGACATATGGATGTGAAATGACAAGCTGTGTCCAGAAAGAAGAATTCTAGTGAAGTATGAAGTATCACCCTTCAATACAATAGTAGCAGTAAAGAATTTTGAACATTCGAATCTCTCTGCAGTATGTTTTCTTAAACATTTATAACATAACAAATTTACATTTTAGACTACAGGAAGTAAAAAGGCATCTAGTAACTATCATTTATAAGAAAGAAAAAACTAGCAGTGTTAAATCATGTGCTTATGTCAACCAAAAAAACAAAAATCATGTGCTTATGCTCATTCCATGAGTGTAATGAGAGTAATGCCTTTTAACGGGATTGCTCTGTTTCTTTACTGGATGTATTGAAGCCACAGAATTTGTTGAAGAATAGGTATAACTTATAAAGATAACATCAAGAATTTTTTAAAACCATTCACCGAAGATGGAGTTAATATCCCTGAACAGGAGAAGAATATGAATGTACCTGTACAAACCATATAAAAAAAGATGCATGTTCCATGGAGAACCACAAAGCGTGGAAGCCAGTCATCGACATCTGTATCATCAATAGGAGGAGGTTCTCCTGGCAGCGGCTTCCATCTCTGCAAGAAATAATAAGGGTTTAAGAAAGCCGTTAACTGCCACCAGGTCCACGTAGTATTCGCTTTTATTAAATCTAGATATGCTGGGAGTTGTTAGTACAGTTCTAATGTGCAGGTAGCCGGACAGACGAGCAGACCGTAATATCTCATCTACTTGTTCCAACCTGTGTAACAGAGAAGAAATCTTGGTCACAGACTAAATTATTATAAGTATTGAGTAATGTTTAATTTCTTGCCTCCAGAAGTGCAACACAATGAACTGCTTATGGCTGCATTTATGCATGACTTAGTGGGGGTGAAGTTGAGAACATGATGATGATTTAGAAGAAAATACAATACAATGGTCATGACATAGAGAACAACGAAACGGCGAAAGTCTAAGTTTGGTTCGCCTTACTGTGCTTTCAAGTGGGCCTCCCTCTCTTCTAGATCGGCGAGTTGTGTTCTAAGTGATTCAAGTTCAGCAGCAGTTAGCTCAACCTGCAAATACAGTTGCCAGTGAAATTCGGGTTCTTCATAATTGCTGACTGCCTACCCAGGTAAGAACTCATGTACCAACCTTTTCCTGACCATCTGCACCAGATCCCCATGGCAGGCCCTTTAGATTCAACAAGTTCAACATGAAACCCGGACTTCTATAACGTTTCTTTGGCCAAAAATAGCTGTCGGACCTATGCTAAATCAGAACAAGAAGGCTGAAACTAAACCGAACAGATTACAACCTTTTCCTTTTTCCAAATTCTTTTCCTGTTCTGATTTACAAGGATGTACCTCAAACAATTTTCCGTCCTCGACGGCGATTTGACTGAAGGTTTGCTTGGAGGAGAAGAGTCTTCACTTGTTGACGGCTGGAAATAATCTGGGATAACCTTTATTTTCCCGATAGCATCATCCATCAAGCATCAGATATTTCCGCAATAAGGTAAAGTCCAGACGACCTGAACCAGAAGATAACATGCAAAAATGAGAGAAGTCCTGTAACAGGGGATAAGCCATGTCCTACTTTGCTCTAAACTGCCAATAGCTCAACTAAAACCACATTGTTGACTCTTCACTTAAGCAAAAACACTTATGTGGATGTGATGAATGAGGAGTTGAGAAAAGCAGATTCCAAGGGACTGAGGCATTTGAATGTGTAGCACCATGTTGTACCCAAAAACTAGATTTATCCTTTAAGGTTTAGTAAGGTAGTCTCATTTCCATGAACCTCTTTGCAAATTACCTCAATTTAGGACTTTCCTTCAGAAACTTGTGTTCTAAAAATATTCTCGGAAAACCAGAATTTATCAAAGTTAACCCTGTGATCTACGCCTCCCATCAATACCGAGTTGTTCACTATGTCAAAACCTCAAGAACTATTTGGAGAACTGGCAGCTTTGTAAGCTTTTATACCATTTGATTTGGTTCAAATACCAAGTCTTTTATGTGTTGTGGACTGGGGTCTGTTTCTACTAGTTAAAGTCAAGTACCCCACACTTTCTGAACACGAGATCTGTCATTGTCTTTTCTAGCATTAACCTTGAAAATCACCAATCCCCCTCTTAGGACGTACATGAGTCACATGAGTTGCGTGAGAAATCAAGCTAGATCAAGCTCGAGTATCCAGCCGTGCATTATTGCCCTGAGCCAAGGTCGAGTATTAATCTGCTTTGACTTAATACGGATCATACTGCAACTTCAGCGGCATTCACTGATAGTTCTGATGCTGGAATTCTTTCTAATAAAGTTATCCAATATAGGTTTGCAGATAATCAACCCAATAAGCTATCATCATGTTCACTGACGGACCCAAAGGGCAGCTGGCAGGGCTGTTGCCCCCGCAGTACTAGGTTCTACAATTTGTGAAATCTCAGGTGATATTTCTCTGCTTCAAACCCACCCTCCTCCTCTCAACTGGCCGCAAAAGCTAAGAAAAGAGGGAAGAAAAGCACGAAGATATCTGAAGGTTTTAATCTCCCTCCCCCGCTCCATAATCTGAGTTTCTGCATCCACCAGTTTGATCTAATTCTTTCTATCATCGAAAACATCAAAACTTCTGCAATCTATGCATCAACCGTATCGGTATTTTTGTTTTCTGACCCACAATCCTATATTGTCATCTCCCATCGGACAATTAAGCAAGGCACAACAACGAAGCAAGTTCCACGCGATCCCTTATCACCAGAACAGAGTTTCAAGGACCGAGTAATGAGAAAAGCATGCAATCCTCGTCCTGGGAACCAAGATACACTCGGCACGACACCAAATCAGTCAAATCGCATCGATGAACGTAAACCCACCAAACTAATACGCCAATAATTAAAAGAGGAAACTTCAAGGGAAACATGAACTCAACTACCAGACCAAACACGGCTCATCAGAAAGCGCACATCTTGATAGAGGCACAGCGCAAATCACGAGATACAGAAAGAAGGGCGGGCGCGATCCACAAACTCACAGGAAACATCAGCAGATTCCCCCCCGGCCGCCCCACGAAGTCCCACAGCTCCAACGAGACCCGCAGATCAATCAGTATCAACTCAACCGGGACCAATCGCAGCAGCACACCCTCGAAAGCCCCCCCTAGATCGAACAGGAACGCCAATCGATATCGCCTCCCCCGGCATGAAACGGAGCTGGCGAGAAACGTGATCCGTAAGGAAGACTTTAAGCAGGGACTAAACGAAAGCAGTAAACTTCAATCAGAAGCAAAGGAAACAGAGAGAGAGCGCGCGGGGGAGGGGATAAGGAGGAACACCGTACGAGCTTGAAAGAGACCCTTTTCACGGCGGCGGAAGGGGAGCTGGGGAGGAAGGAAACCGAGGAGGAAAGTGACGGAGGGAGGGAGGGAGGGTGCTTGATGTTTTCACGGGGAAAGCGGATTGACCAACCGAGAGAGTGACGACGCAGATGGAGACCGGCCGGTACGAAGGCCGCAGAGGCGGTTTTACCTGGGCGGGTTTTCCCATTGGCAGGTGGGGGAAATGACCGGAATGCCCCCGGTCGGGCTGTTTTCTCTATATCTCCGCCCCCGAAAACCGAGGCGACGCGGTTTGGTTTTTTTTCGCTGCTCCGGTCTGGGGATTCGGTGGAGCTGAGGATTACGTGCGCGCGCGTGTCGGGGGATAACGATCTTCCAAACTGCGGATTCGAAAAGTTACTGTCGTTATTGATTACACAATATGCGCTTATATATTTTCTTAGTAATTAATTATCTTAAATTATATGGGCAATCAAAATTAATAAATATTTTTTCGAATTATTGATTTTCTCTAGAAACCAAATGGAGACTAAATACGTGAACATGTCAAGTGTTCTGTGATCGGCTTTTAATAATCGAAATATTTTTTAGTACCATGAAAAATCCTAAACTGGTGTACCCGTGACAAATTTATCCAAAACTAATTTTTGGATCACGAAAAGTCTCAAACCGCTACACCCTGTGACAAATTAGCCCAAACTATTTTTGGATCACCAAAAATCCCAAACTATTTTTGAATCAAAGTGCGGTGAGGGAGAGAAAGAGAACGAGCCCTGATTGTTTTCAAATGCCGATTTTTAATATTTTTGTCATTGAAAATATTATTAAAAATGTTTACGCCAACGCCGACCACCCGATCGTGCCATGTAGGACGTCCGGCGTCCAAATCAACGATATCAAGGCTAAATTGACCAGATGGATTGAATTGATATTGATGTGAGAAGGTTTATGACTAAATTAGTCAAATTGAAAGATTTAAGACTGGATTGATACTAATACAATATATTTAAGACTTTTTTATACTTTTCCCGAGGCAAGTACTCCATGAAAATATGCTTGATAAACATGTAGGTTGGTGAATTAGAAAATGTCTCCACCGTGTCCCATTTCGAACTTCAAAACCATTTTTTATCGAAAGCAATTGGTCCAATTCAATCAATCATCTCTAGTCGACAACTTTCCATAACCGGGTCAACCCGTAATCCAACCCATCGGCCCATACAGAACAGAAGTGGGTCAAAAAAACACCAGTACAAGAAGCCCGTAATCCAAATTTCAACGTACCACTTCTGCTTTGCACTAGTGGGGCTCTTGTGCTGGTGGGTTTTTTCTGATGCACCCCAAAAAATCATCCAATCAACATAGGCACGCTCTTGTGGCCAGGATTTAAAGGGACATCAACTCCCATACTCGGCCATCACCAATGGCTTCCACCGTCCCCAACCTACACCCTCCTTCCCTCAGGTCCGCATTCCTTGGCGGCAGTGCCGCCCGCCTCCGCAAGCCGTCTGCCACATATCCGAAGCATGGTCAGTCGGCCATCTACTTGAGACCGTGCATTGCTAAGTTTGACCTCTCCGAGATACTCGGCGGGCGAGGCCTCTGCAATGGCGAGAAGGGCCTTGAGCAAGAGCTCAAGCGAACCGTCGGAGAACCGTCCCCGCCGTCCGATGTTGAGAGGCCTGCGGGAATCAAAGAGCTGTCCCCATCTTCGGATGGTGGAAAGCCCGCCGGAGATGTGGTATCTGCGGCAGAGAGCGTCCCTGAAGATGCATTCGAGAAGGAACTCATGGGGTTGACTGGAGGATTCCCCGGCGGTGAGAAGGGACTACAGTCTTTCATTGAGAAGAATCCACCACCGCTGAAGAAATCAGCAGAGAAGGTGAGTTCGGCAGCAGTGCCAAGCTTGAAGAAGCCAAAGGCACCAGAGCTGCCGCTTCTAATGCCCGGAATGATTGCGCTCGTGAAGAACCCAAACAACCCGTATTACATGTACTGCGGAATCGTGCAGAGGATCACCGATGGAAAAGCTGGGGTGTTGTTTGAAGGAGGGAATTGGGATCGGTTGATAACTTTCAATTTGGACGAGCTGGAGAGGAGAGAGAAAGGACCTCCCATGAAGAGTCCTAGGTCTGTGATCTTGGAGAATCTCATTCAGAACAAACCTTGAATTCATGTTCCTTAGCATCTCTGCTTATGTATGTATATTGCTGAGAATATGATTTAGTATTTAAAGGTTCAAACTTGGAAATATGTCTCCGAGTGTTCCCAAACATCATGCCTAGAGTTAGAAAAAATGGTTTTCAAGGTCCTTGATGAATGATGAGTATTCAATCATTCAGCTGATGAGCACATCACTGAACTGTTGAGGAACCCGATTGCACAGACCGGGACAAACATTATGCATGATGGGCGTATCCAAATTTCGACGCAAATACAATGAATTTCAAGTCATCTATATAATGTCCACATTCGAAATTGCTACTGGGTGATCCAGAAATCACAAACAACAGAATTTGCGAGTACAGGATAGATCACCAACCAAAAGAAAGTACAAGATAACGCATAAATCGTCAAGAATGAAATTCCAGCAACATCAGCACCTCTCCAGCAACTCCATTATGCGATCAGAAGCAGCCACCCAACTGCCAAAAAGGCATTCCAAGAACCTTCTTATCAACCACCCAATCATTAAAGAAAAAGATTGAAGGAATCAAATTAAGTTGCTTCTTAAATAGGATGTGAGAAATCTGGTCATGGTACATGAAGATGTGCGGATGATGAAAAACCGTAACGCACTTCGTGTTGGACCAGAAAACAGGAGTTGCATTTAACATGACAAATTCAAAAGGGCAAGTATTCAATCACTTTGCTTCTCTTTTCATTCCAGAGAACACAATGTCTTCATTTGCTTTTTATGTGACTTGCTCACTCTTTTTGGCCTGGTAAGGTTTGCCGCAAAAACTTTTGACTATAACATGGGAGTCATTTTCAGGCACCACACTTTACAATTAGGGCAGGTAATAATAGCTATATGCAGCTCTCAGTGAACAAGATGCTATGTAACTAAAGAACATCTTTTTCAACTTGAAACATCATGATTTGGAATACTTAAAAAACGGAGCAGTCCACTGTCACAGCATGAAGATGGAAAACAAGACATTCCATCCTACTATTCACAATTGAACAATTAAGAACGCATTGCAAAATTTGTTCTCTACTTCAGTATCTAAGTCGTAAGTTCACCAAACTTTTATGCATAATGCATCCACGCCACGTTAACACAACTTTCCCAAGAAGCCTTGCTATTCCCTAAATGCCTCTACAAAAGAAAATAGGTACCGTTCTTTCTCCATTCATTGATTTCAGCAAAGGAACTCGTACTACATTTTCACAATCAATCACCTGAAGCACATTTTCATCAGCCGCAATTTGTACCTAACTAAGTTTTGATTTGATTCCTCAAGAGAAGACCACTAACTAACGTGTCCCTCTTTCTTCTCATTGTTTCTTTCCATTTAATGGTGATTGATGCAGCTAAAGATGAGATAGATCACTTGAAAGGCAACGAAAATGACAGGTTCTGACGAGAAAAAGAATTTGACTGACCAATATAGCGTCAATCTCCTCCTGGGACACAGCTGTTCGCTTGGGCTGAAGTGAGGCCTTTCCTCCCGTAGATGTTGAAACCTTTGAATTTGCAAAGAGTGTTTGAACAGGGGGAGCAGCAGATGTAGATTTAGGCTGGGATACAGTACCTGCAATTTATTAGAATCCTAGAGGTCAATAAATAATGTTTAGTCATTCTCCATGAATAATGCTTAAAATTATTGACAGAAAAGAAACTAAAAGTCTGTTGATGTACAAGGACACAGGTAAGCAGGGCTGCATTTCAGACTGGAAAATTTGAAGTGTGATGCATTCATACAAGGATTTAAAAATAGCATCAACAAACCACGATCTGATAGATGCAACAACGTAACCACAGCATAAAACAGACTAAAAGCATCCACACAAAAGGCTACACATGCAGGAACAACACATCTTGAGCCATAAAATCAGCCATAAACTTTAGACAACTAAAACTGAGACTGAATATAAGGTGGAAATGGGAGTTTTGCACATTAATATGTATCTTCAACATGTCAAATGTTCGATAAGGTCAATGTACTATGGTAAGGAGTAGAAAAAATCTAATTTTTTTTTTCAGTACTTTCATATCTTTTCTAATCAAGTCCCCGTACTTTTAATTTGTCTAATCAAGTCCTTCTACTTTCACTATTTTCCTAATCATGTCCCTCCGACACTAATTATTGCCAATATCAAGCTAACGTGGCTGTTGGACGACATCATAGTGTGACGTGGACAACAGTTTTCCAATGTGGGTCCACATAGGCATCCGTATTGCTTGAATTTTATCCACATCATACTCTGCATATTTCATCAGCGCTATACTTTCATGTTGTCCTACAGTCATGTCAGCTGAATTGGGTCGGATTTGATGTCAGATGAACTCAATTAGAAAATTTGTGAAAGTAGAAAGACATGATTAGACAAGTCAAAAGAACGGGAACTTGATTAGAAAAACCGTGAAAGCACAGGGAAGAAAGTCATAATTTTCCTAAGGAGTAGGATGGTTATGATTATACGGACTGTTGAAGCGGTCAAACGCCAGCAGCAATTGAGCTGCAAGTGGGAGCATTAATATCAATGAAAATATGTCAACATGGTGCTTCCAACAAGACAATAGGATGGAGGTTGAAGAAGCATTGGAAAGGGCAGTAGATAGGGAGCATGCATCTGGACTTACTAGTACATACCAACCAAGAAAAAGACACAACGAACAATTTATCAAAGAAAAACTATCCCCAGGAAAACCTTGATGCATTAAGTAAAGAGAAAGATGCAGGAGCGCGTGATTTACTAGCCTTACGCAAAAATTACTCCGTGTAAAGACACAAGCCAGATCGTCATTCCACATAAAATGCTCGAGTGACCAATACTTACATGCAACATAAACTTAAAGCACAGCAGCTCAAGAAACACCGATGCACGTTAAAAAACTTGGGATTTCTGAGGAGCAAAAAGCTAGGGCTCGGGCATTATCGGGGAGGCAGAATCCTAAGATGACTTTGTCTAATTAAGATTTTGCACACAGAGGCTGCCTCCTAAGCACCAACAAAGATCTAGCCACGTAAAAACCAGTTGGCCACACAACCCAGCTTTCAGCAGCACCCCCTATTCACGTAACAAATGACTTGCCTCCAGCATCAGAGAACCTAAGACAACCGCAATTCTTCCATACTGCAACGAGCTCTCCAACTATTTCCATTTCATTCTTCGAGCTAAGCCATTTCATCAAGGAACCGCAGCTTCATCCGATCCCAAGCAGTTTGACCATATATTCGAGCAATCACAGAACCCGTCCGCTTCAATCAAGCATCCACCCACTTCTCAGACCAACCCAATTTCCCCACCACCCATCACACCTTCCCCCGCTCGGTGCTCTCGCACCCATCAACCAAATCAACGTCACGGAAGCCAATCAATCACCCGCCGCCGCATTCCCCCACACACGCAGAGAGAGGAGCCCCACAAATCCGCGCGCGCGCGGGCACGTCATCTTCGTCAAGCAATCCCCAAGGGGGGTTTACTTCACGACGACGCCAGGTAAGGCGATCGCGACGGGGCCACGGAAACAACCGGATTGTTGAAGCAGGAGAAGAAGCCGCCAAAAGAGAAGGCGGCGAGAAAGGATAGAAACGAAAAGCTAAAAAGACGCGAGCCGAACGAAGCCGCCGGAGGGAAGGATTCCGAGATGGTTACCGGAGGGATTCGGGCGCCGCTGAGGGAACTTGATCCTGGGGATCCGCTTCATCGCTTGGCCTCCTCCGGTCATCTCTCTCCCTCTCTCTCTCGCTCTCCGTCGCTCTGCAAAATTCCTGCCTTGTCGGGAAGCTCCCCACGACGGTGGACGGACGGAATTAGAAGTGATCGTTACGGGCCGGGCCGGGCCGAGGGTCTTGTGCATCAATGGGCTGATTTGATTGGGTTTCTTTGGCCCGTTCTTCGGGTTTGGGCCAGAACTTCCAGCCCGCCCAGCGGTGAGTTTTTGTTGAGAATCATCTGTTTGGCAAACGAAATTTTCTGAACCCCCTTGTTTGGATAGTGCAATTCGTCGATTTTTTTTTATTTTAAATTTTGCTAGTTTACTTTTAAATCCGTACACAACCATATTTATTTTTATTGTTTCTACAAAAAAAGGGGGTTGGCAATTGGCATGACAGTTGAAGATACCATACTTATGCGCGGTGCACGTGCCTGGGCTTGGCTCGCCCGTGCTTTCTGATTGGTTAGCCTGAATGTTCGACCGAGCCCGCGACTTCCAGCCAAAGCCCCCCCTCCCATGTAAAATTTTGGGCTTGGCGGTCTCCCTGATGGTCAGGTCTAGATGGAACTAGGGCCTGAAACTCGACTTGATGTCCGATTGCACTATTGTTTATACGAAACCCATTGGCTTTTCGTGCGATGTCAACCAAATACAAATTGTTCGTATGAACACTAAGGTATGTACATCCGGTTCTTGTAATAATTTATGCTCTAGAGGATGGATTGAGAGTTAGCACGTCATACTGAATAAATATGCAATATCTTGCCCCGGACCATGGAAAAAGAACAAGACTATCCAATTTGAACTTTGAATAACGGCACATGCTTGCACCATCCGCTATTGAATAATAGTGATCTTGATTGACCGATTCTTGATTCTATATGATTCAAAGAAGGCATGTGATAATGAGATGACGAGGCCCGTGAGCTTTATTTTCTCGAGTTGGCTGTATCTTTGCTTTTTTCTACGCCAAAGAATCGAACAAATCGTGTTCAAATAGGAGAGCTACGCATTCCTCGTTCCACGTCTATGGCCGTGTCCATGTCCATGCTTTGTCTATCCAAATGAGTGGTCATCAGAAGTGCGCGATTGTTGAAAAGACGCGACTGAAAAGGTTCATGCATGTAAATGAACGCAAACTTTGATTCGAAGCGAAAGGTATGACCATTGCTCCGCCGATGAAACTTCAACTGTTATATCACTGTCCCATGTGGTCCACCAACCATTTTGTGAACTTGCGATTTGTTCGACTCAGCAGCCGTCATCCCTGTCGTCGCAAAGTCCATCCAAGACAGTTCAAACCTACCTTTGACTTTGTAATTTGTGTCCTCACGTTTGACTTTCTTTTTTGCTTTTCTCTTTTAGGGTTTTAGGAGTCCCCAGCTCTCGCAGAAGCCTCTTCTCTGAATGATCGGAGAGATAACGCGGAATCAAAAGTCAACTGTATGGTGTGTAAAGAATCGGATATTTCATACATATTTTTTTTTGGAAAAATTATCCAGAAAAATTCTAAGTCTACTGTGACGACTGATTCAATCTTAAACTTTATAATTTAGCCAATTTAGTTTTAAATATTTTGACGATTTACCATTTTAGTAACGCCGAACGTCCTACGTGGCATAGCCAACAGCGTAGGACAGCCGGGCTGGGCTTTAATATGGACGATTATTGTAATTTCTTTTAAAAAAAATTTCAGACTTCTTCATATTTTTTGTCATTATATATATTTTAAAATTTTCGATCATTCATGCCTTAGAGATTTCTGGGTAGATATTCTTGAGCATACTATGGTTTCTTCGTCTTACATTCTAACGATCAACGTGCATCTGACGTTAATGGGAAAAAGTGCAAAAAAAGTCTTAAACCTTTTGCATTGATGCCAATTTAGTCCTAAACCTTTTTTTGGTGTCAATTCACTCCTAAACCTTTTGTCTTTGTGCTGATTCAATCCTTCCGGCTAATTTTGGTCGGATTTTGCTGACATGAACGCCGACCGGCTGACGACCGATCACCTGTGCTAACGTGGATAATTTTAATAATATTTTAATATTTTTTGAATATTTATTTATTTATTTTTGTTCTTTTTTTTCCTCTTCCCTCCCTCCAACTGGCACCGGCGAGGCTCGCCCAAGCTAACCATTGGCGAGGTCGTGCCTCGCCCAGCCGCTGGCGAGGCTTGCCCTCGCTAGCGATGGCGAAGGCGAGCATCACCATGGCTGGGTGAGGCCCAACCTTGCTGGCTGGAGAGGTCGGGCCTCGCCCTCACTAGCGACAGCGAAGATGAGCGTCACTATGGCTGGGCGAGGCCCGAAATCGCTGGATCTGGCGAGGTCGAGCCTTACTGGCGACTCCGACGAGGTTGGGCCTCGCCTAGCTATGGCGACGCTTGCCTTTGCCGTCGTTGGTGAGGGTGAGCCTCGCCGGCGGTTAGGTGAGGCCTGACCTCACTGGATCTGGCGAGGTCGAGCCTCGCTGGCGACTGGGCGAGGCATGACCTCGCCAGTGGCCGACGTGAGCGAGCCTCGCCGGCGCCAGCCTCTAGCCTCTAGTCGGTCGCCGGTCTGGCGATTGGCTGGAGGGAGGGGAGGGGAAAAAAAGAAAAGAAAAAAATAAATAAATTTTTTAAAAAATATTAAAATATTGTTAAAATTGTCCATATCAGTGTTGGTGATCGGCCGGTCGGCATCAATGTCAGCAAAATCCGGCCAAAATTGACCGGAAAGATTGAATTGGCACAAACACAGAAAGTTTAGAACTAAATTGGCACCAATGCAAAAGGTTTAGAATTGAATTGACACCAAAAAAATGTTTAGGATTAAATTGGCACAAATACAAAAGGTTTAGGACTGAATTGACACAAAAAAAAGATTTAGAACTAAATCGGCACTAATACAAAAGGTTTATGACTTTTTTAGCACTTTTCCCTATGTTAATGTTTTCGAGAATAAGCATGTCGTTTCTAACTTTAGACCAGAACCGGCACAAGTAGAAACCTTTAGACTCTCACCTTCTTCTTATAAACTGAAGTCAATTAACGTGAGAGAAGGGCTGTAGACCAAGAATTTAGATGTGATGTATCTCAAATGTAATTCAAAGTTGAGAAAGATGGCTATGTAAAGAATGTTGTCCCATGGTGACACGATGGTTTTTTATGGGATGTTGTCAACGAGTTGACCCAATTAGAGGAAATTTTTCATTTGCTTCATCTATCTCGACATAATCTGTTTTACTTTTCGAAAACTGAAATTATAATGATACTATTGAAAAAACGGTAAGACAATAGAGGGTATTTATCTTGGTTTCTACAAGATGAATTCGATGAAAATGGAGTTTCATCTTAGGTAAATCCTTCGAACAAGTGCACCTCCATGGATCGAATGACACGCAAATCGGAGCCCGGGCGGATTAGCATTAAACAAGGAACGGTTTGCGCTTGATGTGTGGTGGGGAGGGTTGACCAGCGGCCCTTGCCGGGCTTGTATAAAAAAAAGAAAGAAAGAGAGAGAGAAAAAAGAAAAAAAGAAGAAGAAAAAAATATAAAAAAAACTATAAACCAATTCATAATTTCAAAAAAATTATAAAAATTATACATGTCAATGCCGATTGTGTCACGTAAACGCCCGTAGGATGACCTGTGTCTACGTCAACGATTTCTTGCTAAAATTGGCCGGATGAACTCAATTGGCAAAACGTAAAAATGTTTAGGAATTAAGTATTAAAATTAAAATATTTATGACTATATTGGTCAAAGTGCAATAAGTTTCGAAATTTTGGGACAATTTTCCCATTGAACATCTGCTGCGTGTCTAATCCATGCTCACATATTTGATGACTACCACTAAACCTGTCTAATGAGATTAGCGTAGCAAAAAAATCGATAAATTAGCAGCATCTTGTCTAGTTGTTCTGAAACAAGCCTTTAATTCTTGACTGTCTCCCCTCCCAGCAGCTTCCACGTTATTTGGAGGTTGACTTAGACAAACTTCTTTTTCTGCAATGTCTTAGAATTGTTTAGCTTACAGGACCCACGAAAAAATGTTATCGTTACTACACAAGTCGTATCCGAAGCTTTTCATGCTCGTATCAAAGGTCATCTGGTTATAATTGTCAAAGTTGGGTATGCCAACTTACTTTTTTAAAGTGCCAACTCTTAGAAGAAAGGCACAAATTATGTTTCAAACTTCAAAAATCATAAACTAGCTTTCTTGTACTCTATTATCTTAATATTGCAGGATTAGATTATTTGTGCCAGGACTCTGAATTCTCTGAAAATGATAGCACCTTTGATTTTTTATTTTCTTGGGATAAGCAAGTCAAATTATTGCACTCCAAACTTGTTACGGTGGGAGGACTATTTCCCTCTTGCAAGCCCCACACGACGGTGGCCTTAAATTCGAGAATTCAGTCACTTCAGCAGCATTTGAGGCCCTTTGGCAAGAAGTTACGACGGTCGCATTCACTCCTTTTCAACATCTTCTAGGGGTAGAAAAGTCACACACCAGCTGCACAAACCAATGACAGGTGGAGGTGAGAAGTTCCGGCCTTCTTACAAGTTTCACCTAAAATTTACGTGTAGAAATATGTTCTTAATTTTTTGGAATCTGAAACTTATCCTGCATACTTTGAAACCTATAACCTACTATATCATAGGTTACAAGGTCTACTCAAATTTTATTTGTAATATTAATTAAACGATTACAATGGATTGTTACCTTTTATGATCATCAATTGTTGCTATAATCTACTGACAACAACTTATATTTAGACAAATAAAAATATGAAATATTAACAAAGTAAAAGTCTCAGTTATAAAATGAAATGTTAGATTAGTAGTTTTAGATTATACACTCATCATTATACGTCATTAAATGATATAGGATCACCTAAAGACATATATAAAAAATAAAAACATAGATTTTAGATTCCACTTACTTAGAACCTAGAACCTATCCATCGAAATAAGTTTCTAAATTTTTGAAATTTGAAACCTACCTTATATACCTTGAAACTTAGAATTGGACAGGTTCTTATCATTTCAGTTCTTAGATTCCAAGTTCTAGGTTCCTATAGGTCCGGTTTCTCACCCTAATGACAGGCCAAGCACCAGTAAAGAAATCTTGAGAAAAACCCATCAGGGCCACGTTCCATGTCCTCGGTTCATGGACCCTGAAGCAGATTTCATATCCTCAAACGTAATTGGGAAAGGCAGCGTCCTGCTGCGAAAGCATCTGGCAGCTTATGCTGCAGTACATCAGTCGATCTAGGAAGAGATACAGCAGAGCGATCAGGGTCAGGAGAAAGCCTACAGGGCCCTTGTGAAAGAATGTTGCTTCCTCAGCAGTTCGATGATGAACCTCAGTCGGTTCTCGTACCATCTGCGGAGAACAGGAGGGCCCTGAGAATGAACAGGAACGCGCAACGTCCTTCTCACTTTGCGACATTTGATCAACTTTGCTGCATTCATTGGTCGTCTAACTTTCCATCTCCCGTCCTTGAAGCAACGCTGCAGTCAAACCGTGGACATGGTCCAATCTCTCTCATGTGTAAGATCTGTACATCAGTCGACCTTTAAAGCACTTTCATTCAGGGTTGACCACTGTTCATAGTCCTTCACTCACCTGTACTCCCTCATCATTTCTACGCCCTCTCCAGTCAAAACCCGCCACGACACGAACCCCACCTAATTATGATTAATGAACATTCATTAAAACCTAATTCTAGTCCCTAAAAAACGCTTTTTGCGTCGCCATTAGTTAGTATTTAAAGTCCTACGACGTTTATGTGACCTTCCCAACCATTTTCTCTCTCTAGCTAAGTGTTCAATTATCAACTTCCTCCGTATAGTCTCATCAGAAAGCCCAAGACGATGTATTCTTCGGGACTGTTTTTCTTAATCTTTGTTCCTAGCTTCGTTTTGGCTCAGAAGACAACAGCCGTCCATCACTGTCCTTCATCGTGTGGCGGGAGCGGCCTCTCAGTACAGTTCCCGTTCCGGCTAAACCAGAGCCGCTGCGGCTACCCTAGGTTCGACCTCTCTTGCAATAGCCAGCGCCAGACCATCCTCACCCTCCCACACTCCGGCAGCTTCGTCGTCCAGAACATTGACTACGCTGATCAGGCCATCTATCTCAACGACGGCGACAACTGCCTCCCAAGCCGGCTCCTGAACTTCACCCTCGACGGCTCGCCGTTCAGGGCTCCGTCGCCCAAGAACTTCACGCTCGTGAACTGCTCCAGCGACACGGTGCTGGCGGCGAGGGCGGCGATGCCCACGCTGCAGGAGATCCAGTGCATGAGCGGCGAGAACTACACGGTGATGTCGGTGCAGAGCCAGTTCTACGGCGTGCACGGGTGCGACGAGATCGGGACCATCAGCGTGCCGCTGATGTGGCAGTTCACGTCGAATCTGCACGAGGACGTGAGGCTCGCATGGCGAAGGCCGAACTGCAAGTCGTGCTTGGCGCGTGGCGGGACGTGCGGCTTGAGGAACGGCTCCGGTTTGGAGATCGCCTGCACAAATGTTCCGAGCACCGGTAAGCATAACGATCTTGGGGTGATGCCATTGTCCTAGTTTTTACTCCTAAAGTGTTTTATGTGAATATCTTCGAATTTGAACACAATTTTATCTTAACATAAAAATCTTAAAAGACTAATAATTAAGTACCCATCGAGTAAAATTAATGAAAATGATGCTAAAACTTTGTCCCGAGTACTTTGCAATAAGTGCATACTTTTTTTTTTCTAACTTTAGTAATTAAAAATCTAGCAGTTAGATTGTCGTAAACTTTGATAAAGTCGTACTTTTACTTTGAGTTTCTTCTCTTTGGTCATACATAATGAAGTTTGTCACAATCAAAGTGCTGCTTAAATTACCTAAATTCTTGGCCACCCACAAACTTTTTAATAATCCGGGACGGGAACGTGGACACCGGCTACTTGAAAATCCATGTAATTTATGCATTTTTATAAAGTTTCCCCGGAATTTAACCACTGTTATTTAAGTCAAATGTTCACAAGAATTTTCATTTAATGAGGACGTGAGAAGGAAACAGTTGTGACAGTACGCGGTCAAAGGTTGAGGCCTTTTCTTCTTTTCTTTCTTTTTATAATAAGGTCAGAAAATAACATTTGATAGAGAAGGCGAAAGGTCACTTTCCTTTTGATAAAAATGAGCTCGTGATTGTCATGGATCGTGTCGTCCGGTTTGTATGCGTCGCACAGCGCCTTCGTGGCGATTGGACTTAAGACTTCAGAGGCCGTGATGCACAAATAATTATTTTTCAAGTCCCCAGAGTGAAAATTCCTTGAAGTTTGGTACTTGATCTCAAAAGTCAAGGTGCGATTGTCAAGTGATCATTTCCTGATAAATGGCTTTGACATTTTTAACTTAGCTTGACTTCTTCATACACGAGTATTCATCGTCACCTTTGATCTGATTCTTTGAGCCAATCATCTGTATCGGAACTTGCATCATAGATAGCTCCAAGGATTTCACACCTTGAGTGGGATTTTTCAGGTCTTCCAAGGAGTGCCAAGTACGGCATAATCATAGGCCTCGGCATCCCGGCCCTCCTGTGCCTCATTGGGCTCGGCGGCTATGTATGCGGCCTGATCAGCACTTACGGACGGCGGCGACACAGACGAGAAGAAACCAACAGAGACTTCCCCACCGTGATTGTTGTCCCCCGGTCCTTTGCCATGACAGGACTCGACGGGCCGACCATCGAGTCCTACCCAAAGACGCTGCTCGGTGCGAGCCGTCGCTTGCCTAAGCCTGGCGACAACACTTGCCCAATATGCTTGTGCGAGTACCAGCCCGAGGAGGTGTTACGGACCATACCAGAGTGCGATCACTATTTCCACGCGGATTGCATCGACGAGTGGCTTAAGATGAATGCCACGTGCCCATTGTGCCGGAATTCGCCGGATGAGTCCACTTTGGTCACACCTTCGGTTGCGTCGCGATCGTCGTCATTGCCTTCAACATCAGCTTAGGATGGCATGGAGCTTGCCGTCTGTATATATTCAGATCACTATGGCTTAAGAATTCTCATGTTCTTTCAATCAATGTGTTCTTGTGTTTCAGATTTTGGTGTGATTTTTATTTTGGAATCCTCATAGAGCATAAATCTTGTTCTCGATCTGTGAATGGGATTGATATCGTTGGCATTGATCCGGCCCGATTCCTATGTCCAAGTTCCTGAAAGAACGGCCATATGATGGTTTTCTGTCTTTCTCTGCCCATCTTCTGTTACACCTGATTTGGAAATTAGAGTGTCATTAGACCTGTCAAATAGATAAGTCAATGGTCCGATTTAAATTGACCCATTAACCTATTTATGACTTATTTATTCGTAACGCAAGTTTCTAGACTCATATCTAATCCGATTCATATTATTAAGATACTTATGTATTTAACCCAATTCAAGACAACTTGTTTCTCCTTACCAAAAAAAAAAAGACAACTTGTTTCTCATGATTTCAAAAAAATTATATTATTAAAACACTTCTGTGCAATTCAAATTTAGTGGACAACTTTTATAATTTTTTTAAAAATTGAATTTTTTATATTTATATTTTCAATTTTCTTTTTCTTTCTTTCTTTTTCTTTTTTTTTTCCTTCTACGTTTAGCGAGGGCCAAGGGCAAGGGTCTTGATCTTCGCCCAGATCTGGCGAGGGCCATTACCCTCGTTTGCGATAGGTGAGGGCTTCGCAGCATTAGCTTGGTGTCGGCAAAGGCTAGCTAGCCCTTGTCTGTGACCGTTGAGGGTCCGGCAACCCTCGTTAGATGTCATAAAAAAAGAAGCAAGAAAAAAAAGAAAAAGAAAAAGAAAAAGAAAAAGAAAATAATAATTCAAAAATTTTTAAAAATTTAAAATTTAAAAACTATCTGTTTATGACTCACTTAAACTTATTAGGTAACCATTCATTATTAAATTACCAACTAGTATTGCATTACTAACTTTTATTTAAGTTAGTTACCAACGTTTATTTGTTTTTATTCTTGGAACCACCAAATTTTCTTATTTCTAACAGATAAAAAAGGTTAAAATTCAGCCAACTTTTATTTTCCTTTTTACCAATATCTTAAATGTACTAACTATTGTATAAAATTATAAACCTTTAATTGAGTTACTTACGAACTTTTTTTCCAAGTCAAATAACCCAAAAAAAAAGTTGGTATGCCAAAGAAACCAAATAAATATTTGAAACTGACTTAAGTGAGTAGAGAAATGTTTGTGAGATGCATTAACGTAGGTTGATAATGTCTAAAAAGAGTTAGTAAATGCAAGGGGTCGCAAATTAAGGCAAATAAAAGACGTTGACTAAAAAAATCAATTAAATAATGGCAAATAACTCAGGATGAGAATCCAAAACTAGTTGGTAATTTAATTCGAAAAAAGTCGGCAAAATTACTCTGATTTGGGTTGGTAATTTCATATAAGAATTGACAAATTTGAAATGTTAGTAAGTTATGCGAATAAATGTTAAAGAGTTAGTATAGAAATTGGTAAGTTGCAAATTGTCCAAAAAAAAGTTGATAATTTCATTATAAATATCACTAAGTTGCCAACAAGTTACCATTATTAAAATCACCGGTTATACTTGTACTAATTGTTTTTTTTTTTAATATTTACCAGCTTTACCGTCACGAAAAACAATCCCTATTTTTGGGCTCGACTTGCTAGTGCAAATTTTTTTATGCCTTGTGCATGTTAGTTTTCTAGACCTAGAACCATATTTGGTAGTTGACTGGTTGCCTCCTAAGAGAGAGTAGATTCTGTAATAACATGATCGTATTTATAGAATTTGCAACATGATCACATTTTCATAACTTCAGAAATTTGTGACACATAATCGGTTTTCCTCTTAGGCGTAGTTGTTTGACGGAAAATGAATGATTCAGAAATTTTTTCCTAAAAACCATTACCCATATTGCTTACAAAAATGAGTAAATAAAAATATTTACATTGCTTGCAGAAATATTTTAGACATAAATTATTATCGAGAATGAAAACAATTTCCTTGACTAATTATTTCAAGCAATATAAGCGATCATTTCTAAATTTTTTTTTCGAACCATCCATTTTTCTCGAAACAGACGCACTCTTAATTTTTTTTCCTGATACCTCCGAATTCCCAAACATTCGATTCAATTTAGACTCCGAGGCAGTTAAAATCACTTTGAGAAATGATGAGGCAATTGAGACGATGGGCAGGTATGTTCTATTTTGACCTTTTGCTTTAGCTTTGGTTGCATACACTTTTCTTAGGAAGCTCCATCGCCCCGTCCGTCTTGCTCTGGTGAAGAAAACTAAGCATACCACCAGTAGTCCTCACTACTAAAAACCTTGTGTTCTCCACTTACTCACTATCCGATCTTCTCAAAGAATCTCACATGGCTTCCTCTTCCTTGTCCTTGTTTTTCCTTCTCTTTCTCCAAGTAATAACCAGCGAAAGCACTAGCGCCGAGGTCTGTCCGATCATGAATTGTTCGTCTAGCGGACCCGAGATTCGCTTCCCGTTCCGGATTAGGGAAGTCCAAGGTGAAGACTGCGGGTACAAGGGGTTCGAAGTCTCGTGTGACGACCGAAACCGAACGATCCTCCATTTGTCTGAAGCAGGGGACTTTGTCATGGACACCATTGATTATGTCCACCAATACGTTCAAGTGAAGGACCTGGACGATTGCCTTCTGAAACGGCTGCTGGAGGACCAGTTCATGAACTTGTCCTCACCCTTTGAAGCCCCAGATTACAAGTACTTCGTACTCGCAAACTGCTCGTATGTGAATTCCTCCATGCTCGGGCCAGAAAGCGGTGTTGCGCGACTCAACTGCCTCAGCCTGGTGCGCCACACGGTGGTCCTGGTTATGGACTATGACCTCGCCCAGCCGTGGATGTTTTGGCACCAGTGCTACCCATCGATGATATCGGTTCCTTGGTTGTGGCAACATCCGACGAACATAAGCGAAAGCATTTGGTTGAGCTGGGTGGAACCCGATTGCAAATCGTGCGAAGCGGCCAAGGAGAGATGCGGACTCAAGGGTCCTAAATGGGGCTCGGAGGTTCAATGCATAGGCAAACACGGTAATGTTATATGTAGCATTTTACTTCTCTCCTTTTCTTTGTCCTTTAAAGTCTAACTTTGGTAATCTAACTTGTAATCCGGTCTTAATCACATAAATGGTTTCAAGTTCCGGCCAAAGTTCGCAGAACGGTCGACGCATTTCTACAGGACAAAAATACCTCGACTTTGCAAACGATCGAAATCTACTCACGAATTTCTTCGCGAGGAACATCAGTCCTCGCCGTTAAATTTTCCATCTAAGAAAATTGAAGCGGCACGTGACATGGTTATGGTAATGTTTTAAAGATACAAATTATTAGAGAAAAAAGCTGCAGTGATCTCTTGAAACGTACATGAGTCACATTAGACCCAATTAAAAGGAATCGGAAATGAGAGTTGGAAAATTGTACGGTAGTGGCTAGATGTCACCACAAATTAGAATGGTTTATTTATTGAGTAGCATCATGAGTTGGAAGATGGTACAGTAGATTCTTCCTAGAAATGAGCAGTAAGTTTTTATTTTCCAAGTACATGACTCTTTTATAGGGCATACTAAGGTTTTACGTTCCTTATGACGATCCAAGGACCTCGAGATGCCAATGAATCCACAATGGGCAGTAACAAAGATTTTCTTTCATGGAACTTCTCGATAGCAGATACATTAATTTGAGAGGATGAGCGTTTGAATTGCAACCAATTTATACAGATCTTTGGGATAATGGCATAGTGATTCTTGAACTTTTCTTCGTTATGCAGTATGATTCCTAAATTTTTTTTTGTTTAATTTAATCCTTAAACTTTCCAAGTTCACTCAATTTATTAAAAATTCCAAAATGTATTAAGCGGATTTTGAAAAGTTTTAGAATTAGATTGAGCAAAAAGAAAAGTTTAGGAACCATATTAAATTTTAAAAAAACATTTAGAAACTATATGTTAGAGTTATCCCATATCAGGTGTGAAATGGTCATTGGTTAGTTCATAAGTGCAAGGGGAAAATCTTACTCTTTGAGCTAGCTTTTGGGATGAGAAAGACCCAAGATCACTCAATACCATCTATATTATTATCTCTAATTTTTTTTTATAATAAATGGTAGCCAAACTTTCAATTAGACTTGTCGTACGGATAATTTATCATTTTTACAGATGTGCACGCCATTTTCAGCCCTGAAATAACTTCGGACACAGCTTGAGCTTCAAAAAGACTGAACATTCGTGTTTTCTTCTCGTTTGTGGAGTTTTTGCAAACATTTAATGGCATTTCCTATTTTCTTAGGCTTATCGAATGCTGCCCGGATCGCCATGGCTTCGCTCTTCGCGTTGACATGGTTCACGTGCATTTTTGTATTCATATGGTTCATGGTTTGGGTCTTGGTTCGTCGGGTTCCCGATCGAATTCGCTCCAACACCGTCCCAGGTTCAGCTCCATCGAACGACGTCAATGGGGAAGCCGTCGAAGTGGCCCGGCGCAATGCCATACGCATGATGGGCATCAGCTCAACCACCATCGAATCTTATCCGAAGACTCAAATCGACGACCTGGGACAATTGCCTCGGCCTAGCGATGATGTCTGCTCGATTTGCCTGTCAAAATATGAGCAAAACGAGACGATCTGGACTTTTCCCGAGTGCGAACATTACTTCCACGCATATTGCATCGACCAATGGCTCCGGAAGAATGCTTCTTGCCCGCTGTGCCGCAATTACAAAGGGTAATCTATAGTTCTCTCAACTTTGTCATCATTTTTCGTCATTCGGGTTTTGACATTTGAGGCTCAAAAGTGTCATTCAAACAAAAATTTATTAGTCTAGATGATCAAATATGGTCTGAAATGTCATTGCATCAACTTACGAGGGATGGTACATAAGCCGTCTTTGAATGCACTCACTCGAGACGGCTACCCTATTCCTGATAACTCTTTTTTCCCTTTGGAAGGACTAAAATTAATGTCTACAACGGGACAATCAACAATGGATCCTAAAAGAATTTGAATTCATGATTAGTTCTTTTCATCGTAATGTCGATAAAAAAGGAGTTTACTTTTAGTATTCTCTGATTTATGATCGGTGTAGATTAACTTTCAATCAAGTCCATCAAGCAGCTCGATTTCGAGTAAATAAATGAGATCTGAATAGTTCACGCACTTGCTTTGTTCCCCTTTGGTTGCGCAGGCATGCTAGGACAAAGGTCACAAGTAATTGAAAGCCTGCACTCAGCACAGAAACAGTTAGCAGTGGTATCGCTAATTCTTAGCCAAAGATAAAACAGAAGAAGAAGGAGAAGAAGAACTTTTCAATTTTTATCAATTTAGTTCTAGAACTTTGCACCGAATCTCAAGATAGTCCTCTTGTCTAATTTTGACCAGAAATTACTGACATGTCGGTGTGCCACGTAAGATGACCGATGATAACCGGACCGCCATGTCAGCTATTCCAACAAAAATTGAGTAGAAAGCCTATATTGGAATTTCGCGCAAATATTTAAGACTAAATTAACAAAATTGAAAAGTTTAAAATCAAATTGATATTTATACAATAAATTTATGATTGATTGAGTAATTCTCCCGTTGTACTTGGTGTATATTCACGTGTGAAATATAATATATATTAAGATTATTTGGCAAATATCACCTCGTGAACCGATATTAGAAAGTTGAAATGACAAGTACATGGATCAATATCTATCTTCATAATTACGAATCGATTTTTACTTTTTAACTTTTCATTGAGTTTATATTTAGCAACCGACGTAGTCGAACATTTTTAGACATAGAATAACGAAAACTTTCACAATTGTAAATATAGCCCCTTGAGTTCACAAATTAATTATTTTATAATTCATTTATATTCGCAATTCTGACTTATAGCCAAAAGAAAAGACGTCAAATGAGGTGTCTATTTGCTAGTCTTCCTAGAGTTCGAGCAACGTTTTATAGAACACGTCGCCCACGATGAGACAAGTTCAGTTAAGTAACGCCGGGGTGTTTGGCCTACGAGCCAAAGACTTACTCCCAGGTGGTCTGGAAATGTCTTGGTTCGAGGTTCAAATCCCGATTTCTCGTCTCTCTAGAAAAATCCTATTTCATATGTGGAAAGGCTTGGGACAGAGTGAATACCAACTTGTCTTTAGTTAAGGCTGCGCATGACAATCATTCTGTGCCCGAAAACAGATTCTGATAAAAAAATGATTCTTTTTTATTCTATGCTCGGGAACCGATTCTGAGCATTTGAAGGCATTTGAAGACGTTTGGGAACATATTCTGATCAGAAATGATTCTTTTTGTTTATTTGTTTTTGTTAAACAAATATTTTCTTATCAATAGTTTTTTTAACATAAACCGAGACTTGTTAAATTTTGCTTTGGATTGACTTGCAAGTGCAAATATTTTATTTCTTGTATATGTTTTTTTACTGGGAAAATTACCAAAAAAGTTATAAACCTTGAACTTGTATCAATTTAGTTTTAAGTCTTTTAATTTTGCCAATCAGTAATAAACCTTTTAACAATTTGCCAATTGAGTCATTCCGATCAATTTTGAAAAAAATTGCTGACGTAGACGCCGATCGTCCTATGTGACATGACCAACGTTGACATGGAATATTTTTTGTAATTTTTTTTTAAAATTGCATTTGTAGTTATTTTTTTGAATTTTTTATTTTCTTTGTTTTTATTTTGTTTCTGACTGCAAGGGTTGCCAGCTGCAAAGGCTTAGGGTGAGGTTGTGCCATTGCAAGCGATTGGCGAGGTCGCAGAGGCCCTGGGAGAGGCCATAGCTGCCTTGCCGTCCACAGGCGAGGTCTTAGTGGCCGGCAAGGGTCGTCGATGACCCTTGCCGGAACAATGAAAAAATAACTTGGAGAAAAAAGAAAAAAGAAAATTATACAAATCGGTACTTGTTGTGACACTAGGACAACTAGTGTCCACGTTAGCGATTTTATAGTCAAAATTGGCCGAAAGGACTTGATTGATAAATTGTTAAGAGGTTTATTACTAAATTAGCTAAATTGAAATGTTTAGAATTGAATTGACATAAATGTATTATGTTTAGGATTTTTTTTAGTAATTTCCTCTTTCTTTTCAAGACCTAGAACTTTTGGAGAAAAAAAAGAAAGAAAAGAAAACTGCCTATTTATGAGTAAATGTTTCTTTGGGTAGGTGATTATATCTATATGCTGCATTAGCAAAAGCTGCTGATGACTGATGTTTTTCACCCTAAACGTAGTACTACCGGTCCTGGGTGTTTGATCGGCGGTCTCCCAAGAGAGTAGATTTTATAATAAATTATCATATTACATATTTTGTAACATGACCATATTTTCATAAACTTTATAATTATGTTACTTATTATATTTTTTTGAAACTTTATTCCTAGTAAGTAGAGGTGACAAAATGGGTATAGAACCCATATTTTAACTCATATTTAATGATGTTAATCATAAATGAGGTGCTTTAAGTTTTAAAAACAAGCTTAAGTGAGTCATAAATAGGTTACCTAGCAACTTAATGGGTCTTGAGTCATAAATATATTATCTAACAAACTTTTTTAAATGGGTCTCTTGAACCCGGACGTGGTACTCTCCAACCCCACCCCCAATCCCTTTGCTAGAGGGTCGTATGCCTGTTCATGGGTTTCCTAACAAGCTTAAGTGAATCATAAACATATTATTTTTAAATTTCTGATTTTTTATTTTATTGTATTTTCTTAATTTATTTATGATTTTTTATTTTACAATTTCTTCTTCTTTCTTTCTTTTTCTCTCTCTCTCTCTCTCTCTCTCTCTCTCTCTCTCTCTCTCTCTCTAACGAAATCTAGCAAGCCGATCAACCCTCATCGACATCAGGCTAGGGTTGCGAAGCCCTTGTCGGAAGCGGGCAAGGGCCGTAGCTGACAAGGGTCGTTGGCCCAAGACTGTGATTGGCGAAGTTCGGGTCGCCAGCCGTAGAAGAAAAAAAAGAAAAAAATATATAAAAAATTCAATTTTATTAATTTTTTTATAAAAACTATCAACTAAATTGCATTACATATAAGTGTTTTAACAATATAATATTTTTTTAAAAAATCATTTAGATTGGGATAAATATGAAAGTGTTTTAGTAATATGAGTCTAGTTAGGTATAGGTTGAGTTGAGAAATTTGCACTATGAATAAATTGGTTATAAACGGGTTTATGGATCAATTTAGGTTGAATTATTTATGACCCAACCCACTCGTTTAACTCCGCTAGTAAGACGATATCTCTCAAACATTTGACTCAAGTTAGACTTCGAGATAGTTAAAAATCAGGAAAAGTACCAAAAAAGTCATAAACCTATTGTATTGGTACCAATTCAGTAACAAATATTTCAATTGGATCAATTTAGTTCTAAACCTTTTCATATTGGTATTAATTCAGTTCATCCGGCTAATTTAGGTCAGAAATCGATGACGTGGACAAATTTTATAATTTTTTTTCAGATTTTTAAAATATTTTTTTCTTTTCCCAGAACCAATTGGCTAGCGAGGTTATCAGCCGACCATCGCCGGCAACCATGGGTGAAGGCGTCGGCCATCGCCCAAATCTAGGTGAGAACCGACACGCCCTTGCTTGTGGTGAGCGTGGGCTGTGACGCCCACTCCTGGTCTGGGTGAGAGCATCGCCACCCTCGTTGGCCAACAAATGAGGGTTTCGGCCCTCGCCTGGATCTAGGTGAGGCCCCAACGCCCTCGCCAATGGCCGGTGAGGGCACGGGGTCCCTTGCCTAGACGAGGTGAGGGTTGTTGGCCAACCAGTTCTGGGAAAAGGAAAAAAGAATAGAGAAAAAAGAAAAAAGACATTCAAAAAAATCTAAACAAATTATTAAAAAACTATAAAATTTGTCTGCATCAGCGCTGGCGGTATCACGTAGGACCGCCGGCGTCCACGTAAGCGATATCTGACCTAAATTGACTGAATGGACTGAATTGGTATCGATATAAAAATATTTAGAATTAAATCAGTTCAATTAAAATGTTTATAATCGAATTGGTACTAATGTAATAGGTTTTGGACTTTTTCCGTACTTTTTCCTGTTAGAAATTACTTTGACGGATGATGAGACAGTTGAGACGGCCCATGAAGAGATGATGTATCATCATTTCAAGAGAATTAATTCTACCTACTTACTTTTCGCCAGTTAAGAGGATCTCGATCTTTTCTCGGCACATCCTTCCAACGATTATCCTGAATATATTTTTTTTTTGGTAAAAACTATCCTGAATATATTCTATTTCGGGGACCAAACAAATTGTTTTACCGTCACAGATGCCCGAATGTGACCTTTCGCCTTAGCATTAGTTGCATACACTTTTCCAAGGAAGCTCCATCGTCCCATCCATCTTGCTCTGGAGCAGAAAACAAAGCATACCACTAATCCTCACTACTAAATCCTTGTATTCTCCACTTACTCACTATGCAATCTTCTCAAATTATCTCACATGGCTTCCTCACCAATCTTCTCTCACTACAAAAAAACATGTTTTTTCCGACAAAATTTCCAACGAAAAATTTAGAAAAATTCGTTGGAAAACGAATTTCCAACGAATTTTCCAACGAAAAAAATTCGTTGGTAATAAGTCGTCGCAAATTTTTTCAACGAAAAATTTCAATTTTCATTGGAAATTTGCGACGAATTTTTTTTCGTTGGAAAATTCGTTGGAAAACTTGTGGCTAAATTCGTTGGAAACGAATTTTTTTTTCATTGGAAACTACAAAATTTTTTTTGGTGGAAAAATCGTGGAAATTTTTTTTCCATCGAAAAAAAAAATTTTGGTGGAAAAATCGTGGAAATTTTTTTCCATCGAAATTTTTTTTTTGGTTGAAAAATCGGCCTCGCCGGCCATGGTGAGCTCGGCCCTCGCCATGGCCGGCGAGGGCCAGCCTCGTCGCCGGCGAGGGCCGAGCTCGCCCAGATCTGGGCGAGCTGGAGCTCGCCGGCCATGGCGAGCTCGGCCCTCACCATGGCCGGCGAGGGCCAGCCTCGTCGCCGGCGAGGGCTCGAGCTCGCCCAGAACGCTG
The DNA here is from genome assembly GCA_031216185.1 of Syzygium aqueum. NCBI lineage: Eukaryota > Viridiplantae > Streptophyta > Magnoliopsida > Myrtales > Myrtaceae > Syzygium > Syzygium aqueum. The sequence goes on along the minus strand of CM062235.1, from coordinate 6,212,952 downwards.
GGCTCGGCGGTGCTGGTGTGGAGGAGCTCGGCGCCGCCAAGCCAGACGGCGGCGATGCGGTCGTACTGGTCGCCGCGGGAGGAGGCGGAGAGCTCGAGGGCGACAGCGGACCACGGCGGGGAGGGGCAGGGCGGCGGGGGCAGGGAGTAGGCGGCGGAGAAGGGAGGGGAGCCGACGGTGCGGGTGAAGGAGTGGGCGACGATGCGGTGGGCGCAGGTGGCGGGGAGGAGGGAGGAGCGAAGGGGGCGGGTGAGCTCGATGTACTGTTGCGGGGAGCGGCCGGAGAGAGAGGGCCGCTTCCGGAAGCGGTCGGGGAAGGAGGCGGCGGCGGCGGCGGCGAGGAGGAGGAGGAGGATGACGGCGGCGGCGGACGGCTGCATCGTTGAGAGGAAGAAGAAGAAAAGGAAAAAGGGGGGTGAGAGAGAGAGAGAATGGGGGCGTGCGGGTGGAGAGTGAGAGAGGGGGTGGAGGGTGAAGGGGGGTGAGGAAGAAGAAATTGAGAGTTTTTTTTTAATTCGTTGAACAATATAGGTTTTTTTTTGAATTCGTTGGAAAATTCGTTGGAAATTTCCAACGAATTTTCCTTTCCAACAAATTTTCCAACGAATATAAAAAATACCGAACAAATACCAGGTTTTTTTGAATTAGTTGGAAAATTCATTGGAAATTTCCAATGAATTTTCCAACGAAAATTATACACATTAAAATAATTATCCGGAAAATTGAAATTCGTTGGAAATTTCCAACGAATTTTTCAATGAATATAAAAAATGCCGAACAATACCGGGTTTTTTTGAATTCACTGAAAAATTCGTTGGATATTTCCAACGAATTGTCCAACGAATATAAAAAATGCCGAACAATACCGGGTTTTTTTGAATTCGTTGGAAATTTCCAACGAATTTTCCAACGAAAATTATACACACTAAAATAATTGCTCGGAAAATTGAAATTCGTTGGAAATTTCCAACGAATTTGCCAACGAATATAAAAAATGACGAACAATACCGGGTTTTTTTGAATTCGTTGGAAAATTCGTTGGAAATTTCCAACGAATTTTCCAACGAAAATTGTACACACTAAAATAATTGCCCTGAAAATTGAAATTCGTTGGAAAATTCGTTGGAAATTTCCAACGAATTTGCCAACGAATATAAAAAATGCCGAACAATACCAGGTTTTTTTGAATTCGTTGGAAATTTCCAACGAAAAAAAATTTGTTGGAAATTTCCAACGACTTTTCCAATGAAAAAGTTTTCGTTGGAAATTTCCAACGAATTTTGCGACGAAAACGTTTTCGTTGGAAATTTCCAACGAATTTTGCGACAAAAAATTGTTCGTTGGAAATTTCCAACGAATTACGAAAAAATTTTCGTCGCAAATTTTCATGGCAAAAATCCAGTTTTTTTGTAGTGTCTTCCATGTCCTTGTTTTTCCCTCTACTCCTCCAGGTAATAACCAGCAAAACTACCAGCGCCGAGGTCTGTCCACCCAAAAATTGTTCGTCTAGCGGACCCGAGATTCGCTTCCCGTTCCGAATTAGGGAAGTCCAAGGTGAAGAGTGCGGGTACGAGGGGTTTGAAGTCTCGTGCGACAACCGGGCCCAAACAATCCTCCATTTGTCCGAGGCAGGGGACTTCGTCGTGGACACCATCGATTATGCCGGCCAACATATTCTAGTGAAGGACCCGAATGGTTGCCTCCCAAAACGGCTTCTTGAGAACGAGCTCATGAGCTCGTACTTGCCTTTTCTAGCCCCGGAACATGAGAACTTCACGTTTGCGAACTGCTCCTCCTCGTCCTCCTCCATTTTCGGGCCGGAAAGTGGCATCGCGCAAGTTGACTGCCTCAGCCTGGGGAGCCGCATGGTGGTGACCTCGGTTGCAGACGATGATCTCGCCAGGTTGTGGATGTTGCAGCTCGGGTGCCGCACGTGGATGGCCTCGATCCCTTGGTGGTGGCAACGTCCGGCGAATGTCAGCGAAAGCATTTGGTTGAGATGGGATAACCCCGATTGCAAATTGTCCGAAGCGGCCGAAGGGAGATGCGTACCCAAGGATTCTAAGTCGGGCTCGAACCTTGGATGCATAGCCAAACACGGTAATGTCATATGTACTTGCAGCATATTTTCTCTCCTTTCTTGTTCTGTTAAAGTCTAGTTTGGGTAATCTAACTTGTAATCGGGGGTCCTAATCGCATAAATGCTGTGATCAAGTTCCGGCCAAAGCCCACAAAAAAAAAAAAACTCGACGTATTTCCTATAGGACAAAAAATACCCCGGTTTTTCGAACAACCGAAAATTACTTATAAACTTCTTCCCGAGGACCACACCGATACTCAAGGTTGAATTTTCCGTCTAAGAAAACTGAAGAGGCGCATGACCTAGCTAATAGCGACGTTTTGGAGATAAAAACTAGGAAACAAAAGAGGTGTAGTGATCTCTTGAAACGTACATGAAGCAGATTGGACCAGCTAAAAGGATTCAGAAATGGCGATGATTCATAGTTGGGAAGTGGTACGAGACGCTTACGTGGCAATATGTCGTCACGAATCAGTGTAGTATTTACCCGGTAGCATCAAGAGTTAGGAAGATGGCACAATAGATTCTTCCTAGAAATGGCACTTTCTAACTTAAAAAAAGACTCTATGGAAGTCTTCTAAAAGTATTTTCCAAGAACATGAAACTTTTATAGTGATAGAAGTTTTTACTTTCCTTATGACGATTCAAGGACCTCTAGATGCTAATTAATCCACAATCATATATCAAATGCTTGAAAGGACAAGTATTTGGATTGCAACCAATTCCCATGGATTTTTGGGAAAATGACGTAGTAGTTCTTCAACTTTCCTTTCATTATTCGTTGTGGTTTTCGAATATTTTCTTATTTAATTTAATTTTTAAACTTCCTAAATTCACTCAAATCATTTCTGTTAGCTTGACCTTAGATTTATCATGTTGGCATTCACGCAGCTCTCTCTCTGTCTCTCTCTCTCTCTCAGCCCAAAAAGAACAAATGCTAACGTGGCAATACAAGTCTGAAAAGTTGCGGATGATGTAGTGACACTGTCAATAAAAGGACCACATTGAGTAGATTATTTAAAGTTTAAAGATCAAATTAACTATTAACGAAAAATTCAATGAGTACCCATATTAGTTTCCCTAAATTTTTTAATAACATGTTGAATCCGATCACTAGTCATACGAATGCGTAATTTGTCAATTTTACAAAGATGTAGCTATCTTCAGACTTCCAATAACTGCGGACGAAGCTTGAGCTTCAAAATGACTGGATATTCGTAATTTCTTCTTCTTTGTGGAGTTTTTGCTAACATTTAATGGTACCTCCTATTTTCCTAGGCCTTTCGACGGGTGCCCAGTTCGCCATATCTTTGCTCTTCATGTTACCATGGTTGACGTGCATCTTCGGATTCATATGGTTCTTAAAGGTTCGGGTCTTCGTTCGTCAGGGTCTCAATCAAATTAGGTCCAACAGGGTCCCAGATTCAGCTCCGTCGAACGGCGTCAATGGGGAAGCCGTCGAAATGGCCAGGCGCAATGCCATTGGCGTGATGGGCATCGACTTACCCACCATCGAATCTTATCCAAAGACTCAAATCGACGACCTAGGACAATTGCCTGGGCCTAACGACGATGTTTGCGCGATTTGCTTGTCAAAATATGAGCGGAACGAGATGATCCGGACCATTCCCGAGTGCAAGCATTACTTCCATGCGGATTGCATCGACCGATGGCTCTGGAAGAATGCTTCTTGTCCATTGTGCCGCAATAGCAAAGGGTAATAAATACTCCCCTCAACTTTGTCATTATTTTTGTCATTCGGATTTTGATATTTGAGGCTCAAAAAGTTGAAAGTACCATTTAAACAAAGATTGATTAATCTAGATGATCAAGTACGATATAAAATGATAGTGAATCAAATTTTGAGGAATAGCACATAAGCCGTCCCTAAATGCATTCACTCGAGGTGGCCCGCTCAGCCCTGACAACTTTTTTTTTTCTTAGGGACTGAAATCAATGTCTACAATAGGACAATCAACAAAACATTCCAAAAGAAGTTTAAAATCATGATTAGTTCTTCTCGTCATATCATCGATAAGAATGAGTCTACTTTTAGTACCGTCTTGTGTACGATCAGTGTAGATTAACTTTCGATCGAGTTCATCAAGCGGCTCGATTTCCGATAAAGAAAATCAGATCTGAATTATTGTTCACGTGCTCGCTTCGTTCCGCATTGGTTGCGCAGGTGTATTAACGCCGAGGCCCCAAGTAATTGAAAGCTTTGCGCTCAGCACAGGAACAGTTAGAAGTGGCTTTTGCTAATTCAGAGGAAGAATTCATCCCTCAAGGTCCGAACTTAGTCGGTTCACTTTAATTTACAAAGCACAACCAGGTTGATATGTTTATCAGTCGTCAAGGGGATGAAAAAAGTGGCGAAAAGAAAAGGGTGGGTTGAAAAGGGGAAAAAGAACAAAGGGGAGAGCCAAAAATGGAAAAAAAAACTTTTCTTCCTGCAGACAGATATGTGTATGAGAAAATGGATGCATATTGAGATCATATGGCGAGTAGCACCTCACGGGCCAAAAATTAGAAAGTTGGAATGACAAGTGCATGGATCAATCTCCGCCTTCTGATCATTACGGATGGATTTTCACTTTTCACTACTTAATTAATTTAAATCCCGCAACCCATGCACATTCGAACGAGGTTACTAAAAAGCTTTCACAAGACACAAATATTGACCCGTAAATTCACATATAGTTATCTATGATTTCTTTGTCTTTGTAGTTTTGACTGAAAAGCAAGAACAAAGCGACCTTAAATGAGTTGTCTGATTGCTCGTGTGTTTTAGAGTTCGTCAAAATCTTTCATAGAATGCCATCCGCGACGTCACAAATTCAGTTAAGTACCATTCCAATGATTGACTTAGTCGTAATTCAAGGCTGACTCCCAAATGATTTGGAGATGGCTTTGTGCCAGGTTCAAATCCCGATCGCTCCTCGTTCCTAAAAAATCTTAGTCCATATGTGGAAAGGCTTAGGATGGGGTGAGACTTGACCGGGCTGTGCTAGCGGACTTGCCATCTAAGTCATGCACGCGTGGGAATTTTACTTAATTCAAGCCAAATATTTCATAGCAAGGGTGAAAATCCTAGCATAGTTCTTCTCACAAGATGTGATTGGACTTCGATGGGCCGGAATGACATACTTAATTTGTTGAATCTATCCCATATTCGTATAATTATATTGGACTAATAAATGGTAGCCGCTCATGGGAGGCGTTATTTTCACTCCTATTTTGGTTAAGACACTCACTTTTCAATCAATTGATCAAAATACCATTCGTTCTCTTCAATTTATTTATCCTCTTTTTTATCAAGCTAACCAACAAAAATGTCTTTATTTCTATTATCTCTCTTATCTTATCAATTTCACAATATAAATGTCAAACTACATGCAACAAGATATTATCTTGTCCTGCATCCTGTTATCACTTTGCATGGAGAAGGTTGTTAATTTTAATTAAATTAAATTTAAATTTTTGACTTTGAAATATAGTTTTGCTGACACTATTTGAAAAAAAAAAAGGCAATTAAATGTGTGATCATAAGCTGTCATAAATAGAAATTTCTTATGATTGAAAATATGAGACCATAAATTAAAATTAACAACATCATCAAGGAAAAATAATAAAAAGATGCATGGTAAAATGACATCTTGTCGGGTATGGCAGAGCATTTGTATAGTGAAACTAATGAGAGAGGTGACAGAAATAAAAGTAACATTGTCGCTTAGCCAGATAAAAAAAAAGAGAAACAATAAATTGAAGAGAGAATAGGGTATTTTGGTAAGTTAATTGAAAAAAACAGATTGCCTTAGCCAAAATAGGGGTGGAGATAGCACCGCCCAAAGATTAAACATGTGAAAAATGAAACTTTGAAGATATGAATCATTTCAGAAACTGGATTCGATTGTTGAAGCTGTAGATATAAGATTAGGGATATTTATTTATTTAGCATTTAGATTATAGAAACATTTATCGGATTCTTTTTCCATCAAAAAGATTTACACATTACGTCGACTAGTGTCCTCCGTATGTAAACCATGCTTCCATACAATAGGCCAAAATCATGTCAATGTAAATTAATGCATACGGAGTTGGGTTGTCTCGATTCGGGAATACCTACTTGGATTATGGTCCATCCCTTGTGAACTAGGTTTAATCCCAACCCTTCGATGCTGTAAACTCGCGTGAAACTCAGATGATTTAACGGATATGATTGATCTAGTCATCATTGACCAAGTCAGCACAAATATTTGCTCAAGAGACGAGGGGACGAGCAAATGGAACCAGAAAACAAAATGCAATTGACCTAGAAATTTCGCCTTTTCCCTTTCATTGGACCTACATATGCGCATCCATTTGGCCGGCTAAATTAACTAAGGCCCATTCTATGTTTGTATCCTTGAGAGATGCATCAGATTTTAATAATCTCTCTCTGAAAAGGACATGAACCTATCTTTAGGAAAGAGAGAGAGAAGAAACTTACCTAAGTGCAACCCCAAGGCATCTTCGGTCCGTGCCTCTGATGGCTTCCTCTGCCATCTTCATCTCTTTCTTCCTTGGCCTCTCTCTCCATGTATCCGCTAAGAACCCCGACCATATATGTCCGGTAAGAGTTTGCAATCCTCTCGGACCCGAGATCCGCTTCCCTTTCGGAGCAAGCAACTTCCATCACGAGCGATGTGGCTATCCGGGCTTTGATCTCTCGTGCAACATCCGAGGCCAAGCGATCCTCCAATTGCCTGGCTTGCAAGACTTCGTCATCGACCTCATCGATTACGAGAATCAATACGTTGTGCTCAAGGATCCGAGCAACTGCCTGGCGAAGCGGCTTCAAAGCTTGACACTTTCGGGATCGGTTTTCGTGGCGCAAGAGTACGGGTACTTCACGTTTGCGAATTGCTCGGGTAATTTATCGGTTTTCGGGAACGAACGGGTGGGCTGCCTTAGTGATGGACGCCGCACCGTAGTGGTTGCTCCTTCCGGTTCATTCTCTTGGTACTTCTCGAGGTTCCAATGCCGTACTAAATTAGTATTGGTTCCGGTGGCGCAGCGATATCCCACAGATATAACTGAGAGTGTAGTCGTGAAGTGGAATATGCCGGACTGTAGATCGTGCGAGGAAACTGGTGGGAGGTGCGGGTTCAAGGGTTCTGCAGGCTTCGATGTTGGTTGCTTCGGTAAACACGGTACGTACTTAGATTTGCTAGTTTCTGCCCGAACATAATAACTTATCTCTAGGCTCTGTTTGTTCCATGAAAATGAAATGATTTGGAAAATATTTTCCCAAACATGGCCACCTATATTACTCACAAAAATGAATGAACGAAAAATATTTCATTGTCTACGAGATTGTTTGGACATAAATTATTATCGATAATGAAAGCATTTTTCATTGACTATTCATATTAAGCAGCATAAGCGATTATTTGAATAGGTGCTTTTAGAGCAGGATAATTGTCCAAAACATCTTAAACCCATTGTGCGATGGCCAATTTAGTCATAAACCTTTCAATAGTGTATATTTAGTCATAAACCTATTGTACGACGGTCAATTTAGTCTTAAACCTTTCAATTGTGTCATTTAATCTTAAACATTTTGACAATTTGCCAAATTAGTCCTAAACCATATAATAATTTGTCAATGTAATCCTTTCGGGTAACTTTGGCCGGAAATGCTAAAGGACTACATTGGCAAATCGTTAAAAGGCTTATAACTAAATTTACAAATCGTCATAATGTTTAGGACTAAATTGACATAATTGAAAGGTTTAGAACTGAATTGGCTGCCATATAATATGTTTAGAATTAAATTGGCGTAATTAAAAGGTTTATGACTAAATTGGCCGCCGTACAATAGAATTAGGTCTTTTTAGACAATTTTCCCCTTTTAGAACATTCATTGATAAAATGGTTTTCATTAATTTCATTGAATCTCTGCTCTTGTCATTCTAATGGTATTTGGGTTAATGGACTTCTCTTGTCATTGATTCGTCCGTATTTATTTTTACAACTCTTACCCCACAAATAATCAATTAATCATGTAGGACTTTCAAAGCATGCCAAGTGGGGCATAATCCTCGGCGTGCCCTCGCTTCTTTGCACGTCCGGACTCGCGTTCTACCTAAGCTCACGCCCTCAACTCTCCGGGCATCGTGATCCTCGCGATCAACCTCCTAATGGCAACAACGGCGAGAACAACGTCGCAAATATCACATCTCCTTCAAGCCCCTCGAGAGAAACTCGACGCGCCTCTGATGGCGTCACAGGCATCGATGTAGCCACGATAGAATCTTATCCAACAATTGAAGTAGATGATGATGGACAGGTGCCTAGGCCGAACGACAATATTTGCGCGATTTGCTTGTCGGAGTACCAGCCCAAGGAGATGCTTCGGACCATCCCCACGTGTGGACACTACTTCCATGCACAGTGCATCGATCAGTGGCTCGGGCGGAACGCTTCTTGCCCATTGTGCCGAGATAACAAGGGGTATGTGTAAATTTTTTTCTATAGTTAACCTAGAATAAAATGGATATATTAAGCTCATTTGACTTCTAATTTTGAATCGATATGTAGGATCATGTCGATTATTGAACGTTGTAATATTGTCCCATGAGAGTCGAGATATCCCCAAGCTTATTTCTTCTACTAAAAATGGGTTCAGGTTTTTCTTTTGGGGATTAGAGTTGCATGATAACGTGACCCTACAATCCGGCCGATCCAACAATTCACATAAAAACCTTGCTTGCACCACTAAACAAAATTTTCTTCTTCTAAACAAAACAAACAAGTGCATAACTTTAGGGACGGGATGAACAGTCCCCAGACATGGCAAAGTGGTTCCGAGATCATGTTGTGTGCTAGGACCTCTGCACACAAAATTTCCATCGCTAACAATAGTCGGGGCGGTTTTTCAAGCTCCACTAGAAGCCGTCGCCTGCAATCCCTTTTTAAGTAGTGCTGCTTTGAATGATGAGCTCATTTTGTTGGCAAAGTAGTGGCTAATTCTGAAACTTCGATGTCTTGAGTTTATTGATTAAACTTAGCTTTCTTATCAGTAATTTGGCAATAGTTCTATACAATTAGATCATAACAATCTCTGTGGGCCATGCAGGTCCTCCGATTCGATGACAGCAAGCAGATGAAAGTAAATTACCATGTAGATTGTAGAGGAACATGGTAACACACAGCTCTTGGGCAGTTTCCTCTTTTGGAAGTTCATCTCCTAACGCAGCGTAAGTATACATGCATTGAAATTAATGATTGTACATGTGTATTGTCGTAACTGTGGGTAGACTTTGCGGTGGCACCTAAAGGACTGTGATTCAACAAATTCAATTGATTCATATTTATCACACCTTTGCTTTTCAGCTTGCTCTACCATCTGCGTTTTGCGCCTTAAGTACTTAGATCATGCATCGCATCCTTTTGGACTGGCCATTAACTTTTGTTTGAGATACGTTCCGGTTAATGCGCGGGTTCCGTCAAGAAGAAAACATTAAGCAATGTGCGATTAGAGAATTGCCGAAAGCGAGATGCACATTCACCCCTCTTTCTGGACGGGCTATTTCAAGCTAGTGGAGTTTAGCTTATACATCACACTGTAATTTTGCACCTGAATTCCATCATATCAATGAGGATTTTGTGCGTATGAGAAACATGTCGCTTTCATGCACTTTGTAGCACAATGTTGCTTATTTAAGTGACATCACTTTTCTCCGATTAAGTTACCAGCTATTCCGGATTACCAGCAATCATTTGAATTTCTTATTTCCAACATTTATCTATTTTTGTTAATTTATCAGCTTTTCTATTGAGAAACCATTTTTATTACGTTGCTTGCCAACTTTTTCTGAAGCAATTACTAGCTACATTCATGGTCCTTTGGTAGTAAAATATATAAAAACGTGTATATTGACACTTTGACACGTCGAGTCAATTAAACTCAATTTTGATAATAATACCCAAATGGTCAAAATAATGTTCATTTTTCTTTTCCTTTTGTGTTTGTAGGCCTTATGGTTCTGTGATTACAAGTTGTTGAAAGTATACAACTCTGGAAAATATCATCCAACCGAGAGTTGCAAAAAGCCCTGATTCGATTAATTTCTTCCACATCCCGCAGTAAGAAAAAAAAATTGAAAAGTTAACAGAAAAAAAATGAAGACTCGATTTTTTTCAAATAGGAATAGCCGCGGCCATGCCACTGTTCCTATGATAGCGCTTCTCACAACGTGATTGGCTGAGATGAGCAAACACACTCAACGAGCAAAATCTATCTGAAAAAATCTGGAAAAAGATTAAACATGTGAAAAATAAAATTTGATTGTTGAAGTTGCAGATATAAGATTAGGGAGATATTTTTATTTGACAATTGTATATTTATCAATTTTCTTTTTAATGAAAACGATTGACACATTACTTCGACACATCACAAGTATCCTCCATATATAAACTATGCTTGCATACGGTAGGCCAAAATCGAATCGATGCAAATTAATGCATATGGAGTGGGGTTGTCTCAACTACATGCCGGGATCATGGACCATCCCTTGTGAACCGGGTTCAATCACAACCCGTCAATGTTGTAAACCCATGTGAGGCTCAGATGATTAATGAACGTGATTGAGCTGGTCATTGCAGACCAGGCAAGCACAAATATTTGCTCAAGAGAAGAGGAAAGGGGCAAATGGATCATCATCCCAAGTAATTGTCTTTATGAGCTTGTCCTCATGGAACCCAACAATATATAATTTGATCGACATGTAATTTCGCCTTTTCCCTATCATTATATCAAAATATGCCTTTCTGAGGACCTACATATCCAGATCCATCTGGCCGGCTAAATTGACTAAGGCACATTTTAATTTTATATCCTCGAGAAGATAATTAAGATATAAATAATCTCTCTATGAAAAGACTTAGAATCTTTCTTTAGGAAAAAGAGATAAGAAACATGCATTACTAAGTACAATCTCTAGGTATCTTCGGTATGTGCCTCTCATGGCTTCCTCTGTCATCTTCATCTCTTTCTTCCTCAGCCTTTCTCTCCATGTATCCGCTAATAACCCCAACGATATATGTCCGGTAAGGTTTTGCGATCCTCACGGACCTGAGATTCGCTTCCCTTGCCGAGCAAGAGACTCCCATCCTGAGCGATGTGGCTTTCCGGGCTTCGATCTCTCGTGCAAGATCCTTGGCCAAGCGATCCTCCAGTTGCCTAACTCGCAAGATTTCGTCATTGACCTCATCGACTATAGGAAACAATACGTCGTGCTCAAGGACACAGGCAACTGCCTAGCGAAGCGGCTTCAAAATTCGATGTTTTTGGGCTCGGTTTTTGAGGCACAAGAGCACGGGAGCTTCACGTTTGTGGATTGCTCGCTTAATTTGTCATTTTTAGGAATCGAACGGGTGGACTACCTCAGCAATGAAAAGCACACGGTACTGGTTGCACCTGCGGGTTCATTCACCTGGTGCTACTCGTATTTCCACTGTCGTACTTGGACAGTGTCGGTTCCGGTGGCCCGGCAATATCCCACAGATATAACTAAGAGTGTTGTACTGAAGTGGAATGCGCCGGATTGTAGGTCGTGCGAGAAGAGTGGTGGGAGGTGCGGGTTCATGGGTTCCGCGGGCTCCCATGTTGGATGCTTCGGTAAACATGGTAGGGACTTACATCGCTAGTTTCTACCTGAAAACAATAACGTATCTTTATTGTCTAGTTATTTGAATCAGTGCTTTTAGAACATTCATTGATGAAATCTTTTTCATTAATTTCATTGAATATCTGCGCTAGTCATTTTAATGGTCTTTGGGTTAATGGACTTCTCTTGTCATTGGTACGTTGGCATTTGTTTTTCCGACTCCTACCCCACTGATAATCAATTAGTCATTTAGGGCTTTCCAAGCGTGCCAAGTTGGGGATACTCCTCGGCGTCATGTTGCCTTTGCTTCTTTGCATGTCCAGGCTCGCGTTCTACCTAAGGTCGCACGCTCGAGTCTCCAGGCGTCGTGATCCTCACGATCAACCTCCTCACGGCAACGACAGTGAAAATAACATTGCAAATACCAAATCTCCTTCTCGCCCCTGAAGAGAAACTCAACGCGCCTCTAATGGCATCGCGGGCATCGATTCAGTCACGATAGAATCTTATCCGAAGATTCAAGTGGATGATGATGGACAGATACCAAAGCTGGACGACAATATTTGTGCAATTTGCTTGTCGGAATACCAGCCCATGGAGACACTCCGGACCATTCCCAAGTGTGGACACTACTTCCATGCGCAGTGCATCGATGAGTGGCTCGGGCGGATTGCTTCTTGCCCGTTGTGCCGTGATCACAAGGGGTACGTGTAAATTTTTTATCTATATTACCGTCGTCAGAATGGATATACTAACCTCATTTCAACGCTAATTTTGAAATCAACATATAGGATCATGTCACTTATTGTTGGTGGTAATATTGTTCCATGAGAGTTAAGATATCTACAAGTTTATTTCTTCTGCTAAAAATGGGTTCAGGTTTTTCTTTTGGGGATTAGAGTTGCCCGATAATGTGACCCTCCAATCCGGCCGATCCACCAATTCACATAAGACCATGCTTGCACTACTAAACAAAAATTTTCTTCTTCTAAATAAAACAGACAAGTGCGTAACTTTAAAGACGGGATGAACAGTCCCAGACACAGCAATGTGGTTCCGAGATCAGCTTATGACAGGTTTTTTGAACTGATTCTTTGGTGACATACTGTCCATAGGAATTTCCCTCGCTAATAATAGTTAGGGCAGTTTTCTCAGCTTCTATAGAAGCCGTCGCCTGCAGTCCCTTTCTAAGTAGTGCCACTTTGGATGATGAGCTCATTTTGTTGGCAAAGTAGTGGCTAATTCTGAAACTTTGCAATCTTGAGTTTACTAATTAAACTCAGGTTTGTCATTAGTAATCTGGGGATTGTTCCATATGGTGATAATAATCTCCTTGGGTGATGCAGGTCTTCCGATTCTTTGACAGCAAGCAATTGAAAGTATATTGCCATGCAGAGGAACATAGTAACGCACAGCTTTTGGCAGTTTTCTCTTTGGAAGTTCATCTGCTCGCGCAGCGTAAGTATATGAGCACATGCAACGTACAAACTCATGGGTGAAATGAAGTGAACTGTATGATTGTACATGTGTATTGTCGTAACTGTGGGTAGACTCTGTGGTGGCACCTACAGGAGTGCGATTCAACAAATTCAAATGATTCATATTTATCATACCTTTGCTCTTCAGCTTGTTTTTGTTAGAAATTAAACCAAATTTGTTAGTACTTATTTCCTTTTTGAGTTTGTTTTTTTTTTTTGATAACCCAGGGAACCCCCGCACGGCCGACAGCCGGGAGGTAAACCCTGGGGGCGACACGTACTAGCCACCACACACGTGCACCGGTTAAGTCACCTTGCGGCACCCGGGATTCGAACACTCAACCTTTTGCGAGAGGAAGAGTGTCCTTTCCAGCAACGCCACCCAGGCGGGTGGTTCCTTTTTGAGTTTGTTCGTATTTCCATATTTTAATTTTTCATATATATGGTGAGATATTAAGAGATAAGATAAGATATTGTGAGATATTGTGAGATATTGTTTCTAGTTATATTTTAGGAAAGTTTCCTAATTAGAATAGGTTTCCTAGAAAGAGGTTTCCTATTTCGAATCAAACTATGGTCTATATATAGTCTATTACTCTTGTAATTGAGACATGCAATAGAAAGGCGCGAATTGCGATTGCTTCACCTTCAAAAAATTTCTTCCATCAAATCAAGTTGTTGCCGCGTCTCTAACGCTCAACAAATTGGTATCAGAGCTTACGGTTCGTGATCATGGCATCAACGAACAATCAGCTTCCTCTTCAATACCCTCGTCTTACCAAAGAAAATTATGGTAACTGGGCTGTTAGAATAAAAGCTCTACTCGGCGCCTACGGTGTGTGGGAACTTGTTAACACTGGCTATGATGAGCCAGAGGATGAAGCTACGTTGAATTAAAACCAGAGGAATGCCTTAGAGAAGGCTCGACCGAAATATCAATATGCCCTGTCGATCATCTATCAAGCGTTAGATGATTCCATGTTCGAAAAAGTTTCGAACGCCACTACCGCTAAAGAGGCATGGGAGATTTTTCAAAACACACGTCAAAGAGTTCATAAAGTTAAGAAGATTCGCCTTCAAACCTTGAGAGGCGAATTCGAGGTAATTCATATGAAAGAATCTGAATCGATTGCTGATTATTTCACGAGAATTTTGGCAATTGTTAACCAGATGAAAAGAAACAGAGAAGACGTTTCCGATGTTCGTGTTGTTAAGAAAATACTTCGATCCTTAGACAAGAAGTATGATCATATTGCGGTTGCAATTGAAGAATCCAAAGACTTGGATGCCATAATAGTCGATGAACTTATGGGTTCATTACAAGCCCATGAAGAAAGGTTTAGAAAGAAAAAGATTGAACCGGTGGAGGAAGTTCTCCAAACGCAATTGACCATTCGAGATGAGAAAGAGCAAAGAAGAGATCCCGTACAAAATCGCGGGACAAATCAAGATCGCAATCGAGGTCATGGTCGAGGTCACTTTCAAGGAAGAGGTCGTGGACGAAGCAGAGGAGATCCTACTCGAAGTGATGGAGGATACCAGTACCAAAGAGGCGTTCGTGGAAGAGGAAAGAACTCAACAAGCCAATGGTATGATAAATCTAAAATCCGATGTTATCATTGCAATAAACTTGGCCATTATGCTTCTAACTGCTGGAACAAAGAAAGTAGCAGAGCAGATGAAAAGGCGAACTTGGTGAATAATGCCGATCAAGTTCTCTTATTGGCATTAAAAGAATATGAAGAAGGTCAAAGCGATATGTGGTATTTGGATACCGGCGCAAGCAATCACATGTGCGGAAGAAAGGAGATGTTTGCCGAGTTAGATGGAACAATTAAAGGGTCTGTCTCATTCAGTGATAACTCTAAAATTCTTGTTGAAGGGAAAGGTACAATTTTGATCTGCCTAAAGAATGGTGCACGTCAGTTTATTACCAATGTTTATTATGTTCCAAAAATGTCAAGCAATATCTTGAGTTTGGGGCAACTTCTAGAGAAAGGTTATACTGTTCATATGAGAGATCTTAATCTTATGTTGAGAGATCGAAATAATAAACTAATTGCAAATGTGAAGATGTCGAAGAACAGGATGTTTATTCTTAATATAAGAGTGAGATGTCTCGATGTCTAAAGGCGTACGTAGATGATCCTTCATGGTTGTGGCATTTGAGGTTCGGCCATCTCAATTTTGGCGGACTCAATTTGCTTTCTTGCAAGAAGATGGTTTATGGCTTACCACATATTGATCATCCCGATCAATTATGTGAAGGGTGTGTTATCGGCAAGCATTCCAGAACTAGCTTTCCGAAAGAGGCGACTTATCGAGCGAAGAAGCCACTTGAGTCGATTCATTCTGATTTGTGTGGCCCGATCAATCCTCACTCATATGGTAATCATCGATATTTTGTTACTTTTATTGATGATTTTACTCGGAAAACTTGGGTGTATTTTTTGAAAGAAAAGACAGAAGTGTTTGATACTTTCAAACAATTCAAGAACCTGGCTGAAAAGGAAAGCGGCTATTTTATCAAGGCTTTAAGGACTGATCGTGGTGGAAAATTCGCCTCAGCCATATTCAACAAATTCTGTGAAAATCATGGTATTCGGCATTTCTTGACGGCCATGTATTCTCCTCAACAAAACGGTGTGGCTAAACGGAAAAATAGAACCATTCTTGATATGGTTCGAAGCATGTTGAAGAGTAAAAATTTGTCCAAGGAACTTTGGGTTGAAGCTGTTTCGTGTGCCATCTATCTTCAAAATAGATGTCCAATATATGGACTTGAAGGCGTAACTCCACAAGAGGCATGGACCGGGAGAACACCAAGTGTTTCGCACTTGAGAATTTTCGGGAGCATTGCCTATGCTCATGTCCCAGACCAAAAAAGATCGAAACTTGAAGACAAGAGCAAAAAGCTCATCTTTATCGGGTATGACTCATCATCCAAAGCTTATCGATTATTTGATCCTAACACTTTGAAAGTGTATGTAAATAGAGATGTCAAGTTCGATAAAGATGGAATGTGGGAAGAAAATCCAAAAGAAGAAGCGAATGTTCGCGGTGATTCCAATCAAACGGAGTTGAAAGATCAACCTTCACCTTCTTCTCCAACATCTTATTCAAGTTCATCAACACCATCCTCTTCAAATAGTGTTGATGAACCGCTATTGCCAAGATCAAGAAGATTGTTTGAAATTTACGAAGCTACCGAAGAGCTTCATCTTATATGTCTTCTTGCAGATTATGAACTACTTGCTTATGATGATGCGGCCAAAGAAGAAAAGTGGAGGAAAGCCATGAACGAAGAAATTGAAGCCATTGAGAAAAATCAAACATGGGAGCTTGCTAATCTTCCGAAGGACAAGAAATCAATTGGCGTTAAATGAGTGTACAAGGTCAAGAAGAATGAGAAAGGTGAAGTGACAAGATACAAAGCTAGATTAGTTGCGAAGGGGTACAAGCAAAAAGCCGGAATTGACTATGATGAAGTTTTTGCCCCCGTCATCCGCATGTAAACGATTAGATTGATTATTTCCATTGCTGCTCAAAATAATTGACGGATTTATCAAATGGATGTCAAATCAATATTTTTGAATGGCATTCTTGAAGAAGAAATTTATGTCGAACAACCCGAGGGGTTTGTTGTGAAAGGTCATGAAGATAAAGTACTGAGGTTGAAGAAAGCTCTATATGGGCTTAAACAAGCACCGAGAGCATGGAATTCCAGAGTTGATGCATATTTCGAGGCGAATGGATTCTCTCAATGTCCATACGAGCACGCATTCTATTTGAAGCAAGAAAAAGGTGATATTCTGCTCGCCTGTTTATATGTTGATGATCTTGTTTTTACAGGAAATAATTCGGCTATAATTGATGCTTTTAAGGCATCGATGGTGAAAGAATTTGAGATGACCGATAATGGTCTCATGAATTATTTCCTTGGTATCGAAGTGAAGCAAAGTGCCGATGGGATTTTTATTTCCCAAAAAGGATATGCAGAAAATATCCTTGAAAAATTCAACATGAAAAACTGTATGTCGGTTAATACACCAATGGAGTGTGGAACCAAGCTTTTCGAAGTTTGATGATGGTGCCGATGTTGATTCGACATATTATAGAAGCTTGATTGGGAGTTTGAGATACTTGACATGCACGAGACCGGATATTATGTAGTGTTGGAATTGTTAGTCGATACATGGAGAAGCCGAAATCATCTCATCTTAAAGCTGCAAAAAGAATACTTCGGTACATCAAAGGTACTATTTCTCATGGTTTACACTATTATTGCTCTGAATCTTTCAAACTTAGAGCTTATTTAGATAGTGATTATGGTGGAGATATCGACGATCGAAAAAGCACCACGGGGTTTGTATTTTTCTTGTGCGACACTGCTTTCACGTGGTCATCAAAGAAGCAATCAAGTGTTACTCTGTCGACATATGAAGCTGAATATGTAGCTGCATCTTCATGTGTTTGTCATGCAATATGGTTGAGAAGACTACTCAAAGATATTCTTATGGAACAGAAGAAAGCAATGGAGATTTTTGTTGATAATATTTTTGCTATTGCTTTGGCGAAAAATCCAGTTTGTCATGAACGAAGTAAACATATCGATGTTCGATATCACTTCATCCGAGAACAGGATAAAGAGAATGAAGTTGAAGTATTGCATGTGAAGACCGGAGATCAAGTAGCAGATATTTTTACTAAACCTCTCAAGATCGATGCTTTTCGAAAGTTCAAGAGCCTGCTTGGAATGATCGATGGAAGAGAATTTGGTTTAAGGGGGAGTGTTAGAAATTAAACCAAATTTGTTAGTACTTGTTTCCTTTTTGAGTTTGTTCGTATTTCCATATTTTAATTTTTCATATATATGGTGAGATATTAAGAGATAAGATAAGATATTATGAGATATTGTTTCTAGTTATATTTTAAGAAAGTTTCCTAATTAGAATAGGTTTCCTAGAAAGAGGTTTCCTATTTCGAATCAAACTATGGTCTATATATAGTCTATTTCTCTTGTAATTGAGACATGCAATAGAAAGACGCGAATTGCGATTGCTTCACCTTCAAAAAATTTCTTCCATCAAATCAAGTTGTTGCCGCGTCTCTAACGCTCAACAGTTTTACCAACAATATTTAGCGCTTTAAGTGCTTAATTCATGCATCACATCCTTTTGGACTAGCCATGAACATTAGTTCGAAATATGTTTTGATTAATGCGCTAGTTTCTATGAGAAGAAAAGATAAAACAATGTACGATTAGAGAATCACCGAAAGCAAGAAGCGCATTCACTGCTCTTTCAATACAGGCTATGACGTAGCCCAAGGTTGACTACTCCAACAATAGGATCGGGAGAGTGACATACACACACGGAAACTCGTTGCAAAATCAAGCAAAATTTCAGTTCTGCGCTAGTTTGGGAAATTGGGCATAACTCTGTCAAATCAGATCGGAATGACCTGATTCCAAATCCAAAAGAACAAGGACTCCTGGATCTCCAACTTTTGTGTTTTGAGTTTTCTCAAATAAGCACTGTGGAGTTGTTGAATTCAGAAGGAATTGGACAGTCATGACTGGTCCGAATGCAGGAAAGGAAAGGAACTTCAAGGATGCTCTACTAGGCCTCCAAGGAAGTTGGAAGACATCAATTCTTCTAGATTGATTGCTGCAACTCTTCAAGAGTGCAGACTTAAAAAGTTCTGACTCTTCAAGGACGGAGTGAAAATTTTTCTAGGTTTTCAAGGAGTTTGAACTCTTCGAGGTTCAAAGGAATTGCACTAGGCAAATTTCTTTAATCAAATTTAGTCTACCTTCTTTTTACATAGACTTGATGGCCTTTTATAGAAAAACAAAAAAAGAGAAAAAGACTAAACCTAGAAACCATAAGCTATTAAAGTACATAGAAACTAGAAGCATTTAGAAACTAGGTACTATTAAATGGACAATATTTCCAATGCTCGTGGCCGTCTCGAGGAGTCTTGATGCAAGCTTCGATGCATAGATAATAACAAATTCAAATATGAGGCTTTTCACTTATCGATCTTATCGATGAGACTCTTAGTGCTTGTCGATTTGTCGATCGTGAATACGAGCTGATCTTCTTGGCTGAAAGAGCTAGTCTTGAAGCCGGGCTGCATCAGGCTATTTCAAGCTAGTGGTGTTTAGCTTATACATTACACTGTAATTTTTGTCCCTAAATTCCATCACATAAAGGAGGATTTTGTGCGTACTACAAACATGCCGCTTGTATGCACTCGAAGCACGATGTTGACCGCCTAGGTGAGATTGAGTTCTAGGCCAGTCCATTGGAAAAATTGAATGTCAGCATTCTTCACAAGTCAATACTCATCGCTAGACTTAACCAAGTTGTATGAGAAATTGCACAGACCACGAGGCTTTAAGATTAAAAGGATTGGTCAATTATTATGTTGCCCTTATGATGACCCTCTCGGGTGAGTGTAAGGGAAAAAGATGAATTTAGAGGTAATGTCAAATTGAGGACCGACGTGGATTCTCCCAAACTCTTTCTCCCAAACTCTTATCTAACGCGAGGTTGGGATTTTACAGTTGGAATAAATCTATCAATGAAGTTCAACTTCACTAGGAGTTTCGACTAGCCTATTGCGGTTATTTATGAGCCAAATGAGATATGTGAGGATACCTCACTTTCTATGCAACTAGAGAATCTTGATTACATTAATTGTTGTCGCGACCTCACCTCCGCGGGTTACACCACATACGGGTTCGACTAATAGATTATTAAGTATAAACTTAACTCGGCATCTCCCAAGCCCTTATCAATTCGCGACTCAATGTTCAAGTTTTTAACATACAAATCATTTTCATTTTAGAGTCGCCACTAATCTATTTTTGATGGGTCGATTAAAAATCCAAATAAAGTATCGGGAGAAATATTTTACTTCTACGAATCAGAGATTATGGATTCGGGGACTTGATTACATTAGATTACTTGAATGCCCTTTCGGTACCTTTCTCTTCTATTTTCAAATATATTTTGACAGACAGCTTAGATTGATTTTATCCTATTCACTAACATGTGAGGTAATCATGCAGGTGCGCAACTATTATTTAACACTCAATAAATCAAAGCAGTAAATAAATTACAAAGATAAGAATGAAAAATTACTTCAAAACAACGAAAACATCGGCAATGTTAGCTAGAAAATCACATAATTATCCTAAATATGCAATTCCACTCAAATCTTTTTTTAGGGTTTTCTTTTATTTAAATGAGAACTAACTTAACCTATATGCAATGCATGTAATGAATTACTCTAATGTGATGATGTACAAAGAATGCATATTCTAACATGACATGCAATTTCATGATCCTAACGTATAATCACTAAATGATATGTAAGTAATGACATGTCATACATGATGACATGGCAAGTTATGAATGACATAATAAGACGACATGCGACATAGCATATGTGAATGACATAGCGAGAAGACACGCAACGTGACACGTAGCAATAACATGGCAGTGATGATGCAAGCATTATGCAATTAATCTATGTGACATGCACATGTTTATTTTTATTTTATTTTTATATTTTTTTATGAAATTCGAAATTAATTTAATTCCCTAATATTAACATGCAATCTATCCTAAAAATAATCTACTTAGGGTTCGTTTAGCAACTTATCAAACAGTGAAAATTTCTGTTCTTTTGTTCCTAGAATCAGTTTTAGAACAGAAATCTGTTTGGTAAACTTTCTGTTCCCAGGCACAAATTTACAAAAAATTGTTCTCAAAATCAGTTTTGGAGCAGAATCAAGAAACAAAAAAAAGTAATTTCTTGATTCTAGGAACAAGAATCAAAATTGGAAAAGAAAACTTTTTCTTCTTCTTCTTTTTTCTCGCTCTTTCTGTTCTTCTTCTTCATTTTTTTTGCCTGGCTGGCCCCCAGCAACTGGCTACATAGGCGAAGGCATCGCGGCCCTCGCCGGCCTTTTCCAGCCCTCACCCGAATTGGCAAGGGCCGCCCTCGAGGCTCGTGGCTTGGGCGAGGATCGCCCTCGTTGGATCTTGCGAAGGCGATGGTGAAAATCCAACCCTCGCCAGATCCGGCAAGGGCGACCCTCACCGGCTAGGGCAAGGGCTGGAAAAGGCCGATGAGGGCCGCCCTCGCCTAAGCCGCGAGGGTCCAGCCCTCGCCTCGGCCGGCCCTGGCCTGTGGTCGGTCGCCGGCCATGGCCAAGAAGGAGGAGAAAAAGAAAGAAAGAAAGAAATTTTAAAAATATTATTAATAAAAAGAAGTTTTGTGTCGTTACCAAATGCATTTATGTTCTTTTTCTATTCCAGGAATGGAAATTTTGAGCCGTTATCAAATGCCTTTAAATGCTCAGAACCAGTTTTCGGACACAGAATCAAAAAGAATCATTTTTTAGAAGAATCAATCTCCAAGCATAGAATCATTGCCATGCGTACCCTTATGTTGTATCTATATTTTTTGGATTTTTTTGAGAAAAACAAGATCAATCCAAATCAAACAAAGATAGAAAGAAATAACAATCAAATCGACATGACACCATATCATACAAGAAATATTACCAATATCTGTTTAAATTTAGAAATGATAGATTGACGGATCGTATCCCAGGCATGAGATTAGATTGGCCAATTTTTCCACACAATCGCAAATCGTATCTCAGACGGGAGATCGAATTGATGATTTTCCATGCAATGGCAGTCATATCTTGGGTGGGAGATCGGATTGGTGACCATAACACATTATGAAATTAGGAAATAATTCTTAATTTAAAGGCTATCCTAGAATTTTCATGAATATGGTAATATTATTCAAAGGTCCAAACAAGATTGCGACTTCACCCATTAGGCAACAAAATATATGAAAATTGAATTAATGAAAATTCTTACCTAATTCGCGATATCACCTAGATAGCGTTTCCTAATTCCAACTTGACGGGACGGCTCGGATTGTTGTGGTCAACTATGATGGACCGGCGGCAACGGCAACGATGGTTCTCACGACGGTGAACGGCACAGGTGGTGCTCGACCAACGGGGGACATGGCTCAGCCACGATGATCGTGTAATTGATGATGGAGGCTCTCAACCAAGGTTTGGCTCACGGTGATGAGGCTACCGCGTTGCAAGTACTCACGGTTGTGGCTTCTCGGTATAGACTTGTGGTGTGGAGCTCTCAACCCGATTGATGGGAGCTGCTTCACGGTGGGGCCGAATTGACGAAGAACTAGCGAACAGTAGTTCTGTCGTAGGGACATCTAGAGAGCAACTCACTTTGCCGTTAGAGTAAGACCACTTGGCATGCCGAGACGATCATTAAAGAACCTACGAAAGATAAAAACGAAAGTGCGATAGTGATGAAAATTTGTAACTCTTTCGTTCGTTGCAACTCGAGAAGGCTATGACCAGCCAAGTGGAGCAAAGCGACGATAGGAATGGCACGGGATCGATGTGGTGCAAAGCAGAGGGCAGCCAGGTCAACAAGGAGCTTCAGAAACACTCGTGGGATGTTGGGCACGTTGCAGGGAGCATAGAGAATTTGACTTTGAAGACTTCGTTGCGATGGGATGTTCAAACCATGTCTCCTCTTTCATGTTTTTTCTTCCCTTCACGTGCTTAAGTCCCTCCAAGAACCTTTTGGGTGGATGCTTCCCTATCTTCTCAATTGTGGCTGTCGTATCTCAATTGTGTGAAGCTCCAGTAGGTGATGAATATTACAGAAAGAGAGCTTCCTCAGGAATGTGCTCTCCTTTTTCTCTCAACGGTGGCCGTGTATGAAATTGTGTGGCCTTCTCTTTTATCTGTTATGGATCCTCTTTTATAGATGTATCAACTCAAGCACGAAAGGAAAGGGGTGAGATCTTCTTTCCTATTGCGAACGACCCAATACGTGGCACTTTTGTCTCTTTCTTTCTTCTCAATATACGAATATATTTGGCTTGACTAACTTTGGATTGTGCATGATCAGGTCGGATATCTACCTCAATCTGCTCTCCTCCTCAAATTCATTTTCCCAAATAGTTGAGTACATACAAATATACTGGGAATCCACGTCGATCGCATTCTTTGTGATAAAAAATCTTGATAATATTAAGTTTTATTGTTTCAAATATTCATTGGATTTTCCTGACTTGACACACATAATTTTAGCCACCGCGGGCTTAGTCCATTTAAGCTCAAAATCATTCAGTCAAGTCCATTCGCCGCGGTGCAATGTAAATGGAATTATATGAGCCTAAATACTAATTCAAATGCTCCTAATATATATGCAATTTAACTAATTTTTTTGTCTAGAGATCGGGATCGATTCCTAATTTTTCATGCAACGAACGACTGATTGGGTTGCTAAAATTTAGGTGTCAACAATTGTCTAACTATTTCCCTTTCATTACCCTAACTTGATTGGTTTGTCATCAAAATGATTCAGGCAATCTTTTACCATTTTATTATCCTATGCCACTAAACAACATTCGTGCATGAGTGCGCAATCAGAAAAAAATAGACAACCACAACCAAAGTAAATTTAATGAAGTGTCGAATAAATAATGTAAATGGCCATGTTATTAAGTCCTAGGTAAGTTCAGTATACGTCAAAGGTGCTCACTAAAATCGCTAATCTAAACGCATGCTAACTAAATAAAACTTAACTGACCAAAAAAAAACTAAATAAAACTTCTTCTAAACTATTTTCTGATTTCTTTAAAATTTTCTATATTTTTTGAATTCCGAAAATGGGGATCC
This sequence comes from Syzygium aqueum, assembly GCA_031216185.1. NCBI lineage: Eukaryota > Viridiplantae > Streptophyta > Magnoliopsida > Myrtales > Myrtaceae > Syzygium > Syzygium aqueum. The sequence goes on along the minus strand of CM062235.1, from coordinate 6,188,982 downwards.
GGACCGGGACATGGCCCCTTGTGCTGGTCTCATTGATCTGGGCTAAAGACACCAAGAAGGACACGCAGGTGGTGCAGTGGCGCCAACTTGCGGAGAGATACCGACGTCCGATGAGGGTGCCGGTATGAAGCACGATGATTGGTAGGGACCGTCCGGAACTTAGAGATCACTTGGGAAAGCGCTACAGGGAGAGGCCGTGAAGACTGGGAAAGACGCCCGTGGCGGCGAAGCTTGATGGACGGCTTGGTGACGGGGCTGCTGGGCTCACCAGGACAGCAGGACCAGACAGGACTCCTCCGCAAAACTGCCGGAGGCAGTCGGCTTGCTGGTTGCTTGCCTGGAGTTTCGGCAAGGACCAGTATTCGCCGGGGGAGCGCTGTGATTGACCAGAGATTGCCTGCTACTGGCTTCGCTCAGGGAAGACGGCACAGCAAGAAGAGCTGAGGCATCGGTGTCGCTAGCGGAGACAGAAGACACGAACGTCGGCCGCCAGGGAGTCTCCTTCTCTGGACGTTCTCTTTGGTTTATATCGCGAGTCTTCCGTTCACGATCGTCTCCTCTGCTTTCAAATTCTGCCAAATCTCCACATATATTCTCTCTGCTCGTTGCCTTTTGCTCTCCATATTTCCAAAAAAATTTAGGGGTCGGGATCAATAAGAATGACCAGATTGCCAAAATTTAGGTGTTAATAGCATTTACATATCTAAATCTATTTGACCGGCTAAATCAACCAAGGCACATATTAGATTTGTATCCTTCAGAAGATATATTTGACATCAATGATATCTCTCTGCGAAGGATTTGAAATCTTTCTTTAGGAAAAAGGGCGAGAAGAAACGGATAAAGTACAATCCTAGGTATCTTCGCTACGTGCCTCTGATGGCTTCCACCGTCGGCATCTTCTCTTTCGTCGTCGCCCTCTCTATCCGTAAATCCGCTGTTAACCCCGCCAATGATATATGTCCGGTGAAGTTCTGCGGTCCTCGCGGACCCGAGATCCGCTTCCCTTTCCGAGTAAGCGGCTTCCATCCCAAGCGATGTGGCTATCCGAGCTTCGACCTCGCGTGTAACCCCCGTGGCCAGGCGATCCTCCGGTTGCGCTGCTCACAAGACTTCATGGTCGACCGCATCGATTATGAGGAACAATATGTCGTGCTCAAGGACCCGGGCAACTGCCTAGCGAGGCGGCTTCGGAACACGACATTCTTGAGCTCGGTCTTCGTGGCGCAAGAGTACGGGAGCTTCACGTTTGCGAATTGCTCAGTCGATCTCTCGGCTTTCGGAATCGAACGGGTGGGCTGCCTCAGCCGTGGACGCCACACGGTAAATGTTGCTCCTGCCGGTTCATTCACTTGGTTATTCTCGTACTCGCTATGCCATACTTGGACAGTACCGGTTCCGGTGGTGCCGCAGCCGCAATATCCCACGAATATAACTGCGAGTGTTGTCCTGAGGTGGGATGCGCCAGATTGCAGATCGTGCGAGAAGAGCGGTGGGAGGTGCGGGTTGAAGGGCTCCGCGGGCTTCGCTGTGGGATGCTTCGGTAAACATGGCAAACAACAAGGTACGTACTTAGATTCGCTAGTTTCTGCCTGAAAATAATGACCTGTCTTTATAATTTAGTTATTTGAATCAGTGCTTTAAGAACATTCGTTGATATGATCGTTTTGGATAATTTCATTGAATATCTGCGCTTGGCATTTTAATGGTATTTGGGTTAATGGACTTCTGTTGTCATTCGTACGTCCGTACTTATTTTTCCAACTTCTAACCCATAAATGATCAGCTAATCATGTAGGGCTTTCGAAGCGTGCCAAGTTGGGGATACTCCTCGGCGTCATGTTGCTCTTGCTTCTTTGCACGTCCGGATTCGCGTTCTACCTAATCTCGTGCGGTCGAGTCTCCGGGCATCGAGTTGAAAACAATGATGCAAATATCACATCTCCTTCAAACCCCTCGAGAGAAGCTCGAAGCGCCACTAATGTCGTCGCGGGCATGGAGTTAGTCAAGATGGAATCTTATCCGAAGATTCAAGTCGATGATGATGGACAGGTGCCTAGGCCAGACGATAATATTTGCGCAATTTGCTTGTCGGAGTACAGGCCCAAAGAGACGCATCGGACCAAGTGTGGACACTACTTCCATGCGCAGTGCATCGATGAGTGGCTCGAGCGGGACGCATCTTGCCCGATGTGCCGTGATCCCATGGGGTACAAGTAAATATTTTTTTTCTATAGTTACCGTCGTCAAAATGGATACACTAACCTCATTTTACCGCTGATTTTGTAATATTGTTCCATGAGAGTCGAGATATCTACGAGCTTATTTCCTCTACTTAAAATGGGTTCCAGGTTTTTCTTTTGGGGATTAGAGTTGCATGATAATGTGACTATCCAATCCGGCCAATCCAACGGTTCACATGATACCATGCTTGCACCACTACACAAAATTTTCTTCTTCTAAACAAAACAAGCAAGAGCATAACTTTAGGGAAGGGATGAACAGTACCCAGACACAACAATATGGTTCCGAGATCAGCTTATGTTGTGTACTAGGAGCTGTTGGGTAATGCAGGTCTTCCGATTCTTTGACAGCAAGCAATTGAAAGTATATCGCCGTGTAGAGGAACATGGTAACGCACAACTTTTGACAGTTTTCTGTATGGAAGTTCATCTCCTCGCGCGGCATAACTATTTACGCGCACGCAACGTACAAACTCATGGGTGAAATGAACTGAGATTAATGACTGTACATGTGTATTGTCGAAGCTGTGGGTAGACTTTCCGGTGGCCCCTACTGGCGTGTGATTCAACAATTCAATCGATTCATATTTATCATACCTTTGCTCTTCAGCCTGTTCTACCAACTACATTAAGCGCAGTACTTAATTCATGCATCACATCCTTTTGGGTCGGCCATGAATTTATGTTCCAGATACGTTCCGGTAGATGCGTGCCAGTTTTGTGTGAAAAAAAAATGAAGCAATGTGCGATTAGAGAACCACCAAAAGCGAGATGTGCATCCACCCCTTTTGCAAGGCGAGCTATTTCGAGTTAGTGGAGTTTAGCTTATACATCACATGGCAATTATGTCCGTAGGTTCCATCAAATCAAGTAGGGTGCTGTGAGACCTACAAATATGTCAATTTTATGCGGCTAGTAGAACGATGTGTACTGCTTAGGTAAGATTGAGTTCTCGCTATGGCCGGTCCATTGGACAAATTGATTGTTAGCATTTCTCACAAGTCAATATTAATTGCTAGATTGAACTAGGTTGTATGAGAAATTGCGTAGACGGCGAGGCTTTAACATTAAAAGGATAGGTCGATTATAATATACATAAATAGCAGAAAAATAAACAATATTTGGACAGGCAGGAGGGCTAGGTCGATGGCAAATACCACACAAGAACTCTATTCAAATGCATGCTTATATTATCACCGATTCGAAAATTGCATATGAGAATCATCTTTCCATTGGCCATATTTAGTTGTGAAATCGAGCCGACGAGAGACAACACGGTGCCACTCTCGAGCTCAACTTGACTCATAAATTCGAAGTTCAAAACTCAACTCAATCTCGATTACATATTTCTTTCCCTGCTTGAACTCGAGTAAGCAAAAACCTCGACATACTTGAGCTCGGCGCGATTTTAAGAATATAAACTAAGCATCTTTAGATTTTCTAGCTTAATCGAATGGGACTTGGCTCGAAAGCCATAACAAAAAAAAATATTTGTACAAAAAATGAGAAACTCAATTAGGCTTGCAATTCGAGGCTTGCAAGCTAATCAAGTCAACACCTCCCTGCAAGAAAGTGGTTAACAAACACTCCATCCCTTATAACTCTCATTCTGCAAAAACATTTAATACCTTAAACGTCAGGGACGTACCTGGAATCATCGCTGCCAAACAAAAATATTTTTTTTTTTCAAAAAGAGAAAATTCGGCCTAAGTCCACTAAGAGTTTTAACTCGAGTCCCCAGTGGAATAGCAAAGCTGTCGCGATCTAAAATTTCTTAGACTAATGGATTATTAAGACTAAGCCTAACTCGGGCCCTCCCAAGCTCTACCAATTCGTAACTTAGGGTTTAAGTTTTTTTTAACATGCAAAAGTTTTCATACTTGAAGTCGCCACTAATCTATTTGTGGTGGGTCGATTAGAAACATAAATAAAACATAGAGAGATATGTTTTATTCTTATGAGACAGAGATTCTAAACTCGGGGACTTGGTTACGCTAGATCTAATCTAACGCCCTTTCAGTACCTTTTCTTTTCAAAAATACTTATGCAGGCAGTCTGGATCCATTTTATTACCTAATCACTAACATGTGAGGTGTTCATGCGGGTACGCAAATCACCAATTTAACACCCAAGAAAACAACAAATAGATTGCAAGATTAGGAGAATGACATACCTTAATGCAACGCAAGCATCTGCATTGTTAGTGGAAAATCATACAAACAATCCTAATATGATTTCTAATTAACAAAGCAAGACACTCGAGGTGTTCTTTAGGGTTTGCACTTTATTAAAATGCAAACTAACCCATATACAATGACGTACAAAAAATGACATGCGATTAATGCAACCTAGCATGCGAACTATATATTATGCGATGACATGACCTAATTCTAATGACGGGCGTATTTTGCCAATGAAATTCGGAATTAAAAAAATGCCTAAATTAACATGCAACCAATTCTAGAAAATGTAATTTAACCTATGCTAAAGTGACTTCTTTTGGGTATTTTTTATGATAATTCGAAATTAAAATCACCCCAAAACGAACCATCAAGATCAGGATAATATCTAAATTAAATTAGGAAATAAATTACTCTAATTCCTAATTTAAATAAAAAGGTTATCCTATTGACTTATTCAAAGAAAGTTATCCTAAACTTATCCTAAACATGCATCATTCTTTTTGGAATTTTCAAATCAAATCAAAACAAAGATTCAAACCAAAGCCAAAGATAGCATCCAATCACCCAAGATATCATCCATATCCATTCAAATTTGGAAAATAAATTGACAAATCACATCTCGGGCATGAGGATCGGATTGGCCAATTTTCAATGCAATCGCGAATCGTATCTCGAGCAGGAGATCGGATTGACGATTTTCCGTACAATCGCGAATTGTATCTCGGGCAGGAGATTGGATTGGTGACCATAACATGTTATGAAATTAGGAAATAATTCCTAATTCATGGATTTCGAAAATATTTATGGATATGAGAATATCAACACGATATCTAATTGAGATCACAATAAATTCAAATTAGGCAACTTAATATATTGAAATTTAATCAAATAACATATTACCTAATTCGAAATATTTCACGGATGACGTTTCCAAATTTGAACAATGGATGGCTTGAGCTCAGTGACCGGCGGTGGTGCTCGGATGATTGGACAATCGACCGACATGTACTCAGCCGACTAGTGGCTAAGGAACTACCTGGTTTGGACTTCACGGGACACGGCTACGAGTCGCGGTGATGATTAGCGAAGGCAACAAGTTGTGGTGGCTCGGTTCGACGATCAACAACCTGCAAAAATAGAAACTTTGCTAGTCTATTTTGGTGAGGACACGGCACAGCTCACAGTGGACTCATCTTCTCAATATGCTGCTCGAAGGTCACGTTATGGGAATCACGGCTTGATGTAGCTTAACGTGGTACTGCAAGAGGATCGTCGCTGGCAGGAAGTTCTCGCGGTGTCTCAGTAGAGCTACTAGCATAGCGACGACAAAGCGGCAATAGTGCAGGAGTTTTTTTTCTCTCTTTGGCGCTTTCTCTATTCGGTGATGACCCCTCTTGATATGTTCTTCAATGTGTTGAATGTGTCTTGTGTCCCACCTGCAGTGAAAAACCAAAACTCCTCTCTCTTTCTCTCTCAACGTGGCTGCTCTTGAAACTCCCCCACTCACGATTTTTCCCCTCTAATGGCCACACGACTCCTCTGTCTTTTTTTTCTCCCTTTATTGTGGTTGTGCATTGAATATGCATAGCCTCCTCTCCGCTCTCCCTGTATTCTCTCCTCTCTCTTTTTCGTGTCTCTCAATTGTGGCCGTGTATGAAATTGTGTGGCCTCCTTTTGAGAGAATCCTCGATGGATGTATTTATAGGCAAAGTTTAGGTTTTTTGCTTGCAATTATTTCCTATTTTGATTCAAAGAAAATATTACAATATCTCTGTGATAATATCAATTCATTCAATTTGAATCGTGATAATATCAAGATTAACAAACCAATATTTTCCAACTCGACATTTTCCAATGAAAATTTTAGCTCTTATAATGTTCATGGGCTTGGCCAAGAATTTTCTTGAACGCGGGCTTAGCCCAATTTTATTAAGTTCAGAGCCGTTCACTCGAGTCTATCTGCCGCCAGTTCAATGCAAATACAGTTATATAGACCTAAATACTAATTCAAATGCTCCTAATCTATATGTGATTTAATTAATTTTTTTGTCTAGGGATTAGGATTGATTCCTAATTTTTTATGTGATGAACGACTAACTGAGTCGCCAAAATTTAGGTGTCAAGTTTCTTTAAAAGAAAGAGAGAGAGGAACCTTACATCCCTAGGAACAATCCTGGCTACTCGGTACGTGCCTGTCATGGCTTACTCTGCCATCTTCTTCTTCTCTTTCTTCCTCAGCCTCTCTCTCCATGCATCCGCCGATAACCCTAACGATATTTGTCCGGCGACACCTTGTCAACATGGCGGACCCGAGATTCGCTTCCCTTTTCGACTAAGAGATGTCCAACCCGACCAATGTGGCTATCCGGGCTTCGACCTCTTGCGCAACAACCGAAGCCAAGCAAATTCTCCAATTGCCTAACTCGCAAGACTTCGTGGTCTCCCTCATTAACTATGACCAACAATATGTCGTGCTCAAGGACCCAAGCAACTGTCTAGCTAAGCGGCTTCAAAACCAGACGTTTTCGAGCTCGCTTTTCGTGGCACAAGAGTACGGGAGCTTCACGTTCGCGGACTGCCCGGATAAATTTTTGCCGAATTTCAGAATGAGTCCAGTGGACTGCCTCAGTGATGAACACCACAAGGTACTGCTTTGTGATGCCAAAGATCCCGGCGCTCTGTACCTCCCGATACTTGGTTGCCGTACTTGGAACGTGTAGGTTCCGGTGTCCCGGCAATTATCGATGGATATAACTGAGAGTGTCTCCCTGAAGTGGGATCGGCCGGATTGTAGATCGTGCGAGGAAAGGGGAGGGTGGTCCGGGCTCAGTGGTTCCACGGGCTCTCAAGTTGGATGCTTCAGTAAACATGGTACGTACCTAGATATGCTGTCTAGGAATCTTCGAAGCATTATGTCGTCTTCGGAGCAAAGTGAATGCATTATCCTTACTACTTAGAGAGACGAATTAGTGCTTTAAGATCAGTCATCGGAACAATAGGTGCACAACACATGGGAATTGAATCTCTGCGATTGTCTTTCATAATGGTGTTTGTGTAAAAGGAGTTTAGATTTTGCTTTCCCCAACAGATAATTTATCTTTTCATTCAAAGATCACTCTTGAACGAGTTCATTATTCATCATAATCGATTAATCATGCAGGGCCTTCAAAGAGTGTAGCCAAGGATACGATACTCCGTGCCGTCCTAGCGCCCTCACTCCTTTGCATGTTCAGAATCGTGTGTTACCTAAGCTTGCACGCTCGAGTCTCTGGGCATCCCGATCATCCCGGACAGCCTCCTAACGGTAACAACAGTGAAAACAACGTCGCGGATATCTCGTCTCCTTCGAGCCCCCCATGGCCCCCCCCCCGATGGGAACTGAACACACCTCCAATGGCGCAGCAGGCCTCAATTCCCTCACGATAGAATCTTATCCGAAGATTCCAGTCGGTGATGATGGACGGGTACCCAGGCTGAACAACGATATTTGCGCAATTTGCTTGTCGGAGTACCAGCCCAAGGAGACGCTCCGGACCATCCCCAAGTGTGGACATTACTTCCATGCGCAGTGCATCGACCAGGGGCTAGGGCGGAACGCTTCCTGCCCAATGTGCGGCAATATAAAGGGGAATGAATAACATTTCTTGCATATATAATTGCCCTCTACCAAAGTGGATATATTGACCTCATTTGACCACTGACTTGAGATTGATGTATAGGGTCGTGTCAATCAATTGTATGGTGTATTATCGTTCCTTGAGAGTTTAGTTATCTACAAGCTTATTTCTCCTATCAAAATGGGTCCAGGCGAATTTCGCAAAATTGTCGTGCTTACCCTTGTTTTGAGAAAATTGCGGTGACCTTTGGGCATTAGAGTTGCATTTGACGATGTGACTTTACACTGGCCGATCCACAATATACTGAACACCATGTTTGCACCACTAAACAAAATCTTCTTCTTCTAAGCAATGAATAGGCGAATTGCTTTAGGACAGTCCCCGGACACAAAGATACGGTTCCAAGGTAAGTTTATGTTGTATACTAAGACCTCAAGGCACAAAATGACAGTTGCCAACGATCAGCTTTCTGAACTACAGGATTTACTTATGGTCCCTAGAAGGCTTTAGCAGCAAGCCTTCTCATCAGATTCGGCGACGCCAGTGGCTAGTGCGAAGCCTTCTTGTCAAAATCTAGCGATGCCAATGGCCTAGCCCTCGCCTCTGGCTGATCGCGGAGGTCTGGCAATCAACTAGAGGAAGAAGGGAAGAAAAGAAAAGGAAAGCAAAAGAAAAAAAATAAAAATTTTATATTAAAATATTATCAAAAATTGTTCATGTCAATGCCAGCCACATTACGTAAGACAGTCAATGTCCACGTTAGCGATTTCGGGCTAAAATTGACCGGATGGACTGAATTGGCACAAATGCAAAAAGTTAAGGACTCAATTGGCAAAAAAAGAAAGAACTGAATTGGTACAATTACAATAGATTTAAACCTTTTTTGGTAATTTTCCTGGCTATTTCGAGTTAGTGAAATTTAACTTATACATCAAATTATTATTATTTTCCTAAATTCCATCTAATCAAGTAGGATTTTGTGTGATATGGACAAAAAAAAGTAGGATTTTGTGTGTACTACAAAAATGTCATTACGCACTCGTGGCCTGCCATATACTGCCCAAGTGAGATTGATTTATCGCTATGGTCGGTCTATCAGACAAATTGATTATCTGCATTCTTCACATAGTGCCACGCTCAAGCTCAACTCGAATCATGAATTCGAAACTCGACCCGATCTTTACTGGATACTTTTTTTCCCTGCTCGAACTCGACTCGTTACAAATCCCGACTGTTGACACCTAAATTTTTTGCCCAAAAATCATTTTCGAAAAATTGGAACTTATTTGTCCACAAAAATATTTTGGAATTATTCTACTAAAAAGAAAAAAAGGGAAGAGCAAGGGCCAAGGATTCGAGTGTAGCTAGCCAAGACCTGAGGGATCAAATTGCAAATGAACCAGCGAGTTGGGGCCAAAATGCAATTTCCAAAAGTTGGGGGACCAAATCGCAAAATTTGTAAAAATCGCCCCCAAGCCCTTAAATCATCATTTTTACCCCTAATCAAGCTTGAAATTGAAAACGGCCAAGGTAAAATTGATCAAATCAAGCCAAAAGGACTAAATTAGCTCAAATCGAGCATTTTCGGGCAAGAAAATGGCTATTTTTGAGGGACTTTCCTGCAAAATTGGACGTGGAAAATTACAAATTCTGATTATCATCTTAAACTAGTATACTTCAGGTTTCAAACTGATCAAAAATTCCGACCAAATTAATGGATTAAAGCACTTAAATCAGCTTCCAAAAACCGGTCCATGATTTGGTCTCAAATAGAGGCTGCTAAGTAGCCAACTTTGTGGCCCCACCATATCCTACTCAGCCAACTGATCAGCGTGAACTCTGGCCGAGGTGTGAGACCATCATTAGGAGTGCAAATGGACAAAAATTTTCCATGGATAAGCTGCTGGAGGCACGTGATAATCGTAGGCAAACCTACTCACGCAACAGCTGCAAAGTGATGATTTTGGAGTCAGAAAAGGTGAAGAGACTCTGTTTGCAGGCTTGGTAAGTGAGAAATCACGGGCTAAAAATCCGGTTAGATTCGGTGGATAGGATCTCGGAAGCACCTTCTTTTGGGGGATAAAAAGAAAAGGATGAGACAAGAGGGAGAGGGTGGACGGTCGTTCCAAAAATCCACCCTCAGACGCAGCTCAAAGAGAAGATTAACCCAAAAAAGTTCCAGGTTGGTTTTTGGAGAGAAAAGGGCGATTTTTGTGAACTTCGAGTGAAAATTAGCCAAAACCTTCAACTAGAGAGTGAAACTAAATTCCAAGAGCTTTCCAACCATAGGTCGCAGTCCCAAATGGACATCGGGAAGCCATCCAAAATCCCCTCGAAAAGTAGCCCATTCTCGGGTTGAGAGGGAAACCCAGAAATTTTCCAAGTGTTGAAGTCAGACGGTTACTGGTGAGGAAAAGTTGGGGTTTTTGAGAGACATGAAGAACGTATGAGGATATCCTTGACTTGGAAGTTAAACTAGAACACATCTAGTTGAGGTTGATACCAAAATAGTCAGAAAAAGAGGTCGTTGATTCTGGTTTTGGAGACCAACCAAAACCTTTGTTGTCAGTTCTTTCTTTGTAGATCTCATTTTCCAGTTTGAAGAAGCTTGTTTCCCCTCGCCTTTGGAAGACAAGTTTTGGTTCCCTCAGTCAAGGGATACTCCAAAGAGAAACTAAGAAGCAAGGTGAGTATCCTCCATGTATTTTTGTGCAACTTTGAACATGTTTTAGTCGTGAAAAATCAGGGGAAAACTAGCTCAGAGAACTGATTTCTGAGGCTGGAATTTTTCTAAGTGTTGGAGCCCCGTCATGAGCCCTATATGTTTGATTTGCTACTCCTCTTTGCATGCGTTTTTACCTTCATGAGCTTGATGAATGTTACATGGGTGTACAAATTATGCTTAGATCCACTTGGTTTGGTCTTTGAAGCCTCGTGTGAACCATGAGATCGCTTGCAACTTGAGAAAAAGCCAAGCTAACCCACATTGATTCATGGCTAGTCATTATGAGTAATGCGTGTATGCTTCTTGGAAGGGTTATTTCGACGTGATTCACTTGATCATTCTCCATGATGTTTGTTTCATTTAAAAGTAGAAGTTGCGTATTTTCTTTTGGATGAAGTGATGTTTCCCATAGATCTTGCACGTGATGAGTGTCGAGGCTTAAACCTGGGCATGCAACAGGTTTGCTTGACCTGGGTTTAAACCCAGATTTGCAAAAACAGCCCGAACCCACATATTGGAGGTCGATTCCAACTTAGTTCTTGTGCGTTTTAGGTTGTGATTTCTGGCTAATCTTGTTCTTTGCATGTGATAATATAATCTTGATACTTTGGTTCCACTAGATATTACACACGGAGTGAGATTGAAAGCCACGAATATGGCTCGAAGAAGCCATTTGGGCAGATTAATGCACACCAAATGCTTGACGAAACGCCCAAACCAAGCTTCGATCTTGAAACGGTTGATTTGAGCCCGGTTCTCGTAATATTCATGTTCTGAGTTGTTTTATGTTCATGTAAACCGAGCATAGGCCGATTTAGGGAATTTTTTTTAAAAAAAAATGAAAAAAAAATGAAAAAAAAATGAAAAAATGCCGGATAGTATCAAATTATGCGAAAAATGACATTTATGAGATTTTCCTAATTTTATAATGTCATTTCCATAATTTAATGCTATTTTGGTATTTTATTACCATTTTTACAAAAAAAATCATCTCGCATAGACTAAAATTACTTAGAATAGTTTTGTGTAGCTAGAGTAATTTCATGCATATTTAAATTCTCATTTCGCTCATGGGGGTCCTGTCCCGGGGCATGATAACGAGGCCATGTAATATTATTTGTCCAACTTGTATTGGGTTTTCTCTTTCCGCGTTTACTTTCAAGTCATTTCAATTTCTTGGATGTTTACTTACTGCTCTGATTTGAGTGTTAATTTCTTTCCTAAATTAGGTTAGTATTAATCTAGATATTGAAGAAAACAATCCCACAAAAACATTTGCAAGGACACTTAGCGGCTTTGATATTATAGGATTATAATTGGTGATCAAGATTGCGTGACCACTTAGATAATGTATTCTCAAGTTAGGTACCGAAAGGGCACTAATAGAAATGTTAGCGTAAACAAGTCCCCCGCCCTCGAACCTCTGGTTGCGTAAGAATCGAGGCGACACTCCCGCGTCTTGATTGGTTTCTAGCCGACCCCAATAGGCTAGTGGCGACTTCTAGAAGTACTTAAGTTATCGAGAATTCAAAACGAAATCCAACGTTGCGCGGGGTATAAACTTGGGGAGAGTTCGCACCTAAATCGATGGGCCATCGGTCTACCTTTTTGGACAATACCACCTAAACCCGTTCCTTTTTCCCACAACGAAAAGAGAAGGGTCGCGACACCGACATACTCAAACTCGACTCGATTTCAAGTATATAAAACTCATCGTACTCGATTTTCCCGGCTCAGTCAAATTCGGCTCGGCTCGAAATACTTCAACTAGCCCCTTTTTGTTTGTGTTTGAAATTGCATCTAAGTTCACGTATTAAAAAGTAATTTTACAAGTACTAAACATCATGTCAAAACGAAAATGATATCTATGTAAAAAAAACAATATGCTCGATCAGGCTCGCAAGCCGGGCCGAGTCAATTACCTTCGAGCTCAAACTAGACTCTCGAAAGAACGCAAGCCGATCTCAAGTAGCTGTCTGGTCGGAGCTCCTTTTTTAACAGTGGGCACAAGTGACACGGCCCAGTCAATTTGAGCCCAATCTTGACGGGCCCAATTGAGACGTCTCTCATCGAGACATCATCGTCAGCATCCTCAAAAAAGCCCAAGCTCTTGTTCATGGGAACGCCTCGAACGCAGGGGCTACCTCGTGGGTTTTCTCAACCTAGTCGGAGAGACGACGACGCGGTTGCCGTCTGTCTCTTTGCGCTTCTCAGGTCCGGTCGATCGATCAGCTCCTCCTCGCTTCGCATCACCGAAGCGAGTTCCGGCGGATCGCCGGACATTCATTTTCCGGCAAGCTGGAATGGCTCGACGGTACGTTCGTCCAAGCAAAGGCCTCTTTTTTCGCGCTCCCCTTTGGTGAGATTTATGCGGGGGTTTCTGGGTGCGGGGTTTTGGGTGCGGGCAGCGTTGGTCGCTGAGGCCATGACTGCTTCGAATTTGAGCTCGCGAAGTGAATGGCGCGCGAAACGGTTCGCGTTCCAGTAAATCTTCTAGCGCGGGAAATGTTTTGCTTTTCTCTCGCTGCATTATTTACTCAAAAGTTGTGCGCTTTTGCTGATGTTATACGGAATCGTGTTTTCTCTCGGTGTGTTTCTGTACGTGCTGTAGCTAAGAGCGCGCAGTAGAAGATCTGGTGGGGAATTTTGTCGAACATCTGGCAGACCCCTCAGCTTGTGCGGGTTTGGTAGTGATTCTGAGCTACTTTTTTTAAGTGGGTGGTTGTTGCTTCGTTGTGCCTATGTGTCCTTAGCACATTTATGCGGGTATGTGAGTGCGGCTATGTTATTCGGTCTGCAATTTGATACATTGACTCTTTTGTGTTAGGGAGAGTGCACTCCTATTGCCAATGGCCTTTAGACAAAGCCTCTGTAAGCGATCAGGCCTCGTCGCTCAGAGGTATCGCGCGTTGTTTACCTATATTCCTCAGCGCGATGAGGATCATGGAGGTAACGCGCTTGATGTCGATCCAAATCAACGGATGCTAAACGATGTTTCCCAGCGGAGGTCCTTTGTAAGTAACGTCGATAAGTCAGCTGTATCCGGGGCCTTTTTCAAGAGTGGTTCATTATCAACTCGCTCAAGTCTCTTGTTTTCACCAAGCATGGGGTCTTGTTTCCATCGGTACATGTCAACCGCAGTTGGTGAAAGCGCAGATAAGATTGAACTTATAAGTGACGTAGCGGAAGTCATTACAGATACTACAGTACAAGCAGTTGCTTCCCAGGCACCTGCCGTTAGTGAAGTGGCTATAGCAGCTGCAGATTCCTACTTGCCTGTAATGGCCTTGCAGTATTTGATCGACTATGTGCATCAGTTCACTGGCTTCAACTGGTATGGATGGATAATTTATTTCCTGGTATTTGTTATCTTGGACACGTCAGTAAATCTCTAATGATGTAAAGTGGCATCTCGTCCAGATGTTTTCTTCGAAGAAACACATACTGTTCAATCACATGCAATGGGCTTACATATTTAGAAAATCATATATCACTTCTAATGGTGGGTTCAAAATCCTGTTAGATAAACCGACAAAGCCTGGTATCTTTAGTGTTTGACTTTCCCCGTGTGGAAAAATTTGTAATTGCTGTGCCTTTAGATGGTGTTGATTGCTTGTTAAAGCTATTGAAGGCAGCAATTATTGATACTTGACTAGTTAGTATTCTATGTATAAAGCTAGGATTTGTCTTTTTGAAAGGGGAGCATCCACTTTCAAATACGAATGATATTATGAGGCAGTTTTTACAATATCTTGCATGTATCTTTCAGGTGGGCTTCCATTGCTATGACAACTCTCTTGATTCGAACTGCAACACTTCCTCTTATGATAAATCAACTGAAATCTACTACCAAACTTTCTGTAAGTTGGACTTCTACTGCTACATTTTCCATGTTATGTTCTTAGTAAACAAAGACATTTAGTTGCGATGCGTGGTGTAATTGCCTATTGAGACTTTTGCATTTCATCTATTAAGAATGAGAATCTTCTGCTCAATGCTTAAGAGATGATACTACACTACACGGATGAACATTTGACTAGCAAGTTAATCATGTCTGATTTGCTGTTCAGTGATTCAGCCGTAGTTCAATTCAGTCCATCACTCAGGTGACTTGACATTATTTTTAACTGCCAATGAGTAAGACTTCTAGTATGCTGAATCTACCAAATTTAAGGCAGTTAAGCATTTTATAAACTGCTCATATTTCAGCCTAACTATGTAGATGCAATTAACAATGTGTTTTTTCTTTATGCCTTGGGATGTTTGAATCGTTTCTGATATACTACTTTTTAGTCTTTCTCAATAAATACCAGTATAACTGCTCCATCTCTGTCATACATACGGCATTAGCTTCTGTTTCATCAGCTGCCCTTACACTCAAGACTTTCGATTATAGGCTACTAATCTGCTGCACTTTAGATGAATATATTATTTATTATCATCAATATGACTGCAGAGGGGATCCCTTTGTTATTCTAGACCATAATGACTTTTTTTAAGCCAAGGGTTTTCTTATTGGGAATTTGTCATTAATACTCATAGCCATTGACATATCTTGTTTACTTATCCCCTAGTTGGTTACTTATGTTGCTGTTACTCCAAAAGTAAGTATGTGATTATAAAAAGCTCGGCATCATCTTATGTTTGTGAGAATCAGAATATAAGGAACTTGCTATCTGTGTGACAATTGGAAGCAATGAAATTTGTACTTTTACCATTATCCAACAATATTTTCGCAGCAAAGAGAAAAGATTTAATAGCTGTTCTCAAATTTTGCTTAAAAAGGTTGCCAATATAACATAGAGTAAGGATTATGACTTTATTTTCTCGTAAATTGCAATTGTTGACAATTGTCCAATTTTCTGGAATTGCAATGATTGAACTTATTGGTTTGCTTTCAAGCTGTGTTAATCTCCATTAGCACACGTTGAATTTTAGTGCTAGATCAATGAGCTGCCTTTTGCAATCTCATGGTGCAGATGGCCAGACATGTTTTTTGAATTGTTTCCTGCTTTATTGCATATGGATCCATCTCCTTTATTGTTGATGTTATCTTTCATTTTCTGTAGATAATAAAGCCACGCATGGAGGAGATAAAAGCAGAAATGGATGCAAAGGTATGACTGGCAGTCATGTATCCTGCTTCACATTTTACCCATGTTCCAATATGCGGCTGTTTTTGTCTTGTTAGGGCATGTATTGCTGCAATTTTCTACTTGGGCTTGAATTTCCACTGTATGCTGGATCTGCATGTGAATTTCTACTTGTATGCCCCAAAAGTTGTCGCAAGGACAAAACGGATGAAGCTCGGTCGAGGAGCTTCTGTTTGAGATGTCTCCTCCTTCCTTGCCTTTCATATCCTCATTTGTCAATTAAGTTCAAGATCTTCGTCTAGCATGGCATGACTGGCTTCCAATAAGCAGACTACATGTCTACATGTGCTGTTGTGTGTGTGTGTATGATTTCTTTAAAGAGTTTAGCTTGATGAGCTACCTAAGACTGCTGTTTTTCCTATCTGGGGCAAAATCCTTGATTTTCTTGACTCTGCAGATTGACATTTGGGTAGCCCTGCGTGTGCATTTGAATGTTTCATGTGTTATTTTATATGACTGGACGTTACAGCAATTGTCAAGAATGGATGGGTTTTCTTTTTATCCAAACAATATTCAAGGGTTTGTTTTAGATGAAAGTTATGTACTTGTCTTTCTCATGTCTTTTAGGGTATGGATCCAATTGCTGTGGCTGAAGGTCAGAGAAAGATGAAGCAATTGTTCAATGAGTAAGAAACCTTTTGTGCCCATGCCATTGAACCACTAGTATTAGTTGCTTTGCTGTCATTCATCCTCATAGTAATGTTTTATGTGTAGAAAAAGATTGAGGAAAAGAAACTCATTTCAGGTGAAAATTGTTAAGACTCAAAAAGTCTTCTAGGGCGGTTGGTGTATTTTGAAAAGTGCACTGGTTTTTCTTCTCGCAATTATTTAGTTCTCTGCTTCAGTAAGCAGCTAGATTTTCCACCCTCTAAACTTGCAGGATAATACATTTCCCAGCCAAATTGTATGCTATGGAAAACCTAATAAATTACATTAGCGTTGTTATCATCATCATCCTCATGATCCATTACAATAGGGAGAGTCATTTCATCATCCTCAAAAGCTTCACTATTTATTCCCCCCCTGTTTGCTTGACAATGTAGCCCTTTCTTTCAACTCTTCACTGACCACGATGGCCTCTACGAGGCTCCAATATTTTGAGCAACAGTCTCCCTAGAGTACATCAATATGCTGTTAGTGAAAACTTAGAAATGCGGAAGCTGTATTATCCATTAATAATGAATCAAAAAGACTTTCAATTGGATACATCGTTCAGCTTTGACAAAAAATGTTTGCGCAGTCTACTCTCAGAACTCGAGTACCTGTACTGGATTAGGTATTAAGCCAGTCAGTATGTCAAAGAGTAGATTGCTTGGAGGATTATATGTGTATTTTGAAATGTCCTGTTCATCGAGTCTGCCATTTAACAATTTCTTTTCAGTAAATCCTCCTCTCATTCTTAAGATTACTGATTCATTTGCATAGTTGAGAAATTTTCTTAAAGCATAGATTACTTCCTGAAAATGGAGAGTCAGTTCTTAGAAATGCCTCTTGATAAAAGATTACCCGCTGTTTTTCTTTGTAAAGAATAGGCTGCTCAATTCGCCTGCGTATGTTCTAAAGATCAATATAAAGTCTCAGATACTAGATTAAGTGAGTCGGTAGAACAAAGGGATCTTGCTTGATTGTAAATTATGTGGAAATGCGTCCCCTTAAATTTCTGAAATGTGGATCATCCTTTTAGTGAGCTGAAGTCTATAACCATGACTTCTTACTTACAACTTTGCAGAAGTGGCGTTAGTCCATTTACACCACTGAAGGGACTGTTTATCCAAGGCCCTATTTTCATCAGTTTCTTCCTTGCTGTAAGACAACAACCGCTTTTCTTGAATTATAGCTTAGTTGCTTTTCAGTTATCTCTCACCTTTCCCTTTGCATCAATGTTTAGAATACACATTCCTCCTTTTGTAGGTATCAAACATGGCAGAAAAAGTTCCATCGTTTAAAAGTGGTGGAGCATACTGGTTCACAGACCTCACTACCCCAGATACTTTATATATCTTTCCAGTTTTGACAGGATTAACATTCTTGATTACCGTGGAGGTATATTGGTTTAGCATGGATTTAGCTTTTCCATTGATCGATACTTGAACTACTTCTTATGAATGTTTTAGCATATAACCGAATTATCTCTTTGGCGATTAGCAAAATGTTGCCTTCTATCACCTTTTTCCATGAAATGCCCTTCATTTCCTTCAATGAGCACACTCTCTCTCTCTCTCTCTCTCTCTCTCTCTCTCTCTCTCTCTCTCTCTCTCTCTCTCTCTCTCTCTCTCTCATGGCACAAACATTCATGTATGCACGCACACCTCACATGAGTTAATTATGCTATTGCATTGTGCCTGTATTAAGCTATATCTTATGCACATTCCATCGTGCAAGTAGCTGGTCTAACTCAAACATGAAATCCACCTTTTTCTCATACTGAATGCGAAGTTTACATGGTCTTATCGTTGCTTTAGATTCTTTCCTTCTCACTTCTCATTTTTTGTGTTAAGTGTTTTGAATAGCTGGCTCTTGGCCTACTAACCCAGCCTTTCTTCAGTCCAACACGCAGGAAGGCATGGAAGGAAACCCCATGGCTGGTACAATGAAGAATGTTTTTAGGGCCTTTGCTGTTCTCACTGTTCCGTTTACAGCTTCTTTCCCAAAGGTAAAACTCCTGCTTCTAGTGTTAAGATCCTGATAGCAGCACCACGAGAACAGTGTGACGATGTTTGGGTCTATTTGTTACTTGTTAAATATTTCCATGTGGAAAGAGAGATACCGATTGCATAATGTGTTGTCATTTTGTTGAGTTTTCTTTTTCATTGCTGAACTATTCATCTGCATTTCGGGTGCGTTTGGTTCAGCATTCCCAAGGGGCTTTCGGTCTCGAAAGCCCCTTGGGAAAATGATGAGACGTTTGGTCAGCATTTCCAATTAGCTTTCAACCAAAAGCCAGCATTGGGAATGCTGAAAGCCCAAGGCTGGTCCGGACCAGCTTTGAGCTTTCAGCATTTGCCTAATGCTGAAACCAATCTTTTTCTTCCCAAACTACCCGCAGTAATTCTTCAATATTCCAATTTTGCCCCTCATGACTGTTCATCTTCTTTGGGCTGAGGGCGGCCGGCTAGAGCCGCCCGAGGCCAGATCGAGATGGCGAGAGGCCGGCGAGGTTGCCTGAACCCGTGAACGGCCGCTTGGGTCACCCGACCTCTGGCGACCTGACCTTGGGCAACGACTGCCGGCGCCAGATTTGACTCGCCGGCTCCCGTGAAGGGTAAGCTTTTTTTTTAATAAAAAAAATATCCCAAAGCCCTTTGCAAAATAAGATTTGTCAAACACTATTTGGGTCAAAGTAGCTTTACAAAGAATTTTTTACCAAACGCAATTAGCATTTCCCCAAGGGGCTTGGAGTTAAAGGTATTTGCGTTCCCCCAAAGCCCCTTGGGAATGCTGAACCAAACGCACCATGATCATACTGAGTTGCCTGCACTGTGATGTAGGAGCGTCTGAAAGTTGAAATTATTTCCTTTTCCCCTAAAAGAGAGTATGGGCTTTAAAAACATAAGTGACAAGGTTGTCACCTTTATGGCGTTTTCAGTTATTTCTGCGGACTGTCTTATTTGGACTAACCTGCAAATATAGATACTGGAGACCCCACGAATTTTTTAAAGCATACAGAGCCATAATCACATGGATAGTGACGAGATTATGTTAACTAACTTAGCATGTGGGCCTTATGTCACCTCATCTTTGAATCAAATTTTGAAAAAAAATTTAATGTGATTTAGGAATGCATTTACGCATGCTTCTTCCTTGGAAATTGATGGTTGTATATGGGCAGAACAGGCACTACATCTGCTTTTTCTGGTTTTCTTGTTTCCTGTTGTCTCAAGATACTTTGAACACTCCGACAGATAAGTTTCTAGTGACTTCAGATGGAAACAAACATTTATCCCGATGGACGATACTTTTAATTTGCAGGCCATCTTTTGTTACTGGATAACCACCAACTTTTTCTCACTCCTGTATGGACTTGGTAAGTCCCCTCTGCATCTAAAACATTAAGCAAATAATCGAGCTACTTCTGACACCTGTTCCTTTTTGCTTTTAATTTGTCCCCAAGCGTCTGACCATGTCAATTATCATTTCAGTGCTCAAACATACAAACCTGAAGAAGATTGTGGGTGTCCCGGAGTTGCCCGTGGCTTTGAAACAACCCGCCCCGGAACAACCTGCCTTCTCTGTATTCTCTGCACTCAAACAACCAACTTCAGCAGTGCAGGAACCTAACTCTGCACCTGCTCAACCATCCAAGTTCAATGACAGAAGGATATCTTCTTCTTCGGTACTTAGTCATAGGCTCAGGAGTCTGGAGAAAGAGGTGAAGGGACGAAAGAAAAGCAAGAAAAGGTGAAGATATTTTCAATTTACTCGTAGTAGACCCTTTCTATCTATTATTAGGAGGTGCTGAGCGGTGTTAAATTCTTCGGAGTTTTCCTACTTTTTAACATAGATTACAGAATACAGTGACGCCGCCAGTCCGCCACCGGATGGCATTAAGAAAGAGAGTTGAGAGGATACTGGGTCCCCTATGTATTTGATTCTTTGTTAGAATAACCGCCTTGGCCTTTGTTGTGAGTGCCAATAGAAAATTTTGGCGGTTCCGCTGAATAATCTGATGCACACATCGATGTATGAAGTCTGTATTCTTCCTGATGAAGGTTGTTTAATCATTGGGTTAAAGCAGAGAGGGAGGAACAGAGCGATTTTGAATCTGCCTCTAGTAGTGTATACTTTTATCATTTCAGTGGCGAAGGCTTAACAGGTCATTCAATATTTGTTGGACAAATGCTTCATTGATCCAGCAAATAACGAAGGCTCTTGCTTTCCAAATTTTTGTCCAAAAGATGGTGTCGAATGGGTGATCCGATTTTCTTACATGTCTCGTTAACGAATATTATTAAGCATACTTGATAAGAATGTTTCGATATTGTAAGTATGGATTAGATGTATCTTTAAATGACTTCTTAACAGGAGCCATGATGGCATTTTTTGACAATATGCCTCTTATATATTGTAAGGATTAGGTTAAAAGTGTCGAGAAGAAATCTGTTGAGCAATTGAATAAGGAAAGATTGTTCTTTTTAATGCAGCCATTCTCGTGTTATATGTACTCAATGCATCGAAAATTACCGTATATGGTTAACAGAGCCCGTGTTATAATCTTGCATAGCTCTCTTTCAAGGTTAATCCAGTAACAACAGCTAATCACGTAAATCTGTCTTTAAGCACAAAATGAACAGTAAATCTGTCTGAAAGTTGGTGCTTCCCTAGAAGAAGAAGTGGCATCAATAATCCAAATAAGCTATAGCGAACGCAAACAAATAAATAAATAAACGAACGATCACAATTAGAATGACCATGCCATTCGGTATTCTTAACTGTTCATTGCCCAAACGCTGGGGGAACCCTTGATCTTTCTCCTCTCTTGTTTTTTACTCGGTATCAAATCACAAAGGCCAAAATTACACGCATAGACACTTCGAGCAAATGGGGACCCTGGAATTTTGTCGATTTCATCTCCGTTACTGAAGATGTTTCTACGATTTCGTAACGGAATGACAGCAGTCAAGGGCGATCTAGGCTTCAATCCATCGGCAGCTTGAAAATTGCCCCGTCTCTACGATTCAGCGGAAGAGATAGAGATGAGTACCGCAATGCTAGTAACTCTTCTCTGTTATATTTCAACCTTTGATCTGTTGAGAAACAGATTGACAAATAAAATAAAATAAATCAGATATAGTTACTAAAACCATAAAGATTCAAGAAAAAGCTTTACTCAGTCCGAGAGGAAAGGCTCACCTACAAAAGTTGGGGACAAGCACAGCTTTTCCGAATTAATATTCACTGGAGGAGTTATTCTATTAAATTGTGATTTAGATGGAAAATTAGAGGGGGGATGGTCTGAAGCTGAGATATGAATAAGTTCATGCTTCAACTCGAGCCGCGGATGTTTTCTATGAAATAGCAATATGGCATACTCGGTTAAAAGCCAGCAACCCCTCAGATCCAACAGTTCCAGTGATGCCGGAGGTTTGAATGAATCAAGCCCGTGATTTGTCAGCACGGCATCACGAAAGCCGAGGGTTTTTAGGCAACGGAGGGATGAACAGTGGTGAAGGGACAAGTCGGTAAGGTAGCCACTTTGAAGGAACAAGTGCCTCAACTCTGGAAAGTCCAGTAAAGAGCACAGAGCATCATCCTGGACATGGATCTGCTCCAAATTTAACCTTTCTAAACTAAGACTTTGCAGAGCCGTCAAAGAATAAACCTTCTCTGGTTCAGCATTTCCGTAGTTGATGAAACCTGATATTTCAAAAAACATACAACAGTTAGCCAGCACAATATCAATTCACAGCTTCATTTGGCTCTAAACAAAATTTGGAAATTAATGCGAGCGGAGAATAGGAGTCAAATGAGACATTTTTTCCACCAAGAGAATTTGGAAATGAGATTTTTGGTCGAACGGTTTTTACATCCCTGAAGAGAAAGCAAGAGTCCTAAATACTAGATGCCATTCATCAGCAGCATTGGCTTTGATGTGAACTTCGCAACAAGAGATAGAAACTAATTTGCAGGGCATTGCTATGCTAGTCTGGAGGAAAAAACAGAAGCATTCAGCACAGAATGCGCTGTTTTGGACCTTCAGACAAGCAAAGTCCTCTCTGGCTTGCTTGTAGTCAAGCACTACACTGCTCAACTCATTTACAATTCCTTGAAAATATCAGAAAGGTCAAGTCTGAATTTTTCCCTGGTATCCATTTTCATTCAGAACTTAAACTGAAAATAGGTAATAGCAGAAACATTGGACAATCTCCTTCATTTCACTTATCAGGTTACTCATATTAAAGAATCTGATCTAAAGGTTCTTTCCCCTTGTCCCTAATACATTTGTTTAAGATGTTGTGACATAGAAATATGTCAATGCAGACTAAAGAGAATTGAGACTATTTGCTTGCTGTGTCTTATGGAATGTCTGCATAATAGCTTATCAGATACATCAAATAGAACAACCTTATATGATTGGGTCCAAGAGAAGTACCTTTAACCCTTGTGTGGCTTAAGTCAATAGCCCTCAATTTAGGTATCACGCTGATATAGGCAATGGCAATATCATCAACTGATGTATGAGAAAGTGAGAAAACCTCAAGATTTGGAACAAATCCTGCCAGGATACCCACACCAGAAGAAGTCACTCCTGTGTTGTTGAGATTCAAATTCCTCAGGTTGCCTCCTATCTGAGCAATTAGTTCAACTGAATCATCTCCAATTCCACTAGAACTGAGGTCCAACCACTCCAGTGATTTCATGGAAGATAAGAAGTAAAATCTGGGAATCCGAGTCTGAGAAGCATCTAGAAAGGTCAAGAAGCTTGGCTCAAGATGCATGAAGGCTTCGGCCTCATTTAGCAATGTAGCTCCAGCAATTTGGAGCTTTACTAGAGGGGCTTTATCACCAGTTCCTCCAAGGATGGATTTAATTGTGCAGTTACTCATGTTAAGGCATTCAAGAGAGGACAGGTTTGGCAATGTCGTCACCTTGGTCCACGCCAAACTCAGGAAACTCAATTTAGGGAATTTTTCAAGAAGAATGACACCATTGTCTGATAAGTCGCTTCCCCAGAGATCAAGATGCTGGAGTTTGGTCAGTGCCTAAAAAAAAGGATGTATGACAATATAAAATCGCAGAATAGTGGCAAAGTACTACCAAAGCAGTAATACCAGCTGACAAAGACCTGCCAACAATATTTAAAATCAACTCAAGTAACAGCAAATTCTAAAGACTTCATGCGATGGAGAATTTCACAGAGTCGATCCTTGATGATCGACAAAAGGCCCAGATGGATAAATTGGCTGATTTCAATCCAGTCAGATTTATTATGCTATTTCCTCCCAATAACCTAGAAAACAAGGATAACTAACAGAAGAAACAGAGAGTAAGCAAAAATTCCGAGGACAACCAATTCAAGAAAAAAAAAGTACCTGAAGCGAATTCAAAGCCTTGTCATTGACAGGCAAGCCACCCAAGTCCAACATTGACAAGTTTGAAAGGGAAGCCAAAAGTGCGATACCATCTGCCGTGACACCAGTTTCTGAGACCCTCAGCTTTTCCAGAGTGGATATAGACAGAAGATGCCGAATGCCAGCATCGTTGACCTTCACACATCTGGAGAGGTCCACCTCCTTCAAATTAGCCATTCCTTGAACCAAAAGAAGTGGACAATAAGCTTGATTGCAATTGCTAAATTTCTAGAGAGTGTAAGATTCTATAAGACTACTGCCAATTGTTCTAAAAGCTTAAGCTATCAGATGAAGGCGTGGTTTAATATTTAATTATTCTAACACTCCCTCTCACGCTTAGCCTAGTCTTTTGCCTAGTACTAAGCGTGGACATATTTAATTGAGGAGGCAAATGGGGCTTGGAAAGATTTGAACTCAAGACCTCCAGCTCTAATACCATGTAAGATTTTATGGAACCACTGCCAACTGTTATAAAAATTTAAGCTATTAGATGAAGGCATAATTTAATATTTAATTACTCTAACAGAGAGAAATGGGATATCAATGATCAAGTAAAAGGCAGAAAGATGCTCAGGAAAATCAGAACATGTGAATTGACATGACTACTCAAACTAAAGGTCCGATGCCTCCACTTCCTTATATGCAAAGTTTCGGTGCCATCATTCTAAGCATTTTGTGATGTAATAAAACCTATTAAATAGAAATGAGGATGGCCCACAAGGATAACATAAAAATGATCTTGAGCAAACCTGAAATGGCCCAAAGAGCAGAACTGGTAATTCTATGGCAATCTGCAACATTCAAACAGCGCAAGTAACGGAATCCTCCCAAGTATGCCATCCATTCTGCATCCACAGAGATCTCCCCTCTTAAATCAACCTCCTCGACACAGCTTTTGAATACCCTGTTGAAGCAAGTTCAGTTTGGCAGATGGCCTAGACTAGCATGGAAGAAATTACATTAGAACATGAAGACCACATATCAGATTGCGGAAAAGCCATTCATGTGCTCAAACCAAGTGAATAACACATAATGTTACTACACTTCCCCGATAATATGCTTGGACTCTTCCACTTACTTTTCATACTCACGTGAACCACATTGCTATACGGTATTTAATTACCATTTATTCCTTTTACTCTCTCTTCCTTTGTCACTCGAGAAATTAAAATAATAAAGGATACAGAAACGACCCTGTTGCAAGAGCTCGCACTAAAAATTTAAAAAGGCTTACTGAAGCAGGCACATATGAATACAAGCAATTGAACAACACTACTTAATTCTAAAACCCATTTGGCAAGTTCTGGAAAGAGCTGGCCCATTGAAAGGTGAAACAAATTCAGCAAATACAATGACCTCTTTGCATTTCCATCACAATGAAGCAAGTTGTGCAGCATCATCGACGTCCCTCCCAAATTCACCAACTGAAGCGCAGTACATGCTCGATGCTTCCCTCAGAAGAATCGAGTGAAAGGACCAATGACGACTCTCGCCTTTGTTTTACATCTAACTAATTTACTTATACAAGATGTGCACTATAAGACAACTGGAAAAATATTGAGCACTGGATTTCAAGTCCATATGAACAATCTTTATACTACACCGTCACTCAAGGTATCTCTTCCTTTTATCTCCAAATATCAAACAAATAAACCACGCAAAATCGAGACATCATTCATTTTTTAAAACAGCCAAATTTAAGGAACAAAGCGCATGCTTGCAATTTGCAGATTATTCAATCAGCAGAGACAGCTTATATCTCCACGACGCCATTCTTCGATTTCTCTTCCTCAAAGCTAAATCGAAAGAGACCGGAGACTTTCTCGAAGCAAAGAATCTCCAGTCAACGAGCGCAAGCACAGTACGGCCACCACGCATTGCTCTCTCTACTTTCAGCTCCAACATCAACCAGACAAGAATGGGTAAATTTTCCAGCTCCGCACCAACTAGAGCCACCGCCGCCAACGAACTTAAACCGCAACACACGAAACGCGATTCGCGCGGGAGATCGCAGATTCGATCGACCATTTAGAAACAAACCGACACCTCTGCTCTCCTCTTAACAACAGCTATCTCGCGGCAAGCAACGGGGAGACGAGGGGGGTGGGCTTACTCGAGCAACGACGGCGAGAGGAGGCGGCGCTGCAGGAGGCGGCGGAGGAGGGCGTCGGCGAGCGGGGAGGGCAGCCGCTCGAGGGTCCGCCGCTGCATCCGCCACTTCTCGACGGCGTCGCCGCTCCGGCAAGCGGATTCGATGCAGAGGCGCAGGAGCCGGCTCTCGATCTCCTCCATGTCGACCACTCGGGAGGATCGACTTCTCGATCGGTTCGATTCGATATCTATGAAAAGAGCGAAAGTGACGGGAAGCTGCTGAAAGTGTAAAGGCTACATTACGTATAGTCATAGCGAACGACAGAGACACGAAGGTCGGCGGATGTCATTCTCCTCGGTCAGAAACAAAATTACGTACGAGAATTCTTCACTTTTTTTTTTTAATGAAATTTTGTTGAGCATTTGTTAAGCCATCAAAATTAAGGAAATTTTACAGTTTTCCACGTACATGAATCGGTTACGCATGCTCTACACGGTAAATACCTTAGAGACTAAATTATTCCGAGCAATGTATGTTTACCGGGTACTGCGGATACACTCGCCAATGACGCACATTTCCATAGTTTCTTTTTTGAATTTTGTATCAAATTAGAACCCCCGGTACGAGTTATCTTTCGTAATCGTCATAAATTGATAATCGAATAGAGTATGATCATGCTGAGTACTAGGGTTGAGCTTTTACCGAGGGTGGATTCGACTTTATAAAACAATTGAGAGACATGGATTATCGATATTTATATGTTTTTGGAAGATTTAACTATTTACTCCCAATTAAATAGTAAGAAAACATAGATTTTTTAAAACTCGTCCACTTTAGATCTAAACAAGAATTGAGATTTTGGACCTAAGCAAGTCCTTAAAAAGCTCAATGAAAGACAAGGAAAGAAACTCTCCGATATGATGAATGGATTTGCCCATAAATTCTCTCAGTATTCCTTTTCTCCCGAAAAGAGAAAAAAAAGGGGAGGAAACCTAGAGGCCTGTGGGTGGGGAAGGTAGACTCCACGTTGGCTTCAACTGACTACTGTCAAGTAACACAGGGGAGCTTCGGCTCCTGCTTGGTTGGTCTATGCTTCTCATAATGACTTGTAACCGTCTTGCCAACCAAGGACCCCCTTAATACAAGTCAAGTTGTAAAAAAAATGGAAGGTAAAGCAGTAAAGAGGGTAAGTACACTACAAATGACATAACTTTTGTACGGATGACACTTAAATGTCATAACTTTTTTTTTGCTCACTTGAGTGTCACATCGGAGTAGAAATAGAACACTTGAGTGCCACTTCCGGCCAAATGTGTTCCGTGGATTGTTGTCTTAATTTTTTTTCATACGTGGAAATTAGAAAAATAAACAGACGTCCAACATGGAAAAAGGATATTCCTTGTGGAGAGAAACAATGTCGTTCGTCGGATTTCTTTGAGTGAAAGAAATGTCGTCGTTTCTTATAAAGAAAGAAACGTCGTCGTTTCTTTCGTTTCTTTCCTCTCAACGCATGAGCTGCTTGTATACAACGATCGATTAGGGCAAAATTAAGGCATCTCTCTATCTCTCTCTCAAATCGATCGATCTCTGTCCCTCATTGATCGTCCTATGTAGTCGCAAATTAGGGCTTCGATCTTCATCAACACTTCGACGAAGGAGCAAATCAAACTATCCCTCGCTCATATCTTGTTCGTCTATCAATTTCGGAAGGAAATTGGGTCTATCGAACGCCGAGTGTTGGTCGACAGTGAGTAAAGGTTAGCGAGTGATTTTTTTGTGTCCACTGACCGACCAAATGAGCTTTGCTTTATCCTTTGTCATCTTTGAATTCTTGGTGTTGTTGATGGATTGTAAAAGCACGTTGAACAGCCATTGACCGACGCCCCAGATGAGTGTTTGGTGCGAAAGTGTATTTATTTTGTTCGTTGTTATATTTTGTCGTCTTGTATCCATTAAACAATGGCCAGAATTATCGTTTATTGAACATGGGGACTGATTGCAAACTTGTCTTATCTCTGTCTATTGTTTACTTAAAATTGGGTTGAAAGTGGGGACCGAATCGATTGCTCAACGTGTCCTCTTGTGTCTATGTATTGTTTATTGAAAGTGAGGATAAATCGTACAACTTTTTATCTGTATGAGTTGCGATCCCGGACAATAGAATAATTTTTTTTGTCTTGACTGCAGTGTTAAAATGGATGATAGCATTGCACCCATTACTGTGTGCTATGGTGGGAAGCTTGCTACTGGAGAAGTGTGGAAATATGTTGGAGGAAGTGCTGCTGTTGCTGGAGTCAGGATCAGTAATCTATCATGTGAAGAAGACCTTGAGAAAGATATATCAAATCAGTTGTGGTGCAAAGTAAGAAAATTGCACTATCAAATACCTAGTAAGAGTCTGAAAGATGAATTGAGATATATGTATGATGATGGTGATGTGAGAGATCTAGTTTACCATTTTTTTCATTGTCATGAGGTTTATGTGTATGTTGAACCTGTTGGTGCTGAGTATGAGGAAATAGTGTTGGAAGCTGGTATTGAATCTGAGGTTGGTGATAGATTTGTTTTAGAACAAGATTGGATATCTAAGGACGCCGAGGCTTCCCTCGCAGCTCGTGTGCTAGAGATATGTGAGCAACTTGAGAAAAGTGGTGGCTTAGGTGATGATGAAGAGGAGACACTGCCTGAATCATCGAGTAGAATCAATTTGGGTTCTTGGGATGTTGCACTGTCTAATGATGAAGATGAGGAAACATTACTGCATACAATTTACGTGAGTGATGTTGATGATGAAGACATTACAGTTGCAAGGAAAGAAGTGAGGGCATATCAGCAAGGAAGGAAAGCATTAATTGGGGTAGTGGATGAGGGCACTTCAGTAAACCATGATGTTTATGCTCCAACGGCAGATTGTGATGATACGGAATATGAGCAAAGTGGTGACAATGGCAGTAGCTCAGAGGATCGTGATAACTAAGATGTTACAGCTCAGCGTACAACGAGGAGAAGGTATCCTTCTTATAATTCAACCGATACAAGTCTTATGCTTTGCTTATCGATGAGTTTTGATGATGCCAAACAATTTAGAGATGCTATTGTGAGGGACTCAATCACTCATCAAAGGAATATCAAATTCACCAGAAATACCAAGGATTATGTTAGAGTAATATGTGCACAAGCTAATTGTCCATGGAAGGTATATGGTGCATTGAGTAAGAAGACTAGATCATTCCAAATTCGGTCACTTCAGGAGGAGCATAATTATGGCATTGTATTTGATAACAAAAGAGTGACTAATGCGTGGTTGGCTAAGTAGCTCTTTAACACCATTAAGACCATGCTAGAAATTAGGAATTCTCAATTGAAACAGCTAGTGAAAGAGCAAGTAGGTGTGAACATGTCAAAGAATCAATGCAAGAGGGCTAAGTCTATCGTCATGAGAACATTGATGGGTACATACAAAGAAGAATACGCTCAAATTTGGGAGTATGGTAGGGAATGTAGGCTTCAGAATCCACTCAATAGAATTCATGTAAATATTATGGAGAAGCCATTACCTAATCATGGGACACAATTTGGTAGAATGTACGTATGCTTTGATGCATGTAAAAAAAGGTTTTTAGCTGGCTGCAGAAAAGTGATAGGGTTAGATGGTTGTTTTTTGAAGGGGTTATGCAAGGGAGAGCTATTGGCTGCCATTGGGAGAGATGGAAACAACCCAATGCTTCAATTAGCATGGGCTATTGTGAAGATAGAAAACAAGGACACTTGTTCTTGGTTTTTGAAGAATCTAATGGCTGATCTTGGCATAAATGATGAAAGAGGTTGGGCAATCATAAGTGATCAACAGAAGGTAGTGTCACTAAACTATTGTATTTTTAATATCATTTACATATTGTTGCTTACATATGTTTGTGGGTTTTGTAGGGACTTGTCCCGGCAATTGCTGAGTTGATGCAATATGCTGAGCACAGAATGTGTGCTCGGCATATATATGCAAATTGGGAAAAGAAGTACAAAGGTAATCAACTGCAAAAGCAATTCTGGCTGATTGTAAAGAGCATAAATATGACCGAATTCAAAATTCACAAAGAAGCTCTATATGCCTTATTAGCTGAAGCTTTTGATGCATTGTTCCAAACTGAAGCAAAACATTGGTGCAAAGCCTTTTTTAGTGAAAAATTCAAGTGCGATGCCATGGACAACAATTTTTGCGAGGCATTCGATGGCAGGATCATAGGAGCTAGGTGTAAATCCATCATAAGTATGCTTGAGGACATTAGGATTTTGGTAATGACGAGATTCCAAACACAGAGAGATGAATATGTTAATTGGCCTACACAGTGCGGGCCTAGGATTGTGAAAATATTGGATGACAACATTGCTGCTAGTAGGTTTTGTCATCCAATTTGGAATGGAGACGATGGATACAAGATTATACATAATGGTGACAAGTATGTTGTTCACTTGGAGAGGAAAAATTATTCCTGTCGAGCATGGCAATTAACTGGGATACCTTATTGTCATGCCATTTGTGCCATCCTGCTCAAGCAAGCCAATCCAAAGGATTATGTAGATGATTGTTCCAAGAAACCTGAGTATCTTGCTGCATACCAATTCATGATGCAGCCATTGAGAAGTAGCAAGTTCTGGGATAAAACAAATCATCCACCCCCAGAACCTCTACCACTAAGAAAGCTACTTGGCAGACCCAAGAAGAAAAGGAGGTTGCAGGAAATAGAGATTAGTAATAACAGAATGAGTAGGGCTGGTGGAATCATACGGTGCTCACTATGCCATCGGGAAGGGCACAATAAGGTTGGTTGTCCAAATAAGAAGCAGCAACAGCAACAAGAGCAGACAACACAGACCAATGATACAGGGGTACCTCAGGGAACCACACAAAGTAATGATGGGGAACCAAGTTGGCCAACTCAGTCCAACATTGTACAGCCGAGGAGCAAAATTCAAGTAAGCTATTTGTTAAGGATATTTCACGTGTATGTAGTTGTTTGTAAATTAACCTCATTCTATTATATCATTTTGCAGGTTAGAAAAAAACCAAGTGGAGGTGTTTCCGCTAACAATTCTGCACCATAACATACACATGGCGTACTTGGGAAAAGGCTTAGGGAATATGGCTATGGGTTGTTTACAGACATGAATACCGGTAGGACCATTTTGAATGTAAGTTTTTTTAGTTGTTATGCATTTAACATATGTCATATGATTGACATGGTAACTAATGGTTATATGATTGCAGCCTAGGAGACCTTCAGAGGTGTTGATATCTTAAGGAGGACCAAGTCAAGAATCGGTTGCACCACCAAGAACAACAAGAAGTCAATGGCAAGTACTGCTAAACCAATCAATGGTAACTCGAGCACAATCCAAGAGGAAGCAACCAATGGCACTACCAAATCAGAAGGTGCAAAGGCCAGCTCGAAAACTGGCACCCAAAAATGCCACAACAACGCTTGTGTCCAAATCAAATGATTTTGGAAATGTCACTGCACATCAGTCTGAACAACCTGCTATCACAGTGGCACCAATCACAAGAGGTTCAACAGGAGACAACACCAACAAACATCAAGGACCAAGCAAACGAATATCTCCTCCAAAAGCTAAGCCAACTGAAAAAGAAACATGATCGAAGGATGTGCCTAGAATTCCAGTTCGAAAGAGCGCGAGGATCATGAAAAATATGAAGAGATGTCCGTCGAACAAAGGAAATGACCAAGTTGTTGACATTGACTAATGGGATGA
Source organism: Syzygium aqueum (assembly GCA_031216185.1). NCBI lineage: Eukaryota > Viridiplantae > Streptophyta > Magnoliopsida > Myrtales > Myrtaceae > Syzygium > Syzygium aqueum. The sequence continues at coordinate 6,157,134 of CM062235.1, read as the reverse complement.
TGGGAAAGGCTGTCAATTTATGTGTGTTTAGGTGGATTTTGTTAGGTGTTTAATATCATTGTTGTATTTTGGCTGGTGATGTGTTTGGTAGAAATGTTGTGAGGTGTTTATGTTGCTGAATTTTGGCTAGTGATAACTTTATTTTAGCAGCAATGTTATTCGGATTTATGTTTTGATGTTGACGTAAGATAACACCATTTTGAGCTGTAAGGATTATATTATCATGTTTGATGAATGAAATTGACATTTGGTGTCAAACCAGGCTAGGTTGATGACAACTTGTTACTTATAGTGCATGTTACAGGATGATGATGTCTAAGAATCTTTACTTTAAGCTAACTCAAGATGTGTTTAAGAAAGTGAAACCAACAACTTACAAATTTTTTTGTTTATGAACCTAAGAGCTCACTTTTAAAAAGTTGAGGAACCTAGGTTATAACTTTTTAAAAATTAGTGAACTTAAGTATTCACTTTAAATAATTTATGGCACTCAAACGATCATTCGTAAAATTATTTGAAACTTCTACTGTCCTTAACACCATACGTAAGATAGCCAACACCAACCACAAAATCCAGATTCATTACAGCTTGCTGCAAAAACTGCAGTAGAAATTGCAAATCATCTTACTCTTTATAAACCTACAATAATGGACAAATTGCATCCTAAAACACCATTTATTAAATCGACCAAATATGGTCATTCGACGCAATCAACAATAATGCACAAATTGCATCATAAAACACCATTTCCACTAAATCAACCATATGTAGCTATTCAGCCCAATCAAGCAATCACAAATAGATCATTAACTGAGATACAAAAAAATTACCATAACTATTCAAGCATAAACACATTCCAAAGCCTAATATTTATTGCTCCAATTATCACAATACAATTATTCAACTATGGTAGACTCATAAGCTTCTTCTCATTACCAACGTTACATATGACCAAAATCCAAACCAAACCCGACAAGAACAACACAAGCAAAGCTTAATAAATATCTCTTTGAATTTTCATCCTTGATACTTCCTTCTTCAAATGCTTCACCAAAGATTCCAGACCCTTGATTTCTGCTTGCATTGAGTCAGCATCGTCCAACTCGTCCATCAATACAGGCCAAGCTTCATGTCTTCCTTGAAGTAGTTCCAAGATCACCGACGTTGCTTGATTCGAAAATTTGGCGTCAACCCACTTGAAATATCCACAATTGAAGTCTTCTCTATACTTAGTGCATCCATGGAACCTTCTTCTCGGATTCTCTCTCGTCCAAGCTGTTCTTGTTGGACTTCGCAGCCCACGATAGCAAAAATATCTACTTTCATCTTCGCTTTGTTCATCAACTCATGAGCCGCTTCTCCTGCTTTTGCTCCCCATTGCGAATTTCATGAGATGATTTGCCTCAACTTGGACGATTGGAAATTGGGGATTCGGTTAGGGTCAAGGTTGAAGAAGACAATTGCTCATTTTGCCCCAATTTATTGAAGAAGTCGAGGGTTTTTCAATTTGTGATGGTGTATGACACCGTTTTGAACTTTAAATGTTAACTTCAACTTTCCAGCAAGCCACATAAGATGAGGTAATATTTTTTTTAAGCCACGTCGTACATTCCGGTGACAATGGCACTTATATGAGCGCTTTTTTTTTGAAAATGTGGTACTCAAGTGAGCCAAAAAAAAGTTATGGCACTTAAGTGTCCTCCGTACAAAAGTTATGACACTTGTATTGTACTTACCCAACAATAAAGCTTGATTGCTTTTGGGCTTGAATCAAGGTAGTTAAGCCTGTTAGCCCAGCAGTTATCTCAGGGTTAGGCCTCTAGACCATTATGTGAACATAATTGATGACATAAAACTGGTCTCACTACTAATAAGTCCAAGTGGTTCCTTTTGCTCATTTCTAATTTGCATATCAATAGATGATAATTAGCATATAATATTTTCGATAGCCAAGATGCAACTAACGACAACAAAGAGAGATATTTGAAGCGACAAGCAAAGAGGTGTGGCGGACGATGCAACGACGAGGGGATGTGGAGACACCGGCAAAGGGAGGAAAGAGATTTGGAGATTGTAAAGTTTTCTTAATTGCACAACAAAAGAGTTGCCTTGCACGAAGAGTAGGCTCATGTCTGACTCATGAGAAATTCATATCAAGCTCAACACGACATGCTTGTGTGGATCTTACTCGGATCCCGCCGTCTCAAATGGAACCCAACCCACTATATATGATGTCTCAAATTCGCCAAATAATTTCTCATCGAGCAATATCTCACATCACTCGTTTATGGGATTTATATAATGTGAATGCGGTCTCCATTCACTTTTTAGGCCAAGCATTGTAATGTGTTATCATAGGCAAGTTTCGCATCTGAGATCGTCCGTTCGTTAAATTTCATGTGGCATTAAAACATCACACTCATATATTATCTTTATATACATGTGATCTTCTTGGATATTCATTTATTTATCTATTTTTTAAGGGCTGAGGTCACTTGTGCGTCTGAATTTTGCAAGCGAAAATACATGCAAATTAGGGGTGAGCGAAAGAAACCGTCCTGACTGGTCGGTTCTATACGGTTCCCGATTTCATAAAATTGGAACCGGCGAATTTCCGTCTGGTTCTCAATTCCAGTTGTGGAACCCTCACCCGGACCACTCAGACTGGACCAATTTTTATCAATATTTTATTTCTTAAAAATTTGTAAAAAAATAGAAAATCCTAATATATCTCTCATTTCACAAGGGAAAGCCCTTAACGACTACATTTACTTATGTATGTGAGTAAGATAACAGGAATAAATCAAAACACAATAATAGTTGCTCGTTCTAACTCAATTTGCCACAAATTAAAAACAATTATGTGAAATCTACAATGTTACACATAACTCACTAATTATTGATTATCAAAAACATTTTTAATTTCATCTTGAACATTAACGATAAATGAAAAAAAAGAAATTGAATATGCTCCAGTTCAGTTCCTAATTCCTAGGCAGTAATCAAATCACTTTGGAACCGACCACCCCTAATGCAAAATAGCGGACAGCCAAACAAAATTCCGCGATCACGTGGAAAGCCAAGACACTCGTCGTCCTGTTCTTGGGGACAAATGGCTCGTCGGTTTGCTCCTTGAGGCCTCTGTGGAGTCACCCCGAGGAGCCTCCCCCTTCCCTCGAAAGGCCAAGCGTTCCGTATGCTTGATTGAGAAGACGGCCCCCTGAGCCATTCGTGGATGACGAATGGCTCGTGGAAAAGAGGACGACAGACTACAGAGCATGGAATGCAGCAGACGTTATGCGAGAGAGTTAAGGAGTGGATAAGACATCTTCTACAGGAACGGGAAGTTTTGACTGTTCGAGCGCATCTCCTGCACTTGTAACGGGCTACAGAAAGATTTACAGGCATCGGCAAGCTCCGTGACAAAGGGGTACTTCGAAATGGAAGCACGCAACTACGCCAATTGCCGATTTTGAGAGCTGGATATTGAATGCCCGAAACGTGCTGGGCATTGACCTTCGAGCGGGTTCCTTTCTCGATCGTCGGCGGCCCCTTTTTAAGAATGAGCGTTGCGATTGTTTTTTAACCAGCGTCAGTTTAAAGTCGAAGGCTTCTTCGAAAGATCCGCTTAAACTTTCTTGGAAAAAAAGGAAGTTAGATCTGAGTAAGGACGTATTCTTTTCGAACAAAGAAAAATGTCTAGGTGATCGTGTTAGGGCAAAGACAGATCACCCACGTATATAGTTTAGAGTCGGAGAAATTCATACAACTCCGACAGGCATGTAGTAGTGCCAAATCTCCGACAAAATCCACTTCATGACTCACGTCAAAGTAAGATGGCCCAAAAGATGGAAGAAAAATACAAGTGAAAGGGCGACGAGTCGCTTTTGAGTGGCAGAAGGTCGGAAGACGAAATAGTAGTTAAATACGAGTGCAAGCACACAGAAAAATCAGGAGAGAAAGCGGCTGGCGTCGAATACCGCTGCACTGGGGTAAGGTGGTTTGGTTTGGACTATTTTTTCAAATGATGAGATCGAGTAACGTCAAACCAGATTTTTCACGTCATGACAGGAGGACGAGAACGGAACTGGGGACACAAGTTCCTATTAGAGTTGATTGACAGACAAAGACAGAGAGGAGTCCCTGCGTTTGTATGCGCGCGGCCTTCTAGTTCGAGAGAACCATGAGGTGGTTTCGATCTCAACTACATGGTCACCGTTGGATGAGACGACATGCACAAGAGTCCAATCCCATAACCGACATGGCGCGTTGACGGTTGAAAGCACGCAGCAGAAAACCCAATACTTTGGATTCAAGTTCAAGCTCGTCAACATATCCAATTGAACCCACCTTGAATATATTAATTACTCAACATCACGTCACTTATCCGATATCAGACTTTTCTAACACGACTCACACATGTACTTTAGAAATTTCCCCCTCACATGTCAACTTAGTGTTAGATATGCTCCTCCTTAATTCAAATATCCATCCACACCAATATATCTCAACTTGAATATCCATATCATTGCAATGCACCCGCAATTATGCACAACAGCCACCATCAACTGTCATCTTGGAATTGTATCACCCATGGTCCATCATCAACTGCTATATTGGCATTGTATCACCCATGATCTCTTATGTCGCATCATCAGACCAACTATCCGTGATCTCTTCTCTCAAGATTCGCGCGTTACTAGACCAACTATCCATGGTCTCTTCTCGCTGGACCAACTATGATGGCAATTTCCACTTGAAACAAGCATCGATCATTGAATTTCTTTCTTGAGATATTCATCAAACACCTAACATATAAGAAGCCCATCAATCAACCATCAGCTCTGATATCATTTGTTAAGAGCATACAGCAGAAGCCCGATACCTTCACCCGGGGAGATCGCCGAGAAGGAGCTCAAGTCCGAACCCGTCAACATATTCAATTAGACTTACATTCACTCAAAAGTTTAAACCAATGAGTTATAAGCCAACTTGAATATATTAACTGCTCCATACCATATCACTTATCCGATGTGAAACTTCTCTAACATGACTCATACACGTACTTCAACATAATTTACTTTTCCGATCATAGGCAAACCTAACAATGTCGTGTTTTAGCACATGTAATGTACGTTTTCGGAACCAAGTCGGGCAATAATGGAAGAAGCAAAACTAACTCCCTGGGTATGATTTTACTAATGTCTTAGGACATGTAATGTACGTTAGTCAAAGCAAGTTCGAAATTAATGTTGTGTTCGGAACTAGGGAAGGGGGAAAATTTATAAACGGAACGAAAATTAGCTGAATTTTAAAATTTCCCCATGTTATTCTCACGAAAAATTATAAAATTCCTCTTATTTCTCTTGAACTCTTTTTTAATGAGTAATATAATGGCGACTGGTGAGGGGCGAGGGGTGATCACCATTACTACCCCGCTCATCGTTACCAAAAGAGTTCCACTCATCACTAGGGGAGTCCTAAACTTTTGTACGGAGTCCCAATATAGTCATTCCAGTCAATTATCACATGAAATTGCTAATATAACGGTGTGCCACCTAAGACGATCGACAATAACTAGACCGTCATGTCAGCGATTTCCGACAAAAATTGATCGGAATGACTACATCGGAATTTCACACAAAAATTTAAGACTAAATTAAACAATAAGTATAGTTTATGATCGATTAGGTAATTTTCTCCACCACTACAAAAAAAGTCCTTTTTTAATCGTAGATACTCATTCTATCTATAAGTGTACGGGTTTGTCACGACTGCAACGTGACTCAAACTTATAATCTCATGGAGTAGAATGTAACGAAGATTTGGATCTAAATAGTTTTTTAAAATTCAAATAAAAACTTAGATTTCCAAAGAATAGCATATATCATTTTATTTAAGCCGATTACAATAACAATAACATTATCAAATCGCATGCCTATTATCATAACTATAACCGACAATTATAGGTGTATGGACTACGCCTCAATAACCAATTGTTCATAATGACTCGTGAATTTCCTAGAAATGTTAATAATGAGATCGCTTTTTTAATAAATGACTCGAAAAAGAATAGCGAAACTGATTCCCAACAATGCCGATAAATGTAATTTTATAATTATAAAAATTATTAAAGAAATTCGATATAAATACAGGCTCTGTCGATATATATATTCTGTTTATATATAATCGAATACAACATTCAATATAAGTCCGAACAATCAACCGAGTTCGGATGGATTTTCCGAGCAATTGAAAAAAATCTCAAGCTCAAAAATTGAAAATTAGATAGGTTAGGATACGAGTTAGAGAAGGTACAGTGAAATTATTTATTATTGGTGGTTCAAAAAGCAAATATTTATTATTGAGAGAGACAGAGAGAGAGATATGGGCGGGACGCAGCCCCGACAATGCTGGCGCTGGCGGTCGCCACGTCGCCGCCGCCGCCGCCGCCGCCGGGCTCTCCGCCTCACACGTCGCCGAGCCCCGCGAGCCCACCTGACTCACCCATGCTCCCGCCACAGAACCCACCCATCATCACCTGCCCTTCGAATCCTCGCGCCACGTGCGGCCCCGCCCCCATCTCCGCCGTCCACGTCGTCGCCCCGGCCGGCCACGGGACGCCCCCGCCGCCCACCACCTGTAGCTCCCCCACCGGACCCGCGGGATCCGACGGCCCGCGTTCGTCCCCGCCCCCCCTGTCTCTCTCTCTCTCCTCTTCTTAAGAGCCTGCGAAATGTCTCCGGTCATCATGACACTTCTCCCATCATTGCCCCGAAAGCGAAGTTTGAGCAAGGAGACCAAATGAGACGGACGGTGGTCGTCGCCGGAGCAAACGGAAGAAGCGCCGGCTAGCTTTCCGGAGGAGCTGGGACCGCTGCGGTCTAGTTCGACGGCGGTCGGGGTTCTGGCTGAATGGAGAGCTTCGTCGAGCCGCCGGAGCGCGATAGCCTACTCGCGTTGGACGGATGCACGCTCAAGAGGAAGAGAGGAGCCCGGGAGCCGACCTCGCGCGAGTCCACTGCCGATGGTTCGAACAAGAAGGCGCCGGACGTTTCGGCGGAGGAGGACGGACCGGTGAGGCCGGTGCTCGGCGGCGGAGAAGGGGAGGGAGATGCGCGGAGCCTGACGAGCGTGTCTCACGGGTCGATATCGGTGATCGGGAGGCGGCGGTCGATGGAGGACGCGGTGACGGTCGCGCGGGGCGCGGCGGCCGGGAAGTTGGGCTCGTACGACTTCTTCGGGGTGTACGACGGGCACGGCGGCGCGAACGTGGCGAACGCTTGCCGCGACCGGCTGCACAAGCTGCTAGCGAAGGAGATGGAGGGGAGGGATGACATCTGCCGTGACGGGGGTGGAGAGAGCGAGTGGAGGAAGGTGATGGTGGCATCTTTCGGGAAGATGGACGAGGAGGTTGGAGGGAAGGGAGTGGACTCGTCGATGAGGACGGAAGGGTCGACGGCCGTCGTTGCGGTGGTGGGGGTGGAGGAGGTTGTGGTGGCGAACTGCGGGGATTCGCGAGCGGTGTTGTCTCGCGGCGATGTGGCCGTGCCCTTGTCTCGAGATCACAAGGTGAGCTCTCAACTTCGTTCTGTTCGTTTCCAGTGAAGCTGTAGTAGCTCAGGGAATCTGTTCTTGTTCTTCCCACCCCAAAAGACACTTCATTTATTCATACATTTTGCCAGAAATCTTGAAGTGACTAGACTAATCCGATCTATATGAGTCAACCCTTTTGTCTACTTCGTGCCATTTCTGCGTAATGCTTCCAAAAGATCACTCGGTGTTCTTTCAAAGGTGCTTACTTTTTATTGTGGTGTTTATTTCATTTGAAAGCATGTGCAAGAAATTCCTAGAATGTCTGATTCAGGTTAGTTTGACTTTGGGGTCTTGCTTCACAGGGTCTTGCTACGCTCTGGCATTCTCTGTTTTTGTTAATCGTTATGTACAGGCTGAGGCCCATCTTTACTCTGTTGGTTTAATCAGTGAACTAGAATTTGTCCCTGTGACGTTTTGTGGTCAGCCACGCATCGTTCATTCTGCAGTTCTCAATAGATCACTGCTGAAATCACTTCAAATCGCCACAAATGGTGGTAGCTAGACGCGGCCCATAGCAATATGGCATGTTACCGGGTTAAAAAATGAACGCAAACCTTTTAAAGCTCTTGCCAGTATATTGATACCGTCTCTTCTTCAGTGACATGTCTATTTTCTGATATTGAAACAGTAACAAGGTCTTCAGCCGGTGAACGCGAATAGAGTCATCTTCATGTTGAAATGGTACAGTTTGACTTGTGGGAAATTTTCTTGAGCAACGTCTTTAGAGCATTTGTCACAATACATACTCGATTAGTGGCCAATGGTAGGTCGGTAGCAGGATAAATTACTTGGTGCTAAAGCAAAAATAGTTACATCACGTCATGCATGTAATACCTTGGGTTAAACCTCTTGGATTTCGATTAAAATGGCTTACAACTCCCCTGAATAGCCTGACAGGCCAGATGAGAAGGAGAGAGTGGAAGCAGCTGGAGGAAGGGTCATAGATTGGAATGGATCCCGTGTCCTCGGCGTGCTTGCTACATCGAGGTCAATAGGTACGCATAACTTCATCAATCAAATGGCTCTAATGATGGACCTTATGCGATGCTTTTATAGGAATATATACTTAATTTGTGCAAGTTATGTTGGTTTCCATCCAATTGCATTGATTGCTTCAGCAAGTGCCGAGTAAGTCAAATTTGTGGTTAGCATTAGTACAATTGTGCTGCCGAACCTCTGCACTTGAAGGGAACGTATTCGATTACGCAGAGATTCTAGTTTGGCAACAATTTGTTTGAGTGCACCTTGGAATTGGTAACTGCGGCCATATGATATGTACTTGAAACAACGCCGAGGACTGAATTACCAACAGGGAACAATAACTAACACCTCTTGTGTGGTGGCTGTATCATGTGTCTGATAGTGGCATTTACTTGTTGCAGGAGACTATTATTTGAAGCCATACGTGATAGCGGAGCCGGAGGTCACGGTAAGCAAGAGAACAGAGTTGGACAACTTCCTCGTGATAGCAAGTGATGGTTTATGGGATGCGATCTCAAATGAGGTCGCCTGCCAGGTCGTGAGGAGATGCCTCGATGGACCAATAAAGACGAGCTCCCCTGAGGAGCTGAGAGGAAGTAGCGCCACCGAGGCGGCGGCAGTGCTAGCTGAACTGGCCATGGCTCGAGGTAGCCACGACAATATCAGCGTGATTGTGGTCGAGCTGAACAAACCGAACTCAGAGAGTCCTTAAGAAGAAGTTCCTCTTCATTTGGGTGGTTGTAGTGACCTCCTGGCACCATGTAAACTGGTAGAATGTTCCGACCAAAAAAAAAAAAAACTGGTAGAATGAGAAGGTTTCTTTATATCCCCAAGTTGGGCTATCATTGTTCATCTTGTGTAATCTCTTGTACTGACTTCAAGTTGATATTAAAATGCCACATCCTTCGTATCATTGCATCATGATGTTTACCGTTTATACCTCATATGATAAGCTTTTATCCCGAGATTGACAATTACGACAGCAGCATTGTGTTGGAGACTACTTGCTGATCTCTTGTGACGGAGTGCTGGAAATTCATGAACAAAAGTCGACATGGGAACACCTCTTCAAATTAGCAAACAAAGTAAACTTTCATAACTTAAATTCTTCAAAAACCGAATAGATACAACTGTTTTGCAGAACACTATTAATATCCTAACAAACAGAGAAGCTGTTTTGCAAAGGTTCGCAACACAACAGAATCACAAGAAAGGAAAAACATCTAACAAGTAACAAGTTTAAGAAACAAAAGGACTTCGCGAACTATAAGGAAGCCCTTTTTTTCTCCTCAGCAAACCATTCTTTGCTGTGCACATCTCAGACTCTTCTCTTTTAACCGGCGAAGTAAGAGGGGAAAGAGGATGAGCACTCTCGTTTATGATGTCCCTTCACTCCTTTCGTCCTTCGAGCCTCGCCCTTATTCAGCTTGGTTTCCACCTGACACCTAAGTGGAAACGGGTTCCGACACCATGAAGCGAAGAGAAACATTTTCGAAAAGAAAGAAACCGAGAACTTCCGAGACCGTATATGCAACAAGTATGGCTGCACAATTCTTTACATCCCTGAACCCAGAAAAACTGTGCAATGTCTTCTGAAGCTTGAACTATCTTCCTATGCCAGAGTGTAGCTTGAGATGGAGATGTCAGCCTGAGGCGCAGCGTGGATGTACACGAACTCAAGGCTCTTCCCAGAAGGTAAGGATTGGATCCAGGAAGGGAACACGTATGAGTCGCCAGATTTGGCTAGTCCCCACAGAGGGCCATAGAGCTTGGAGATCGAAAGGTTGACATATTTAAGGGTCTTTTCCGACTTGTTGGTCACCACCGTCGAGTATCTGTAGTATGTTTTTCCGTTGGCAGTCCATGAAGCCGTTAGCTTCTGCTCGATGGACAACTGGTTGGAAGTTGTTACTGGAATCAAGAAAGCGACAGTGCAGAGTAAGCTAATGGAATCACAGCATTAATCAAGGAAAATTTTCGTCTTTGCTTCAGGATGTTGTAAAAATCTTTAATTTCACAGTTAGTGAGGGGAGGTGGAGGATATTGTACCCGGAGCGGGAGTTGGCTTGGTCACGACTGCTTTCGGCGCAGGAACAACCACTGCATGGAATGAAAACAGATTCATCAGAAGCAGAAATATGCGAAAGCATTGCTTTTGTCTGAACAACTCCCAACTTTCAATGATCAAATTCTATTTGTTAGAATGGGATATATATCACGTACCGGGAAGGAGCTGATTGTAACCCCCGTGACCGCCACTCAACCGGGCTAATATGCCTAGGAGCGGTGCGTTGTTGTAAGTGGCAGGCTCCGTTTGTTCGTAATTGTCTCTTTGATCAGCAAAGTTGTCATATGCATCAGGGCCACCGACGATAGCACCGGTGAGGAGATTGGGGTCACTCGCTTTCCGGCTAAACCATGTGGCATATCCGCCTCGGCAGCTCACGAAGGAAGAATCGGCCTTTATGGACACGATGGAAGCCGCCCGGTGATGGACTTGCCTCGGGTAGTTGTTCCCGTAGCCGACCATGTAGCTCGTGGCTCTGGGGTTGTCTCCCAGAATATAGTCCACCTGCATATATTCAACATTCACGGAGTAAATATTTTTTCATTGGATCTTGATTTATAACAAGATTCAATTATAAACATCAAATTCTCACATTTTCCTCAATTAACTGGTTATATCAGCAACTGTAAATCACACAGCACTGGCAAAAGATGAAGATCAGAAAGTCACTATGACAATCAGACGGATTGTATTACCTGAGATTTCGCGAAGGAGAGGAGTTCCGATGGTTGAACGCTGCTGGACGAGCACTGCAAGCGCTTGCCTGAGGAAGAAAGGTAGTCGGAATAGACGGTCATGAGGAACGCGGCACTCGTGACGAACTGCATATTGTTCCAGCTCTGGCGGAAGATGAGGCCGCCAGGGGTCATCTGGACGTTCCTCGACCCCTTCCCAAGGCACGAGCACATGAAGTACTCCGCCTCTTGCTGGTATTTCTCGAAGACCGACGAGTAGTGCCCAGCCTGCCCCTGCATCAGGAACTGAAGCAAAAAGGAACAACATTATCAAGCAATGTCGAGCGAAAGTGAAAATGGACGCGATTATGTGCCGAACTATGCAATACTTAGGACATTTTTTTCTCCGACCCGAATTCGAATAAGTAATGAATCAACAGCGTTCACTAACATTGTCCTGTAAATAAGACCTTACATTTTCAACAGAAGCAAAACGAATTACTAGGAAGTAAACCATGGTATCAAGAGAGTACCTTGGCGACGAGTGTCTGAACTCCGGCATACTTGTTGTCCCAGCCGAACTCGGTCATGCCCCAAGTGGTTCCGCCCAGCGAGTCGCCGTTGTTGCCCAAGTAACTGAGGTAGTACTGGTTGTTGGTGGCTTGGTACAACCATGCAGCAGCCCACAGCAACTCATCCTTCACACCCCAAAACAAAAGAAGATAATGAAATTCAGTAAAACCTCAAAAAACAAATTACACATTTCTAGCAAATAATTACAAAAAAAGAAAAACCTCTTAATTGGGTTTTTTTATAAGAAATACGTACATTGTACCCACTGACTGATCTATAATACTTCTGGGCCGCGGTAATGCTGCCGTCGTATTTGCCCCTGTACTTGTCTGCAAACTCAAACAGCTGAAAAACCGAAGACGGTGAACAAAAATTAGATCGATCATTCTAATCTCTGCAGCATTCATCATCAAGGAAAGATCTCTCAGATTGGGGAAAAAGCAAGAACTTCGGAGGACCAATAAGCAAAAATTACAAAATTTCCAGCGAAAGTATTCATTTTTCTGCTGCTTTCACAACAATTAATTCGTCATCGAATTGACTTTGATCACATATCAAAGAAGCTGCCGCGCACCACCCCGACTAAACTAAACTAAACTAAGGCAGTATTATATTATGGTCAAGATTAATCCGAAATGAGCACGAAAGCCAGTGTACGGTCCAAAGGACAGAGACCCGTGATGGGCGCAAGAATCGCCTCCCGCGATCCAACTTATGCGCCGGGGTCAGCGCTTGGATCAAGCTGCTGCTAATCTGCAGCGTTAAGTGTACTCTGCTCTCGATTTACGCTAAACATAATCACGCACGCCACTTACTGCTGCAAGCTAAGCAAGCATCAGAAGTTACCATAATCTATGTCCACGATGGGTTTTTTTCGCGAGGTACTTAGCGTGTTATTGACCATTGCTTAGACCCATTTCATGATTCATGGCAATGTAATTGATTTACTGTTTTACTAGACGAGTTTCTGGTCTCAGTAATGCGACACGCGTGAAAGAGAACGCAGCGTGCACCGACCAATCTGACAAGAAAGGGTAAAACTTTTTTCCAACTTCCTGCCTACTATCCTCCACAGCTCTTGCTAACGTGCGCTGCTCAGCCGCCCTATGCCGGCGGCGGATCAGGTGAATAATGACCGGGAAAAGTAAAAAGTGTCAAAAGGTAAAAGGGACGATGCTGGGACGGGACCACCTTAAAAGTATTAGCTGCTAACGTGCGCTAAAAATGACCCACGCACTCGTAGACGAGTGTCACTTTCGGTCTCCCTTTAGAATTTTTGGCGCTAAGGCCTCGCTCCTCCTTTCGGTCACTTTCGTTCTCTGTAGTTCTCAAGGTCTCCCTCCATCGATTCAAATTTTCATTAACCAGATTATTCATAAGTAAATGATGTAATTTGGTTCCATTTTTTTGTGTTCTAACGGAGAAAAGGAGCTCAATCACTGCGGTGAATAATTGGAGGACTATAATGGCCAAAACATTCTATAGAAATACTCGGAGGGCTATGAGATCTGAGGGGAGTAAGAGCGTCAAACCTGCTCGGCATGGCGGAGGAGCTCGCCGGAGTAGGCAGCGTTGGAGTGGCGGAAGACCATGGACGCAGCGGCCATGGCAGCGGCGGTCTCCCCGGCCAGGTCGGACCCTGGGTTGCTCTGGTCGATCCGGTACGCCCTCCTGTCGGTGGTCATATCCTCCGGTCTCTGCCAGCAGTAGTGGTCGGTGTTCCCATCTCCCACCTAACCACGCATTCGGACCGTTAAACAAAACCAATAAAAAAACGCTACAAAAACAAAAAAGCATAGTTAAGCTTATGTCTTCAGCAGCAAAAAGTGCAATATAATCCCATTGATAGCGACAGCAAGGGGATGATTCCCCATGACACTGAATTAAAAATCCCAGCTTTGCGAGGATGTTTTCAATGATTCCTCCGCTGTAAGTTGAACCCCACTGACTCTCTGATCAACATCTTTCTGTCTATGATGAGCATAATTGATAGACAGATGGACTGAATCAATGAGGGTAATATACCTCTCCATAGAGGACGTATGGTTCAGGGTGAGCCTTGATGAAGTAGTCAGTGCCCCACTTGACAGCATCCATGGCGTGGCTCAGCTCACCGCTCGAAGCCATTTGCTTGCCGTACTCCAGTATGCTCCAAGACATCATTGTCACCGTGAATGCCATGGGGAGCCCGAACTTCACATTGTCCCCTGCATCGTAGTACCCACCCACCAGATCCACCTGAGGAAACCATTGAAATCCCAAATGATGGGGTGAGACCAATTTTTTGAAAGCCTGTGAGATGTCGAAATACATTATGACTGGTGTAATGGGTATCTGAGATTTGTTCTAAAAGACCGGTAGGCTTGTGGAAAGAAATGGTTTTTCTGACCTACCCAAATTGGCATGAGCAAGGGCAATTAAAAAAACAGAGTAAAGCTGGTACAGTCTTGCGCGGTGCGAGAGTGACTAACTTACCCCGCTAGCTTTCCCATCGCTCAAGCCGGAATTGGCTCTCCACGAGACTCTCTGCGTGCTGGGTAGGTAACCAGATCTCTGAGCTTCAAAGAAGAGGATGCTCTTGGACAGAGCTTGGCCATAGTCATGCCCGCCAAGAGCCAGAGGACTCCAGAGGAGCACGAGGAACAGAGGACACAGAGCAAGCGTCATCTTCTCCGTATCAGAGAACAAACGGAAAACAGAGGCAAATGCGAATGTGCCGCGACAAACCGAAGCACTTTTGTGCCTATCACCGGAGAATGAGATGCTCCCCCAAGCTTCTAAAACACAAAAGAAAAATAAATCTCACTTTGCCCCCCCTCCCGAAGATAAATCGGTAATGCGGCTCTGGTTCACCAGCTAAAAATTTCTGACGAACCAACCTGCTAAAGAAAACAGAAAAAGCAAGAGGCTCTACTACAACTCAAGACAGAGTGTGAGAGCGCGAGACAGACAGACAGAGGGAGGAGGGTTTGGGAAGAAAGGAGGTGGAGCTGGAGCGTCTTTATAATCGAAGAGAAGCAGAAGAAGACCCTCAATAAAGGCAAACAAAAGAAAAAACACAAATTCATTATTATTTAGTATTGCCAAATGACCAAATTTTGTCCATTTACTTCTCTTTCGGATTGCTTGACAGCAGTTGGGAGAGAAGAAGAGGAAGAGAAACCATGTGAAAGTGGCCCCCCACCCCCGGAGATGGCTTTTTACAGCAAGGGTCGGTGGAGATTTAAATGTGCACATCAGAAAAAGGAAAAGTTTTACGTGCTCGCCTGTTCATTCATGCGCAGAAAAGCAGGGGTGGGATTCATTTACTGCTGCTCGAATCGGGTATTTTGATGCGTTTAAAGATCGGTCGAGAGTCGAGCGCGATCCCTGTTCGTACCTAAGTTTTGAATATAAAGGTTTTGACCTGTCTGAGGGAGCGCAGATTGCGAAGTCGGTTCGTTGGCGCTGCATGGGGAAGTTGCGAGGCTGCCCGAATCATCAATGCGATCGCCCAAAAAGAAGGGTTTGGTGCGGCCATGGGGCCCCTTCGCAAATCTTCCGTGCGATATCGGCACCCCTTCTAGTCGTGAATGAACTACGTTCTTCGTGCAACAAAATGGCGAAGTTTTTCTTTTTTTAAGGGCGATCAATTCTCAAGTAGTCCGATTCCTATTCAGAAACCGAGAACCAACCAAAGCAACCTGGAACCAAACTAGAGGGGCCGGTTCCCGATTAAATCGGGAGCATCTAAGAGCCAAGCGAAAGAGTGATTGAGAGTCAAGCGAGAGGGACACAAGCGATTCAGGCAAGAGGGTAGCATCTAAGAATCGAGCGAGCACAAGAGGCATGAACATGAAGAATATGATCAGGGTCTGTGAAAGAGTGATGAACGCGAGGCTCACGATGGGAGACGAGCATAGGATAAGAGTCATCCGTGCTTAAAACTTTTCAAGGATTTGTAAGAGATAAAAAAAATCGATCGAGTTCAGTTTGTCCAAGTGGGTGGTACCACATATGGAACCGGAAATCGAACCAAAAATCACCGGTTTCAATTTTTTGAAACTTGAAAATAGACTAGTGCCCTAGGAACCGTTCCGGGCAATTCCTTTTGCATGCTCCTAATTTTTTGGGATTATTGACTAATTTTATCTTCGGAAAAATCAAAGTCATGCATGTCGGGGCCAAGAGGGGTTAGTCACACACGAAAGTTCTTTGCAAACTTTACCTCGACAAGATACGTGCCGATGTGGAGCCACATCCCCGGGCTTCTATATATTTTTGGGGTGCAGCCTGTCTCGATCGTCTTACCAATTTACGTAATCTTGATAGTTTGAGAGAATTGACTTAGCCCAAATTTCGCTTAGAAAAGTAAAATCTCATGCCCTTATCCTCACCACTGACTCGTATTTAATATGGTCCCTAGACCTTTAGTACATGTTTAATATAGTTCCTAAACTGGAATTAATAGAAGAACTATATTGAAAATTTTCATATAGTTCAAAGATTAAATAATTTATGAATGACATTAAATAAATTAAAAGTTTAGGAATCGCATTGCACATTGGGTTAAAATTTATGAACTATGAAGAAATTAAAAGTTCAGGGACAGCATTACACATTAAATCAAAGTCCAATGATTATTTGTATCATTTTCCCTAAGAAAATGATGTTTGGATACCTGTCGAGTCTTATCGAGTCTTATCGAATGTACTTTGTAGGTTTAAAATTCACTATCTGAAGTAAATGACTTTGTTAAAATGGGTATTCTTCCATTTTCAAAGTGTTTTTGAATTGTTGTTCTTATTTTTCAATTTAAGTTTACCGGTATCCCGAGGCCACACCCTCACGAAAATGAGGAAACTTTGTATCACGTTAGTCACTTACGTCACGCGATAAATTAACGCGATGCTATTCATCTCGACGGATGTCATTATTCATCGAGCCTTCGAAGCATATTCGAGACCCTAGACACCTTAATGGACATTATGATTGGTCAAGTGGGAACTATGGGATGCCCCGTATTAGCATATCACGTGGTACGAGCGATTCGATTAGCAAGAGTTCATTCGGTTCGGCCGCAACATGCAGTTATGATCCCATCTCGAGCTGATGCTCTAGCTGCGCGAGTGTAACGAGCAAGTTACTAACGTGCCCCAAAGTAATGGGGATCTCATTCAAAAGACCATCCAATCCAACCATTCTGGGAATCTCTTGGGCAGAGCACGAAGGCAAAAGTTATCAAAGTTGCTATGTTAGCTAATAACTAGCGAATGATCCCTTGCTTCAACCTACTGCCATCGAAAGCCGAAAGTCAGAACACTAGCCATCCCACTTTAGCCACAAAAAGACAGCATATCACCAAATCTCTACGACCTACGAGAAACCATGAAAGTGAACTCGTGTTACTTGATCAGATTGACACATTACTTGGTGCACACCCGTGTAAGGATTCACAATTGGGTAATTTTTTCTTCGGAATATAAATGGGATAAACAACATTCGGGTGCCCGAAAAATGTTATCTGGCCATCGCAAGATTAAAAAGAGAGAAAAAGATCTATAATGTGCTCAAAAGTCTAAAATATGATCATGTGATATTTTTCAAGAAAAAGTATCAGAAAATTCATAAACCTATCATGTCCTTTTAGTATTAAACCTTTTAATGGTATCAATTTAATCCTAAAACTTTTAAGCTAAAACCAATCCAGTCGTCCTGACTAACCGACTTACGTAACACTGCTAGCATTGATGTGAAAATTTTTTTAATAATATTTTAATAATTTTCAATTTTTTTATTTTTATCTTTCTTTTTCTCCTTTCTTTTTTTTCTCTCTTTTATTCCTCCTCTTTCCTCCGACGGCCAGCGAGGGCCGGCCTCGCCTAAGCGTCCGGCAGACATTCACGTCAGTAATACCTAGTCAAAATTAGTTTGAAGGACTAAATTGACCCTAGGACAAAAGGTTTATAACTAAATTTACATTAATAAAAAATTTATGATTAAATTAGCATAAATACGACAGGTTTACGATTTTTCTGACATTTTTTCCTGATTTTTTTATAAGAAAAATGATGGAGAAATCGGAGCTTGCCTTTTCTCTTCCAGTGGCGCCATCAAGGCGACCCAGGGATCGGAACCCGACAACCCGACAAACAGCCCACCATCGCTCATCAATTTCTCCCCTTTCTTGAAAATCGAAAAACCAATTAAATTAATTAATTATAAAAGAAATTATTATTAAAAAAAAAAAAAAGGGCCTCAAAGTCCACCGACAGCAGCCGGTAAAAAACCTAACTGTTTACTGGACGGTCCAGTCCGAACCGCATCGGATGGCATTCCCCGTAAATATTCCGCAGAACCGTGGGCACTTGCGCTGCAGCTGAGGGAGGGAGAGAAGGGACAAAAGAAGATGCGGTCAAAAAAAAAACAGAGAGGGGCGCGGTGGGCCCCCCGCCCCTCGTTCGGACCGGTTTTTAATGTTTCCAACCGCAATCAACGGTCACCGACGGCAAAGAGGTCGGAAATCTCAGTTTATTACTTCCTCTCTCTTTTGTTTTTTCGATTTTGTCTTTTTTTTTTTGCGAGTTTTTTTTTTCTCTTTCTGCTTTTGCGAAAGTAAGTGCGAATTAAAATATTGACCGGAGAAAAAAGAGGAAAGAACATAAGATTTAGTGGGGGCAAAAGGGCGAGAAAGTAAGGGAAAAATAATGGGGAGGGGGCAGACACGGCGTGCTTGCGCGCGCGTGGCGACAAAGTCAAAGGGGAGCATGGCTCCGCGATGGGCGGTGGGCACCGGTTTTGTCACGGCGACGGCAGCGACTCGGACGAGGGCCGCAGTCACCGGTGAGCCTCCCCCCGCATAGCACCCTCACAAAATGAGAATGACAGCTAAGTAACCCCCTCGGCGCCTAGACTTAGTCGACGTTGCTACAACAGGATTGGATCTTGTTTTCGTTTAGATTTAGATGTAGATGATCCATTTAGATCTTGTTCTTTTAGTGTGTCTATATCTAAGCTTTTTTCGTTGGATTGATCTTCTTGATATGGTGCAATTTCCGGTAGAAGTATAACGTTTTCATGCAAATATAACATGGTTGTGATTAAGATAAGAATTCTTTTATGTGACGGCCGAATTACGCGTCAAATCAGAGATGACTTCTGAACAATCGAGTATAATTTCCCTACCATAACTCCAATTACGATAAAGAGTGTCCGAATAGCTTCAAAACACGTATCACTAGACATACAAATTACAGTACTTCACGGCGTAGTTACAACATGGTGAGTTGCTGTTGGGACGCAACTACATCAAAAAGGCTCTTACATGTCGCTCGATTCATAAGTTAAAGTCTCCCTCTCCAAAAGGTCACTACTCCGAGTGCTTTTAGGAAAAAATTAGTCCGTGCGTGGAATGGTCGAAGTTTGTCCTAAATGGTACCGAACAATTGCACCCGCGAAAAGTGTAGGAATCAAGTAACACACAAGCTAAAAAGCGCTATGCTATGGAAGCCTCCTAAACCTGCTTAATCCCTAATAACATGAAAATGCAAGTGGACATGCATTTTTTGAGACCCTCCTCCGGGTGTTGTCAACTGGGGGAAGTGGAATCCTACCTGTGTTCAGCAAGACCTTTGATTTTTCTTCAGTGTGTTACGGATTAAAATGGAAATCAGACTCGATTCAATCTTTGACGAGCAACCCTCGAGCCAAATTAGCGGTGTTATGTCCACCAGCCAAACCCTTTTTGCTAGGGTTTGCATACACATTGTATGAAGTAATATTCGGCTTGACTTTCACGTGCCAAACGGAACTTTGACCGCAAAATATAAACAAGACATATGCTGATCTGAAACGACGACTCTCTGGAGTGTACGTAACTCATTCTTGGGGACAACCCAATGTTGTCACGAATTTCCAATAATAACGTCAATCTAGGAACGTTGACTCGCAGCTTAATTTCAAAATCGAAGCCAAACCCTAGTTTCTTCAGATTCCCTTATTGTTATTTATTTCCACCATGTTATGGACTGAGGTCTAACTTGTTAGGTTCTTCTTGCTACTGAAGTTACTTCGCCTCATTGGAATTGATTTCCTCGTGGTCACATGCCAAATTGCACAGTTGTTTTTGTGGGTGCAATATTAATAGATACTTCTCCGGCAAGACAGGGGACAGCTCGAACAGCCTCCTGAAACTTCAAGTTATGTGATCAAACTTACTGACAAAGACAACCCAAGTACGGATTCTCTGTCCACACGAAGCTACCTGAGAAATCGCTAAGCCACGGGATCGCATATCTCGAGCTGGGGAAAAATATTATAAAACGTGATCAATCAATATTCGAATTTAGGTATATGGTATCAGCCAGTTTGTCTATGAATTTGGGCGTACGGTATATGTTCATACCGGAATTCGTCCGAGTGGAGTAATCTCAAGTCAAGACTCGAATCTTTTTTGAAAAAGAAAGTTACAAGAAAAGAGGAACGTGTGATCTTGTTTGCACGCTAATACCATTGATTTCTGTACAAAAGTGAAGGGTGAATCGAGGTTTCTCTCGTCCGAGGTTTGAATAATCATTAAGGCTGCGTTTAGTCGTCCGGATTTCTAAACAGGATAAGACTGAATAGCATAGGATAAGAAATCCTTGGATTTCTTCATATCATGTCCATTGTTTGGTGGACCACGGATTTAAAGTAGGATAGGATAATTTTTATTTATTTATTTTTGTTATTCACGGATCCGAAGGAGTTAGTGAAGGAAAAAAAATCGAGAAATTTTTTTGGTGAAAGCGCACAAGGTGTGGAAATGAAGATGACGGCGAGTGGAGTGTAGCGTTTCTGGAAAAATAGACATTGCAAATCCTATCCGAATCTATCCCACCCCCGGATTTTTTTATCCGGACTATATCCGGTCTATATCCGAACTTATCCTATTCTGAACCACCATCAAATACAGGATAGGATAAAACATATATTATTCTGATTTTTATCCGATCTACCAAACGCAGCCTAAGATATCACCTCGTTGGATATATTCATCGTTGAGCTTGATGTTCCCCCGGTAGAAGATTTCAGTGGAGAAACCCGGTGTTGACTTCGTACATTAGGTTGGATATGACTAATTAGAGTAATTATGCAAATTTCGAAGCACGAAATAGTAAGTTATTGGGAAGATCTCATCCCACCGCATCACGTGTCAGCCCAAATCCGCGCCTAAAATTCGATTCGGTCCTGCAACTTCCTAGCAACTCCTCCACTAGAACTTCGTCAGTCCTTCCCCCAACCTATCCTGAAAAAACCCCAACCAAAAACCAGAGGGGAAATAATAAGGAAAAAAAAAAAGAAGAAAAGAAATGTGGGTCAAACGTTGACCGCGGAGTTGCATGCCGTTGCTTCAAAATGGTGGGGAAAGAAAGTTCAGTCTTCTGACATTTCGTTCACTTTCCATGCGCCGAGCGCAAATCAGGGATACAAAAAGAACAAAGCGCAAATCAAGGAAGATTTCTCTTTGCTTCCTTTAATTCTTTTTTTTTTTTGGCCTTTTCTCTCTTTTATATATTGATTTCCGGAAAGCAAATAAATAAGGCGACATCTTGAATTCAAAATTCAACATTTCGCACTAAGGGCATTGCTCGCCGAGTGTCTTCCAATCACTCTTTCCGTGAATCTGTCTTCATTCTCAAATGATGCAAACGAAAGCGGAGCTACCAGAAAACATTCACCATGTCGAGTCGAGCACTGTAGAGGCATCAGAAAAAAGGAAAAGCACATAACAAATCCTAAATTTATTATATTAGTATCAATTCAGTTTCAACTCTTTCAATTTGATTAATTTAGTTTCAAACTTTTCCACATTGAACTAATTCAGTCAATCCGGCCAATTTAAGTCAAAAAACATTGGCATGGACGCCGATCGTCCTATATGGCACGACTGACACTGACGTGGGCATTTATGACTGAATTGGTCCAATTAAAAAATTTATGACTAAATTAATACCAATGCAATAGATTTAAGATTTTGTTGGTACTTTTCCCATAAAAAAGAGCTGCCCGAACTGAATCTACATAAACCAAAAATTTCATAAATTGCGTAGAAAAAATTATTTTAAAGGAAACAGAAAGAGACCTGACCCAAAACTGAACCGACACAGTCACGAAAAAAGACCCAAATTCTATTGTCCGATTCGACGAGGGCAGTTTTTTTTTTTTTTGGGCACCCTTAACATATGATACGATTAAGCGGGATGGTTTTTTTTTCGCCACTTTTTAAGGCAATTCAGACAAGGCTTCATCAATTTTCCACGGTGTCTGTTAGCAACAATCCAAGAGGAAGAGTTTCGTCCATTCATCGACAGGTAAAAAGAAAAGAGGAAAAGGGACAATTGCAAGATTTCCAAATTCTGATCATCGCAATTCTGGCAACCACGCATGGTTTCCATAAGAATCCAACAATTTAAAACAAAAAGAAAAAAAAACCCTTTTGCTTTTATTAAATTAATGGCATCGTGGGGTCGGATTATTAAAAAATTAAACTGTCTAATCAAGGGCCTTAATCAAATCAAAATGTGTTCGCTTTAATCCATATTGGAGGGATCATTAGCACGTGTGCGCCAAAATGCTATAGACAAAAAGTTGGGACGGAAGCCACTATGATTAACCCCTTCTGATCTTCTGGAGTTTTGATTCACATCGCAATCAACCACAGCCAAACAGTTAAAAAGATGGCTTCAATGATAGAGTCATCGAGTAAGACAAGAAAAAAGGTTGTCGAATCCGAACGTGGAGCGTGCAAATGAACGACCAGATGCGCCGATGATTCTAATTTTCCATTCCCTTTTAATTGATGAACGGGAAGCAAACGGGAGGGAGAGAGGTTGATTAGAACGAGGAGGATGTCCATTTTCCACTGTTGATCGCGCCAAGAAAAGATGTTGAAATGGAAAAGGGGTTACGATGAAATGGTACATGCATTGGCCAAAAATATAAGATGTCGAATGTCATTATCGAACGCGCCAAGCATTGCTTACACGGCAATGGCCGGAGCAGAGTTTTGACTTGAGGGTGGGCGGATTGAAAATTTGAACATAAATCAAAACTTGAGTCGAGATCTATAAATTTTTAAGTGAAAATTCACCGAAAATATAATGACGACCTAGCGGCCGAGGATATCTAAGTCGATCTCTTGGTTGTGAGAATAGATTTTCAGGTGCATATGATGTTTCTATTCCACTCGTTTTCCAATCTTTTTGAAAAGAAAATGTAATTAATAGCACTGGGCAAATGATTATTCACTTAGATGAATTGATTGCCGGGCTTTGGAAGCATTTAGATGTTTTCCTCCATAAGGGCAATTTGCGAATAGAGTCCGGTCTCGTGGGCACAAGAGGCTCGAAAGGGTAAATGTGCAGGCTTAGGCAAACTCCTTACATGAGAAAGCCAGACCAAATGACATTCGTACATGAATTTTATACCACAGGCAGGCTTAGTCAACAGACGAGACCCGAACGTCGGTACTGCCCAATGATCACACTTACTTGCAAACATCTCAACCTTTCATATTTGTGGTATATATCCTTAATCAAATATTTGCTATTATCCCCAACTTCTGGATTTCGTGTGAATAACCCGTCGTTGTTTAAATCGATAGAAATTCACCACATTTGCAAAGGATAATGAACGAATTTGGTTTTTTTCGGAAAATATTTTTGGAGATGTGACATAGAACTCAAATGCCCCACTACAAAAAAAATCCACCCAAATCTAACCAAAAGGCTTTTCGCAAGGCTAAAAGTTGGCACATCTCCGATAGATGAAAATTCTTTTTTTATTATTATTTTCTTTAAAAAAAAGAAAAGAAAAAGAAATGGCACATGACTTCTGTTTTTGGTCGGAAAAAAGGACCAGAATTAGATATTGTTTGATTTTTTTTTTCTCGTGGGTTGAGTTGGCGGAATTACCAAAAAGGGCATGGGCACTAGCGAACACATCGACAGTTGGTGCGGGCGTTACGCAGGAAGATTTTGGTGTCGGCTTTTCGATGCTCTTCGCTTGTCCCATTTCCACATATTTTAACCCCAAACAATCTTTCCCATAAGATCGTATCGAGCCCCATCACCCTTTTTTTATTTTAATTTTTTCACCAAAGAAATTTCTCCTACTAAGCTCCATTTATTTCGCGAAACGAAATACTTTAAAAAAATATTTTCCTAATATCGATCGCTTACATCACTTGAAATAATCAGTCAACAGAGAATAATCTTTCTATTATCGATTGCAATACATGTCTAAATATCTTCCGTTTATTGATTTTTGTGGGCGATACAAGCGTTCAGTTTTTGGAAAACATTTTTACTAAGAGATCACCGCACAAAAATTTTGCTCTTAGTTGAAGAGCGGGAAGTATGCCGAGATTGAGAGCATTTGTGGGGCTCTAGGAAGTTGAATGGTCTTTAACATTTTTTTGGGTGTGTTTTTATTTTATTTTATCTGGGTGGAGTTAGTTGTGTTTGGTTAGTGCACAAAATCAGATGGGGTCAATGGGTAACCATTTAGTAGCCTAATAGGGACGTTCGGGACCTACGGTTGCGGTCAACTTTTTGGTGCTGGGTCCAGTGGATTTTTGAGCATTCAGAGGCGAAGATAAGGGGAGCGGGGAGAAGAGCTTTTCTTAGTCGCGGACGTGCATTTACTAGCACTGTTATATCGATTTAAAATCCCGGTGCGTTCGAGATGAATTTTCGCGACGGGACGAGATTTGAACTCCTTCTAGATACATAAACGGTGGAAAATCCGGGACCCGTGAAATGTTTTTTTCTTCTTCTTCTCTAGAGACGCCACGGTACGTTCGCCGGAAAAGCGCATTTTCGGAAACTCCATTCCGACATGGCATGATGTCAAAGTATGTGAATCGCTTTGATGAGGGGATTTTTTTTTTGACCCCTTCTTTTTTGGCCATAGCCGGACCGACCTCGACTTTGCCGGGGTCGGGCTCTTAATCATTTTCTTCCGGTCGAATTATTGCACATGAATTCATGTCACACGAGCTTCTATAGGTGCAGGTCTATGCCAATAATATAACATTGGGAATATGATATAGGAGAAATGAATTGGTCTTTGAGAAGTCTGAGGGAATAATTTTTCCATATTGTTGTGATGAGATTTAAACGGTCGGAATCTTTCCTAATTGCATCTCTCTTTGCCAATTCAATGATTTTAAAATTAGAGGAAAAAAAGGAAGTGAAATTTGTGTTCTCATTTCTCCTCTTTCCTTTTCGCAAATTTATTCTCCTCTTTTTTTTTTCTTTTTCTCGTAATTCCATTACCACGCAAAGCATGAATTATTATTGTTCCGTTCATGACATGCGAAACATGAAGTGCCGGCAACACCACGTGTGGTGCGGACGGGAACCGTTCAAAAGCGACTCGATGAGAACTTCTTCGATGTACATGTGTGTGCGATGCTCGGGAAGATCGAACACCGGGTCTAGCACTCTCCGGCCCCCACTTCCCAGTCTCTTGTACCGACAGGGGCTGCGTGACTGTTGGGGACTGAACGAGGAGGATCTTGAGGAGGAACGAGCAGCATGCGATCAAGGATCGTCGCCTTTGCTGCGGATCTCGGCCGTCGATCCCTCCGCGGGAGTCACCGACGGCCGCCTCGGCGCGGGGGGGCCCGCCCCGCAGCGACGGTGGATCTGCGGCCGCGAAATCCGGAGATCTGTGGGGGAGGCACGCCTCCATGTTCTGCATGTCCCCCCGGGGGGGGGGTGGGGCCCGCCCACGTGATCCCTGCCCCTGTTCAGAATCGCGGACAAGGTGGGGGAGGGCAGGCGAGGGGAAGCGATGCGGGGCGGGCGCACGTGCTCCGCTCGTTCCGGGCCAATGGCGAGCGGACACGATTTGGGGCGGTGATGCGGCTCGTCACGTGCGCGGCTGACCACCTGTTCCTCCGCACCGGGCCTCGAGCTGGCTCTCTTTTATTTTTATTTTTCATTTTTTTTCCTTCGTTTTTTTTTTTTTTTGGTTTATGTTGATTAAGTGTACGGCTCATAACGGATGTTGCATTTATGGGAATTGAGAACTTTTCGTGCGATAAAATCAAATTAAATGACATGAACTGTCCGTCAACGTTGGTTCAATATGCAATGTGATTCATAAGCTTTTAATTTGTTCAATAGAGTTCGTAAATTTTAGCTCGGTCTGCAATGTCATTTTATGAATTTTCTGTTTGTTCAATGTGCTATTTAAATTTTTTTATGCATGTTCGATTTAGCCATTGAATTATGTGATAATGTTCAATGCCATCATCGAGCTTAAATTAATGAAATAATGACATTGAACATTTTCTTATAATATAATGACTGACTTGAACATGTACGAAAAGATTAGAGACCACATTAAACAAATAAAAAATTCAGGAATCACGTTGTACATTGAGCTAGAGTGCGGGGATTACATTGCGCATTATATCAAATTTTAATGATTATTTATGTCATATCCCTAAGATTAATTACAATGACAATTGGGCAAGCCATGAAAGTAATTTTTGGCTCTTTACTTTTGTTTTTCTTTATCTTAGACTCATGTTTCATCTTCATTTTTCTCCGATAAACATATTCGTTCTCTCGTTCAAATTTTGCGTGTGGCTAAGAATGCGCTATGTGATATCTACAAAAAGGAAATGACTCCTATTAAAGTGCAATGTTCATAGTGATACATGCGAATCATTCTCCTAAATTTAAGCACGGCGAGCTTCCACGCGTCATGATCATAATCAAAGCGGCAGAATCGATAATTATATGGGCACTGACGGTCACAGATTTGATTAGGTTCGGATTAGTAGTACGATTAAGAAAGACAATCAGAGAGGCAAAAGCTGTCCGTTTAATTATGTTATCCTCGTGTAAAAAAAGTACGTGCACCTCGTATATTCTGTTTCGTGTCTAATAAATGTCTATTGTGTATTCACATGCCTCTAGTCTATCTAGGCTTCGGCAGGATTTGTGGTAGGGAGATGGACACTTGTCACCGCCTCGTTGATTTGATTAATAATTTTGAACGCATTACCTTTTTTTCGTTGAAATTTTTACTCTGAAGACTCAAACATGACAAGCTGACAATCTCATGTTGCCTTCTTAGGTATTGACCATGGCATGCTCTTGGTGCATTGCTCCTAATTCAGTGCGACACACCATAAGATATGTTAGAAGCCATGCTACTCGACCACTTTAATGGAAAGTTTCGTCATAAGTTATCATTTTCTTTTAGGGTCAATATCACAAAAAACCTCAAACTGATATACTTATGATAATTTTATCTAAAATTAATTTTTTAACCACGAAAAACCCTAAATTGGTACACTTATGACAAATTTATCCTTAATTTGTTTCCATTAAATTTTATTGTCAAATCACTTTGTTGAACAACAAGCGGCAGTTGACCGATGTACTAGTTTTACGTTTTACCATCTGTTTGTTGCAGATGTATCGATTTATGATTTTTTGTGGTATTAATTCAATTTAACGGAAACTAACAAAAGGTAAATTTGTCACAAATTTACCAGTTTGAGATTTTTAATGGTCAAAAAATTAATTTTTGGTAAATTTATCACAGTTATACCAGTTTGAGATTTGTTGTGGTCAAAAAATTAGTTTGAGGTGGGGGGAAGAACAGTAATGGTGCCAAAACTTGTGTACGAAGGTCACTTTGGTGCCAAAACTTTCATTTGGATCACTTAAGTGCCAAAAGTTTACGCCGGCGATCACTTAAGTACCAAATCAGAGAAAAAAAACGATCACTTAAGTGCCAACGGCGAGAAATTCCGATCAAATTTAATACGTGTCTTTTATATTTAAAATTTAATGACACGTGTCATTTCCATGTGTATAATTTAATTTTTTAAATATTTTTTTCTGCTTTTTTTCTTTTCTTTTTTCTTTTTTTTTTATTATTTCCATTGGCCGGACGCCGATGGCCGGACGCCGATGGGCGGACGACGGTGGGCGGACGCCGGCCACCGGAAATAAGAAGAAAAAAAAGAAAAAAAAGAAAAGAAAGGAAAAAAGAAAGAAAAGGAAAAAAAAAGAAAAGAAAGGAAAAAAGAAAAAAAAGGAAAAAAAAAGAAAAGAAATGCCACGTGTGCCTCCGGCGAGCCACATCAGCTTGAAAAATTAATAAAAAAACGCCACGTCGGATTTCCGGCGAAGTGGCACTTAAGTGATCGTTTTTCATAACTTTTGGCACTTAAGTGATCCAAATGAAAGTTTTGGCACCAAAGTGGCCTCCGTACACAAGATTTGGCACCATTGCTGTTCTTCTCCCGTTTGAGGTGTGTACTAGTTTGGAGTTTTTCGTAGTATTAACCCTTTTTTATTTTACCATACTTTGGTCTTTTGACATGAGATTATATATATTCTAGGGGTGATCGGTTCCCTGCCTAGAACTAGGAACTAACCCTGTCGGTCCTAGTTTGGTCCACAAACTAGTCCAATTTTTGTTTTGTCAAGAAAAAAATCAATTTATCTATTATAAAATATCATAGTTACACCATTTTACGATAAAAACATGTGTCGTTCAAGTGGTTATATTATTGTTTCTTTACGTTGAAGACCGCACGGTTTGATTCTCCATAGGGGAAAAAGTGTTTGTAACATCTCGTACATATTTACACAAATAAATTATATTTGGGACATTTTTTACGCGAGAATGAATTTTATAGCATAATTCGACACACATTTACTACACGATTAATCTTTGTTCTAATCATATTTACCACGTGTTAGACACACATTATAACAGCACGTGATGCATTTTTAAATCGGTGAATGTTGGGACATTGGTTCTCATATAGGTTTTGACCTTGGAACCGGGAACCGGACCTGATACTCACTCCTAATAGATATTGAGCTCAATCAAAAAGAGGGTTTGGTTGGGTAAGCTTGGACCAACCCCGCCCCGGGAAAAAATGGCTCGACATTCGGGCTTATATGGTCGAGCCCACTCTCTTGCATATAGGACCCTTGTCAAAGCCCGCCTTTGATTTCGAGGGACCACTTAATCCGGCACTAATGGGCCTAAGTGGTCGAGCCCGTTCATAGGGTACGCGACAGATGAAACCTAAAAACAGAAATGCATATGCATACGTGCAACTGTCAAATAGTGTTATTAGCTGGTAACCAAACAACCAAGCATGGGGTTCATTCCAACTATCGATCGAGGAAGTGGAGTTCGTATCTTCTTGATGTCTGCCAATTGGCAAGTCATCTTAGCCAAAAAGAAAAAGACTCGAAGATCATCACTTTTATGTGGACACTGTATTTTGTCAATCTCTGGTTGGGCCAGTATTGAAACAGTCATGGACAAGCCATTGGTCTAAAGGAATTTTTTCCTTGGACCTAAATTGGCGGGCCTCACAAAGCTAGAAGGGTTAGCAAGAGAAGAGTGCCATACCCAACATAGCTGCTCATAAGAGGGAAATGTAATATACTGGATCCAACTCTTACCCGACCCGACATATGTTGCTTAAACACTTATATACTAACCAAATATAGAAAAACCCATATCCAAACTCAAGTGAGAACATGAAGTGATGAGCAAGCACGAGAGAAAGTGCAGAATGAGGCATAAAGGTGGTTGTGTGTAAGTAACCCATTTAACTGGTTTTATCTTAACCGGTTTTATCGTGGGTTGGACTTTGGCTAGAAGTAGACCCGTCAAATGGGTGGGTCGGGTTGGTTTTGAGTTAAGTCGAAAATGGTCTGGCCCAAATTAACCCATTTAATTCGTTTTGGCTATATACTGGATCCAACTCTTACCCAACCCGACATATGTTGCTTAAACACTTATATACTAACCCAATATAGAAAAACTCATATCCAAACTGAAGTGAGAGTACGGAGTGAGCAAGCACGAGAGAGAGTGCTAAATGAGGCATAGAAGTGATTATGTCTAAGTAAGTTGTGAACCTTTTTAATACCCATATTATTTTGGACTTCACCATTTTAAATCCATTTATTAAATATAACTAACCCATATAACAATTCAACTCATCAAATATGAATTAAGAAATTGGTCTATAACCCATTTTGACACGGGTCTAGCGGAAACCACAACAAAGCTCAGCCTCATTTAGGTTCGCTTGACTTGATCAATGCCAATGTACATGAACTTCTCATAAGCTTAAGTCAATCTCAAACTTAAAACTTAAGCAAGATCTGCTCTACTGCTCAAAAGCACAATAAAAAGGGAAAATAAGGTACACATTTCGCGGTTATTCGGAACAATCTTTTCCTTATAGAAACATGCCCGATCGACCTATAAGTTCACACTTCCATCCACACACCTAATTCAAGTGCATCCACATTCCACATATATTCACAAGAGATTGAAACAACAGTGTGTGAACATGAGACTTCTATCGATGCTACCGACACTTTATTATTATTCTTTTCCAAGGAATTATTACTACAACAAATGCACGACTAACTTCTTCTACAAGCTTAAAGCATCACGATTTGTGTATTCGAAACGACTTCATTGACGCACCACCTACCTAAACCTCTCTCTCCGGAAAGCAAAGGGCACATCCATAGAGGACACATATTGGTCTCGCATGGAGCCGGCGGTGCACGTCGGCCACGCTGCTGCGTGAAAGTCAACTTACCCTCGATCTACGGCGTTCTTGCTCGTCCTTCCACATCCAAATCATAATGAGAGCCAACTCTGAACCACCATTATCGCCACGAAAAGCCTCTCAACGTCGACCTCACCCATCATCAAAAAGTCTCCTCGGTTTCCATTGTTGCTGAAAAACTCGTCCGAAGGCTTCAAGAAAAGAAGAAGAACAGGGAGCTTCTGGAAGCGATGGAATGTTTGATGGCGGAATCGTCAAACCGACCCGGGTCCAGCAAGGGACGACTTCCCTGCAGATGATGCAGTGGACCTGGTAAAAGAACGACTTCGGACCGATCCTTGCTCGTGGACGGACATAGTTCATGAGAGTGGAAGAAAAGGAGGGACTTTGACATGACCTGTTGTCACGTATGAAATTCCCAGTTTTGCTCGGACTTTTGTGTTGTGCTTTGGCTAAAAGCTTTCCTTTTAGCCATCATCCGCCAAGTGTTAATGATCACGAAGGATCGGTTGAATGATAAGCCCAAACTAGCAAGCTCTTATCATTTCGGTTTCAATTCATGCCGATGTGCATTGCTCATCTGGTTTTCCATGGGTTTAGGATTCGGAACTTTGTACCAAAAGCCTTGGTTTTACATGCTCTACTTCATCAAAACATCAATGTTCGAGAAAAATCATGCGTGCGAGGTCTATCGCAGCCATCGCCTCCAGTCTCGCTAGGTGCTATAACAATGTCGACACAACCATGCCCGCATTGCACTTGACACATGCGTCGTGTGGTTTGATCCCTCTCGCAACGAAAGATTTTTCAAAGGGGAGTGGCTTCATCAACCTTGTCTATGAGGTCTGGCAAAAGTTGTTAATATTGGATCGACGATCGAGATTCGTCCACACTAGCATAAAATTGGTTCCTACCCCGTGTGAAATTGCACTTTTCAATGTAACCTCAAACTTGTCAATTGACATTAGTTGCTAGACCCACTCATATCACATCAAGAAAGCCTTATGAAACATCTTTTACTTATTTTATTGCCTTTTCCATTGTGGGGGAAAAGCTATAGGTATATGCTTGCGTCTTACCTTTGTCAATTAGGAGAAACCCCGTCGGCGCCGGATCTTGCTCGCAAGGCAAACAGAACAGGATGATGAACTTTATCATCGCTACCATTTTTGACTTTCCACGGGAAGAAATGTCTACAAAAAAGGTTCTAGTTTTCAGACCACGCACGGTCCACGTCGCATGTAGACACCATGTCCTCCAGGGCACGTCCCAACCGTACCGCCTTTGAAGAGACACGTCGAAATCTCCGATAATTTACATGCGTATAAAGCACAGCTGCAGAAAGCGACTTATAATTCGATAGAATCAAATCCATTTATTTCTTTTCTTCTGCATTACGTTGGCAGTTCGTAGTTCAAATCGAAACGAATTCCACGGTCCCATTTTTCATTTCGCGTTTTATTTTTTTCATTTATTTTGGGAAAGTTCCACGACGCTAATAACCGTTGAAGTGTCCTATTCGCTCGACGACGGATTGTATATGCTTTTTTATATACATGTGCGGTCTTTCTTCACCTAAAAAAAAAATTAAGTTTTAGGGTAAATCTCTCTACGTTACGATGAAGAGTTGCGTGATGTCAATTTCTAGCCAAGGAAAAAGAAACATGATTGAAAAAAAAAACAACCAAAACAAAAAAGGGATGGATGGATGGACGATTCACATGCGACAAAGCAACCGGATGCCATTCGGAGCCTTGTGACTACTGACGAACTGGCCTCCCGGACGGGTTAACCCGGGTCCACCTGGCGCCCCGGCAGACCCGAGCCCCATTTTGGCGGGGCTCCATGCGTCACGCTGGCGTCACCCTTAGGTCATAAGTCCGGCTAGTTTTTTTTTTTCTTTTTTTTTCGTTTATTTCTGTCGACAGAAGGGGAAGATGGACAGAGTGATGGGAACAAGGGGGAAAGTTTGGGGCACCCCAATTGCATCTGGTAATTGAACTGGCTCTAAAAAATGATTAGGAAGGCCAAAGAGATTCGCAGTTGAATTAGAGTTCAATATCAAACTCGACCTTTATTTTTTTTTAATCATGTTAAGACATGTTGATACTATTAAATATGTCTTGAATTTTATGTACTCGATTCGGTTCATCACCTGACCCGAAAGTGAAAGCGAAAATTTTTTGAGGAGCCCTATTTATACCGCGACTAGGTTTTCTCATTGATGTAGAGAAAATTTTGTTTTCGGAGAGTTTTGTGAGTCATGAGGTTTTGTTAAATCGTTGTTTCAATTTCTGAAAACTATACTCATTTTGATTATAGTGAAATCTTGATTTGCCTCGCTCGTGGACGTAAATCACCTTGTGATCGAACCACGTAAATCCTTGTATTCTGTATTTGTTTTTCAATATTTGTTTTCAACAGATACCAAGGGCGAAACCGAGTTGAATTACTTGCGAGTAGTTTGGGCTCGACTAGAAGATGGCTTGAGATCGGCTCGCCCGATTTGGAGTCGTGCTCGAGCTCGAGTTGCTGTCGCATTTTGTCGAGCTGGAGCTATTTAGAGCCTAGGAGACTCGCGAGGCTAATCGAATTCCGAATACCTTTTCGAGACGTGTTTAACGAGCGCAAAAATTGACTAAAAAATTGTTAGTTTGAATTTGAGGTTGAGCTTACATTAGAAGTCGGTTGTGATCGAGTTGAGTCGAGTCCACCTTGTAAATAGATAGGAAAATGATACAAATGGTCCGTAAATTTTGGCCCAACGTGCAGTACGGCCCATGAACTTTCAATTTGTTCAATGTGATCCTTGAACTTTAACTCAATATTCAATGTGGTCTTTGAATTTTTAGAACATGTTCGAACTAGTCCCTTAGATTATATGAAAATGTTTAATATTATCCATGAACTTAAATTAATTGAAGCCCAATGAATATGTACAAAAAATTTAAGGATCATATCGAATAAATTAGAAATACATATCAAGCTAAAGTTTAAAGATCACATTGAACAAATTGAAAGTTCGGGGGCCACATTGCATATTAAGTCAAAATTCAAGGATTATTTATATCGATATCCCTAAATCCATCTTTTTTGATGGGGTCACGAGTTTTTGGGCACGTCCAAAATATCGCAATCCGAGAGGAGGAGGAGGAGGAGGGGATTGACAAAGTGACACGTGGGTGAGGCAAAAGCCGAGGGCGGCGAGACTCCGACGTGTCGCGGGGTCAGGAGGAGGAGGAGTGGGGACCACGGCACAAGTTGGGGATAATAGTCGGCGGCGACGACAGCGGCGACGACGGTGTCTGTCCGGTAACTGCCAAAACTCGACTTTTCTATGGAAGGGGGGCGAGGGAAGGTTCCAAGATTCCACAACAAGGCCCATTTGCTCCCGCTAACTTACAAAGTCTGCTGTGCTGACTGATAATAACACACTGCTGATGCCAATCTTCTTCCCCACCGCCTTAATTTTTTTGCCAGTCTTATCCAAAAGGGCAGAAAGAAAAGGAAGAAAATTCATTTGGATAAAGTGTTTTCTTCTAGCAAAATGCAATGTGTGAACGTGATCGATGCCACGTGTCGTGGTCCCTGAGCGAGCGAGCTCGATTTGGACGAACCCGATCGGAGAATTCGGATGCTTCTCGTCGATCCTTCGGCTATACCGATGTAATTTTCTTCCTATCGCTGAATCGGCGTAAACAGTGTGTGTCTCGGAAAAGTTGCTAAAGAAAGCATGCAAGAGCGAGAGCCGAACGCGCTGATAGTGGGTTTTTTGCGGATTAGAATTTCTCACGGTCGACTCGGCCGATTTTCGATTTGCCTCTTTCAAATCAAAAGGAGTTCAATTCATTTTCTAATCGAGTATATTATTCATAATCTTAAGCGGACTAACTTCTTTTTTACTAATATGGGACAACGGTCCGTTAATTTCGACACGACACGTTCTTCTTTCTCAATAGTTCCCTACACCTACCGAAAAATGCTGCTCTAGGCATCTTCACTGGCTAACTCACGCGTCATCACCATCCATGTCACAAGGAAAACTAACGTACATGACACTCCCAACACTCACGAACGATATCGTTAGAGGTATCGAGAATGCTTGAAGATACCCGAACAGATCGAGCTTAGAGGGAGAAACAAAGATGAAGAGAGACCGATGCAAAGCCGTCTCAACTTCCATGGATGGAGGGCAAACTTGGGATGACGCTACAGTGACATCGAAGCAGAGAAAAAATCGGTGGGAGGAGAAAAGAGGGACAAAAGCACGAGGTGAGCTGTGGGGGAGGGAAGACGAGCGAGATCTGAAATGTGATAACATGAGAGAGTGATGGCACTGTTGGTGGCTTTGAGGATCGACTTGGGGACCATGTTGGAGAAGTTAGGTTTGCTCACATGCATCCCCACAAGTCCCTTTTTTTCCTTCCTTCCTCCTCCTCTTCCTCCTCCTTCAAACCCATCCTCCCAATTGATGAAGTTGAAAGATGGGGAGTGTGTGTCCCTTCACGAGCTTTGTCTTCCGGAAAAGAGGATTACCCTCTCGTGGACATCTTTACGTCTTTAATGCTGGGAGACCCCACCCATGAGACGAGACCCCGTCATTTCCTCCTCCGAATCCGAAGCGGGTTAAGAGAGAGAGAGAGAGAGAGAGGAGAAAGGCGGAGATATAAAGTGTCTGTATCGCGTGATGGAACAGTCGATTACGTCATTACGTCAATCTAGGGTTTTTTTCCATGATCTCGCCGTGCACTGGACTGTGTTCCAAGGAAAAGTCAGATTGCATTCGACGTCGCTTGCCCTTCTGAGCGTCATCATGGAGATCCCGTTTTCGTTCATGACGTTCGATTCGAATCGTAACTATGCAGGAAAAAAAAAGGAGTGGTTTTCCGTTGGGAACTTGGTTCATAAGTTAGGGTGATTTTTCACACTCTACAAGTATGGAGCCGCATAGCATGTGATAAGGGTAGGGACAAGGTAGCATCTTCCTCCATCCTTTATTATCTTTTATGCCTATAAATTCAAAGAAGGTCTGCCGCCACAAATTCGTGCAAACGGGATTCATTGTGGATCGATTCTGCGTGGGACAAGCTCCATAACAAATTAGTGGTGGAGAAAGAATTGCTAGCATGGGGAAGTGGATGTGAAAACTATTGATGTGTTTGAAATCGTGAATCTCTAGCCTTGACTTCGATTTCCGCTAAAACCCTAGGGTGGGTTCTCCAATGAATTGCTCTTTCACTTTCAATCTATCTAGCTATGGCCATCGTGCAATTCCGTTGTCTGGTCTATCTTACTATAAGAAACGAAATTGCATGTGATGACATATAAGTCCAATCCTTCCATTCCTTCTCAAGCTTTTTCCATCTTTTGGATCACCATGGATGGGTAATTTTGTGCGTATAATTTGCATGCTCAGTGCAGAGATAAAAACTGTATTTTCATTTTGTATAAGCTCCATTAACTTAGGAATCAAATCGAACCAAATCGAACAAATGCCTATAAAAGGTTGTGAAAAACACTAAACAGAATACAAGGGTAGAGCATTCGATCCTACGGCCACCCCTTTCTAAATCACCCTGCATTCGGTCTCGATCCGGAGCCAAAATTCACTACCGCAAAGGCTTTTCGCACTCCGAATCAAGTCCCCGCGAGGTCCACGGATTAGGTTGACAAATCAAAGAGAATCGAGATGTATCGTATCGAGACAAGAGACCTTACTGTCCTAAGTTATAGAGACAACGCGTGACGTTGGTAGGTCGATTTTGTGGAAGAGTTTTCGAAGTTCAAACACAGAGCTCTCAATTCCTCGGAGCCAGATGAAAGCAGAAAGCGGGAGCCCTATTGAGAATTCGGACAGGACAAATTCATTCCACGAGCATGCTTTCCATTTGCCACTCTGTCGTGGATCCCACGAACCATAACATTTCCAACCGCAGCCTTGTGGGTGCCGCGTTCACGGTATCCGAAGACCATCAGGCAATCCATTTCGATGGCCGAAGAGCCGTGCATCGCGGGATAGCTCATGTGGCGCGGAGATAACCGTAATTAGCCGATGATATCAAATCATTCCGTGTAATTAAGGGAAAAAATCACCAAAAATCTCAAACTATGCCACCTGTTACATATTTATCCTGAATTTTTTTTTGTGATAACAAATATCCCAAACTATGCTATTTGTGATATATTTACCCCAATTATACTTTAATTTATGAGTATTTTCGTCTTTTTTGCTTTTTCTTTTTTTTTCCTTTCCTGCGAGGGCCGCCCTCGCCGGATCTGGGGAGGGTCGCCCTCGCCAGCGTCGGGTGAGGGTCACCCTCGCTCGCCC
Organism: Syzygium aqueum; assembly: GCA_031216185.1. Taxonomy (NCBI): domain Eukaryota; kingdom Viridiplantae; phylum Streptophyta; class Magnoliopsida; order Myrtales; family Myrtaceae; genus Syzygium; species Syzygium aqueum. Next base: position 6,120,307 of record CM062235.1, on the reverse strand, counting down.
AGACAAGGCGACCCTCGCCTGAGTCGGGTAAGGGCCGCCCTCGCTTGCCCAGGAGAAGCAACCCTCGCCGGATCGGGCGAGGGCGGCCCTCGCCGGATCGGGTGAGGGCAGCCCTCGTCGAAAAGGAAAAAAAAGAGTAAAAAAGATGAAAATGTCCATAGACTAAAGTATAATGGGGTAAATGTGCCACAAATAACATAATTTGAAGTTTTTGGTATCACAAAAAAAGTTCAGAGTAAATGTATCACAGATAGCATAATTTGAGATTTTTGATGGTTTTTTTCCGTGTAATTAATACACAAACTACCCGAGGGCCGAAAAAAAAAAAAAAAAAAGCTCGAGTCCCGTGCATGTGAGCAGTAGACGCGTGGCGCCGAGATCACGAAGCTTTGGAGAACTTTTTTGTTGTTCGTTTTGATCTTTCAAAAGCGGAAGCAGGTCGATGACACTGAGCTGGACTCTGTGACATCTACATCTACCACACCTATACACGCACACGCACATCCATCACAATAAATCGAAAAAGTAGCTTTTTTAGCCCAGGGAGTTCGGACAGAAGAAAACTATCTTTTAGTCCTTGGCACCACGCGGGAGATCAATATCGGAGTTTCAGTTCCTGAATGTCCAAAGAAAAAAGAGCCATAAAAAAAATTTGGAGACACCCAAAAAGTGAAAAATAAACGAAGGAAAGTAGGAGGGCTCCAAGCTCCGCCTCCCCCTCCTCCTCTCCAAAATCTTTTTTTTTTTAACACAATCTAGGGGAGGGGAGCCACGTGTCCGTTCGAGATTTGTGAAATCCCGATTTCGCCGTCGTTCCCTTTTCAGGGGTCGCCACGCTGGATCGCGGAGATGCGCTTCGCAAAAGGTCGTATCACATCACGTGATCGCTTCCGACGATGTCGCTTCTTCGACGAGATTATCTCGTCCTCGACGCATGTTGAAAATCCACGGACGTCGAGGATATCTAGTTAAGCTGTGATGTTATCTTGACACGTTATTCTATCTGGGGAGGAGGAGGACATGTGTCCATTTGAGATTTGTGAACCCAATTTCGCCCCTGTTCCCTTTTGGGGGCTGCCATGCTGGACCGCAGAGATGCACGTCGTAAAAGATCATATCACGTCACGTGATCGCTTCCGACGGTATCGCTTCTTCGATGAGATTATCTCGTCCTCAATGCATGTTGAAAATCCACGGCCGTCGAGAATATCTAGTTAAGCCGTGATGTTATCTCGACGCATTATTCGATCTAGGGAGGAGGACACGTGTCCATTCGAGATTCGTGAAATCCCAATTTCGCCCCTGTTCCCTTTTGGGGGGTCGCCGAGTTAGATCGCAGAGATGCGCGCCGTGAAAGTCGTGTCACGCCACGTGATCGCTTCCGACGGTATCGCTTCTTCGATGAAGTTATTCTCGTTCTCGACGCATGTTGAAAAATCCATGGCCGTTGAGGACATCTAGTTAAGCCGTGATGTTATGTCGGCACGTTGTTCAATTGAGGAAAGCGGGTATGCGATTTTATGAGCGCTTTGTTAGGGGTGGATGCGGTGTGCATGTGGTACGTTGGTGGCATGGGATGGATTCTCAAGCTCACTTCAATTGCAGAGGACAAACAATAATATTGAGAGCAAGCTCCATGCCCATGACACGCTTGAATGTTGAACGTGGTGTGACCTTACAAGAGACTACTAATTGCTTTTACTAGTTTAGGATGCTTCGACCCAAACTGAAGAAGTCCTAATTCTTGAAAAATCACTACTTCGTAATAAAAATAGGAATTCTTCTTCCATGTGAACAACGCGAAAACAGAGTCCGAGTCTGCGTGATGATAGTAAAAAAAGATGAAATTGTTTTAATTTATCCACGGTAAAATGCTCGGATATCGAGAACCAGGCCACTGGAATGAGAATGAAAAGCCCAATTCTAGGTATCGGTGCATTTAATTGGTTAAAAAGGTGGCCGAATGTAAATTTAAATCGGGAATCGAGATTCACGCGTTACTGCATTCTCAATAACATAAAATGAGTTGGGAATGAATGAGAATCAATGAGAATGAATCGATAAAAATAGGGAGAAGTGCATCACCAAAGTGTAATTGAGTCTTAAAACTTTTTAATAATGCAATTAAGTCCTAAAACTTGTCACAAAAGTGCAATCGAATCTCAAAACTTTCAAAGAATGCAATCAAGTCCTAAAACTTGTCAAATTGGTCTAACCAAGTACTTCCGCTAATTGTACTTTTTGAAAGTTTTAGGACTCAATTTCACTTTCGTGGCAAGTTTTAGGACTTGATTGTACTTTTGCAAAAATTTTAGGACTCGATTGCACGTTCGCGACGAGTTTTAGGACTTCCAGTGCGCTTATCCCTTAAAAATAAAAAGCAAGTAGACGTGAGGATTTCCTTAACCAAGTCTTGCCTTTGGTAACTTTTGTATGGGAAAAATTTAACATGGCAAGTACGCTCAATCTAATTTCCTGTCGTGTGCGGCAATTTGAAACAACAAAAAACTCAATCAATAAAAAGATGCATTCCAATTTCGATGTGTTACCAAACGCAGTAATTTTTCAAATCAATTCACGCTCCGATTCCTCGTAATTCATACCCGATTCCTTTTTATCTTTACCCTTGTCACCCTATTTCCTTACATGCCAGAAGGGGCCTAGCGGTGATGAGAAAGCCGAAAGGGCATAAGGGTCACACCCGAACAGCCTTCCAGAATGTAACTGCAATAAAGATGCGAAGGAAGACAGTTAAAAAAGAAAAAAATATCCAAGGGGAAGTGCTTCCCCACGGCAGCTATAAATAGGCCCCTGCTGAATCGAACACGGTCCCAGCATAGCAAACACAAACACAAAACACAAAACACAAACACAAACACAAACACCAGCACAAACACATTCTCTCTTTCGAGAACTTCAAATGTCTAATGGTCTGAAATGCTACTGTTTCTGCAGAAACTCTCTCTTTCAGGTGATGATCCTCCGCCTGTGATTTCTCGGCCTATGTTTCTGTGACCGTTTCCCCGCCTTTCTGCTCACGATTCTCTGGTTCTTCCCCACTACTCTTTTGTTTTTGCTTTTGTTTTTTTTTTAACACCATTTACTCTCACTTTGCCGCTTTGCCCAAATCTTGTTCTTCAAGTTCTTTTTTGCATAGTTTGCAATTCTTGAACGGTCATTTGAAAGCTTCTTTGTTTGTTTGATCCTAGAGGAACAGAAGGGCTAGTTTTTTTTGTTTTCTGCCCTGTTTCCTCCACTCCACATATTAGATCTCACACCCTGCATATACCCTGTTTTTTAACCCCTAGAAGAAAGAGGAAAAAACACCAATTTCCCAACAACGAAATGGAAAAGATTCAAGAAGACCAGAGCCGCCCATTCTCACAGACCAACATTGACATCGGATCATTACTGTCTCAACTGATTTTAGCTGGTGGGAGCAGCACCATAGACTCTATCTTCTCCTTATGTTCATCACCATCACCATCACCATCACAAACACCACCACCAATTCCTGCTACACTCACAAGCACAATCACCAGCCCCTCTGTTTTTGAGCCGTTGGGCTCCTCCGTTTATCTCCTCCAGAGAGATCTCCTCCGCAAGTTCTCTCAGAGAAACAGGACATCGCCAAACTTCTCATACACAACAAGCCCACTTCGGACTTCAGTGTGTTCGACCACTTACCCGAGTCCATGCAAGAAGAAGCTCTACAGGGGGGTGAGACAGAGGCATTGGGGCAAATGGGTGGCCGAGATCAGACTCCCACAGAACAGGATGAGAGTGTGGTTGGGCACGTATGACACTGCTGAAGCAGCTGCTTATGCATATGATAGGGCTGCTTATAAATTAAGAGGTGAATATGCGAGGTTGAACTTCCCCGACCTTAAGGACCCGAGCAAGTTGGGGTTTGGCGACTGCTCGAGATTGAACGCTTTGAAGAGCTCGGTGGATGCTAAGATTCAGGCTATCTGTCAGAAGGTGAAAAGGGAGAAGGCTAAGAAGAGTGCAAAGAACAGTAGTGGCAGTTCTAATGATGGTGTTGGTGTTAAGAGTGAGAGCAAGAAAGTCACCAAAGTCGATTCGTACTGCTCTTCGTCGTCGCTGTCGCCGCCGTCGCCCCTGTTTTTTGGCGAAGAGGATTGGACAAGCGAGCTGATGGCGTCCGACGTTTCGGAGGACGGCTTTTGGAAGCACGAGAATTCGCAGCCTTCCTGCTCCGCCGATGGCTCGGCGGTCATCGCCGAGGAGTCGGGGAGTGAAGGGTGTTCGCTTGCTAAAATGCCGTCGTTCGATCCGGAGTTGATCTGGGAAGTTCTTGCTAATTAGATAGCGGTGGAATTTTTGCGCGTAGCAGGAAGGAGTCTGTCTACTTAATCGGAACTCGGTTGGCGTCAAGTGTACATTCATGGTCACATTAGTCTCTTAAAGTTGCCAGGATGCTCTCTCCTGTCTCTGTCTCTGTCTCTCTCTCTCTCTTGTTTAATTTGGGCAGTCAATGTCGAGCACGAGTCTTTCTGTCTCGTCTGGCTCTCTTGTGTACCTAGACGATGATGTTTTATGCATTAAGCCCCCCCAGTAGTGTTGCAGCGATTTATCTTTGAGCATAAACCTATGTTTATATCCTACGTTGTTACAGATCGATCAAATCCGAATCATTGCGCAAAAACTCGGGTCTTTTTCGCTCTTTCCGAAGCTTCACATCCGCACCATCGATGAACTCGGGTCTTTTTCGCTCTTTCCGAAGCTTCACATCCGCACCATCGATGGGCTCGCGTCACGGCTCGTTTGATGTCTGATGCATAGCTCCTCTCGACGCGGTTCTCCATCCATTGGGAACTTTCTTGAAGAGGGCTCTCTGAGGATGGAAAGGTATAGAGGGTGGACAGGAGGGTCGAATATATAGGTGTTGTAGCGTTATGAATCCTAATCTCGACTGCTGGCATCACGAAAAATGAACTCACCCACCACGTTAACAACTTATCCTCCACGCATCTTTTTGGTGAGAAAGCAACATGTGAAGAGGCTATGGTCCTCTTCCTGATCCTTCATCATGAGATAGGAAAGACCGAGTAATCACGTCTCCAGATTAAGCCTAGTCGTCATATCGATTTATACGGCAAAAGTAGTTCCGTGCAACCTTTTCTTTTTGGACCAATTTGGCAATGCCCTGGCACAGGAACATGAGGATGGGCCGTTCATCGTGCAATTTAATTCAATTGGGCAATACACGGGTAAACTCGGAGTTAGTGCATTCAATTTGGTTCAACACAATAAGCTGTCCTCCAAAATCTAGCGCAAGGCTTGTTGGCTAGTGAAAGGAGCATAGAGTAACTACTTTTGAGAGCATTACGACATACGCTACATTCAGAAGACAAAGAGCATACATGATGAAGCATAATTTAGTTCCGTACAATGGAAATTGATATAGGATGGCTATAGGAGAACTCTTGCCGCTCGTATTTTCCTCCTTAATGTATGAACAACCAAGACTTACGGAAAGACGTTCCAGCAAAGGAGTCCCCCAGAGGCAAACATACGACGGACACTTTGGGTCATATTACCAACTTAAATTATTCTTTGATTGCTGAAGTCGACTGTTGTATGCCCTCTCTATCTCATCCTGCAAGAAACAGAAAGCACGTGGTGGATGGAATGTTCTTTAATTGAAGTGATAATCTACTGCTTCGCTTGGTCCAAATGGATGGTTGAGCAGAAATTAAATCGGGGAAAAGGTGCACGGAACAGTGACCAAGTGACCTGCTTAGAACAGGAATGACTACGAACTAATCAGACCGTATCTTTTCTTTATAATCCAGGAGATGCAAGTGATCGAGCTTAATGAACTACACGTGCTAGTCAAGATGACTCCAGCAAATCCTCATTTGAAATAACAGATAGTGAGTCAAAACATAGTCCTATCGTCAAACCGATTGACAATGGTTCGGTTCGCAGAATGAAATGCAATGTGGCAACAAGCTTGGATGAAGTATACCTTGCAAGATCTCAGTAAGGGCTGCAAAAATGATGATCGGAAGTATCTCACTGCTCGTCCAAGCGAGGTTCTGTCCAGTTCTGGCATGAAATGGAAAATGAAACACGTGTAACTACTGACCAATGTGAGGTAGAAACACTAAGATCAAAGTTGATATTTTATTTCCTTACCATCATCCATATCAACTCTTGAACCACTCATGTTGAGTTCTTGCAGAAGCTGTAAGGCAAAAAATATCAAATAAGAGCCCACAAACCAGTACCCTTCATTTTGAAGAAGAGCAAATCTATGCACGCACATCACTACTCTATTTACGTGTGTGACATCTGAAGGATATTCTAGACAACGTAATGCAAGACTGTAAGATATTCCGCCCTTATGAATGATTTAAAACTTGATTTAAATTGTCTTATATTTCATCAGAAAGCTGAACGACTGGATGATAGGCTTCACCAATCGCTATTAAACTGATGAAGCATGAGTTTCAGATTGAACAAGTACTTGAGATTAAAGATACATACATGACAGTTCGTGAAGAAGATAAACAGGAGATGGGAAAGATGCTTCTCTCATCCAGCCAGTGTTCCAAAATGAGAATTAGCAGCAACTAAAATGATTCTTTTAAAAACGCTACAGGTAGTGAATTCTGAGCATATTCATGGCTAGCTTGTATTGAGGCCTCATGGTCGGGGAAAAATGGATGACTCTGGGGAGATTAAGTACCTAGCAATCAGTATTGGTCGAGTGTACTAAACTTGCCTGTGAAAGGGTTGGCACTGCAGTAGGATCAAATTCCTCGCACTTATTCGGGTCAATAGGGACACAAACGCGACCTGAATTAAAGAAAAATTAAGTGAAGCGATATTACTAAATACCAGTTTGCTAATGAAATTGACCGACAATGTGGATGTTGAAAAGGAAAAAAACATGATGTCTTGTAAATGGATGCACGACGAAGGCTTATCTATGAGAACCCATCTGTACCTGTTTTTGGATGTACACAGAATGGTGCCTTTAGCAAATGGTTCATGTGTTTGGATACCTGACAGGTCAATAGGCCATAGAGTTGTTAAGTAAGCATGCACAGTTACCGTTGAAAGTCTCCAGCTAGCTTATTTTCCTCTCAGGGTGAAATTGACACACTACTCCGGGGAGCTGAGTTTCTGAACTACAAGAACACTGAGATCGGTGCGAAAGAAGGCAATTAGAAAGTGCTAGGAACTTCACAAACCTCCATATCGAGCCTGGGATAGGTAAAAGAAAAAATTATCTCTTCAATGCACCTGTGCAGTCCTTGTATGTGCTGCAAAGAAGAGGCAATATGTCTGAGAGAAAAGCGCAGAGATTGCATACTGAGGTCTAGTTTCCTGAAGCATACAATGCTCTTATCTACCTCTACCATGAAAATGCAACTTGTTTAGCCCAAAAGGATAGTTTGCCTCAATTAAAAGTCCAGAAAACAAAACGAACTATCAGAAAAAAGAAAAACAGGGAATCAAACCTTATGAGATCTTATTAGATGCATTGACATAACCACATTATCAAGAATTTGAAAAGACTTGTTAGTTCCCTTCGAGGAATCAAAATCTGCAGTCTAGAGGCAACGGTGACAGCATAATACACATCTCAAGTATCTCTCCACAGAGAATAACAATTGAAATTCAATTGCTTATCCTCATGCATGTGCCTGCCCACATCATGGGTTCCCAGACTCTGGCATGTGGAGGATCAAATGAATCCATGGGACATCAAAGAAATAGTGCAACCAACAGACTGACCGAACCAGCACCATCAGCCAACCAATTGCTCGAAAAATTGACTGTGTGATAGTCTGTCTGTGTATACTCAGTGCCCTCGTCAAAACAACAGATTCTCAACTCTACAGACTGGTCAATTATACCATAGCATGCTTCAGAAGGGGACCAAAGCCCCTTTTGAACGGCATAGCACATTTGAGTAATTTGTATTCATGCCTATGGCAGAAGCTTTTTATGCGCTGTATCCCCGGTGAAGTTTCCAAAATTTATCTTTGCATAATCAATAGGTATCAATATGATACGGCTATTATCTTACCTCAACTTTTCTGGAGCGGAGTAAGCTCTTTAGCTGCTCCCATCGGACAACATTAATGTCATCCTTTGAACGATAGGATTTTCTCTTCTCCTGCCACTTCCCCCGCAGCTCAGCAGCAACAGCTAGAAAGAAGAAAGGTCTTCGTGAATAACAAGTGCATAGGTTATCCAAATGAAACCTAATGACCCAACAAAACCCCTCAAATTTCAATACATTCATCAGAAATCATATCCAGGATCTTCTCGTATTTCTCCTCAGTTGATAGTATATTTTGGCTCAAAAGCACTTTTCCCTCGAAGAAATCCCTTAGAACATCTGTATATGATCTCCTGCAAAGGTAAGACTTGTTGAGAAGTTGATCCAGGGGTTGAAAAGAGAAGGAGAATGGGAAGAGGATCTCCTTTTAGAACTTACGCAAGGAATGGATGAAGAACTGGACCCACTAAAGAAACCTTCTTATTGCTATTTTCATTGCCCTGAAAACAGTAAAGGAAATAAACGAATTATGCAAGACGCATAAATAGTCTAGAAACAAAAAGGTAACTAATGCAGTGGTAGAAACAGTACTTTATATACTCGGAAGTACTCAGCAATAGCTGCCCTTTGTTCATTAGACAGTCTGCATGATTGGTGGCAGTGTATTTTAAACCTCAATTCATCAAAGAAAATGCAAAGAAGTAAAATTTTGGTGTTCAACCATATGCAGCATCACCTTCTCGCTTTCCCATCACAAACCCAACAATGAACACCACGTCGGCCACTATATACCCATAAAATGTGATTGAAGCCAAAGTCATCTACAAAGGAAACAACAATTTGACGTCATGAGAACATATGGACCAGCCATAGATGCTGAATGTAGTACGTGCACATAATCATCCAGCTCCCCTGGGATGTGATCTGAATGTGGAAATGACATAAACTGATATATTTAGATAAAAGGAAAGATAAAATCAGCTAATTGATCAATGAATCTGTAACAAGTTTTGCATACTAATTCGTGCATATCTACGCCAAATTGCTATGGAACATTAACTTAGATGACGAGCAGACTTCGATAGTGTACACACATTTTTAGCTCTACAGAATGCATCGCGCGTTTTGAAAGTGTGCTAAGATACTAGTAACTTGCTAGCTGCTCAAGATTTTTCCGATACAGCTGAACTTCAGAGCTTGTTTCCGTTACATAAAACTGATTAAAGAAACTTAATTGACGTTCAGCAAGTGATGAACACGTAATTCCTTTAAGAAATTGATTAGCTATGATCGCACTTGGAAAGAATTGGAATTTGAAATGAGAAAGCTCGGACAATACACTTTTCAGGGACGATGAACAGACCACATCCTAGATTCATTTATTGGCACTAGATTATGTCTGCTGGGATCATAACTGACAACCGTAAATGTGGTTTCTACAGAAAGTCCTTTTCTGGCCATATAGATAGCAATCTGATGCATGGACCTAAAAAGGTCAGGATGGCAGACAAAATGTGTGAAGGAAAGGAAAGATCCGAAGCAACAACCTCTTAACTGAAATAGAAGGCATGCCTAATGCTGCTGTATAAGGATCCTACCTCTGAGGGCAGTGTCAATTACTTTTATAGCCACAGTCATCAGTGGCCAGCAGTCCAAGCAGATATCAGCTCCAGAGCAGCAAAATCTAACGTCATCGTAATCTGTTATATCCTATTGGCAGAAGATCAGTTCAAACAGTTTGACTACCGACTGAAATCATAGTTTAGAGGAGAACAGGTCTGACGTGCTTGATGTATAAAAGCTTACAACATCAAAGACAAGCTCCCTCTCCACTGGAGTAAAAACATTATCACCAGTTTGTGCGTAAGCATGTCTCTTTGCAGGCTGCATAACACAATATAATCAACTAAGATGCTTTTGAAAGGCAGCAAAGTTCGTTATCTTCTTTCCCTCAAGAGATCTAGGGCCACAAGGAAAATATAGTAGGATAAATGCACAACGTCACCATGTATCTATCCTTTCATGATTTCACAAGTTGTTGTTCATCACATTGTTTATGAAATAGAGAATAAAACAGTATAGTAATTTATTGACAATAGCATTATACATTAATTCTTTCTTTATGTGTGCAAACTGCAGTACTCCTCTCATTAAGAAGTCCTGCTTATGCTTCAAACTGATCACACACTTTGAAGGGTCTTTATTCCAAACTAAAGATAAAAGGTAAATAGTTATCTTACATTCACGCTGTAAACTGGTCCAATATCTATTTTAAATGGGGATTTTTCTTTGATGGAGCTTTCCAGCTCATATGCGCTTGTGTAGGACAGAAACCGCAGGTAGATGTCATTATCCAGTGTGAAAGAAAATTCTCTACGGCCAAAGTATGTTGGATCGCAGCCGGGGTGCTTTCCATCTGCATAATCAATAACAGGATGCTTACAGGTTTGACACATGTGCATAATGACATGAATAAAGTGATCGAGCAGCGCATTGCTCGTCGGTTTAGAAATACATTCTACTTACCATGGCCATAGGACATCCATTTGAAGATATCAGAATATGGAAAGATCTTTCCTGCAACAAATAAATTCTTCTGTAAACCATGAAATAATCTGGAATTGAACTCTGGTCTTAAAATCCCAAATATAAATGCTTCCAATGTCAAAGTTATGGGGTTACTAGGCGGAACCTCGTGCTCATTCATTTAACTCAAAGCAGATAAACCTAGTACTATGTTATTTCAAGTAAATGGTCCAATTCCATCCCCTTCATCAAAATGCTCCAAGAATCTGGGATCATCGTCATCAACAAGACAAATTCATCAACCCAAAATCATAGGCTGGTGGATAAGAGAGACAAACTTCTTCTTGTCACTAGACACTCATTTGTTGAAGTAATACATGTGTTGTAAACATAAAATTCATGGTGACAGGTACGAACGGCTAAACGAAAATCCCTCAGCCAACGTGTCACCGCAATATGAAAAAAGTCTCGTGCTTTGTTTTTTCAATAAAATGCTCAATAGAAAATCTTTGCTCTCAATGGGAAAACATTGCACATTCTTTGCCTGTTTGTCAATTTATCCAACATGAATTAGCTAAAACCTAACCAATCAAAGCGGGCTGATGATCTTTGAATATGAGTGCTATCAAAGAAGAAACCTCCGTACAATATTCAAAAAGGTGATCAACTGAATTTTACAGTATCAAAGTGCTACGTGAACTTAAGATTGAGGAATTACCATAGTAAGCTTTGAGGTAATTGGGATTAAATCCATCAGGTATGATATCTGCATGCCTCTGTGCAGGCATTTCTGGTTCGTTGCCATCAATTTCCATGTCCTCCGCACAATTCTCAGCTTCCTCTTGATTCATCTCTCAATCGTACACCTGTCGTCCAATCAAATCCACCGCATTACACTCAAAAAGCTCGCCATCAGCATCATTCGCAACAATGAGGCTCGAAAGCAGCAAAATCAGGTTATTGACACTGAAACCAGAGCGATCAGCCCAGTAATCGCCCAGTCGGTCCAATACGACCGATATACACATCGGTCAACAAACAATACCGCGTGGAATGCGCTTCCAGCTAGCTTAACTGCGCGAAATCAGACACCGAACCCCGATTCGAACTCAAATGAATCCACAGTCAGCGATCAAATAATTTGTCTACAGAAAATTCAACGAAACTCCAGTGACGTCTGAAACAATCCCGGAATTCCACTACTCACATCGCCCGGACACTAAACAAACATCTCAGATTTCGCAAGAACATTTGCTCCCGCGGCTACCGTACGAGGAAATCCACTCGAAGGAAAGCACGAGGAAATCCACTCGAAGGAAAGCACACCGAAACCCCGCACTTGAACAACAGGGAGAATTAGCAAAACCTACGGGGAAAGAAAAAGAGTGATGTCGGCGCGCAAAACAGCGACGATCTCCTCCCTACGGTGTGAGATTTCGCAGATGAAGTCGCCGGCGACGGCGGCGGGAGGAGGGCGGCGGCGATTGGAGCCGGAGGAAGGAGGAGCGTGGGCGCGGGGGGCAAGGAATCTGACGATGGCGGGAGATTTGGGGGCAGTGGACTTCGAAATGGCGGGAAAAGCCTTTTTATATTGTGCCGATGAAAAGAGACAGAGCGGGTTGCCCTAAACAAAATAAAAAACAAATGAAAAAATACCACCAAAAATCCAAAATTACGATATTTGTGACAAATTTACCCTTAAATCTTTTTTTTACCTGAAAAATCTCAAACTATATTACTTGTGATAAATTTTTCTTGAACCTTTTTTTGTGACACGAAAAATCCCGAACTATGCCACTTGTGCTAAAGTATTTACAGAGTAAATGTGTTACAAGTGACATAATTTTGAGTTTTTCATATAAAAACAAAGTTCAGAGTAAATTTGTCATAACTAATATAGTTTGGAATTTTCGTGTCACAAAAAAAAGTTCAGAGTAAATTTGTCACAAGTGATATAGTTTGAAGATTTTGGTTGTATTTTCCCAAAATAAATATATAGATTGAATGAAAGAAAAATCGAAAACATATAATTTGTATTATTTTAATAAACGAGATTAACAGACCAAAAAAAATAAAAAAAATAAACGTGATTAAACTCTTGTACAAGGAGAAAACTATAAATTGAAGGCTATAATCTACGAGGGATCAAATATTTGTACGAAAATTATTTAAATGATAGAAGGATAAGATGTACTCATTGGAGAAATTTGGTATGTGAGAGACATATCTGATTTCATTTTAGAGAACCCCGTATTACATTTAATCTTGTCCATTATATAAGAACACGAGAATTAATAGGCAAAGACCTTTTAGTTATTTTATCTTATAAAAATGAAATGATGATAGTAATTGGTATAAAGTATAGAACATGGACAAGTAGCCGTAGATAAATGAGTGAACCAGATGTGTTTATTTTACATAAAACTTGAGATTTTGAAAATATTTTTTGAAAAACGATTGTTTCTATCACTCGTGAAATTAAATGAATGAAAAATATATTTATCGTCCACGAAAATAGTTAAACATAAATTATTATTGATAATGAAAATATTTTTTGTTGACTAATATTTTAAAGAGATATTGAATTTTTCACTAAACATCATGCGCCATTATCACCCTTTTGAGAGAGCCATCCAAATGATAGCCGTCCTCTATTTTTTAATTTCCAATTAAAGGACACAATAGTTTCCATTATGAAAGCAAGTGCTGCAATTGTCCCGGATGTTTGACAAGCACCTAACTTTACACTGCATAAATAAGGATAATAGCACAAATGATCCATAAAATTTAGTTCAATGTGTAATATCCTCCATGTACCTTTAATATATGCAACGTAGTTCTTGAATTTTGGCCCAACATGCGATGTCGTCCTTAGACCTTTAATTTATTTAATGCAATCCTTGAGTAATTAGCGAATGTTCAATGCAATCCCTAAACTATATAAAAATGGTTAAAAGATCAAGGATGGCGTTGCATATTAGACCAAAATTCGGTGATCACATTGAATAAATTAAAAATCTACGGACCATATTGCATATTGGACCGAAGTTTAAGGATCACGTTAAACAATTTAAAGATTCAAGAATGACATTGCATATTACACTAAAATTCAGTGGCCACATTAAATAAATTAAAAATTCACGGACTATATTGCATATTGGACCGAAGTTCAAGGATCACGTTAAACAAATTAAAGATTTAAGAATGGCATTGCATGTTATACTAAAATTTGAGGACTATTTGTGCTATCTTCCGATGCAACCTGCGCATTTTTTGCCGGCCTCTCTTCGTGGGAGAGAGAGAGAGAGTGAGGGAAGAACCAAGAATTATGTTAATTAAGCACAGTGCCCCAACCCGATCGAAATCGCTAACATAGTGGGCGCTCTGCCTCGCAGCTTTTTAAAATAATTTATGCACAGTGAATCGGTTCCACACGTTCTTTGTTTGAACTTGAAGGAAGTCGAAAACAGACAAGAGAATGAAGACAGAATAACAATGATAATATAATAATCCCGACAAAAAAATTAATGATAGTATAAAAAAATCAGGACGGAGATTAATAAATTAATTCATCCCAAATCGAATCCATGGATCCTTTGACCAGCAAAAGTCGATGCAAGAGCGCAGAGAAGGGATCTGGCTACGCTATACATCAAATGCATGAAAGGAAACGCTTTGTAAATTCGGACTTAAAATCTGACCAAAAAAAAAATTCGGACTTAAAAAAGGTTTTTTTGGCTTCATGTGATCATCCCATTATAGGCAATTAGGCATATGTATATGACAGAAAATCGATAAAAAGGGGTTTGATGGTGATTTACACAACAAAAATGAAAATACATAAATAAGTCAGTGCGTTGAAAAGTTACTTATTTTGAATTTGTTATGTACTCTACTTGACAATTTATCTATGAATTAGTCAGTGACGTAGAAGAGAACTATGTTTCTTGAAAATTTCTCTTTTCGAGAAAACGAACTTTATGAAAGTAATATCTAACAATAAAAAAATTCCTTTAATATACATGAGAAATCTATAATAAACAAAACTAGACACATGAAATTGTTAATTATGGCAAGTAGATTATATATAGATATTGAAAAACTAAAAAATAAGGAAAATAAAATTTGGGATCACCACTTTAAATTGTAATTGAATGATTGAGGATAATTTTGTCTTTTTTTTTTTGTGAAAACTTGGTGAATTTAGTCATATAGGGGTGGAAATACCACCACCCACATATGCGAATTTTGTCCTTTTGATAACTAAATCTTACATGGAGATAGAAAAATCGAAAAAAAGAGGAAAATAAATAAGTTTGGGGTCACCACTTTGAATTGCAATTGAATGATTAAGGGTGATTTTATTTTCTTTTGGTAAAAGTTGGGTGATTTTGTCGTATAAAGAGTGGAACCAGCGTCGCTTTTGGTAACTAAATCCTACATAAAAACAGAAAGCACTAGAAAAAAGGTAAATAAATATGGGTCCATCACTTTAAATTACAATTGAACGATCGAGGACCATTTCGTCCTTCTGACGAAAGCCAAGTGAATTCAATGATATAGGGGGTGGAAATAGTGCCACCCAAAAGATATTGCGCCTATTCATATACACGAGCATTTTGTCTTCTAGGTAACTAAAGCCTACGTAGAAACCAGAAAAACTGAAAAAAGGGTAAAGTAAGGTTGCGTTTGGGAACACTTTGGGGGAAAAGTTTTTAAGAAAATGCAAATGACTTTGAGCTAAAAGGGTTTTCCGAAATGCAAGTAGTGTTTGGTAATGTGTATTTTAAAATCACGTTTGAAAGCAACTTTGGTCTAAATACCGTTTGGTAAAAATTAATTTTGTGAACGACTTTTGCTAATTATTTATAAAAAAAAATTCAGCAAAAAACACAACCACTGTCGGCGGGCCGAAATGGCTGTCGGCCACCCTCCGCCGGCCAACCTCCGACGGTCAGATCTAGCCGCCGGCCAGCCTCACCTGAGGTCGCCCGACCTCAGGCGAGGCTGCACCGTCGCCTGAGGGTCACGCGACCCTCAGGCCGCCTCGCCTGGGTCGCCGACCTCCGGCGACGCCGCCTAGGGGTCGGTCGACCCTCAGGCGGCAGTGGCCGGACCTCTCAGGCGGCGGTTGTTGGCCGCTGGTTTGGTTCGTGGGGAAGATGAACGGTGCCAGACGATGGCAAAATCAGAAAATCAAAAAATAGATGAGGGTAGTTTCGGAAGAAATTTTTTTTACTTACCCGGGTACTATTGCTTACCGAAAAAGCTGAAGGCCCAAGGCAGCCTAAGACCTGCCTTGGGCTTTCAGCCTTCACAAGGCCAACTTTGGCTCAATGGGGCTTCAAAAAAAATTTGCCAAACACTAAATTTTAGCTTAAAGGACTTTAGGTGCCCAAAGTGGCTTTAGGTGCCCAAAGTGGCTTCCCAAAGCCAACCCCAAACGCAGCCTAAATAAGTTCGGGGCGATTGAGGACGGTTTTGTCTTTCTGGTAAAAATTGGGTGGATTTTAGTCAAATAAGGAGCGTGGCCAAAGAAAAAAGGCCAAAAAAAACAAAATAAAATAAGAAAAGTAAAAAGGGAAAGGGGAGAGGAATCGCAGCTTGGCCCGGTTCGGTCTTCTCAAAATAAAGGAAGGGGTAAAAGTCATCGGGTTCCCCATTATCCTAAAGCTAATTATCAAAGCCCGTCGTAGTCCTCGAATCTCGGGTTTCGTCCCACGGGACTCGCGGCGCACGTCCTCACATGAACCGTTAACGAAATTTGCTAATTGAGAAACACGGTAGTAATATTCTATTCTATCTCATCATGTCTACGAAGGGGAGCCCATCTTTTTCCTTTTTTTTAAAGGAAAAATGACTCAAATAGTTTCTTAATTTCGGCTCGACGTGCAATATGATTTCTAAACTTTTAATTTATTCAATGTAATTCATGGACTTTTAATACATGTTCAATTTTACTCATGAACTATATGAAAATGTTTAATATAGTTCATGAATTTGAATTAACGGCATGATTGCATTGAACATTTTCGTATAGTTAACACGTAACAAAAGTTTATAGATCACATCGAACAAATTAAAAGTACATGGACCAAACTGAACATTAGCATAAAGTTCAGGGACTATATTTAGCAAATTAAAAGTTCAAGGATCAAATTACACATTAAGTAACAATTCAGAGACTATTTATGTCATTATCTATTTTTTTTTACGATAAAGAGCGTAATCTCCACAATTACGTGCAAATCGCTTCGTAGCAAACCCTCCACCATGCCGGCACATTGCGGCACGACGAACCCCCCAATACCGAGCAATAACGATTCGCGACGTGGGTTTTTATATCTCCTATGGCAGTGATCGCTCTATTTTCTTTTTGTATCCGACGGATTTGACTCATAAAAAATATAAATTTCCATAAAATTTATCGAGACACCGAGATGATCACCATCAGCAGTACCGTACCTAGTTTGGAATTTCGATCACTTTTTTTTTTTAAATATGGTCGTCAATTTAGATCGCTCTAGTCGCGGAATTTTTAGTAAAAGGTAGATCCGGGCAGCGCTGGTCCCCAGTAATTACCGAAGCTTTTGGTAGGCCCAAAAGATGTAATAATACCAAACAGCCCCCCCCAGCGGCCACTAGCGAACGTGTCCTGTCCGTCGGCGACTATAAAAGCTACTGCACGAGCTCTTTCGGTCTCTTCCTCTAATCGCCGCCGCCGCCGCCGCCGCCGCCGCGGACAGCCGCTTCTCGACAAACGTCGCTCCGCTGTCACTGACTTCCCCTCTCTCTCTCTCTCTCTCTTTCTTTCTCTTTCTCTGCGCTGTCTTCTTCTTCATCGACTTTTACTCTCTTCAGAGCTGCTCGTTACTCTCCTTAGATAACCTCCGCTTGCAAAGCTTCGTCTGGACTCTTCTCCGTTGTCCTCCTCCTCAATTCCTCCCTACACCCACCGACAGAATCTCAATCTCTCTCTCGCCACCGAGGGAGTCGCCGGAAATGCTGCGGCCGTGGGCCTCAGCCGGCGGCGTCCTGTTCCTCGCCGCCGCCGTGCTGCTGTTGGCCGGCGTGTCGGCGGCGGCGGATGAGGTCGTCACGTGCTCCGGCATAGTCCCGATGAGCGACCGCGCGGACAGGATCTCCATCGCGGACTTCGGCGGCGTCGGCGACGGGCGGACGCTGAACACCAAGGCGTTCAGGGAGGCAGTGTACCGGATTTGGCACCTGGCCCGGCCCGGGGGAACGCTGCTGTACGTGCCTCCAGGGGTGTACTTGACGGAGTGCTTCAACCTCACGAGCCACATGACGCTTTACTTGGCCGGAGGCGCTGTCATCAAAGCCACTCAGGTAGCTTCAGTTTTCACGGTTTGGTACCAGTAGCAGAAGCTTATGCTTTGTTTTATCTGGAAATTACGCGAGTGAAATTAAAATGATACAGGGTGTGAACTCGCTGAAGAAATAATTAGAGCGATGTCTCATGTTTACGACGAACAGTTCTTGTGTGGTTTGATTGGTTCGTAACGTGGGGAGTCTGTGTGCGTAAAGGGCAATAATTTGGGTATCCGATGAAAGGAGATGCGAGTTCTGTGGTTCAGACCCGCATTTGCACCTGCAGATGTTAATTTTTATTTTGCGAGTATTCCCATGTATTTAATAGTTTGACCCACCATGCTTGTGCTCGTGTCCGATGCAGACATTGTTTATCTTGGTACGGCGTTTTCTGTAACTTCACAGAGATGGTTGTGCCAATATATATCATTTAAGAGATAAAGGTCTGGTGCAACTTGGTGGGTCCTGAGATGGGGCTTACATTAAATAAAAGAGATTGGTGGGAGGATTGATAGCACGCATTCGACTTTGGGTAGGAAAAATTTCGACGGTTGGGGAGCTGATCATGTCAAGTACTTCGTTCTGTAATCTAGGAAAATACGATGGCATAGATTCAACATTGATAGAGAAAATAGTCTCCCTGTCATGTGCTCTGGCTATTTTAAGTTCCATGCTCCACTGGCTTTTGTGGACCTAAAGGACAAGCATCATGTGCAGTATTCAAACTTGTGTGGGCTCCATTGACCCAAGCATATACGAAAGAGAGGCATTGCACCAATTTATTTTTTCTGTCTTTGTAATTTATAGTGAATGGTGAAGGAAACTCGACCACATGCTGGTTTGCAGATCGAGTAAGCTCCTTAGTGTATGTGAATTGCATTTCAAAACATACCTAGTGAGATGGCATGAAGCATGGTGGTGAGGAGTCGAACTTGTCTTGTCTTCGTAACTAGCCACTTCCTAAACCACTATTCCACTCCATGCGGGGAACAGTGCTTGAGGCCCTGAAGTGTTTGTATGTAATGAGAATTAATACATCCATGTGCCTCAACCACTATTTTTCTTTAAATGCTTCTCGTGGACTTGTCCTGGTTACAGTCTGATCTTTTTTAAGCTCTTTGGAATTTATAACCCTCGTGCTGCATAGCACAGAGTTAGTAATCAAGAGCACACGATGTAGAATCAAGCTTGAATACTCTACACAACCATACTTGCGTCCCTTGGCCATTCTTGATTTTGTCTATTCTTATCCTTCTTCAGGATACTTCGAATTGGCCACTAATTGCACCATTGCCGTCTTATGGAAGAGGCAGGGAGCACCCTGGTGGAAGATATATGAGCTTCATTCATGGAGATGGCCTTCAAGACGTGATAATCACTGGTAGGTATCGCAAGCAATGTGATTTAACAACAGAACTTGAGTGTGTACTAGATGATTCTATCTCAACCTTAGAGCATCTTATGAGAATGATCCATATGAACTCAAGCTCCAATGAGAGAGGCTGTCATAGTTACTGCAGTTTTGCAATTTCCGTTGCGAACTAGGGGACATTATGTCACCAAGTCCCGGCTTGCTGCTTTGAGTTGTCTCAACTAGTTTGCTTCTCTTTATTTTTGCTAGCACTAGTTGTTTTACTTAGCCGAATGGAGTTGTTCTGATGGAGAGTAGTTTTGGTATAGTCTACAACTATTGCAGATTTATCCGGCATGGCTTGGATGTTATCGTCTGAGCAATTACTTTTACATTAGTTTTTTTTTTACTCTTTCCAATTGAATGCACTTGGAGATCGAGTCATTTGTTTGACTATTGGTTGAGTTGGGATCTCATACCAAAAATTGGGTAAGGTACACAAGTTCTGCCACATCCCTAGAGCCATCACTTGTTCATTGTCATGAACCTGTCGTACTACTTGGAATAAAAACGTCCACCTGTTGAGATGGAAGTAACATCTGCTAGCTTATTTCTGAATTTTTTTATGAATGACACCTAAATGTATTTGACTAGTTTGACAATTGTTTGTGTAGGTGAGAACGGGACAATAGATGGCCAAGGAGATGTCTGGTGGAATATGTGGAGGCAGAGAAGTCTCAGTTTTACCAGACCAAATCTTATCGAATTGGTTAATTCCAGAGACATCATAATTTCCAATGTGGTTTTCCAGAACTCTCCTTTTTGGAATATTCATCCCGTTTATTGTAGGTATGTGAAGCTTATTTTTGTAGTACATTGAAGTTCATAGGTTCCGAAACTTGAGCGTACCGTAATTACTTGGTTGACATGGGTACTTTCGACACTAATTTTGGTACTTGCCCAATTCTTCTTGCAGTAACGTGGTTGTCCGTAATGTGACCATATTAGCTCCACTGGACTCTCCCAACACAGATGGGATTGATCCAGGTAACCTTTATGATGAGACTTGACCTGTTATCCCGTGTATCTTTTGTATTTGAAAGTCGTTAATTCAAAACTGAGCTACGGTGTTTGACTGGGAAGGACTGTTCTACTGTTTATATTGAACGAACTGTGCTCTGGAGTCTGATTCATTAAATTTAGCTCATGCCACTAGTTTGACTACTGTTGGGAAGAGTCTCTGGGATGAAAATTTTGGTATACTAATTTGATTATGCTGTGTTGTTGTTTTGGTAGTTTTGTATGTAAATCTTAAGTCAGTTCTTTTCTCATTAGACAATTTTAGAAAACTAGGAGTTGAAAAAGTACCATCAAGCAGCAACTTTGCAGGCGATTGTTGCTTGTATCTTACCTCGCTTGCGCATTCTTTCATTAAACATTGAACTTAAGCAGAGACTTGACTTTGCGCCTACATATGAGTAGCTATGAATTTGCTCCCTCATGTTGAAAATTTCTTATTGACTTGCTAAATTTATTCCTTCTTTTCTCTACGACCCGCTGATACAGATTCAAGCTCAAATGTCTGCATAGAGGATTCGTACATATCTGTTGGAGATGATCTTGTCTCGGTGAAAAGTGGGTGGGATGAGTATGGTATTGCCTATGGTCGCCCAAGCTCCAATATTACCATCCGCAGATTAACAGGATCATCCCCATTCGCCGGTATTGCAGTAGGAAGTGAAACCTCTGGTGGGGTAGAGAATGTCCTGGCTGAAAACATTAACTTGTACAAAGTGGGTGTTGGAATCCATGTGAAAACAAATACCGGGAGAGGGGGTTTCATAAGAAACTTAACCTTCTCCGATGTCTACGTGGAGACTGCAAGAAAGGGGATAAAGATTTCAGGCGATGTTGGAGATCATCCCGACGACAAGTACGACCCAAATGCTCTTCCGGTTGTGAAAGGCATCTTGATAAAGGATGTGTGGGGAACAAATGTTCAACAGGCAGGTCTCATACGAGGCATAAAGGACGCCCCTTTCACCGGCGTTTGCCTTTCTAATGTCAACCTCCGCGGCAAGCTGGGGCCGAGAGAAGATCCTTGGTTGTGCTCTGATGTGAGCGGGGCTGCCTTCAAGGTGAGTCCATTCCCTTGTTCAGAGCTGACTAGCGTCTCTCAAAGCGCTTCGTGTGCTATCTACTCTTGAAAATCTTGTAACTAGCTTGATTTGAATGAAGAAATTGAAGTTGCCAGCATGCTGTGTTATTGTAACCCTTTTGGATTTCCAGCGCATGCTTAGACTAAAATTATGACTATATTCTTTCAAATCTGTTCATCACCGATTCCGCTTATGTCGGAACTTGAGTCCCAAGCAAAACTTTTCTTGCCAGCTCTGCCGTTACAATATATAAATGATCATCACTGCCGACCAGCATTGGCAGCTCACCCAGAATAACCACCACTAGCATCCTCATTAATGACGAGGTGGGTGACAGGGATTTGATGTGGTATTTTCGGTGTTGTTTGTACCCACGAGAAATGTTAGGTATGTAAAACTTTGTAACCAAAATTCGTTCATAACGTGATATGAGAACCTAATCAATTCCCCACCCAACAAGATAAATTCATTCGCTTTTCAATACTTTTGCCAATTTGTACTATTAGCAGCGTTGAGTAGCGAAGACAATGATTGGGATTGAATGGGACGAGATGGGATATAGAACGTGGGGGACTTGTCATGTCCTACATCTTATTTGATCATAGCCCAGGCTGGAATGACTTCCAAAAGAAGAAGAAACCCTATTCTTTGATGGGGTCAAAATTGATCGTCGCTTTGGCGATTGCCATTTCCGCGGCGACCTCCACAGCCGGATTGCCTGACCATCAGCACCACCGTGGTAGAAACAAGTTTGGCTTGAGGGTCAACCACAAGCCACAAATCCGATATACCACGTCGACGAGTGACGATAACTGTGGATGTCGCCATTGCTGTGGGGTGCGCTCATCACTGAGTGGTCATGATGGCCCGATTTGCCTAGACTTGGCCACTGCGCCTTTGACATAGAACAAAACTGTCAGGCGACCACCGAACCGCGGTCGACAATGGCACCATGATGGCACCACAGAGTAGCAAGGCAATTTTCGTATATGCTTAGTTACTTCTTTTTGTTTTCTATAATTTTCAATCAAAACTAGGTGGGATAAAATTATCTTGCTTTCTTTAGGATAAATCCAGTTGATCACGTTGAAGGCAGGCGTGTCTCGAAACGCCGGATATGATAAATTTTATCCTATCTGGCCTCATATCCTGGCTGCCAAACACACCCTTAGAGTCCGAATAACTATTCCATCACAGTCCTATTCTAGTCTTGCTGTCAAAATGCATGAATCAATGCTCTGTCAAGATGAAAATGATTCGAACGTCTCTCCATGTTAAATGGCAAGAGAGTGCAACAAATTCTACGATGTTGATTTGGACGAGTGCTAACATGCTATGCATATATGTAGGAAACTTAAAAGCATATAACCTAAGCCGAAGTCCATGTAAAACCAAACTCTAACCTTCATTACATCATCATCAGTCTCTTCAGAAACATTTGAAAACATCCTCAACTTCATGAAGATACAGATCGCCTGCATCCTCACAGTGACGATGATCACGATGATGACAAGCCTTTCGCACTCTTCTCTCTCTCTCTCTCATCGCTGGAAAGAAGCGTGAAGTGGGAGCGGCACTTCCTCTTGCTTTCAGCAATTAACATGAACATTATTCTTGAAAAATAATCTCCTCTTAAAGAATCAGCAAATTATGATTTAGTGACATTAGCGACATTGAACCCAGCACATATCATCCATGCTGTGCTAAAACGACAGTGACAACGGTTTGCCATCTAAATCCTGTTAAAACTCCGACGTGCTCCACCATATTTTTCATCTGATCTTCGTATGTTGAGGGCGGATTTGCACGCTGAAAAGCAATTACTAGAAAGAAGTAAGTTTAATTTTTGGTATTTAGCGGACGGCCATAAAAAATTTAATTAGTGCACAAGCACTCAAACCTCAAAATAAACTTATGGTGCACAAAGTTTTTTGTGAATCAAATGCAAGTAAAAATCCGATTCAGAAAATCGAGAAGGAGACTATCCGACCGGCGTAACGGGGAGTCTCTATTTTATCACAGGGTGAAACTCGCAGTTCATCGAAAGAGGGACTGCAGTGATATACCTTATTGCATTCACCGAATATTACGCACGCGAATACATTTGGATCATATCGGCCTACAATTTATTATCGAAGAAAAAGCTTCATTTATTATTTTGAGCATACCATTATCCAAAATGAAGTCACAGATATAAACTCGAAACTATCTTTGAGTGGTCTTAAAAGGCAATTACTATTGATCTTAGCTGGTTTTTTTTGTCATTTTCCTCTTTTCTCTGTTGGCATTGTTGACAAAGTGAAGAGACTCAAAAAGCATTAATCAACCCTAAAGGAAAGTTTATGTAGGAATACTATTACGTATATCCGATGAGCTGCTAAGAGCAGCCATCGACAACTCATTGAAGCATTTTGCTACTCAAACTAAGAATAACAATGGAATAAATACAGCTTTTCTGAGTCCTCTCATGTCTCATCAGCTTGGAACCCATGCCAGCCTTTGTCTGAAACTGATAACTCAAACGTTGTTAGAACCAAAAAACAAGAGCAAGATGAAAAGCTAGTAATTACCTGCGATGCACCTAAAAAATGCAGGGTGAGTAGTAAGGCTTGTCTTCGGCCTGAACATGGCTAGAACATTAGTCACTCTCCCCAAGGACCTCAGTTTCCACCGCGAGAAAGTGAGAAATCAATGAACGGTATGCGAGAGCACACGCCACGGATTGCATCCGGCCAAAAACTCCGTCGCCGAACATGCGAAATACGGAAGCCCTTGAAGGAGAGTGAGCAATGCTGAACCATCGCACGCAAGCTTTTTTCACCGGCTCGATCAAGATACATTCTTTGCACTCACCCCAAAGACTTCCGACCATGCGATCTTTTTTAACTAATCAGACCGGCCATGGTCGGAAGGCTTTGAGGGAGAGTGCAAAGTACAGAAATGCCTTGGTTTCAACAACTCCCTCAAAACTACGATCTCGAACGATAATACTGCAAAAGCAAGACAAAGCTTGTTCGCTCTCCCCCAAAGGCTTCTACTTCTAAGCCTTTGAATTTCATATCAAAACCAAAAGTGAGACACAGGATCGGAAGCCCTTGAGGGAGAGTGAGCAACCCAATTTGCCTTGGGAAAAAACCTTCACTTCGAGCATCTTTATCTTGCTCTATGCTTTTGATCCTGAGGAAATAGGATTGGCGGAGAACCCCATTTTATAGTGACAAAAAAAGGCCACAAGAAAATGTGGAGAAAAATAGGTGGCCATCATAGTGGGATCCCCATATCTTGGCTCTTGACTTTAGTGGCAAACCAGATCCTCTTTGCTTCCAAGTAGGTCTTTTATAATCTATATATAAAAGTAGGTCATCGTGCATGGATAAAGATTGGAAATCAAAATGTGCTTGACACTTGTGCAGACATAGACATTTGAAGCCCTAGGGAAAAGGTCAAGATGAGTTCGCGATCAAATCCAAATTGATTGTTTCGAGTAGGATTTCATGGGTTGACATGAACATGAATAACACAAACCCTAAAATTCGATAATTAGTGTATTGAGAAATGGAGTTGTGTTTCTATTTTCGTATCATGTCGTGACGTATCGTACATAAGAGTATATATGCCAATCAAATGAGGTTTTGTCGGATGAACTTGGATTTGCCAATTTCCTTTTGGGATCAACTCGTGTTACCTTGTAATTGTTATGTTGCATCACGCTAGGAATGTCTCATGCACACACCTTGAAGGTTTATTCTAAATGCACAACAATGTATATTGTTAAATAAATAAAATTAACATATACTCCAATCCTCTTAACTTTTTTATGGGATTTTATCGTTTTCTTGTATCATGCAATGTCATATCGAGAACTCTAAGTCCACGAAAGTACAATTCCCATTTATAGATAGCACATAAAAAAAAGTGAGAAATGATAAACAAGAGGAATGAGGCAATGTCACCAAAAGCATTGGCAAAGTTAGTTTTTTTTTTTTAACTCATTTCGAAAATTATTAATCAAGATATATGGAGAAAAGTTGAAGAATGAAAAAAGGAAAAATGAGAAAAGTGGAGAGATGAAAAATGAGGCAAGTGTCACCAAACCCCATCTAAAGCTAGCTTTCACTTATAGAGTATTTATTTATAATATGGACATTTTCTGGTGTACCAAATAATTTCGGTATTAGTAAGAAAAACCCAAAAATCAACACTACGTGTTAAGAGGATTTTCAAGTCAAAAGTTATCAAATACGGTGGAGAGAATAGCAAAGGAAGTTCGCGGTTTGATTGATTAGATTTTCAACTCGGAAAAATCTCAATTCAAATCAAACTTTGATATAGGGATTTCGTCTAAACTATTAATGCCCATATATACATAATGTGCTTGATATTAACTTTAGACTATTTACTTCTAGTATTAGACAAAACATCAACAAAAGAATTTTTCCATAAACTATATGACAAACACATAAGTTACAAATGTAAGAACACATGTGTAATAGTAAGATTCTGCTATTTAAATTATATCCATCACATATGAAATGCACTAAATAATGACATATAACGTTTATCGATTATATTTATCGAAAATTCATGCGCAACACGAAACAGTTGACAAGAATGAAGAACATTTAAATTCGTATTCGAATGCTTTGTATATCATGAATCAACTTTTCAACCACGATTGATCTACTTTATATCTTCAAAATGAAAGAACATTTAAATTCGTATTCGAATGCTTTGTATCTCATGAACCAACTTTTCAATCACGATCGATCTACTTCACATCTTCAATAATTGATCTAGTCTCCATCTAAGTAGGTAAGTAATTGAAGACTTAGGTTGCCCGATTCTTGCGCCCAATCTGGGGCCCTACATGAACCCTCAACAGATGGGCAATAATTACTACCTTTTCTTTTGGTTAATCGAGAATAATGCAACTTATCTTAGGCATATGAATCTTATCCACATTACTATTATTATTTGCACGTCAACGCAAAGGGAAAATTCCAAAATTGACATTCCACATTTGCCAAATCCTACTTTTTTTTCCTATCCCTTTTGCTTTAAATCTCGACACCCAATGGCGAATCTTCCAATTGGATTAAAATAAATAAAGAAACGTGCCTTAACAGTTCTCACACATGTCGTAAAAGAAAAACCTTTTCTTTCTTGTATGGTGGCGACAACTTCCTCAAACATTCTTGTCGTTCGGAGAAGGCAAGAGACATATGGTAAAAGTTAGCATTTTGACACCTGATTATGATCAATTCTGGCCATTTACATAGTCTGGTTAGAAAGCACGGCGAAGTATTTTTAAGAACCATTGAGGTTTGCTCTAGTGGCCACCATTCCTAGAGGAGATGGGGAGTTGGACTTCCTACCTTCTCAAGGAGACTAGGGGTGGGGACGTTTAGTTTCAAATATAGGTTTTGATTCTCACGCTCTGCAAAGAGATATGACAAAAGTCTAAAAGTGAGTTGATGGTTAGAATATGATAGATTGAAAAAAAAGTATTTTGGGTAAATGGATGTAGTAATTACAAAGTGATCAAAAGATAGGGTCACTAGCTTAGATTTATTTAGGGGTGAGAAGTAGAAACGCAGATAACCTAGCTATCTTTAAAAATAAAATAAGTATTTTCTGTATATAACTAATTGGGGTTTGGGGTTTAGGGAATCGCAACCTGAAATCTAAGTTCGAACTAAACCCCATCATAGGATTTTCCTAAATGGGACCCAAAGCTCACCCCCATAACCTTGAACCCTAAAATGTAAATTATAGCCCCGTTTTGATGAGATGAGTTCTCAATTTATCTACGCTAGCCGCCATCTCCACTTTGTTTGGTAATTCAGGTTAGATGGAAAAGGGATGACAAAGGACAAAAAAGGAAATGGAAGGAAAAAACAATTGAATGGAAATTTTAATATCCCATGTTATCTAGAGGTGATTGGTTTTCGGGTGGAGCGGTTCCAAGACCAAGATTGAGTCCGAAACTTGGAACCTATTTTGCATGTCCCGGTTTCGAAAAATGGAACTGGGAACAGAACCCGGTTATACTTGGAACTTGCTTGGAACCAAATCGATTGGTTCTCAGTTCTACCCAAAAACATGATTTTTCTTGTAAAATTCACGTAGTTGATATTATGTATTATTTGCTTAGCCTAGGACTTATGAAGTCTTGTTAGTTGTGTGATCTTGTATGCCTATGTGAAACCCCAAGTCATGAGAAAATATACAATGATTTGCGAGCACCAAGTCAACAGTTGATGAGGCGCGCTTATTTACTCAACTCCAACTATAACTTGACACATGGACATTGATTTGGAATCATATTAAAAAACTAAAAGATATGATTTTTCCCTCTCTTCCTCCTCCATCCAGCCACCCTTGAGTCAGCCATCCATGGAATCCAGTTCGGCGTCTCCACCACCCAAGTGATCGATGGGACTCCTCAGCCCCATGCCGTTAGTCGTCGTGTGTGAACGAGCCATTGTCGTCGCTCGCGGCCGAGGCACAAGGGCTCAAGATTTGGAAGTTCGGCCGGGCCAAATCTAGAGGCACCGGCCATTTGATTATGCTATGTGGGTATATTGGCAGTTTTGCATGTAAATCTCAAGTCAGTTCTTTTCTTATTAGACAACTTTAGAAAACCAGGAGTTGGAAAAAGTACCATCAAGCAGCAATTTAGCAGGCGAGGATTGCTTATATCTTACCACGCATGTTCTTTCATTAAACATTGAACTTAAGCAGAGACTTGACTTTGCGCCTACATATGAGTACCCTCATGTTGAAGTTTTCTTATTGACTTGCTAAATTAATTTCTTCTTTTCTCTGCGACCCGCTGATAGAGATTCAAGCTCAATGTCTGCATAGAGGATTTGTACATATCTGTTGGAGATGATCTTGTTGTTAGTGGTCTGCCCTAGGAATCAATTAAGGTTGATACTTTAATATTAGTTGTGGATTAGGTTGTGTCGGAAAATCGACCTT
Source organism: Syzygium aqueum (assembly GCA_031216185.1). Lineage (NCBI taxonomy): Eukaryota > Viridiplantae > Streptophyta > Magnoliopsida > Myrtales > Myrtaceae > Syzygium > Syzygium aqueum. The sequence goes on along the minus strand of CM062235.1, from coordinate 6,091,911 downwards.
CACTATACTTAAGTAGTCATAATGTCTTGCTAGAGACCGCTTATGACTTGTGGACCAAAAAGAGTTTTGAGCACACTGCTAATGTTTAGTGAACCTAAAGGGTCGTACACAATAGCGAACGGACTTAATATTTTCTGTGCGCCTTAATCTACTTAAGAAATAGATTTTAATTTATTATCTTATTTAAATTATCTATGCGGTCGTGCGTGTTATAAGATAACGATTAAACGTACGATTAAATGTGGATGGTTTGGCGGGCCCAAATCGCCCGACCCACTTCTTTTAATTCCGCTGGATAATGAGGCTGTATAAATAGATAGAGAATCGTTCTCTGTCTAGGGTTTTTCGACAGAGTATCGAAAATCAAAGGCGTTCAAGAAAAAGGAACTTCAAGATCTTTCGCTGCACGTGGATCGTTAGAGAATTCCGTTCGTGTGTGTGGATACTGGTAGAGGCGCAATACTTGGGGCGCTAATCCAGACATAATCAGCTGCCGATTTATCTTCGATCTGCAAAAGGTACGTTTCGAAATTCCTTTTCGATTTCAAATACACATGGATCTTGTCTAGGGTTCTATATTTCGCTGCGTTGTTTTTCATTGATGAACCCTACACTTGACGCGGTGAAAGGTGGGTGGGATGAGTATGGTATTGCCTATGGTCGCCCAAGCGCCAATATCACCATCCGCATATTAACAGGATCATCCCCATTCGCCGGTATTGCAGTAGGAAGTGAAACCTCTGGTGGGGTAGAGAATGTTCTGGCTGAAAACATTAACTTGTACAAAGTGGGTGTTGGAATCCATGTGAAAACAAATACCGGGAGAGGGGGTTTCATTAGAAACTTAACCTTCTCCGATGTCTACGTGGAGACTGCAAGAAAGGGGATAAAGATTTCAGGCGATGTTGGAGATCATCCCGACGACAAGTACGACCCAAATGCTCTTCCGGTTGTGGAAGGCATCTTGATAAAGGATGTGTGGGGAACAAATGTTCAACAGGCAGGTCTCATACGAGGCATAAAGGACGCCCCTTTCACCGGCGTTTGCCTTTCTAATGTCAACCTCCGTGACAAGCTGGGGCCGAGAGAAGATCCTTGGTCGTGCTCTGATGTGAGCGGCGCCGCCTTCAAGGTGAGTCCATTCCCTTGTTCAGAATTGACTAGCGTCTCTCAAAGCGCTTCATGTGATATCTACTCCTGAAAATCTTGTAACTAGCTTGATTTGAATGAAGAAATTGAAGTTGCCAGCATGCTGTGTTATTGTAAACCTTTGGGATTTCAAGCGCATGCTTAGAATAAAGCTATGACTATATTCTTTCAAATCTTTTCATTATCCATTCAGCTTATGTCGGAACTTGAGTCCCAAGCAAAACTTTTGCTACCAGCTCTGCCGTTACAAACTATGAATGATCATCACTGCCGACCAGCATTGGTAGCTCACCCCGAATAACTACCACTAATATCACCATTAATGACGAGGTGGGTGACAAGGATTTGATGTGGTATTTTCGATGTTGTTTGTACCCACGAGAAATGTTAGGTATATAAAATTTTGTAACCAAAATTCGTTCATAACATGATATCATAACGTAATTAATTCCCCACACAAGAAGATAAATTCATTTGCTTTTCAACCGAATAAATCAATACTTTTGCCAATTTGTACTATTAGCAGCGTTGAGTAGCGAAGACAATGATTGGGATTGGGATGGAATGGGACGAGTGGGATATGGGACGTGGGGGACTTGTCATGTCCTACATCTTATTTGATCATAGCTCAGGCTGGAATGATATAAATGACTTTAAAAAAAAAGAAGAAGAAAACACTATTCTCTGATGGGGTCGAAATCGACCGTCGCTTTGGTAATTGCCATTTCCGCGGTGACCACCACATTAGATTGCCTGACCATCGGCACCACTGCGGCAGAAAACAAGTTTGGCTTGAGGGTCAACCACAAGCCACAAATCCGATATACCATGTGGACGAATGACGATAACTGTGGATGTCGCCGTTGCTGTGGGGTGCGCTCACCACTGAGTGGTCGTGATGGCCCGATTTGCCTAGACTTGGCCATTGCGCCTTTGACATAGAACAAAACTCTCAGGCGACCACCGAACCGCGGTCGACAATGGCACCATGATGGCACCACAGAGTAGCAAGGCAATTTTTGTATATGCTTAGTTACTTCTTTTGTTTTCTATAATTTTCAATCAAAACTAGGTGGGATAAAATTATCTTGCTTTCTTTAGGATAAATCCAGTTGATCACGTTGAAGGCAGGCGTGTCTCAAAACGCTGGATATGATAAATCTTATCCTATTTGGCCTCATATCCAGGCTGCCAAACACACCCTTAGAATTCGAATAAGTATTCCATCAGTCCTATTCTAGTGTTGCTGTCAAAACGCATGAATCAATGCTCTGTCAAGATGAAAATGATTCGACGTCTCTCCATGTTAAATGGCAAGAGAGTGCAACAAATTCTACGATGTTGATTTGGACGAGTGCTGACATGCTATGCATACATGTAGGAACTTAAAAGCATAAAACCTAAGTCGAAGTCCATGTAAAACCAAACTCTAACCTTCATTAAATCATCATCGTCTCTTCAGAAACATTCGAAAACATCCTCAACTTCATGAAGATACAGATCGCCCATATCCTCACAGTGACGATGATCACTACGATGATGAGCCTTTCGCACTCTTCTCTCTCTCTCACTCTCTCTCTCTCTCATCGCTGGAAAGAAGCGTGAAGCGGGAGCGGCACTTCCTCTTGCTTTCAGCAATTAACATGAACATTTTTCTTGAAAAATAATCTCCTCTTAAAGAATCAGCAAATTATGATTTAGCGACATTAGCGACATGGAACCCAGCACAAGTCATCCATGCTGTGCTAAAACGACAGTGACAGCGGTTTGCCATCTAAATCTTGTTAAAACTCCAACGTGCTCCACCATATTTTTCATCTGATCTTCGTATGTTGAGGGCGGTTTTGCTCGCTGAAAAGCAATTACTGGAAAGAGTAGTTTAGTTTTTGGTATTTAGCGGATGGCCATAAAAATTTCATTCGTGCACAAGCACTCAAACCTCAAAATAAACTTATGGTGTGCAAAGTTTTTTGCGAATCAAATGCAAGTATAAATCCGAGTCAAAAAATCGAGAAGGAGACTATTCAACCGGCATAACAAACGGTCACTGTTTTATCACAGGGTGAAGCTTGCAGCTCAACGAAAGAGGGATTGCATTGATATACCTTATTGCATTCACCGAATATTACGCACATGAATACATCTGGATCAGATCGGCCTACAATTTATTATTGAAGAAAAAGCTTCGTTTATTATTTTGAGCATACCATTATCCAAAATGAAGTCACAGATATAAACTCGAAACTATCTTTGAGTGGTCTTAAAAGGCAATTACTATTGATCTTAGCTGGTTTTTTTTGTCATTTTCCTCTTTTGTCTGTTGGCATTGTTGACAAAGTGAATAGACTCAAAAAGCATTAATCAACCCTAAAGGAAAGTTTATGTAGTACTAGAAGAATACTATTACAAATATCTGATGAGCTGCTAAGAGCGGTCATCTACGAACTCATTGAAGCATTTTGCTACTCAAACTAAGAATAACAATGGAATAAATACAGCTTTTCTGAGTCCTCTCATGTCTCATCAGCTTGGAACCCATGCCAGCCTTTGTCTGAAACTGATAACTCAAACGTTGTTAGAACCAAAAAACAAGAGAAAGATGAAAAGCTAGTAATTACCTGCGATGCACCTAAAATATGCAGGGTGAGTGGTACGGCTTGTCTTTGACCAGAACATGGCTAGAACATTATTTACTCTCCCCAAGGACCTCAGTTTCCACCGCGAGAAAGCGAGAAATGAATGACTGGAATGCAAGGATTTCAGCACAGCCCCGTCACGGAGGTGGGCAAAATACAGAAGCCCTTGAGGGAGAGCGAGCAATGCCGAACCATATGATACATGGATTGATTGTTCGACGTCGATTGCACTATCTTTTTTCACCGGCTCGATCAAGACACATTCTTTGCACTCACCCCAAAGACTTCCTACCATGCGATCTTTTTTCACTAATCAGACCGGCCATGGTCGGAAGCCTTTGAGGGAGAGTGCAAAGTACAGAAATGCCTTGGTTTTAACAACTACCTCAAAACTACAACCTCGAACGATAATACTGCAAAAGCAAGACAAAGCTTGTTCGCTCTCCCCCAAAGGTTTCTACTTCTAAGCCTTTGAATTTCATATCAAAACCAAAAGTGAGACACAGGATCGGAAGCCCTTGAGGGAGAGTGAGCAACCCAATTTGCCTTGGGAAAAAACCTTCACTTCGAGCATCTTTATCTTGCTCTATGCTTTTGATCCTGAGGAAATAGGATTGGCGGAGAACCCCATTTTATAGTGACAAAAAAAGGCCACAAGAAAATGTGGAGAAAAATAGGTGGCCATCATGGTGGGACCCCCATATCTTGGCTTTTGACTTTAGTGGCAAACCAGATCCTCTTTGCTTCCAAGTAGATCTTTTATAATCGATATATAAAAGTAGGTCATCGTGCATGGATAAAGATTCGAAATCAAAATGTGCTTGACACTTGTGCAGACATAGACATTTGAAGCCCTAGGAAAAAGGTCAAGGTGAGTTCGCGATCAAATCCAAATTGATTGTTTCGAGTAGGATTACATGGGTTGACATGAACATGAATAACACAAACCCTAAAATTCGATAATTAGTGTATTGAGATATGGAGTTATATTTCTATTTTCATATCATGTCGTGACATATCGTACATAAGAGTATATACACCAATCAAATGAGGTTTTGTCAGATGAACTTGGATTTGCCAATTTCGTGTTGGGATCAACTCGTGTGATCTTGTAATTGTTATGTTGCATCGCGTTAGGAATGTCTCATGCACATACCTTGAAGGTTTATTCTAAATGCACAATAATGTATATTGTTAAATAAATAAAATTAACATGTACTCCAATCCTCTTAACTTTTTTATGGAATTTTATCGTTTTCTTGTATCATACAATGTCATATGAGTCCACGAAAGTACAATTCCCATTTATAGATAATACATAAAAAAAAGTGAGAAATGATAAACAAGAGGAATGAGGTAATGTCACCAAAAGCATTGACAAAGTTAGTTTTTTTTTTAACTCATTTCGAAAATTATTAATCAAGATATATGGAGAAAAGTTGAAGAATGAAAAAAGGAAAAATGAGAAAAGAGAAGAGAAGAAAAATGAGACAAGTGTCACCAAACCCCATCTAAAGCTAGCTTTCATTTATAGAGTATTTATTTATAATATGGACATTTTCTGGTGTACCAAATAATTTCGGTATTAGTAAGAAAAACCCAAAAATCAACACTACGTGTTAAGAGGATTTTCAAGTCAAAAGTTATCAAATACGGTGGAGAGAATAGCAAAGGACGTTCGCGGTTTGATTGATTAGATTTTCAACTCGGAAAAATCTCAATTCAAATCAAACTTTGATATAGGGATTTCGTCTAAACTATTAATGCCCATATATACATAACGTGCTTGATATTAACTTTAGACTATTTACTTCTAGTATTAGACAAAACATCAACAAAAGAATTTTTCCATAAACTATATGACAAACACATAAGCTACAAATGTAAGAACACGTGTAGTAGTAAGATTCTGCTGTTTAAATTATATCTATCATATATGAAATGCACTAAATAATGACATATAACGTTTATCGATTAATTTTATCGAAAATTCATGCGCAACACGAAACGGTTGACAAGAATGAAAGAACATTTAAATTCGTATTCGAATGCTTTGTATATCATGAATCAACTTTTCAACCACGATTGATCTACTTTATATCTTCAAAATGAAGAGAACATTTAAATTCGTATTCGAATGCTTTGTATCTCATGAACCAACTTTTCAACCGCGTTCGATCTACTTCATATCTTCAATAATTGATCTAGTCTCCATCTAAGTAGGTAAGTAATTTAAGATTTAGGTTGCCCGATTCTTGTCCCCAGTCTGGGGCCCTACAGGAACCCTCAACAGATGGGCAATAATTACTACCTTTTCTTTTGGTTAATCGAGAATAATGCAACTTATCTTAGGCATATGAATCTTATCCACATTACTATTATTATTTGCACGTCAACGCAAAGGGAAAATTCCAAAATTGACATTCCACATTTGCCAAATCCTACTTTTTTTTCCTATCCCTTTTGCTTTAAATCTCGACACCCAATGGCGAATCTTCCAATTGGATTAAAATAAATAAAGAAACGTGCCTTAACAGTTCTCACACATGTCGTAAAAGAAAAACCTTTTCTTTCTTATATGGTGGCGACAACTTCCGCAAACATTCTTGTCTTTCGGAGAAGGCAAGAGACTTATGGTAAAAGTTAGCATTTTGACACCTGATTATCATCACTTCTGGCCATTTAAATAGTCTGGTTAGAAAGCATGGTGAAGTATTTTTGAGAACTATTGAGGTTTGCTCTAGTGGCCACCCTTCCTAGAGGAGATGGGAAGTTGGACTTCCCACATTCTCAAGGAGATTAGGGGTGGGGACGTTTAGTTTCAGATATGAGTTTTGATTCTCACGCTCTGCAAAGGAATAAGACAAAAATCTGAGAGTGAGTTAATGGTTAGAATATGACAGATCGAAAAAAAAGTATTTTGGAGTAAATGGATGTAGTAATTACAAAGTGATCAAAAGATAGGGTCACTAGCTTAGATTTATTTAGGGGTGAGAAGTAGGAACGTAGATAACCTAGCTATCTTTAAAAATAAAATAAGTATTTTCTGTATATAACTAATTGGGGTTTGGGGTTTAGGGAATCGCAAACTGAAATCTAAGCCCGAACTAAACCACATCATAGCATTTTCCTAAATGGGACCCAAAGCTCACCCCCTTAACCTTGAACCCTAAAATGTAAATTATAGCCCCGTTTTGGTGAGCTGAGTTCTCGATTTATCTACGCTAGCCGCCATCTCCACTTTGTTTGGTAATTCAGATTAGATGGAAAATGGATGACAAAGGACAAAAAAGGAAATGGAAGGAAAAACAATTGAATGGAAATTTTAATATCCCATGTTATTTAGAGGTGATTGGTTTTCGGGTGGAGAGGTTCCAAGACCAAGATCGAGTCCGAAACTTGGAACCTACTTTGCATGTCCCGGTTTCGAAAAATGGAAACGGGAACAGAACCTGGTTATACTTGGAAGTGGCTTGGAACCAAATCGATCGGTTCTCAGTTCTACCCAAAAACAGGATTTTTTTTTTGCAAAAGTCACGTAGTTGATATTATGTATTATTTGCTTAGCCTAGGACTTATGAAGTCTTGTTAGTTGTGTGATCATGTATGCCAATGTCAAACCCCAAGTCATGAGAAAATATACAATGATTTGCGAGCACCAAGCCAACAGGTGATGAGGCGCGCTTATCTACTCAACTCCAACTATAACTTGACACATGGACATTGGTTTGGAATCATATTAAAAAACTAAAAGATATGATTTTTCCCTCTCTTCCTCCTCCATCCAGCCACCCTTGAGTCAGCCATCCATGGGATCCAGTTCGGCGTCTCCACCACCCAAGTGATCGATGGGACTCCTCAGCCCCATGCCGTCAGTCGTCGTGTGTGAACGAGCCATTGTCGTCGCTCGCGGCCGAGGCACAAGGGCTCAAGATTTGGAAGTTCGGCCGGGCCAAATCTAGAGGCACCGGCCATTTGATTATGCTATGTGGGTATATTGGCAGTTTTGCATGTAAATCTCAAGTCAGTTCTTTTCTTATTAGACAACTTTAGAAAACCAGGAGTTGGAAAAAGTACCATCAAGCAGCAATTTAGCAGGCGAGGATTGCTTATATCTTACCTCGCATGTTCTTTCATTAAACATTGAACTTAAGCAGAGACTTGACTTTGCGCCTACATATGAGTACCCTCACGTTGAAATTTTCTTATTGACTTGCTAAATTAATTCCTTCTTTTCTCTGCGACCCGCTGATACAGATTCAAGCTCAAATGTCTGCATAGAGGATTCATACATATCTGTTGGGGATGATCTTGTCGCGGTGAAAGGTGGGTGGGATGAGTATGGTATTGCCTATGGTCGGCCAAGCTCCAATATCACCATCCGCAGATTAACAAGATCATCCCCATTCGCCGGTATTGCAGTAGGAAGTGAAACCTCTGGTGGGGTAGGGAATGTCCCGGCTGAAAACAGTAACTTGTACAAAGTGGGTGTTGGAATCCACGTGAAAACAAATACCGGGAGAGGGGGTTTCATTAGAAACTTAACCTTCTCCGATGTCTACGTGGAGACTGCAAGAAAGGGGATAAAGATTTCAGGCGATGTTGGAGATCATCCCGACGACAAGTACGACCCAAATGCTCTTCCGGTTGTGAAAGGCATCTTGATAAAGGATGTGTGGGGAACAAATGTTCAACAGGCAGGTCTCATACGAGGCATAAAGGACGCCCCTTTCACCGGCGTTTGCCTTTCTAATGTCAAGCTCCGCGGCAAGCCGGGGCCGAGAGAAGATCCTTGGTCGTGCTCTGATGTGAGCGGGGCCGCCTTCAAGGTGAGTCCATTCCCTTGTTCAGAGCTGACTAGCGTCTCTCAAAGCGCTTCGTGTGCCATCTACTCTTGAAAATCTTGTAACTAGCTTGATTTAAATGAAGAAATTGAAGTTGCCAGCATGCTGTGTTATTGTAACCTTTGGGATTTCAAGCGCATGCTTAGACTAAAATTATGACTATATTCTTTCAAATCTGTTCATTATCGATTCGGCTTATGTCGGAACTTGAGTCCCAAGCAAAACTTTTCTTGCCAGCTCTGCCGTTACAAACTATGAATGATCATCACTGCCGACCAGCATTGGCAGTTCGCCCCGAATAACTACCACTAATATCACCATTAATGACGAGGTGGGTGACAAGGATTTGATGTGGTATTTTTGATGTTGTTTGTATCCATGAGAAATGTTAGGTTTATAGAACTTTGTAACCAAAATCCGTTCATAACATGATATGAGAACTTAATTAATTCCCCACACAAGAAGATAAATTCATTCGCTTTTCAACCGAATAAATCAATACTTTTGCCAATTTGTACTATTAGCAGCGTTGAGAAGCGAAGACAATGATTGGAATTGGGATGGAATGGGACGAGTGGGATATGGGACGTGGGGGACTTGTCATGTCTTACATCTTATTTGATCATAGCTCAGGCTCGAACGATATAAATGACTTTAAAAAGAAGAAGAAGAAAACCCTATTCTCTGATGGGGTCAAAATCGATCGTCGCTTTGGTAATTGCCATTTCCGCGGCGACCTCCACAGTTGGATTGCCTGACCATCGGCACCGCCTCGACAGAAAAGAAGTTTGGCTCGAGGGTCAACCATGAAACACAAATCTGATATACCATGTTGACGAGTGATGATAACTGTGGTTGTCACCATCGTTGTGAGGTGCGCTCACCACTAAGTGATCGTGATGGCCCGATTTGCCTAAATTTGGCCATTGCGCCTTTGACATAGAACAAAACTCTCAGGCGACCACCGAACCACGGTCAACAATGGCACCATGATGGCATCGCAAAGTAGCAAGGCAATTTTCGTATATGCTTAGTTACTTCTTTTTGTTTTCTATAATTCTCAATCAAATCCGGGTGGTATAAAATTATTCCACTTCTACAGCCGGGACACATTATCTTGCTTTCTTTTGGACAAATCTGATTTATCGCGTTCAAGGTGTGCCCCGAAATGCCGGATATGATAAATTTTATCCTATCTGGCCTCGTATACGGGCTACCAAACATACCTTTAGAATCAGAATAACTATTTATATCAGTCCTATTCTAGTCTTGCTGTCAAAATGCATGAATCAATGCTCTATCGAGATGAAAATGATTCGACGTCTCTCCATATTAAACGGCAAGACAGTGCAACAAATTCTACGATGTTGATTAGGAGAAGTGCTAATATACCATACACACATGTGGGAAACTTGAAAGCATATAAACATAAGCCGAAATCCATGTAAAACCAAACTCTATCCTTCATTAAATCATTATCGTCATTTCAGAAACTTTTGAAAACATCCTCAACTTCATGAAAATACAGATCAATCCACATCCTCGCGGACATCCTCACGGTGACGATGATCACGACGGTGATGAGCCTTTCGTGTTCTTCTCTCTCCCCATCTCTCTCTCTCTCATCGAAGGAAAGAAATGCCAAGTGGGATGCTTTCGGCAATTAACATGAACATTATTGTTGGAAAATAATCTCCTCTTAAAGAATCTGCATATTATGATTTCGCGACATTAGCGACATTAAGCCCATCACATATCATCCATGCTGTGTTAAAACGATAGTCACAACGGTTTGCCATCCAAATCTCGTTAAAACTCCAACACGCTCCACCATATTTTTCACTATGATCTTCCTATGTTGATGGCGGTTTTGCTAGCTGAAAAGCAATTACTGGAAAGAAGTAGTTTAGTTTTTGGTACTTAGTGGACGACCGTAAAATTCTCATTCGTGCACAAGCACTCAAACCCCGAAATAAACTTATGGCGAAAGTTTTTTGCGAAACAATTGCAAGTATAAATCTGAGTCAGAAAATTGAGAAGGAGAATATTTAACCTGCGTAACGGACGGTCACCATTTTATCACAGGATGAAGCTCGCAGCTCATCGAAAGAGGGATTGCGGCGGTATACTTTATTGCATTCACTGAATATTACACGTGAACAGATCTGAATCAGATCGGCCTACAATTTATTATTGAAGAAAAAGCTTCGGTTATTATTTTGAGCATACCATTATCCAAAATGAAGTCACAGATATAAACTTGAAGCTATCTTTGAGTGGTCTGGAAAGGCAATTACTATTGATCTTAGCTGGTTTTTTTTGGTCATTTTCCTCTTTTCTCTGTTGGCATTGTTTACAAAGTGAACAGACTCAAAAAGGATTAATCAACCCTAAAGGAAAGTTTATGTAGTACTAGAAGAATACTATTACATATATCTGATGAGCTGCTATGAGCAGCCATCGACAAACTCATTGAAGCATTTTGCTACTCAAACTAAGAATAACAATGGAATAAATACAGCTTTTCTGCGTCCTCTCATGTCTCATCAGCTTGGAACCCATGCCAGCCTTTGTCTGAAACTGATAACTCAAACGTTGTTAGAACCAAAAAACAAGAGAAAGATGAAATGCTATTAATTACCTGCGATGCACCTAAAAAGCTGCAGGGTGAGTGTTATGGCTTGTCTTCGGCCTGAACATGGCTAGAACATTATTCACTCTCCCCAAGGACCTCAGTTTCCACAGCGAGAAAGCGAGAAATGAATGACTGGAATGCAAGGGTTTCAGCACAGCCCTGTCGCTGAGGCGGGAGAGTGAGCCATGCCGAACCATATCATACATGCATTGATTGTTCGACGTCGATTGCACTATCTTTTTTCACCGGCTCGATCAAGACACATTCTTTGCACTCTCCCCAAAGACTTCCCACCACGCGATCTTTTTTCACTAATCAGACCGGCCATGGTCGGAAGCCTTTGAGGGAGAGTGCAAAGTAGAGAAATGCCTTGGTTTCAACAACTCCCTCAAAACTACAATCGCGAACGATAATACTGCAAAAGCAAGACAAAGCTTGTTCGCTCTCCCCCAAAGGCTTCTACTTCTAAGCCTTTGAATTTCACATGAAAACCAAAAGTGAGACATAGGATCGGAAGCCCTTGAGGGAGAGTGAGCAACCCAATTTGCCTTGGGAAAAAACCTTCACTTTGAGCATCTTTATCTTGCTCTATGCTTTTGATCCTGAGGAAATAGGATTGGCGGAGAACCCCATTTTATAGTGACAAAAATAGGCCGCAAGAAAATGTAGAGAAAAATAGGTGGCCATCATGGTGGGATCCCCATATCTTGGCTCTTGACTTTAGTGGCAAACCAGATCCTCTTTGCTTCCAAATAGGTCTTTTATGATCGATATATAAAACTAGGTCATCGTGCATGGATAAAGATTGGAAATCAAAATGTGCTTGACACTTGTGTAGACATAGACATTTGAAGCACTAGGAAAAAAGTCAAGGTGACTTCGCAATCAAATCCAAGTTGATTGTCTCGAGTAGGATTACATGGTTTGACGTGAACATGAATAACATAGACCCTAAAATTAGATAATTAGTGTATTGAGATGCGGAGTCGTGTTTCTATTTTCATATCTTGTTGTGGCATATCGTACATTACCTCACACACCTTATAAAAGTTTACTTCAAATACATAAGAGTATATATGCCATTCAAATGAGATTTTGTAAGATGAACTTGGATTTGCCAATTTCCTATTGGGATCAACTCGTATTATCTTGTAATTGTTATGTTGCATTGCGTTAGGAATGTCTCATACACACATCTTGGAAGTTTATTCTAAATGCACAACAATGTATATTGTTTCATAAATAGAATTAACACATACTCCAATTCTCTTAACTTTGTTATGGGATTAAATCGTGCTCTCATACCGTGTCATGTTGAGAATTCTGAGTGCACGAAAGTATAATTCCCATTCTTAGATAGTTGATAAAAAGTGAAAAATGATAAACAAGAGGATGAGGCACTGTCACCAAAAGCATTGGCAAAGTTAGCTTCTTCTTTTTTTAACTCATTTGAAAATTATTAATCAAGATATATGGAGAAAAGTTGAAGAATGAAAAAAAAGGAAATAGGAGAAAAGAGAAGAGAAGAAAAATGAGACAAGTGTCACCAAACCCCATCTAAAGCTAGCTTTCATTTATAGAGTATTTATTTATTAGATGGACATTTTTTGGTGTACCAAATAATTTCGGTATTAGTAAGAAAAACCCCAAAATCAATACTACGTGTTAAGAGGATTTTCAAGTCAAAAGTTATCAAATAGGACGGAGAGAATAGCAAAGGACGTTCCCGGTTTGTTTGATTAGATTTTTAACTCGGAAAAATCTCAATTCAAATCAAACTTTGATCTAGGGATTTGTCTAAACTATTAATGCCCACATATACATTATGGGCTTAATATTAACTTCAGACTATTTACTTCTAGTATTAGACAAAACATCAACAAAAGAATTTCCCCATAAACTATACGACAAACACATAAGTTACCAATGTAAGAACACATGCGTAGTAGTAAGATTCTACTGCGTAAATTATATTCAATCACATATGAAATGCACCAAGTAATGCCATATAGCATTTATCGATTAATTTTATCTATTTGGTACTGCCCGACTTGAAAAAAATTTCGAAATAAAATTGAAATAACCGATTTGATTTATGTTCAATTTCCCATTGCAATTATCCCTTTCACGCCCTTATATACATTTTACAGACAAATGAGCCGAAAATTCATGCGTAGCATGAAATAGTTGACAAAAATGAAAAGGACATTTAAATACGTATTCGAATCCTTTGTATATCATGAATCAACTTTTCGATCACGATTGATCTACTTCATATCTTCAATAATTGATGTAGTCTTTATCTAAAGTAGCAAGTAATTTAAGATTTAGGTTGCCCGACTCTTGTCCCCAATCTGGGGCCCTACATGAACCTTCGATAGATGGGCAATAATTACTACTTTTTTCTATTGGTTAATCGCGAATAATGCAACTTATCTTAGGCATATGAATCTTATCCACGTTACTATTATTATTTGTACGTCAACGCAAAGGGAAAATTCCAGAATTGACATTCCACATTCGCCAAATCCTACTTTTTTTTTCCTATCCCTTTTGCTTTAAATCTCGACGCCCAATGGCGAATCTTCCAATTGGATTAAAATAAATAAATAAACGTGCCTTAACAGTTCTCACACCTGTCCCAAAGGAAAACCCTTTTTTTCTTGTATGGTGGCGACAGCTTCCACAGATATTCTTGTCGTTCGTACGGGCGTCTCTTCGTAGAAGGTAAGAGACGCATGGTAAAAATTAGCATTTTGTTGACAAATGATAATCATCAATTCTGGTCGTTTAAACGGAGTCTGGTTAGAAAGCACCGTAAAGTATTTTTGAGTAAATGGATGTAGTAATTACAAAGTGATCAGAAGATGGGGGTGAATTAGATTTGTCTAGTTGTTAGAAGTAAGAACGCTAATAAACTAGTTAAAAACTGAGTATTTTCTGTATATAATATAGAGGTTTGGGGTTTAGGAACAAACTGAAATCTAAGCCAGAGCTAAACACCATAGGATTTCCTAAATGGAACCCAGAATTCACCCCCATAAACTTGAACCCTAAAATGTAAATTATAGCCTGGTTTTGGTGAGCTGAGTGCTCGAGTTATCTACGCTAGCCGCCATCTCCACTTCGTTTGGTAATTCAAGTTAGAAGGAAAATGGATGAAAAGGACAAAAAAGGAAATGGAAGGAAAATGAATGGAAATTTTAATATGCCATGTTATCTAGAGGTGATTGGTTTTCGGGTGGAGCGGTTACGAGACCAAGATCGAGACTGAAATCTGGAACTTACTCTATATGTCCCGGTTTCCAAAAATTGGAACCGGTTATACTCGGAAGTGGCTTGGAACCAAATCGATCAATTCCTGGGTCTACCCAAGAACAGGCTTTTTTTTTGTAAAATTAATGTAATTGATATTATGTATTATTTGTTTAGCCTATGACTTATGAAGTCTTATTAGTTGAGTGATCTTGTATGCCTATTTCAAACCCTAAGTCATGAGAAAATAGACAATGATTTGCGAGCACCAAGCCAACAGTTGATGGGGCACGCTTATTTACTCATCTCCAACCATAACTTGACACATAGACATTAGTTTGGAATCAGATTAGAAAACTAAAAAGTATGATTTTTCTCTCTCTTCCTCCTCTATCCAGGTACCCTCGAGCCGACCATCCAAGGGGATCCAATTCGGCGTCTCCACCGCCCGAGTGGTCAACGAGACTCCTCAGCCCCATGCCCTCGCTCGTCGCGTGTGAACGAGCTATCGTCGTCGCTCGCGGCCAAGGCACAAGGGCTCTAGATTTGGAACTTCGGTTGGGCCAAATGTAGAGGTGCCGGACATGGACGAGCAAGGATGAGAGAGGGGTGGCTCGGCTTAGACGCCCAATAGTGTCGGTTTGGATGCGGCGCCGACGACTCTGCTAGCGATGACGTTGGGAGGAGGCACGGAGGTTGGGCTTAGAGGTGGTTCCAAATGGGAGAGGAGGAAGAGAGAAATCTAGGGGGTTTGGCAAATTTTTAATTTTTTTTATCTAATTCTACGTTAATATATATATGTGTCAATTTGTAATTGGCTTAGGGTGCATAAATGCACTAACGTAACTGCTTGCCAACCACTAAATATTTTCTCTTAAGGTATGGATCTCATTCTTCCTAATTGCATCTTACTATTTTTTTAAACAAGGTCTATAAGACCGATTCAACCCGAGAACCGGCCTAGCCTGCTTGGTTAGTCCCGAGTTGGTCGAACCGAAAATTCCGACACAAGGAACCGGCTTGGCTTGCTTGGTTAGTTGCAGAGACAAACTAATAATTCTGACAAAAAGAATCGGGAATCAAACTACTTAAAGGCCGGCTTTAGTGTTCAGAATTGAGAACCAGATCGATTCTTCCGGAACTGACTTGGAACCAGTTGCATAAGACTGGCTCGTTCCAGTTCCCAGATTGAACCTGTTAGGTTACTCCCCCTTCCTCTTATTTGGGTGTTCATTGAAGGAAAGGGATGCGAGGGAAATGAAGTAACTAATAAACTAAATAGGGTTTTGTCGTACTCTTCTTAATATATAAAGTAAAGGGTATTTTTGGAAAAAAAAAAGATCCCATTTTGATTTTTTTTTCCCATTTCCTCCCAAAAATAGGAGGAAATAGAATGTGACCCAACAGGAATAACTTCCTCCCGTTCCCTAGATTAGTACTTCTCTCGCTTCCTTCCTTCCACTTGTCTCCATCCAAACACGGGGTAAGGCATCTCGAAGAATTTCTTGCTCATGCATATCTGATCAAAGGGTGAAAAAAGGTTAGATATTGGGCTCAAGGACCATGAGCCACTCCTGGCCTGCCCATAATCATTAAAAGAAACATTGGACCTTCTTTATAAGAAGGATTAATTGGGACTTAGGAAGGATCAGTTCATTTGGACTTCAGGCCCAACTGATGAATGATTAGTTCTAGTTAGGGTGTCAATGGGTCGGGTTGGGTTTTCATAATACCCGAACCGAAATATTGAACATGTGTGCTTGTCCCAACCCGAGACAAAACCCGAACACGATATAGCCACATGATCGGGCCGGGTCGGGTCGGGTCGGGTCAGGTCGGGTCGGGTTTCAAATAGAACATTAGAAGTCATAGAGTCGCATCAATTCCTGATGACTCAAGTCTCCTTGTAGATGTTTGGACGCATCTTGCAACTTCAATGACAAAGATTAATTTGCCTCTAGTGAACCAAGACATTAGACCAAGATGCATCTTGCAACTTCCGCATTTAGCATAAGTTTTCACAAGAGCATTCTAGACAAATGGGTCAAAATCCAAACCGTGCTTTGTAATCTGGCTATGGAACTGTTGACTATGGTGGAGACTTGCTAGATTCAGTGAAACTGGTGAAATCTAAGCGTACCAAATCCCTTGCTAGATTCATTGAATAGAAATTTCCATGGCAAAAGTAAGCAATAAAGACCTATAAAAAAAATTAAGTATTAAATGTGGAAGGAGACGAATCGTTCCGTGAGAGAGAGAGAGAGAGAGAGAGAGCATATTGCGAATTAATACTTAGGGTTTCAAGTTAGTTTTGGCAAAGTAACATATTTTGGTTTGGTTCGTGTTATGACCCGAACTGAACCGAACCGAAACATATCACACTACCCATTTTATTACTATGTACCCGAACATAATAAGACCCAAACCAAAAATACCTTAAAATTTCGGGTCTGTTCGGGTCGGTTCGTGTTTTGATTTGAGTATAGTGTTCGGTCTTGACATCCCTAGTTCTTGTCACAGTGTCCTAATCAAAAAGGTTATACCGGGTAGATGCAATCATAAGTTGGGATAAATGGGCAGGCCTAGCCTAGATGAGTAACACCTTCTTACCCACCTTAGGGCTGTCCAGGACTCTGAATTTTGGTCATTTTGATAAGTGAAGTTTAAAAATTCTCAAACATACGTTGGGCTGGCACGGAAATATTAGGTGGGGTACAGGCAAGCAAGTCGGTTGATGACACTGTGCAAAGCACAGGCTTGCCTCGTGTCACCTCAAGTGCGGAAGGCTATTATATTTGCCAACCCTGTGGTAGCCAGTCAAAGTTGACGTAAAGTCTATCATCTTCACCCATGAGGCCTCCTTGTTCCCTTCATATCTTTCTCTTTCCTGGAGAGAGAAAATATGAGATCTCCATCATACCGGGAAATTCCTTCTCCTGTCTCTTCTTGAGGCTTTTAAAGATTTACTCATATCCATGGTACAAGTGCTCGACTTAATCTTCCTACTAATCATGTCTAATATCGCATAGGAGCTACAAAGTTCTACCGTGAGATTGAGCCCCAGTCCGCGATTTCGTTCTCTAGATTCAATTGGAAATAGCACACTTCTTCCCACGGAAAGACAAGACCAATGACAACGAACGAGAAAGCAGAGTTTTTAGCGCACCATGATTTGCCGCTACACGAACCGATAAGTGGCAATCGTGCAGTTTCCTCGTTTGGTTCCTTCCTAATTCTCGTTTCCTAGCATTGGATGCTCTCGGACCCGTGACGATGACAGGTCTTCGTCTCGAACGGTTTTTTCAAGAAACGGAGAGACAAGAGTAGCAGAGATAGACTTGCAGAAGACCGCGTCAACGCCGCGACATATCTACAAGTCAAAGCTCTACTCCCCCTTACGTGTGGCGGCTATTACCAGCCATTCCATGCCTAATTCATCGATTCAGACAAATGCATTTTTTAAAACCTGTCACTTCCAAGACAACTCATACGCTGAAATGGGGAGCTGATTATAATGGGATAAAGATGTCTGCAGTGATTGAACGGGGATGTACAAGAACAGAACTCGCGGGCATACGCCGCAGGTTTTGAACATCGCCATAGAACATCTTCATAGGAATGACCAGTGTCTGCGTGCAAGCAATCAAGAAATCCAAATTTCCAAAGTGTTTTCTGATTTTTCTTCTTGTTCTTGCTATGTACATATCAAAGAAAGATGAGTTTGGATGGGAAACGCAAGCCCTGCCAGCACATATCCCTATCTAGTCGTCTGAGCCACCCCTCACCTTTCTTGTTTGATCAGCGTCGTTTGAGGTTTTCTCGCCTTCACCAGTCAATTACTAGATATATTGCTTTTGAAAGGCTATATAAAATTCAAGTCCCCATCTTGCTGTACTTATCTTCTGTCCCTCTCCCTCAACCGCTTAGATCAACAATCTCGTTCCCGTATTCAAACTATCAGATCGTACCCATAATTTCCTGAGCAAATCTCTCTCTCTCTCTCTCTCTCTCTCTCTCTCTCTCCAAAAGCCATGGACGAGAGGCGACGCAGCCGCAAACAGCAGAAAAGAGCAAGTACCAGCACGGAAGGTCTGAACCTCATTTCTTGTAGACAACCCAATTGATTTTGAAGCTGCCTGGTCCTCAAAAGAACTTTCTTTTGATTGCTCCTGTATCAGGGAGACTGCTTTACGAAGCTCGCAATCATCCCTACAAAAGCCCTTAATGATCACCCTCTTCCTTCTCGCTAATGTGTTTGCTTCGTTCGTGTAAACTTATGCAGAAGTGAGCAGTATTGAGTGGGAGGCCGTAAAGATGACCGAGCAAGAAGAGGATCTCATCTACAGGATGTACAAGCTTGTTGGAAACAGGCAAGAACAAGATACTACCCATTTCTACATCCTTCTCTTTACGAATTTTGTATGTGTGACTCCATCTGTTAAGTCGGACGGCCGCCTGGTTCGGCCGTCTGAGAATCTTTATACCGGTTTTGTATGCTGTATTTACTTCGACGATGCGATCGACAACAGGTGGGATTTGATAGCAGGTCGAATTCCGGGGCGTAAACCGGAAGAAGTCGAGAGGTTTTGGATAATGAGACACGGTGATACTCTTGCTGATAAAAGGTATGAGCATGGCGATGGCCGGCGCTCGTGATATTGCCCTTTTTTGTTCATGTTTCTCTGTATTCTTGGGCTTTTCTTTCTTTAGATTCTTACTGTAAATAGAAATCGTGTTCTATATATTCTTTCAAGAAGAATTCGAGTTTGTGATCACAAAATTGTGACTTTGAAGTTCGGAATAAGTTATTAACTTTTGCGGAGTGGTTCTATAAGCTTTGTTTAGAAATTGATTTCTCGATCAATCTCCAGAAAATTATCGCATCATGCGAAGAATAATACACATCTCAAGTGATGACGCACCTCATATAGATGAAGGTCGCGTAAGATATGATAGATTCATGTCTGTCAGAGATCAACTGCCTATGTTAGTCAAGCCAATCACCACGTTCTGAACATCACGAATCTTTGCATTTCTTCCCCAAAACGGTGGCATTGCACATGCAGCGAAGCATGTGGACGGATGAGAAAGTCGTTCTCTGGAGAGCACCTAAGCTCGATTTACCAGTCATTTCATTCTGTCGGCATACATTGCAGGATATCGCGGGACTGTGATCTAGGTTGCTATTCCATAGTTCCGTACGAGGTCGGATTTGTGTCTAGATTTGTCGTACGATGTTCCGAATCATGGATCAGATTGTGTCGGGTCGAATTTTCATTATCTTATCAAATGGGACCGCCAGCCCACTCATCAAGGATCAAGCCCCAAAAAAATGGGCTTTTTGCATGGGCTTGAAGCCTCCATGTTAGCTGCAGCTTGCATCTAAACTTCTCCAGCATAACTATATTAATATTTTGATTTATACGTAGAAAAAATACAAAAAAAAATAGTTTATGGGCCCCTTAAATGATGCTTTTATCTTCTATTTTTTAAACATTTCGGGTGTTCCGTATAAAAGAAAATACTGGGCCAATAATTTATTTCTCGATTGACCAAAAGAAAATCTAAATATAAGAATATAGACTTGGTCAAACTTATTTAATATATCGTTAATCGAGGTCTATATCTTCCTAATCTAACACATGGCAGCTTGAGTACAGTCGATCGCAACGAGAAGTTAGCAATTGGCTATATTTGAATTTGAATTGTTTAAAATATGATGTACCTTTTGGTGTATATTCAAAGGTTGCCATGCTTTTCCTAGATTGCGCTTTCTTATATACTAAGCTAGCGAAAGAAAGAAGCATAATGATGTACGGCATTTTCGACCCAAATGAGAAATTTATTACCCAAGTGTAATATATGTATATTGAGTAGAATTTGAACAGTTGATAATGATGGGGACTTACGTGAGTCTCACTAGATCTGACAATCCGTATTCAGTTTAGTACATACACTACATTTAAGAAATCTTTTCTCAATATCAAGACATTGACTTTTTTGTCCCTAAATATGCGCATATGCACATACAAGCCTTAATCTTTTTTTTTCTTTAATTTTATAAAAACCACCAAAAGCGATGAAAGTAAGCAGTAGATATCACATGTGAAGTATTCACTTAATATTTTCTCTCTTTTTTTTATTTGTAGTGGCAAGAATGTACATGTGTTGCATGTATGCAACAAATTGACATTTAAAAAAATTGGCAAAATTTTCTATCACAAAGTATTTGAATTATTAATTAATAGATATAAATTACTTACGAAATATGAATAAATTGCGCATATAGACGTTTAAAAGAGAAAATATTTCGAGATTTGAACTTTTTTTGTGATGCTCTTTATTAGATGGAAATACTTCAGTCTTTAAAACCGAAATGCGAGACGGATGAAATAAAATTATCAATGTACGCAATTGTCTAAGATTAGGGTACATGTAAAATAATTAATTGAGAATTTCGGAAAAGAGAAAGAAAATATTATAATTCTAGAATGCCCTTTTTGCTTTATATAACAGTACAAGTAGCCTTCAAGAAAATGGGTCTGTGTGCCCTGCCTCGTTTGAGTTTTATAATCAGATACTATTCCCATAACCTATTCATTTGCGTCAAGAAAAAAACCCAAAAAAAAAGAGGAGAGAAAATCATATTGCAAAAGAAAAAGAAAAATTAGATAAGCTAGTTCTGAAAAAAAAATCAAAAATCAAAAATTAAAAATTAAAGAGAGAAAATGTCTTCCTCACTTGATGGAAGTACAGTACCACTGGATTCGATGAGGATAAGGACTCCTTTGTGGCCACCAAAAGCAACTCTTTGAAAACCGCTTTTGCTGTTCATTTAGCATGCAATCGTGAAAATGGGGGTCGTTTTCCTTGGTTTCCCACCACCACTTTCCACAAAAACGCGGTTGCAATAACTCGAGGATCGAATTCGGATTATGTTTGTCGTTCCCCCCCGAACACTATCAACGTTTCGCTTGTTCTCGTCCGTTTTCACATGACATGAGATGACATCAGGAAACCTAAACCCGACCCAGACTTACAACAGTCGCCGGCTGCGATGAGCACGAGCTTCACGAGCCGAAAGCGCTAGGCACAAGACGCGTTCCGTGACCAATGTCTACTTAGCTGCTGTTGGGGGCCAAAACAGAGACACATTTCTTGGGATGGCCACATTGAATTCAAAGTCTCGCGTCTTTGTGATGGATCCTCTACAATGTCCGATGGGGTGCCCTAGGCTTAGAATGGTGTCAAGATTCGTGAAATCCATGATGTAGGATGATGCGAATGATAAATCTCTGAGAAGTTGTTGGAGAAAATTCCATGGAGAAAGTCGACCGACCCAGTCCGCGTCCCTTGGCAAAAAGAGCTGACAAAAAGCTTTAATTATGAACTATAGGGTCTTTTGACTACTGAGAACATGGGTTTTATAAATGCAAGCGCTAGCGCGTACAAAGTTGCTTTCTCGACATTAGAGAGAAAAAAAATAAAAAGGGTCGTGCCAGATGTGCTGAGATTTTATATGTTAAGTTGATATGCTGAGTAGCGTGTGACGGATTGCAGACGAGCTGTGAGAAAAATTAATCCGAACGCTTAAATTATTAGATGAAGGCGTAATTTAATGTATTAATATTCTAACACTTCTATAACGGTGCAATAGCATCGATGTATCGCTATTTCGGTTGATCGCTCTGGAACTTCTCAAAGGAAGATGGAGGTCATCGGGATTTTAAAAAGGGAGGAAAGGGGGAGGGGGTGTTTGATGGGTGCATAGGTCCACCACAAATTAATTAGTCAAGATAGAAGGGATTGTTGAAGGAAAGACAAACGTGACTCACGATTAAGTTTACCAGGTCAAAAGATGAGAGGATATGATCAGCAGAATTAGAATTGCAAAATCGAAGGATCTTTGTTTCCTCATTTGAAATTAATTTAGAGGAACCCTTTTTTTTTTTCATCTTGTCTTTTTTTTACCCCTCGTGTGCAGAAACCATCTTGACATCGAGGCGATTACTATCAAATTAAGAACCGGTCTATGCCTCAAGCAAGAAGTTTTCCCGGTTAAAAAGATCTATGTGAAACCCACTTGATCATACAACTCAGGTACAATTGACGTATCGAATGCGCTCTCGGCCAAATACCATTCACTTTCGACCATAAATTGGTTTGATCCCATCTCCGTAGTTTTACGATAGGATGACGCTTGCTTGCGTAGGCCGCCTTTGGTCCGCATACGGCATCAGCTTCGACACTAGCAAGTTCCATCCTCGAGAAAACAGAAACATCGATTCGGTCCGGTCTTCGTAAATCGATCTCGATCTCATGATATCGTTGTTTTGGCCCCTTTTCTAGAACTTTGCTCCTTTCTCAGAAGTAGGTTAATTTTTTCCAATCCCACGATATGATATCTCTCCAGTGACCTTTTTGCATTCCAAAACTCAGAAGACTTGGAAAAGAGCTGTTTCATTGCGACTTTGACCTCCAAGGCAAGGAATCCGTCCACTGTTATTAGTCCACGTGGACTGTTGTTAAGGAGTGATTATTAACCTTAATGTTTAATTAAACAGGTGATGATGATGCGATGACATGGACACACTCTTGTCGCACGTCACCCACCTTCTTCCCCTCTCTTTTGTCCAATCCCCTCCTCCTCTTTTTGTCCCTTCATATCGCTTTGCCTTTTTTCACTTAGAAAAATCAAAGAACGCGGAAGCAGCATTGAAGATTCTTTTGGTCTGTGTGACAGAACCTCCTATTGGAGACTCTTGACCATCTTCTCTCCCAATCATTCTCTCTCTCTGTTTCTGTGCAAATCACTCTGCAGAAAAAGATAGTGAAGATCAAGAAATAAATAGGGAAAAGGCAATAAGCGAAAGAAACCCCCCCGTTCTACAAGTTTGGGGAGTTGAATGGGTCAGCATTTGGACCTTCCTCACTCTCCCACTCCACTTTTGTCTGACCAAAGACCAGTCCAAATGCTGAAAAACTCGGTTTCTCTCCAGTCAAAATGTCAAACTTCCTGACCCCCACCCCCCACAATATAATCTCACTCCCCCTCCCTTTAAATTCAAACCCATCACCTTCTGCTTCTTGCAAGCTTCCTCCCTTCCTTCAACTCACACAACATAGCTTCTTCCTCCTCTTCTTCAATCTTCCCTTCCACTCTGCAATTGCTCAGAGAAGTTCATCTCAGAAACACCCAGAAAAAAGAAATTACTCTGCCACACCTTTTCAGCCTCTTTGCTTTCATAGTTTCTGTCTCGTTGTTGCTCTTCGCCTCGCTGTTCTCGTGCTTCCGATTTATCTGGCGCCGACTTGGCTTTTCATGTAGCATTTTGAATGTGCTAAGAAAGAGGGTGTCATCGGACTAGTCACAAGTCTGCATCCACATAATAATTGCGAAGGATGGATAACGGTTGGAGTTACGAGCAGAAGACGCTGATCAGCGAGCTGATCCAGGGGATGGACTTTGCAAAGCAATTGCGGGTGCACTTGACTTCGGCGCCTTCGACCGAGACCAGGGACGTGCTCATGCAGGGGATTCTGTCGTCCTATGAGAAGGCCCTCCTGATTCTCAGGTGGAGAGGACCAATGCCACAGTCTCAGCCCGTCGTGGCAGTCTCTGGCATCCCCGAATCGCCGCTCTCCGTCAACGGGAGCCCTCGGAGCGACGATTTCGAAAAGGGGATTGGCGATCATCTGCAGAACAGAGATATATCCAAAAAGAGGTGAATTCTAAAATCCTGTATTGGCGATATTGCTATGATAAAGATACACACAAAAATTCTAGCTTTTCGGGTTGTCGTTTTTGCTAAAGCTTATTGCATCGTGCTTTGTGTATATGTGGGGACAGAAAGATGATGCCAAAATGGACAGATCAAGTCAGAATTAACCCTGAGAACGGGCTTGAAGGACCTCATGACGATGGATATAGCTGGAGAAAGTACGGACAGAAAGACATCCTCGGAGCGACATATCCCAGGTAATGATGATCCTAACATATCCACATAAAACCTAGGAACAAACTATTCTTTCTCCTAGTCTACGAGTACATGGATCAGTTGCATTTAAAACCTATTTTTAAAAAATAAACCCTATTGACTTTTCAACCGTTGTCTGAATACGTTTGACATCAATCAAAACTGGACCCTCCTCGCCTCTCCAGGCATATTGAAGCTCTGCTACCCAAGCTTTGCATTTTAGCTCCAACACCCCTGAAGATCCAGTAAAAACCTAACACAAACATTTACAATATTCTATTTTGTTAAAACAACACTTTATAAAGCTGACCGCCGTAAGTAAAAAAATCTCTTGATTGGGAGGGTAACATGCAGTTTCCCAATAAAGTGAAAGAGAAGAACTAATGATCTTTCTGCTTATTTTTAAACGAGGTGATGGGATACAAAATCTCACACAAAGCGTTCACTTTTGCAGAAGCTACTACAGATGCACCTACCGCAACACCCAGAATTGCTGGGCCACAAAGCAAGTGCAAAGATCAGATGAAGATCCTACAGTCTTCGAGATCACTTACAGAGGTACACATACATGTGGCAATCTGGGGCCTTCGGTCCCAGCACCGGTGTCCCCGGAAAAACAAGAACAGACGCAAATTAATCACCAGAACAATCAGCATCAACAACTACAACAACAACAACAATCACAGGAGATGTTGGCAAAGTTTCGAGCAGGACTGAGGGTCGATACTAATGACTTGGACAGCAGTGAAATAGCATATTATCCTTTCTCTTTCCCCTCGGCATCAGTCGGATTCTTGCAGATTGAACACTGCAACTCTTCCACTTTGACAAACGTTAACAGCAGTCTTTTCGGGAGCTTCTCGTCGCCATTTTTGTCTCCGTCAACACCGGAATCGAGTTATTTTTCCATGCACCAGGCGAATGACTTGGGGCGGGCCCACAATGTGCAACCTTTGGAGTCTGATCCTACCGAGATCATCTCGACCAACACTTCATCGACAAATTCCCCGATTGTGGACCTGGATTTCCCCCTTGATCAAGTTGCGATTGACCCGAATTTCCCATTTGACACCTCGTTTTTCCCTTGATTCATCAGATGATAAAAAAAACCAAAATAAAAGATAGGGAGGATGCAAATAGCCAGATAAGCTTTTGTAGCAATTGCTGTAGCTTGTATTTTAAGGAGTAAGGTTTTATGCCGCTTATGTGGAGGTTCTAAGGATACCAAAGAGCCTCCTCCATTATCAGCTAAAAGATCAGACCAGTACATTTATATGTTTTAAACATTCCTGGACTACATATACAGATTTAACTCGACCATAACTAAAGCAAAAGAAGTAGACTTGAAAGCAAATTGCAGCAATTATTTTTTTTGCAGCAAATTGCAGCAATTATTGACAGAGCAGTAACTAGCAAATTGCAGCAGCAACTATGATCGTAAATTTTTCATTAAATACGTTGCCAAAGTAGTCTATAACAAACTCAGTAAGTAAACTATTTAGATTCAAAGTAAAATGAGGTCGGAGAATGTAACAAAGGGGCAAGAGTACACAAAAGCTTAACTGGTACTAAATATTGCATAAGCGGACAACGACCAATCTACCGGTTCAAGAGCAGGACTGATCTGAGATTCAGTCGATGTTGAAAACCTTGTTGCGAATGGAAGGTTTAAATCATTGTGCTTAAATATACCGAGAAGAAGAACAACATGATGTGTTGCGTTTTAGCATCACCATGGGACAGCCTGGAATTGGATGGAAATAGAAGCCTCACATCTGCATAGGAGCACGAATACAATGAAGTTAATATGGCAGATAAGAAGGTGAAGAGACCTAAAGATGATGACAGCACAGTTAAAACCAAAAGCTCAACTTCATTGTACCTATACAGAAGACTTCTCTTCTAGGTTCCCTACTGTTGTGCTTTCTTTTGTCTCTTTTGCTTTCCTAAGGGCTCTTCTCAAGCCGAGAACTATGAATAAGTTGGTCAAAGTGAGCAGTGATTCGGCACCTCCGTGTAACCAATCTACATTAGATAAAGAAGTACCATACTGCACTTTTGCTGTCCCATTTTGGATGAAGATAAGGCAAAAGGTTAACATTATACATCAATATATCATCAAGAAACTAAAGCCAATTAATGAAAAACAAGGGAGGTACTACCATATATCCCAGCTGGGACTGCTCGGTTGAGGTGAAGCCATGAAAGATGAGATGAAGAAATCAGTACAGTGGAAAGAAAGCCAACTAAAGCACAGCTAAATTAAACTTCATCAATTGAACAATGTATCATGCTGAACTCAACCAATCGGTGGAAGAAGCCTGAGGAAGTTCATAAGCATTAAACATGCAATAGTCCAGATACTGATGGTGTAGCCAATAACAGCAGTTACCCGAAGTCGTCATATTCTCTGGAATGGATATCATCGGTGCTATAGTCCCTGACTAGTTTGTCTCCTACTAAAAAGGATGCAAAGCTAACTACTGATTGACTACAAAATACTAACAAAAGTTAGACAAAAAAGCTCATTAAAAATGTAAGATGAAAATTGTCCCAAAGAGTAAATCTGCTTGAGAAAAGTAAGAAAAAACTGAACTTCGTTGGTTAACAACTGGGGTTGGGGAGAACACTTAAGTACTGAATGCATGTATTAGACAGTGAAACAGAGGCTAGAAGCTCAACCTTCGAAAAGTAATCTCATTTTAGCTCAAAATCAAAATGCAAAGCACATGGCGGGATATAGATTAGTGTACACCATCTCTTCATCAGAGGTGATGCTTAAGTTTACTAATGCATATGCGTTCATATGTGTAACGCACACAATGTGTGTCCATGTAGATAGGTACACACATAGATATATACGAATGGACGGGGGATACTTCACGACAAACCTATCATTTGGCAGAAGCTAAGCTGCTAGTTGCGCAAGCTAAGAATTCCTAATTCGGCCAAAATCAGATTTCTAACGGGGGCTAATGAACACCGAGCACTTAAGATTAATTCTTATCATCATCAATCATTGCCGTCGCCATCTTTGACTCGAACCATTCGGGTGTCAAGTTTCTCCGTTGATGCCAAAAAGGCTTCACTTTTCGCAAGTAAACGGAACATCTAAACACCAGAGTCATCAAAGAAACTTCACATCAGCCTAATCGAAAGCCTCCATTTACTCTATCGCAAGCTCTGCGCTCCTTGTACCGCAGACATAAAAGTCTTCCGTCTACCTTGAACAACAGCTAAAACCCAGACAAATGCACCCAAAACAAAAGGGAAACTTCCACATATGACCATAATGCAGACACGCGCACACAGAGCAATCTTTCGGACACGTACTGGTGGCTCCGACGAAGGCGAGCAGGAAGTAGAACCCGAACAGCGTCAGGCTCGGGGCGGACTTGGATTTCGTGAGGAAGTACAAGAAGCCGAGGTACGGGAACAGGGAGAGCGCGAACAGCTGGGACGCGATGCTCTCCGAATCGACGGCCGGAGCCCACGGATCCACCGGCAGCAGCCACCCGCGCGCGACCGCTCTCGCCCCCCGCCGCGACCTCCTCCGTTCCTCGCCGGCTCGCTCGGGCTCGCCCCGCCCGGACCCGCCGGCCTCGCCGCGCCGGAGCCTCGCGAGGCTTCGCGGGGGAGGAGAGGGGCTCGAGAACGTCGGAGGGACGAGGAAGGCCGGCGGCGAGCGTTGGAGGAGTAGCCGGGAGGGAGGGAAGCTGGTCATGGTGCTCGCTTCAATGGAGTTGGCCTGGGGATGGTTGCAGAGCAGAGGGAGCTGACGTGGGGCGGAAGTGCTTCCGCCTTTCGGCTTCTTCCTTATCGGGAGTCAGCGATTTCGAGCTGTTCTGACCGTTGGATTGGTGTACCTTTGTTCTTTCAAAAACCTTGTTGGGAAAATGATACTGAGGATCCAAATTTTTTTTATTTTTTCAATGTGATCCTTGAAGTTAACCTAATGTACAATATTATTCTTAAAATTTTATTTTTACAATATGATCTCTGAACTTTTTGGACATGTTCAGACTAGTCCCTAGACCGCATGAAAATATTTAATGTTGTCCATGAACTTGAATTAATGGAAAGATAACATTGGATATTTTCATATTGTTTAGGAATTAGTTTGAATATTTACTAAAAGTTAAAGACTATATTAAATAAATTAAAAGTTCATGGACAAAAGTTCATGGACGATATTGCACACTGAGCCAAAGTTCAAGAATAACTTGTGTTATTATCCCAAACTTTTTTATGAGTAAAAAGATGAGAAAACAATGCAAATAGTCCATGAACTTTAGTCCAGTGTATAATGTGGTCCTTGAACTTTTAATTTGTTCAATATAGTCTTTGAGTTTTAGCTAAATGTGAACATTTGGTCAATATTGTCCCCGAACTTAAATTAATGGAAAGACAATATTAAGCATTTTCATATAATCTAAGGACTAAATTGAACATGTATCAAAAGTCTGAAATCACATTGAACAAATTAAAAGTTCATAGACCATATTGCACATTCTGCTAAAGTTCATAGATTATATTGAACAAATTAAAAATTTCTAGACTATATTGCATATTCGACTAAAGTTTTATGGATCATGTTGAACAAATTAAAAGTTTAAAGACCACATTGCACATTTGGCCAAAATTCGGAGACTATTTATGCCATTATCCCTAAAAAGATTATGTATCGAGTTGAGTATTTCTCCAAGACTCTAATGCATAAAATATTAGTTATACTCTAAAATCACAAAAAAAGCTATAATTGATACTAATATGGGATATGTTCACTAGAAGTCCTAAAACTTATCACAAAAGTGCAATCGAATCTTAAAACTTGTAAAATGTGCAATCGATTGTCAAATTGATTCAATTAAGTTCTAAAATTAACACCGTCCAATTTGACTAATGAAAAATGATAACATGATTTTTTTATTATTTTTTTCTATCTTACATGGCGATGACGTGACTTTTTTATCATTATTTTAATATTGGATTTATTTAAATTAAATTTAAAAATAAAAATAAAACTTTAAAAAATTTAAAAAAAAAAAAAGGAGAGGAAGACGAGGACAAGCGGGGCGGGAGGGCTTGCCCTCCCTCCCGTCGCCGCTACCCCATCATTGCTTGGAGGGGCCGGCGAGGGTGGGGAGACGGCAGATGAGGGTCGCTAAGCCGTGGCTAGGGATCGGCGACCCTCGACTAGGTCTGGGTGAGGGCCAGCAAGCCCTCGCCTGCTACGGGCGAGGGTCACCGGCCCCACCCGCTTGCCATCCCCCCACCCTCGCCTATCCCTCCCGATAATGGTGGGGCAGCGGCGAGGGCAAGCCCTCCCTACTCACCTGTCCTCCTTCTCCTTTTTTTTTTAAATTTTGTTTTTTAGCTTATTAAGTAGTATTGAAAATCAAATTTGGGCCAAAATGACGTTATTTTAGCCTCGACGTCGCCACATAAGAGAGAGAAAATATTAAAACAAATCACATTGGTGTCACGTGAGCACTTTCCGTTAGTAAGTTTGACAATACTAACTTTAAGACTCATTTGAACCAATTTGATAAGTTTTAGGATTTAATCGCACTTTTTGCAAGTTTTAGGATTCAATGGTATTTTGGCAACAAATTTTAGAACTTCTAGTAAACATACCATACTAATATTTGTATAATTTTCAAAAGGATATATATTTCATGTTAAAAATCACATTACGGGCGTAGTGGACTGATGATTATACGGGCTTGGACAACTTTATGGGCATGTTATGCCTAGCTCGAATCCATTTACATAGTACGCCTAAATAGATTTCTATCCTTACCTTTCCCTCAATCTAAATCTTGCATTGAACACACTTTACATTTCTTTTCAACCTATCTTCCGGAAAATCATGGCATTTGAGATTTTTTTATGGTGCCAATATAGTCGAACGACTTTTTGAAATTCCATAAACTTATATCACTATTGTTTTGAACTCCCCCTCTTGATCCAACTTGAGTAGGGTTGAAAGTTTTGATTACCTACCCCAAACCCTTACTTCAACCATTTTTAAGATGGACGATTTTACCATTCCGTTTTCAAGAAAAGATTTGGCATAATGATACTATTAGTGTTATAACTTGTGTACGAAGATAACTTTGATGCCATAACTTTTTTTCGGATCACTTTGGTGCCAACTTTTTTGAAAAATGATCACTTTAGTGCCAATGCTGACATAGCCGCCGGAAATCTGACGTAGCTCTTTTTTTTATTAATTTTCGATACTGACATGGCTCACCGAAAATCTGATGTGGCTCATCGAAAATCTAACGTGACTCTTTTTTTTGCTGGAATTTTGGCTAGAGTCACTAAAGTGATCTATTTTCTCCGATTTTAACACCAAAGTGATCTGAAAAAAAGTTATGACACCAAAGTGATCTCCGTACACAAGTTATGGCACCAATAGTGTCCTTTTGCCGAAAAGATTTTCTCTTCCTATGTCGATAGACATCTGCAAAAGTTGGTAGTTGTAAAAAATTTATCGATTACGTGATTTCTTGATAACTTGTTGGTAAAGTATCAACACTTTTATTAAATCACCAATTCATTTTTATTGTTTGTAAACTACCGAACTTTTCTTCAATTTTTTCGATTCTTATTTGTTTTTCTTAACAACGCCTCAAAATTTGCCAACTCTTATACGGATTTATCAATCTCTATTTGATTGGCTTACTAAGTCTTTTGCGATTAAATTACACATTAGCTTTGAGTTATCAACTTTTTGAGTTATTTACCGACGTGAATTTTATTTTTTTAATCTGTCAACTTTTGTTATCTTTCACCCACATTAATATGTTTCTCCTACGATTGCCTTAAATTTATCAGCTCTATACGAGATTACCAATATTTATTTGCGTGACTTATCAATATTTCCTCCAACTAGTTTTGATTTACTAAATCTTGTTTAAGCTTCTCAATTCTCACCAAGTTTATTTTGCTTTTTTCTCTTAATTTACCTACTCTTTTTTAAAGTACTAGCCTTAATTAAGAGTGAATACCACCAACTAGTTTTGCTTTACCAATTTTTATTTTAGTTAGTTACCGATGTTTTTTTGGTTACCACCTTCCCTTATCTCTAGTAAACAAAATTTTCTTTTCATTTATGAACTGCCATTTACTTTTTATTATCAATGCCTTAAATATGCCAACTATTATGTGAAGTCACTACAAAAAAACTGGATTTTTGCCATGAAAATTTCTGACGAGAAATTTTCGTTGGAAATTTGCGACAAATTTTCCAACGAAAAGTAAAATTCGTTGGAAATTAGCGACGAAAAATTTTTCGTCGCAAAATTCGTTGGAAATTTCCAACGAAAAATTTTTCGTCTCAAAGTTCGTTGGAAATTTCCAACGAAAACTTTTTCGTCGGAAAATTCGTTGGAACTTTCCAACGAATTTCTTTTCGTTGTAAATTTCCAACGAATTCAAAAAAACCCGGTAATTTTTATATTCGTTGGAAATTTCCAACGAATTCAAAAAAACCCGGTATTGGTCGGCATTTTTTATATTCATTGAAAAATTCGTTGGAAATTTCCAACGAATTTCAATTTTCCGGACAATTATTTTAGTGTGTACAATTTTCGTTGGAAAATTCGTTGGAAATTTCCAACGAATTTGCCAACGAATTAAAAAAAAACCCGGTATTGGTCGGCATTTTTTATATTCGTTGAAAAATTCGTTGGAAATTTCCAACGAATTTCAATTTTCCGGGGCAATTATTTTAGTGTGTACAATTTTCGTTGGAAATTTCCAACGAATTTGCCAACGAATTAAAAAAAAACCCGGTATTGGTCGGCATTTTTTATATTCGTTGAAAAATTCGTTGGAAATTTCCAACGAATTTCAATTTTCCGGGGCAATTATTTTAGTGTGTACAATTTTCGTTGGAAATTTCCAACGAATTTGCCAACGAATTAAAAAAAAACCCGGTATTGGTCGGCATTTTTTATATTCGTTGAAAAATTCGTTGGAAATTTCCAACGATTTTTCTAACGAATTTCAATTTTTCGGGGCAATTATTTTAGTGTGTACAATTTTTGTTGGAAAATTCGTTGGAAATTTCCAACGAATTCAAAAAAACCCGGTATTGTTCAGCATTTTTATATTCGTTGGAAAATTTGTTGGAAATTTCCAACGAATTCAAAAAAAAACCTATATTGTTCGACGAATTCAAAAAAAAACTCTCAATTTCCACATTCTCTCTCTCTCACCCCCCCTTCACCCTCCACCAGCATGCCCTTTTTCCCTTTCTTCTTCTTCCTTTCTTTTTTCTTCTTCTTATTTTCTTCGGTTGCTGGGCGAACCGAAGTCGTGCTACCACCGTCTGCCGTGGCCTCCACCTCAGCTGAGCGTCGCCATGCGAGCCGCCAGCCGGCCAGCCACCGCCCTCGTCTCGGCCCCCTTGCTCTCTCTCTCTCTCTCTCTCTCTCTCTCTCTCTCTCTTTCTCTGTCTTCTTGGATTGGGGACGATGAGTCGCTTCTGCCTTTCTGTTCGTCGTCGTCGCCTCAGCTCGCTGTCACCCTCCGCCGCGGACCAGCCGAGCTGTGCGACCGCCAACCGCCCCGGCTCGCCGTCAACCCAGCAGCCTAGCCACCCCGTCTCTCTCTCTTTTTTTGGTCGGGAAGCTGCTGTTCCGCCGCCGGTGAGCTCGAGGTCGCCCAGATCTGGGCGAGCTCGAGCCCTCGCCGGCGACGAGCTCGAGCTTGCCCAGATCTGGGCGACCTCGGCCCTCGACGGCGACGAGGCTGGCCCTCGCCGGCCATGGCGAGGGCCGAGCTCGCCATGGCCAGCAAGCTCCAGCTTGCCCAGATGTGGGCGAGCTCGGCCCTCGCCGGCGGCGAGGGCGATTTTTCGACCAACAAAAAAAAAATTTGGATGGAAAAAAAATTTCCATGATTTTTCCACCAATTTTTTTTTTTTCGATGGAAAAAAAAAATTCACGATTTTTCCACCAAAAAAAATTTGTAGTTTCCAACGAAAAAATTCATCAGAAAAAAAATTCGTTTCCAACGAATTTAGCCACAAGTTTTCCAACGAATTTTCCAACGAAAAAATATTCGTCGCAAATTTCCAATGAAAATTGAAATTTTTCGTTGGAAAAATTTGTGACGACTTATTACCAATGAATATTTTTTCATTGGCCAACGAATTTTTCTAAATTTTTCGTTGGAAATTTTGTCGGAAAAAACATGTTTTTTTGTAGTGAGTTTACACAATTTATTTGAATGACTTGCCAACTTTATTCCGATTAAGTTACCAATTAGTTTCAGATTACCAACTTTTATTTGAAGTGCTTAATAACTGCCAATTGAGCTTTATACCAACATTACCAACTTCAATCAGAGCAACACCAACTTTTCTCCGATTAACTTATCAACTAATTTTGTTTTACCTCTTATCTAAGTTAATTTCAAACATTTATAGTTAGGCTCTGCAAAACAACGTTTTTTTTTTTGGTAAGGAACTCTACAAAATAACGTTTCTGTTCCCAGAAATAATTTTTGATCATAAATAATTTTTTCTATTTCTATTTCTTGGAATAGTTTCTGAGCAAAAAATAGCGTTTAGTTTTACCAAAAAAAAATAGCGTTTAGTAATTGCACAAAATTTTTATTCCCGGAATAGAAAAAGAATAGAAACGCGTTTTAGGCACAAATGATCCATTTCTATTCCATGGACCAGTTTCTCCCTTCTAGGCTATTGGCGGAGGATGGCGGATGGCGGTGAGGGGCGGAGGAAGGTGGTCGGCGGCGGCAGAGGATGGCAGCCGGCGGTGGGAGGTAATGGAGCACGGCGATCAGTGGCGAAGCATGGTGGCGTCGGGCGACGATGATGGCAGCGGGGGGCAACGGCAGGAGGTGGCTGGTGACGGAAGGTGGCCATCGTCAGTCGATGGAGCACGGCGGTCGGTGGCGAAGGATGGCGGCCGATGGTGGGTGACTGCCGGCGTTGGGTGGCCAAAGGTGGGAGATGGCCGACGGCCTGGGGCAGCCAGCGCCGGGTGGTGGCCGGCGTTGGGCAGTGGAGCAAAATGGTTGGCGGTGGAGGATAACGGCCGGTGGTGGGTGGCCGGCGACGGCGGAGGGCGGCGATCGGTGGTGGGTGATCGCCGGTGTCGGGTGGTTGGCTGGGGGAGGCGACCAGCGCCGGGTGGCGGCCAGCGGCGGAGGAGGACGGCGACTGGTGGTGGGTGATCGCCGGTGTTGGGTGGTTGGTGGGGGGAGGCGGCTAGCGTCAAGCGATGGAGCATGGCGGCCAGCGGTGGAGGACGGCAGCCAGTGGTGGGTGGCGACAAGCATCGAGCGGCGGAGAACAGTGATTGATGATAAGAGGAGGCCAGCGGGTGGGAGGCGGCCGGCGAGCGTTGGTCGGCGGGCGGCGGCGGCGACAGAAGGCGGGAGGCGGCGGCGGCGGAAGGCGGGCAATAGGTGGCGGCGAAGGACAGCGAGAGGCGGCGGTGGGCGGGTTGCGGCCGATGGATTGTTTCTTATTTTTGGAGAATTCTAGAAAAAAAATTGTTTATTTTTTCTTGTTCCAGAAACAAGAAGTAAATTTTTTTTGCTTCTTGTTTTTGTTCAAAATCTATTTCTGGAACACTTTTTTGTTCCAGAAACAAAAAAATAGATTTTTTTACTAAACGGATTTCTATTCTTTTTTTGTTCCGAGGAACAAAAAAACAGAAAAATAAAGAAACAGAAACGTTATTAAACAAACCCTTAGTAACCAAATTTTCTTATATCTAGCTCTAAAAACTTCTCTTATTTTTGCTACGGACCCAACAAAATTCTGCTTCTAAAAAAGGATAAACATCTTGCTGTAAATGCCAGATTAATTACTTTAATTACCATACTTCTTTCTTTGTTCTTCTTAAGTGAGTTGCTTTTGTACTCCTCGACAAATTGGTAGTTGCTTGCCAGTTGGGGCAAAATAACTATGCCTCCTACTCAGCAAATTTTCATCAAATTCCCCTATCATCGTCTGCGCAAGTTACCATCCTCACGACACGACTCATTTATTCTGCTCTCGACGTGCATTTACTTCTGTCGCATGGGTTTGGGATTCATCTGTCGATCTATTTCGATTCAAACGGTCATGCATGATCTTGTCAAGATCATGCATGAAGTGGATATGCCCTAGCTGATGCAAATTATTGTCATATGCTTCCCTCGCAGAAGCAACAAGGTACGAAATGGACCCCTGTCATTTAAACTTTAGTAAAGGAGCACAATAATTTTCTCAACGAAAAGAAGTAAATGCATATGAGCAGGCTATAATATGAGAGTAATAGGACCCATAGATCCAGACCACGCTCTTAATAATACGTACGTTTGCATCAATGATACAAGTTTGTGTCCGTCCGGCTCCATTCTTCCCCCGAATTCTAGTTCCATCCAAATTCGAAATCAATGATATTCCGTTGAATGGTCCGTTTTACATTGTTTCTTTTAGA
This sequence comes from Syzygium aqueum, assembly GCA_031216185.1. Lineage (NCBI taxonomy): Eukaryota > Viridiplantae > Streptophyta > Magnoliopsida > Myrtales > Myrtaceae > Syzygium > Syzygium aqueum. Next base: position 6,055,944 of record CM062235.1, on the reverse strand, counting down.
CTTTTCATTTCATGGTGATTAAGTTACATTTCCCGTGCGATGGATGTTGATCAGTTGTGGCTGCAATGAAGGGATATAAAGCATAGTTACTTAAATGGAGAAATGCGCCCACTTTATTGCTTGGTTAGCATTATTTTAGACGAAGAAAAAGTCTTAGGTTAAGCAGACGAAGACTTTGGTAGATACACCCCAAAAATCCTAATGGGTCAACATAGAAGAGATTTTGGCTAGTTGTTAGGTCTTGGTTAGGTAATTTTCACGAGAAATAGGGAGTCTCTATCTCTCTCTCTCTCTCTCTCTCTCTCTCCCATGCAATAATCAGCCAAGACAGAGACAAGCAGCTGCTTTTAGGTAAAGAAAGAAACGCAGGATCGAGGTGAGCTGTTCCACCAGTTCCCATCATTGTCTCATCAAACATGACAGATTACTATGGAGTGCTCGATTATGTACACGCTGAAATCCATTTATCTCGTTATAAAGACCTAGAAAAAATCGATGTCAGCTCTGGCTGCTCTGCAAAAAGAGTACACGCGTGTGCATGTGAAGAAGAGGCAAAATTTAATCGGGAAGGAAATGTTTAAAGATTTGATCTAGCTTTGGAACAAGATATATTTAAGTTCAAATTGGAATAATTGGATATTTACTGAAATAGTAGAAGAATTGCGCCGACTATTGATATGAATAACGCTTTTTTCAATTCAGTTAGGGATATTATTGCAACTTTTTCATTATAAAGCATAAGTTGAGGTAAAAAATTATCGCTGGGTTTGCTTTGTATACGGTATAGATGATGAGAAAAAGCCCTATACACTTATCTCTCGCTATTTGTTTAGAAATATGACTAATCCAAATGAATATGTTAAAAGACGAATTCAGCAAATCATAGTTTAAAATCTTCATGAAATGAAAGCTATAGTGGAGCTTACAGCAGTAACTTTTGTTAACGAAGTGGTGATACCACAACCCGAGCACCGATACACATCAATTCAAATTCTTCATTTTTAGCTTTTGTTTGTTCAGCAAGTATCAATGCGAGATAGTCCGACCCGGATGCCGAAGTTAGGTGAAACTCCAAAACAAACGTGCCATCAAATTAGACTAGTATCAAGCAACAAGAAATTCCGGCGGACATATCATCATCTCCGTGTCAAGACCTCAACCTTAGCGAGAACCAATATGGTGGACATGATCAATCACGGTGGACGAAATTTTGGATCGCGATTCGATAGATTGACTTAACCTATAGAATGTACACATCTCAAGTTCTCAAACCTGTAGGCACTTGTTTCACTAGATCCTCTCTTCACGAAAATTAATTAAGCACAAGAAATACCGACTGGAGCTGCCGCGAATCTCTCGGACGCTGTTCTCTGCACGAACGAGCTCACCTCCGGTGACAACGCTGCGAAACACTCGCTCTCCGGGACCTCCGGGATCGTCGAGAGAGCGCCGGACTTGTCGTAGAAGAAGAGGAAGTTGCCCTTGTGGGCTTCACGTCGTTCGACCCCGAAGATGGGCTTGCTAGGCTTGAAGACGGACCGAAGGAGCTTCTGGAGTGAGCGCGAGATCTTGGAGCCTCTCTTGGGAGGCGGCGGGGGCAGCAGCGGAGCCGACTGTGGCTGGGGCCGCGGTGGACTGGGTGGCTCGAGGCGGTGGCCGGGGAGGTGAGGCATGGAGAGAGTGCGGGAGACGATGGCGGAGTCAAGGGTGCGCTTGAAGGATTGGAGCTCGAAGGAGTCATAGAGGGTGCTCCCGCAGTCCCATAGCTGTGACGACTTGGCTCGTTCCATTTGAGTTTGCTTATGTTGATCCATTGTCACTGTGTTTTGTGGGAGAGAGAGAGAGAGAGAGAGAGAGAGAGAGAGAGAGAGAGAGGAAGGAGAGGAAGGAAGGAGAGGAAGGGCTTTTGTAGAAGTAATTGGGTAGGTGATGGATGATACGCTAGCTCACGTCCGTCGCATACTGACCACGGAATTCTAGCTTTCGTTAGGGTTGTGGCAAGCCGCGCATTTATTGGAAATAATAGAACAAGGAGAAAAACAAACTATAAAACAAAATACACCTTTTTTTGTTGTTGGTCGGTAACAAAGTATACCTTTGAAAAGTAAAAACAAGAAGAAAAACTTTTAACTTTTATGGCTTCATTGATAATCGCTTCTCACAACTTTTTGTTGAATCTCTTATCGGAAAAGTCGGAATCGACCATGGCATTTCGGAAAAGGACACGGCTCTCTTCGGTCTTAGTTGAGGCCGGCAATTTTTTCTTACGGGAATGAAGACGTTTTGACACGATCATTTGATAAAGTCAAAAGTTACACGACTTAACACAAATTTAATATACATAAGTTTCCATAGTATGATTAGCAAGAATAGAGGGCTTTGATTTTTTCCCCCTTATTACAAGTCGTTCTAAAACTCATTAGAAGGGATTCTTGCCTAATAGGCCCTCTCAAACCTATGCAGACTTAGGGCCTGTTTGGCAAGGGTGCATTTGGTAATTTGTAAATTAGTGGCTGATTATATTCTTTTATTCCCAAAAATAAAAAAGAATAGAAATCTGTTTATTAATTTTTTTTCTAGGCACAAATTTGTCCCATAATTACTTTTGAAACAAAATCAAGAAGCAAAAAAAAAAGTTACCTTTTAATTATGGAAATAAGAATCAGAAATAGAAGATATTTTTTTTTGCTTTTTCTTCTTTCCTTCCTAATTGTGGCTGGTTCTTCTTTTTTCCTGACCTGTAGTCGGTAGTTGACGACTAGTCATAACCTAGGGTCGGCTAGGGCGAGGGCTGGACCCTTGCAGCTTGGGCGAGGGCCGCCCTCGCTAGGTCCGACGAGGGCAGCCCTCGCCCAAGTCGCAAGGGTCTAGCCCTCACTCTCACCCTCGCCCTTGCCCTCGTCGACCCTAGCCTGTGGCTAATCACTGGCCAATCGGCCACATTTGGCGACCTGGTCATGGCCAAGAAGGAAAAGAAGAAAAGAAGAAAATAAAAAAAAGAAGGAAATATTAAAAAATTTTAAAAAATTATTGGGTGTGTTTAACAACCATTCTGTTTTCGGAAACAATTTAAATTTAGAAATAATTATTTTTTGTTCTGTGTCTGGGAACAATTTCTAAGCATTTAAAGGCGTTTGGTAACTACCCAAAATTTCCATTCTTGGAATATAAAAAGAACAAGTAACTGCACAAAATTTCTTTTTATTAATAATATTTTCTAATTTTTTAATATTTCTTTCTTTTTTTTCTTTTTCTTTTTTCTTCTTCCCCTTCCTTGGCCATGGCTAGGTTGCCGACGTCGACAATCGGCCGCAGGCCAGGGCCGGCGAGGGCATCATGGCCCTTGCCAGATTTGGTGAGGGCTGGACCCTCATCGGCTTCCGCGAGGGCTGGCGCTTGCGACTTGGGCGAGTGCCACCCTTGCCACTGCCCTCACCAGATCTGGCTTGGGCACCGGCCAAAGGCAAGGCCGACGAGGGCGTCACGGTCCTCGCCAGATCTGATGAGGGCTGGACCCTCGTCGTCGCCCTTGCCAAATCTGGTGAGGGCGGTGACGAGGGTCCAGCCCTCACCAGATCTGGTGATAGCGGCCTTCACCTAAGCGGCGAGGGTCGTAGGCCAGGAAGAAGAAGAAGAACAAATTTTTTTTTTCTTTTTCATTTCTTATTATTGTTTCTAGAATCAAGAAACAACTTTTTTTACTTCTTGATTATGTTCCAAAACTGATTATGGGAATAAATCTTTGCAAATTTGTGCTCGGGAACAAAGCATTTACCAAATGGATTTCTATTCTAAAACTGATTTCAGGAACAAAAGAATAGAAATAATTACTGTTTGACTAGTTGCAAAATTTACCAACCGGTCAAACAGTGCTTGATTCTATTCTTTTATTTCATGGAACAAAAAAAGAACAGAAATTCGTTTGGTAAATTTTTTTTTCTCAGGCACATATTTGTTCCCAGAATTAGTTTTGGAACAGAATCAAGAATTAAAAAAAAAGTTGATACTTGATTCTAGGAACAAGAATAAAAAATGGAAAAGAAATTTTTTTTTTCTTCTTTCCTGGCCTGTGGTCGGCGGTCGGTGAGGCCGCCCTTACCCAGGTCACTGCCCTCGTTAGATCTGGCGAGGGCTAGACCCTCGCAGCCTAATCGAGGGTCGCCCTCATCGGACCCTGGCCAGATTAGCAAGGGCGGCCCTTGCTTGGGCGGCAAGGGTTCAGCCCTCGCCCTCACCAGTGAGGGTGGCCTTCGTCTATAGCCAGTGAAGATCACGATGCCCTCGTCGGCCATGGCCCAAGGAAGGAGAAGAAGAAAAAAGAAAAGAAAGAAAGAAATATAAAAAAATTTAAAATATTATTAATAAAAAGAAATTTTGTGTAATTACTAAATGCATTTATGTTCTTTTTCTATTCCAGGAATATAAATTTTGAGCGGTTACCAAACGCTTTCATATGCTCATAAATTTTTTTCAGGAATGGAATTAAAAAAAATCATTTCGGAGCATAAATTGTTTTTGGGAATAAAATGGTTATCAAATGCACCTTAATCGGCTTGAAGAGTAAAATAGACTGACTCGGACAGATAATAGTTTTCTTATGCCACTCCGTCCAAATTCTACATAATATAAGGATTTTAAACCATGGACGAGTCTTGATAAGAACTTTTCTTTTTATGTCCAGTATTAGGCCTAATCTGTCCAAGTCCTCTAAAAAAATAGGAAAAATTGAATAACTATACCAAGTTCTCGTTAGCGGATTGAATCTCCCCAATAGAGCATTTTTGAAGGAGAATTCAATATCAAACTTTTATCTAAAATTCAATGAGACCCATGTTGGTTAAGAAGCATGGACAAAATAGTAATTTAAAGTTGAAGCAAATACAAGGGCTTCGACTTTCTCAAATTTTCTAAAATTGAAATTTGATTACTTCCAATTTCGCAACAATTGAAGCCCATTTTTATAAAAATAAAATAAAATTCTTTATGTACCATTTTACTTTCACTTTTATATAAAAGGGCTAAAAGCATGGAAGGTAAGTAATAAGCTGTTTCTTTGGAGAAGGTAAATAGGAAGCTTAAATAGCCAACTTGCTGTGTACAAAAAGGAAGAGTAATCATACGATGATTAATGAAGACGAACATAGCATTCTCACTTGTTTACATTGCAAACTATATGAACTGAATTACAATTTTCGTACCGCGCAAGAAATTGTTGCTTTTTTTGCCATCTTAAGAAAAATTATCTTAAACCTAAAAGATTATGCAACTTCGCATAAATCTTTGACCTGAGCACGATCTCTAAGAAATCTCGAAAGCGTTCTGATAAGTTGAAATCTAATAGGCGGGACGGCGACAAGAGCTCCGGCAATGGAAGTTTGAGGAAAATTTTAGAATTAGAATTAGAGTTAGTTTGGGGATATTCATATAACGAGTTTTTTTGTTTTTCTGCCAACAGAAAAATTACTCTGTTTTTGGGGTTAGCGGATGTTGTGTTCTTACAATTCTTGTTTATCCCTTTTTTCCACTGCACCAATCTCTCCAGTTATGGCTGTTGTTTACATGTGTTCTTTTAGATTTCTGTAATTCTTTGTTTGTCAGCGGTTGTTTCGAGCACGACAGAAGTGTTTCCTGTTGGAGGAGCGTAAGGCCATTGGCATAAAGCAGTATGCGAGGAAGCTACCGCGAGTGAAGCAAGCGGGCATTGGCCATTTATGTAAGAAGATTTAATTGTCACGGTCCCGAGATTTCCCATGTAGCAAGGATCATGTATGATCAAAGAAGACTGAGCCAAATCTCCTAGAGTTTTCGGAACATTCTTAGGTACAGGCTTACGGTAAATGTACCGTGTTCTAGAGACTTCTTGTGTTAAGTGTTGGTAGTTGGTGGATGGGGAAGATCCCATCTCCTCTGTAAGATCAAAAGAGCATCAATTGTTGTAACAAGAGGGGCCTCTAGTATAAATGAGGTGCTATCTCGCTCGTTTGTATCCATCCAAATAATTGAGCAATAAAAAGCATTCTATCCCGCGGTCTTTTTTTACGATCTGGGCAAGTGAGTGAATACTTAGGCCTCCAACAATCCAAGAAAGCCTAGGTCACTGCACAGACCGAATCCCAAGTGGTATCAGAGCAAGGTAGAGAGGAACTGTTCAATCATGCCAAGAAATTGCTGTAGTTGTGGTGTATGACAGGGCTCCGAAGAGAAGGTCGCACAAGAGAAGACTTGCAAGAGATCCGAAGCCTAAGTTGCCGCGGTCAAACCGAACGAACCAAGTAGCTGACAAGTCGAGAAGCCAAAGACAAGCGGCGTCAAAAGCTGAATCCATAACGTTCCAAGAAACCACCCTGAGTCGAGCGAGAGCGCCGAGGACGTTGCTCGAATGGGTGTGGGGGAGAACGGTGCCAAGGTTTCCCATACACCAAGGGACCGTGCATGATCGAAGAAGACCGGGGCAAGTCTCTTAGAGCTTTCGGAAGGAACAAGCGATACAGTGAATGTATTGTGTTCTAGAGACATTGGTGGATGGATCCCATCTTCACCGTAAGATCGAAAGAACCTCTTAACGGTTGTAACGAGAGAACCTCTTGACTCAGCCCAAATAATGAAGTAATGGAATGCAAGGAGGGCCACAATTTGCAGTTAAATTGTATTTGAACTGGGCGAATATACTCAGCTCAAACAGAGATTAATAACTAATCCCACAATTTCGCAGCTAAAGATTTCATTGGAAGTCATAAGAACCTAAAGGAGAAAGAAAATCAATGAGAGGTTAACCGATATTCAAAAGCTATCAAACTGATAGCCAACTACCAACGCGTCAATTTCACTGCTCTAGCTCGTCAACAGTGGCTGCTGCCGCCACATTCTTCTTGTACTCTTCCAATTCCTTCTTGTACGCCTCCATTGCTTCAGCTGCTCTCGAGTTCCATATCCCTCTCTCCTCTTCGCTCATTTCCTGTCAAAGCCAGCCATCAAATGAATAGAATCATTTTGATATGGTGGAGAGATTTTATCGGTCTTCTTAATCAGAAATTCGTGACAACAGTATAAATTACCTTCCATTTCACTGATATCAGTGCATTCAAGGTGGAGTTGCTGATTCCGGGCCTTTCCTCCATTAGGCTCTTCCTAGCTTCTTTGCTGGAAAATCAGCCATAGTCACAGAAAATTTTTAAATGAACCGTCACCAGTCAAATCTCCAAGTTAAACTTATTTATATAAACTAAATGAAGGTAGATGGAACTTTTATCAACCTGAAGAGGATGAATGAGGATGCCGGCTTCTTAGGCTTGTTGGGGTCTGCCTTCTTCTTTTTCTGGTGATTTTGTTTCGTTTTCTGCACATTTTCGCGACTTTAGTTAGCTTTTGGGTAAATACTATTCTCATAATGTGAAAGAAAGTATCATTAGGCACCTTAATTATGTTTTCAGTCTTCTCCTTCTTCTTCAGCAGTTGCAAGGCTTCTTGCTTCTGAAGCTTCATCTGCTCTTCCTCTTCCATTCTAACATTCTCAGCCTCTTCTTGCTTCTTCTGTTTATACGCCTCCATTTCTTCCATATATTTCTCCTTGTTCTTCTTAGCCATCTGGGTAATCGAAACAACATCAATTCAATGACCATGTAGTCGAAATAACATCAATTCAACTTCAATGACCAAGTGTTATACTAAATTTGCTGTGGAAGACCCAAAGGACAGAGAAAAATTGACAAACCTCTTCATAGGGCCTTCTCTTTTTCTCTGACAGGTTCTTCCACTCCTCTCCTGTGATCTTTGCAACCTACCACAACCAAACAACAGAAAATTTTAGACTAAATAGAAAACAATAAAACAAAAAAGAAAAAACTCTTAATTTGTTAAAACATCAGTGCATTATAGTCCGCATTACCTCCAACACATTCTTGCTTTCAGCAAGCAAAGCAGCCCTCCTCTCATTGGAGAACAAGAAATATGCCGACATGGGTTGTTTTGGCTTCAATGGATCTTTTTCCTTCCTGTAGAAATTTACAAACGAGATTAACAATTATCCTATGTTTTTAGCTTCGACCATACAAAAACTATTAATAGCATGACTAATGAATTCAATTTAATTACTTGGTCTTCTTGTTATCCTTCTTTTCGGCTTCCTGTTTGAACTGGAGATACTGGTCAAGCAACTCCATGGCGGTCCTCTGCTTGTGCTCCTCTTCAAAAAGCTTCATCGCCTCAGCCTCGCGCTTTTCTTTCGCAATTATCTGCAAGTAAGCTGCCTTTTCAGCTTGGTACTTCTCCTCATAGGGCTTCTTCTCCTCAGCAGTGACACTCTTCCATTTTGTCCCCAAAATGTTTGAAGTCTCTTTAAACTCTGCTTCCGGGTTCTCCTTCTTAATCTGTTTCAGAAAATCCAAAATTTTATTGTCGTTGATGCTGAGATAACTGAAATTCAATTCTCACAACAAACAATTTGCTCATTTTTCTTTTTCACTTTACCTCAATCCATTGGTCCTTGCACCACAGGATGTAAGGTGGAGATGGCCTCTTTCTCTCTGGGCAACCTTTCTTTTTCTCCTTCTCGTGTTCCTTGTCTCTTCCAGATTGAACATTCGGGAATGTCTGAAAATAAAACTCGACAAGAAAAACCCATTTCAATCCCTACTCTACTATCTTTTGCTTCAAACCCATTTCTCTATACATCCATTTTATGCAACTATTTTAGAGAACTGACATTACATATGAAGTAAATAATTCAGCTTTACAAAAAATGGAGCGAAACTGACAATGTAGCATATGAATATCTTCGAACCCCATTTCTGTACACTTCAACATAAACCGTCTTACGCCACATACTATATGAACTTCCCTCGACGATTTTAGCATCCCTAACATTAATTGTGAAGTAAAAGTGGCACCTTTATACAAAATAAGAGAAGAAATGTTGAGCGAAACTGACCATAGTGGGCTTGAATTCCTTGATTTTCTGCAAGTTCTTGAGCTCGCCCTGGAGCTTCTCGTGCGCTCTTCCTTTGACCTCGAGCTCCTCCTCCTTCTGCTTCAGCATTTCGTCCCTCTCCTTCAACATCTCCTCCGTCTTCGCCTTCTCGATTCTCAGCTTCTCCATCATCTCCTGCATCTCCTGCAGCTCCTTCTCGAAGCCACCTGTTGGCGTGGCCGCGGCTTGCTTCTTCGAGTTCGCCCTCGGCTTGCCCTTCTTTGGGGACGAGCGGGGTTGCGAGAGGCTCTCACTGTTCTCCTTGAGAGCCGAGCCGGATTCGTCATCGCCACTGGGCTGCGGAGGGACGAGGGCTTGCTGCTGTTGGGCTAAGATGTTGGCTTCATTCGAAGTCGGGTTCTTCTGCTTCAGCGCCTTCCGGGTGTTGTTCCTTGATTTCTTAGTGGGGATGGCTCCAGAAACTGCGGTGTCAGCCATGGCGTTATCACAGAGAGACAGAGAGAGTAAAAAGAGGATTTTGGATCTGGGGAAGAAGATGGAAGGAGCCTTATAAAGGGGGGCCACGAAGGGGAAGGGCAACGGTCGAATATTTTCAAATTTGAAATTCATTTGGGGCTCATGTTACCGTTGAGAAGACTGAAGATCTTTTCATTTCCGAAAAAAAAGGGGAAATTGGTTTTACATTTCCAATGACAGCACAATGGATTATTATTTCCACTTACGTGCAACCCAATTTGGGAACCAGTGAAATTGCAAATCTGTACAATGACTAGATTATAGTGATAGAAAGTAATTTTTCCTTGCCTATCAAGGTTAGAAATCCGTGGCAGATAAGTCAAATTCTTCGGTCGCTTTTTCGACAATCGGAATCGATGAGTTCCTTTTTTTGGTAAAATTATTTCTCGTCTCTTATCATATTTTGCATAAAATCAAGTATGTGGAATCTAAAATTCTAAATTCTAAGCAAATCATCGCAAAATTGTATCATAAAAATTGCTTGTCATGTTCTGTTGTACATCAATATAAATCGATGACGACTTGTCTTGTCTATAGATAAACTCGACATTATAAGACCAAATTATATTGGTGTTCCACATTTATGCTTCCGAATCACAATAATCGATCACCTACCTACCCTATTAATCCTTCAATGTCGGGTATTCATCGTTTTAAGTAATTAAGTGATTTCGTAACTTGAAATGTTGTCTCTCGTCGCATCGACAGTGATTTCTCTCATTCCCCTTGCATCGACAATCTGTCCATACATTTCATAATCTAAATAGACGTTATAAAAATGCTTCGAATCGTGTCGAATTTGGGAGACGAAAAACACAATTTTTTTGTGTCATAACACGGAAATCAATCTTGATGACCAGGAAAAAAGAATAAGGATATATATCGTGGAAGTAGATTTTACAATCAACATATGTTGCTTTGCATCAACCGTAGGAAATGAAGGCGGCTTCGGAACACAAAATGAAAGTGAAGTACTATGGTCAAGTCGTCGTCATTGTCTCAAGAAGCTCAACTCTCGCGGCACATGGCCTACCGAGGGTTGGGGTCGCAAGCCATTTTGGGTTCGGGACTCTGACCCCAAAAACTTCACTAAGCAAGAGGCAAAACAAGTTCAAAAGAATAACCTCGACCATGGCAGCTGAACAAAAACACGGGGGACGACCGACAATTTTTTACACCGTTCACACTTCTTCTGGAACTTGCATGCCGAATCCATGCTGCACTCTCTCAACCCTGTTCAAGCCAGCAAGAGTAAATAAAAAAAGATGACAGCACTGGAAATTGAGATAGCTATATGTGAAGACAACATCAATGGCTACTTTGAAGGTGACTTTATCAGGATCATGTTTCTTTCTTCACCAAGATAGAAGGCGCAAGCAATGCATTCTCGACATTAGAACCATTCGATCTAAATGAAGTAGTTAGCTAAGAAATATTAGCTGTTTAAGTTGCACTGTATAAAATTATAAATAATACAGGCTTCATATAGATTAATCTACAATTTGAATAATAGCTAGTATGGTACAAAGAAATATATTAATCTTTCCACCATACAATGGGATCTCATAGAATACTATACCACTAATTTGAGTCCACTCATTTCATTTAAAAGACTTGAGATGAAAATCCTTTTGATTTCTTCGGTCATTGACTAAGAAAAGAGGTACAATGTTATGAATATCTCAGCAGAAATATGACTGATCACGGTGTAACTGGGGTTATGTGGTAGCTGATCTTAAGGGTGCACGACAGATGAGTGAAAACAAAATGACATGATGAAACTTGTTTCGTAATGATACATCATGAAAGAAGTTTACAAAAGCATGTGCTACATAATCATCGACGTGTTACAACTTACGTTGGGGCAAGTTTTCCGAGGTTGTATAGCACTTCACGAGTTTTCTCATCCTGGACTATCCCAGAGATGTCAATAGCATAAAACCTGTTTCTTGTTCTCGGTAGTCCTCTGCCAGTAAGTAAATCGAGATCTCTCTGATTTAGCTCTCTCCCGTTCATGAAGATGCCCGTGTTCCCAGCCGCACAATTTGACGGCATCGGATGTTTGAACTCTTCAATAAATGGCTGCAACGAAAGATCACGGTGTCATTTATAAGCAGGTAGCATAAAAACCTGCCTGCAAAGAAAGTGTTGGTTGAGAGTAAGGATTTGACAACTTACTGGAATTATGCCGAGGCAAGGATGGTTCATGACGCCCCAAAACCCAGCTTGGAAATCGTACCTAGTGAAGATAAACAAATATAAGAAGACAGAGATAAATGCAGTTATTAGCCCATAGATAACTTACCAGTAATCTCCAGGGAGAACAGGACCGGCAAGCTTTTCGGCCCTTTTAACGATGTCGTCCGGTATCAGATGCCCGTTCACTGTTACTTTAGGCTTTTCATTTTCCAGGTTTCGGAACTCTCCATAGCTCTTTATAAGGCCTCCAAGATAAGATTTACTTCTCTTCTTCACCTTCTCTTTGGCTTCTTTGCTGGTATCTTTAGAGTCTTGGGATAATCCTGTATGGGGATACTCATTAAGAGGAACTTCAACTTCTGCCATTGCAGAAGCATCATCGCTAGTACTTTGGCAAGCATCGTTCTTCTCTAGAGAAACGCCCACTTGGTTGATCTTGTTTTTCTCATTTTCGTAAGACGATGAATTATCAAAATGTTTTGAAACATGTGAATTTTGCAGTTTTGGAGAAGTGTTATTTTCAGATTGAGTTGAGACATTGCTATGAGCAATCACACTGTCTGCATTCTCTTCTTCCTCTGAACGAAATGATGGTGAAGAAGAAACTGGAGAATGGAGGCCCTGCATCTTTCCAGAGTCGCTAGCATTCTGTGGCTGCACTTCCAAGACGGATAGTCCGGTATACAGATACTCATTCAGAGGAACTTCAGCTTCTGTAATTGCGGAAGCATCCTCTCTAGTACTTTGGCGAGTGTCATTCTTCTCTAGATGATCCCCCTCCTGGTTCATCCTGCTATTCTCATTTCCATCAGTCGATGGATAGTCAAAATGTTCTGGAACATGTGAATTTTGTGGTTTTGGAGATGTGTTATATTCTGATCGCGTATTGCACTGAACAATCACACTGTCCGGACTCTCTTCTTCCTCTGAACGAAGAGATGGCAAAGAAGAAGCTGGAGAATGTAGGCCCTGCATCTTCCCGGAGTCGCTAGCACTCTGTGGCTGCACTTTCAAGAGGGATAGTCCTGTATGCGGATACTCATTCAGAGGAACTTCAACTTCTGTCGTTGCGGAAGCATCCTCTGTAGTACTTTGGCAAGTGTCATTCTTCTCTAGAGAAACCCCCTCTTGGTTCATCCTGCTATTCTCATTTCTGTTAGTCAATGGATTGTCAAAATGTTCTGGAACATGTGAATTTTGTGGTTTTGGAGATGTGTTATATTCTGATTGCGCATTGCGCTGAGCAATCACATTGTCCAGACTCCCTTCTACCTCTGAACAAACAGATGGCGAAGAAGAAGCCGAAGAATGTAGGCCCTGCATCTTCCCAGAGTCGCTAGCATTCTGTGGCTGCAGTTCCCAAAGCGAATTGTCTCCCGTTATTTTCCACTTAGAAGATCCATCATATGCATCAGAGGAAGTTCTCGTGGCACTCAGATGAGCGTTAGAGTTTAGGCCACCAGAGTCGGAGCAAGCGGAAGAAATTTGAATGTGGACACCACCGTTTTTTGCAGCCCCACCAGAAGATCCCTCCTTAATAGAAGTGACAAGCTTCTTATTTTCGATCTCAAACAAGATTATAACTGAACACCCACCGCATCTAAGTTTTTGCTTGTCACTTTTCTCCTTGATGACCAGTTCCTTAGGCAACTTCAGCAACTCCAAGCAGTTTAAGCACGTTATAAAAGGTACACCGCCCGCAATGGGATGGCAATGCTTCTTTTTCCGATGAGAGACCATCGACCTCTTTGGTTGAGACCGAACAAAACTTTCAATGTCTAAATCAGCGTCTTCTAGCCACATTTGAAGCGGATGCAGATATTTAGAATTGGATGAAGAGGTACTATCACCCAACTGTCTAGTATGTTGTGGCCTGATTTTGACAGAATTGGCTCGACGGTAGAGATTGGAGTCAAGTGGACCTTTGAAAGTCTTCGATGAGCTAGAGGCATTAGGTAAGAATTGTGGAGGAGGAACTCGCTTGTACTTGTAATAGCAACTCGAACAAGCGCACGAAGGGTGGTGATTAGGGGATTGGTTCGGATACATTACCAGAGGATCTCTGTCAAAACCCAGGAACCCTTCCGCGTGGTGTCCATGAGGTGGCTCATGTGCATATTGACGGAAAGGCCTCATGGTTTCGGGCCAAAACGAGCGCTGTGGGTTCTGGAGAAGATTTAATTGGCCATCCCGAGGAGAAAAATAGGGGTTCGACATTTCCATCTCGTAGCTCTCCATAGAACGAACGGATTCACGGCCTGGTCTTGCATCAGGAGGCTTTCTAATGGAACCCTCGCGGACGAGCGTTTCATCCAGAATGTCATTGCCAGCACGAGCATAGTAAGGATCACCAGAAGCTATTCTTTTATGACGAGGAACTGCTTCTCCAGCCTCAGGTTCATTCTCTATGTCACTGGATTGATTGATTTGATTCCCCAACTCATCCAACTTCCTGAGGAGCTTGACCCGCTCACGCTCTAACCCTCTGACTCTGTCACGGTCAGTTACATCATGACCACTGCCTAAAAACTCGCCATACCCAAGAGAGGGAGATCTGTAGTAGTCGGAAGGCCCCTCTTTGGGAAACGAATACCCACAAGTCCTCTCGTGCTCGGTGACGATCCTCGAGTCCCTTAAGAACCCTTCTAAATGGTCTCTGGCGAAACTACGCCTTCCTCTCTCTGCCCGCGAGTTCGCGAAGTCCAAAACCTTCTTAAACCGAGGAGAGTTTTCTCCAAAACCTGTTTCCACAAGTTTGTTTACCCGGTCTTCTGTGTATTGCTTATAATCGAAGGCATAAGCAGTTTCCTCTTTGGCTCTTCTCCTCTCAAGCCATAAACCGGTGCTGTCATCCCTCACATTATCTCGACGAGTGCGTGCAGATTCCTCTCTCTTTTCCATTGCAGAATTGCTTATCGAATCATCAGCTCTGGCTCCAGAACTCAAAAGCCTCTCATATTTCACATTCCTATCCCTATCGTGCTCACGGGCATCACTGAAGCTCTCGCTTGCCTTCACCGAATTCTCGCCATCACTAGTAGGCTCTCTCTTCTTAGCTATCAGAGGAAATCAAATTAAAACTCTGATCATTTTGAAAACGGCCTAAATTGCTGATTTTAAGTGTGCATAACCATCAACACAATCAGAAAGGCAAGGACCGAAAACTACAATCTCAAACAATTCTTCAAACATGTGACTTTCATCCTCACCAAACAATTCACATCGGTTGGTTTAATGAACGAAAAACCAATGGAAAGAGAAACAGAGAGAGATAATGAAAGAGACAAGATTCACCTTTGAGAACAGCACCACAAGCACCACACTTGAACACGGAGCAGCCATGGGGCTCTTGCAACAGATTTGCACATTTTGGGCAATGGACCAACCTCAAATTTGATCTCTGAGCCATCATTACAGCTACTTAAAGGCACAAATCAAGAACACCAAGAATTCCCCTCCTGACCTTTTCGAACCAAGACCCTCATATCTGAAAATCAAAAAGAAAAGAGAAGAAAAGGAAAAGAAGGAACCAAAGACATGCAGATGTTAAAAATTCGTCCGTCCTCGCACGATCTCATCCCCAGAGAAACAAACAAACTGCTAGACAACAAGCTGAATACGGATTGACATCCCCTGTTTTTGTTTTTTTTCTTTACTTATTATATCTGCCTGGAGACACGACTGATTAAAAGCTGGACATCAGCTTGTTTCGATGAAATGGACATCATAGAGAAGCAAAAAGCCAAAGCCTGAAGTCAGCGCTCAGATTTCCGACGGACGTCATTCCAAGAACGTCCAGTGCAGCCAAAACACAGCGGTAAAAAACGAGAGAAAGAAGAAAACAGAAAGGGGGTGACCCAGAACTTACAATGGTGGGCTCAACTTCTCCCTTTTGCCTGCCGCGAGCAAGACTCGATCTCCTCCTCCTTGTTTTTTCAAAAAAACAAAAAAGGCTCTAGAAAGTAAGCGATCGCCCAGATGAAACATGGACATGGTCAGGTCAAATCCCACGACGAAACCCGATACGGCTGACGACATGTCACGATCAAGAAGCAGAGACCCCTCCACCAGAATAATATATATAAACGACTTTTGGTTTGGACTTTGGAGCCGGATTACCTGAGCCTTTGGCGACTGAACCTGTGAAAGAACACTGTTGAAAAGTGAAATGTCTAGATCAGAAGGAAAACGTTAAAGGGCCGTCTCTTTGTATTATATTAGGTTTAGATTACAGCGTCTCAACCGCATCCTTTGAATTTTTCTTGCGGACGGACTCTGTCGTCTCTCTAATATGAACTGCAATTTACTCGATTGGGCGGGTCGATGTCGACCCCTTTCAGCAATGCCCGGCTAGGCATTTAAGTATAGGAAGGGAAAAATGATACAAATAGTTCTTGAACTTTAACCTGATGTGTAATGTGATCCCTGAACTTTTAATTTTAATTTGTTCAATATAGTCAACGATCTTTTCATTTTTTCAATGTCATCCCTAAACTTTTAGTACATACTCAATTTAGTCCATGGATTATATGAAAATATTTAATATAGTCTTTTTTTTATTTTAAGTTCAGGAACTACACTTAACATTTTCACGCCACATTAAACATGTACCAAAAGTTCATGAACCACATTGAACAAATTAAAAGTTTTAGATACCACATTAAATATTAAGCTAAAGTTCAGGGGGTACATTGAACAAATTAAAAGCTCAGGAACTATATTGCACATTGGATCAAAATTCATGGACTATTTGTGTCAATATCCCTATAGGAAAAAAGCCTCAGAAAACTTCAAATTATGTCAACGGTGATCCATTTATTTTGAACTTTTTTTATTGACATCAAAAACCCCAAACAATACCTGCTGTGACACATTTACCCCAAACTTTTTCTTGTGACATAAAAAACCCCCCCCAAACTTGTACTTATGTGATATATTTAGCCTTTGTCAAGTTCTGTTAGATGATTTTTCGGCCAAAATAACGTTTTTTTTTATTTCACTTAAATCACGGGGGCATGTCAACACTGTTTGCTTTCTAGCATCTATCCATGTAGGCAGATTTTTAACAATTCTCGTTAACAGAACTTTGACAGAAGATAAATATGTCACACGTGTACAAGTTTGGGATTTTTGGCATCACAAATAAAGTTTAGAGTAAATGTGCCACAATGTGCATAATTTAGGATTTTTTATGGCTTTTGTCCTTAAGCATATTGGTGCATGTACCGTGATGAGCAATAATGAGCAGTCGGACAAATGCCAAACGTGGGTTCTTAGGTTTTTTGATAGTCTAAATGGCCCCAAGTAATAAGACGATCCGAATGGAAAAATTCGACTGTTGTTCAACTCCGGACAGAAAGAGCGGGGTGAATTGGGTGCATTCGATAATGGATTGTCGAATCGGATTTCGTCGGCAACAATACTGAGTGCAACCCAACTTTTTGTCTTGAACAAGTAAGATCATGAAATAACAGGGAAGTCTAGATCGACATGCATATATGTTAAGTCTCATTCAGAAGTCAAATTCACTCATCATCCATGTTAAAATTCCCGTCTTTTTTTGCAAAAGTTAGGTGATCCTAATGCATGATTGCTCATGTCTTTTTGGGCCATATTGTCCAAGCATGTATCTTTGATTTGTTCTTGTAACAAAGGGCCTCCTTCTGGTTGTCAGCCTAACCACTATAGGAGTTTTGTCGCGTATTCTCCTAATAGATAAAAAAAAAATTCAGATCCATCCAATTTGTTTCGCGAAAACTTAATGGCAAAGATTTTCCTAACGATAATTATTTATACTGGGTTCGGAAAATGAGTTAACGGTTTCACTGTCGACGAAAATGTTTGAGTACGGATTGATGCTAATAACGAAGACATCGTAATATCAAGCACTAAAAGCAATTTGTATTAGGAAAACAATCTATGAATTTGCTGATTTTCTACCAAACAAAACGGAGTTTATTTAAGATATTCAATTCAATGGTGTTCTCTCTTTTCTCACGTTCATCTTTTTGAACTTTTTATACTCTCCACAATCACGTCAATACATCCTGCAAATCGCGGAGTTAAACCCTAAACAACTTAAAGATGTAAACACAGAGAAGCTTCTTCTGATTAATCCTTTTTCATCACAGAACGAGCGAAAGCACCGAACCCGCTCCTGAACATCCTCGCAACCTCTTGCCTGCCCCTCATCTTCTTCCACGGGCTCCTGCCCGACCGCTTGCCCGACGATCTCCGCTTGCAGGAAGCTTCCGCTTTCATGGCGGACCTGGAGTCATCATTCTCCGACGAAGGTGACAGCTCCGACCAGGGCGACAACGCAGACAAGGCCATCGTGTTCCGGTCGAGAAGATGGCCGAGCGAAGCCAGTTCGAAGGAATCGTACAAGGGACTCCCACAGTCCCACACGCCCTCCAGTTTGTTTCTCATCGTGTGTGCTGACGAAAGTCCTGGAGCTTCTCGAGGGGCCGTCGCTTGAGCAGCTTGCAGAGACATGGCTCCTGAGGAAGGAATTATCGGTTTCACGTCGTTTGATTTGGTTGAGCTAAATTTGGTGGAGAGCTTGACATGTGACGTCGCTGAGCCAGGAATTGCCTCGCTTTGGTGCATCGTCACTAGTGCGATAATGCTTTTATTTTGAACTTTCAACTAGACAGGCATTCGCACGCGCTGGCATAATTGTCGAAAAAATTTTAAATTTATTGTTTGGCAAGTAATCCAGCTCTAAATTTTTTTAATTTGGTCAGATTAGTTTTAAACCTTTTAATGATTTGCCATTATAGTCATTTCGGTCAATTAAGGCTATAAATCGTTTACGTGGACGTCAACCGTCATATGTGGCCAAAAAGAAAAAAAAAAGGGAAAACAATCAGAAAAATTTGAAAAAATTTGCAAAAATCGTTAACGTCAGCGATTTCTAGTCAAAATTGGCCAAGATGACTATTTTGGCAAATTTTGAAAAGGGTTGGAACAAATTGGTCATATTGAAAAGTTTAAGATTGAATTCGCCATCGTACAGTAAGTTTAGGACTTTTTGGATAATTTTCCTCACATTCTGGCATTGTTTGTTTGGTTTAAGGAAATATTAACTCACGAGGGACTTCCCAACATTTAGAGCTAAATGGCATATCTAGCCATCGTTAGAGATGCTTAAATACAATAAAAGTGACGATATGGTATACATACATATTATATATATTTGTGTGTCTATGTATTCTGGTCTTGAATGGGCGATTAAGGATCATTTATTTTGTGGAAAACATTTTTTGGGAAAATATTTTCCTCATAAGAAAATGGGCCAACGAAAAATGTTTTCCTACCCAAGTTTAAATTCAAGAAAATGATTTCCTCTTTAAAAGAATCAGAAAATGTTTTCTGGAATATGATTAGATGTTGGTGCTTGGACCCGAAACTTTACGCTTAGGGTGCGAATGATGACCATTATCTTTCTTTGTTTTTTTATTTTGTTATGACCGGAACAGGTTTGAAATAGAAATTCGTTTGGAAAAATAATTCATTTTTCTATTTTCAAGATAAATTTTAACCCCAAAATAGATTTGGAACAAAAATAAGAAGTTAAAATTTTTTACTCTTCAATTTCTAAAACATAATAAATAAAAAAACAATTCTCTTTTATAGCTAGCTGTTCGCCGCTACAGCTCGCCGGCAGTCTGCTGCTGCTTGCCGCCTGTCCACAGCAGCTCGCCAACCGTCCAACTCTGCTTGCCCGCCGTCTGACTCCACCCACCCACCCGCCTTGTCTGTAATCACCACTCGTCGGCAGCCTGCCACGCCTGCCAGCAGTCCGTCACCGTTCGCCGTGCGCCCACTAGCCGGCTTGCTGGGAATATAAATTTTAGAATAACCTATGAAACGAATTTTTATTCCAAAAATAGAAATTTTGTATTGTTATCAAATGCTACTTCTTACTCAGAAACTCGTCCGGGGAATAAAAATAGATTTTTCTATTTTTAGCCGAACATAGGGCTGGGGAAGAGAAATTTTATCATTCACGCCCTTAGGCACATAAACCCCAACGTCGGTTCTCGGGGTCCTAGCGTTTAGGACCAGGTCTCTGGCGGTCGGGCCGGGCCCCCGACACTCACACCTGGTCCATCAAGGCTGACCCTGAACCCCTTGTGCCGGTACCTAATGCTTCGGCACCATAACTCCAGTCCATAAAGGCCATGTTCGGGTCCCTAATGCTCGAGCTCTGTTCTTAACGATCAAACACGGGTCCTTGGTTAAATGAAACGTTTGCTCGTATAAAAATATTTTTTTAAAATTCAACTTTTTAATTATTTTTAAAAAGTCAAAAATTTTATATTATTTTCGAAAATTGAATTTTTTTTTATTGTTTTAATCTTTCTTTTCTTTCTTTCCTTTTCTTTTCTTCCTTTTTCTTTTTCTTTTTCCTTAGCCGATTGCCAGCAACGGCGATGCCCGACGAGCTCGCAGCCTCTGGCGGCAAGGCTCGAGCTATAAATTTGCTTATTTCTATCCAACAAACCACTCTATTGAAAATATTCAATTCAACGGTTCTCTCTTTTCTCACGTTAATCTTTTTGAACTTTCCACTCTCCACAATCACCTCAATACAACCTACAAATCGTCGAGTTAACCCTAAAAAACCAAAGGATGTTAACACAGGGAAGCTTCATTAATCATTTTTTCATTACAGAACGAACAAAAGCACTCAACCCGCTCCTGAACGTCCTCGCAACCTCGTTCTTGTCCCTCATCTTCTTCCACGTACTCTTGCCCGATGGCTCGGCCGACGATCTCCGCTTGCACGAAGCTTCCGCGTTGACAGCAGACCCGAGGTTGCTGTTTGCCGACGAAGGTGACAGCTCCGACCCGGGCAAGGACGCCAACAAGGCCATCGTGCTCCGGTCGAGAAGATGACCGAGCGAAGCCAGTTCGTAGGAATCGTACAAGGGACTTCCGCAGTCCCACACGTTCTCGGCTTCTCGTCCTCCTTCCACCTCCAGTTTGTTTCTCATCGTGTGTGCTGATGAAAGTGCTGGAGCTTCTTGAGGGGCCGTCGCTTGAGCAGCTTGCAGAGAAGTCGCTCCTGAGGAAGGAATCATTGGCTTCACGTCGTTCGATTTGTTGAGCTTGACATGTGACGTCGCTTCGGTGCATTGTCAACAGTGCGATAATGCTTTTACTTTGAACTTTCAACTAGACGGCCATGCGCACACCTTTGGGGATAATTGCGTAAAAAATTATAAATATACTGTACGGAAGTTATTTCAATCTTAAATTTTTTAAATTCGATCTTTTCAGTTCTAAATCTTTTGACAATTTACAAATGTAGTTCTTTCGATCAATTCATCTGATATGGATTATTTTTGTAATTTTTTTTAAAAAATTTCTGATATTTTTTCTCTCTCCTTTTCTTTTGATGGCTCCGGACCAGCCGAGAGAAATAAGAAAAAAGGAAAATAAAAATAAAAAGGAAAAGGAAAAAAAAAGAAAAAAAATTGCAAAATACGTTCACATCAGAAATTTCCGGCCAATTTTGACTGGAATGATTACATTAACAAATCATGAATAGATTTATGACTTTTTGAATAATTTTCTCCACGCGTTAGGGCATTGTTTTGTTTGCTTTAAGGGAATATTAACTCATAATGGACTTGCCAACATTTATAGCTAAATGGCCCATCTAGCTACTGTTAGATTTAGAGATGCTTAATTACAATAAAAGTGACGATATTGTACGTCAATTGGGCAGGCCAATCTCAATATGATAGGGTATATATATACGTGTCATATATATGTGTACATGTATTCTGGTCTTGTTCAGGAGATCAAGACAGAATTTGAGAACAATCATTAGATCCATTTAAGAGTGGAGCCAAAAACTATTCGCCGGCGTAATTGACCGGTCGGCATGCGAATCGAGTTAGTTATATGCTAATCCAATCTCTGTAAATGTTTGACTAAGGTATCGGTAAATCTGATAAAGAAATTCATAATATGATTTGGCTAAATGAGTAAAATAACAACTTCGTTTTAACACATTGTAATTCTGTAATCATCGCAGTCAATATCAACGATTAATCAAGACTAGTTTTTTTTTTTCTGCTCTTTTCCTCTTCTTCTTTTACTTGTTAGTTGGGTAGCGTTGGCCTCCATTTTCGTAACAAAAGAGGAAGAGAGGGTCGGCCGATTGGCCGGCCTCAATGGCTTTTTGTGATGGGCTTTCCGCTGCCGCCAAAGGCAGCTTGTATATCAACTGATCTCAGCCATATCTTGGACTACATACATTTCTCAAATTGAAGTGAAGCTTATAGTTTTTGCCCGGTTTCAATTGATTCAAGGGATCGTTTTGGATCACGAAAAATTACCACAAAAGTTTCAAACCTATTACATTTTTGTCAATTCAGTCATAAACTTTTTAGGGCTTTTTCCGGTAATTTTCCCTTTCGGATCGCCTAAACGATTCTTCACGTATCTTGGACTCCATCCATCTCTTACCTCTGCAACACTCAACTAGTCTAACTTTTTCTTAGATTCCTCAGGAGTCAGTGGGCGCCTGTTGCTTTCCCAAAGCAGTGCATTTCAAGGCGCCAAAAATCTACATATGTTGATGTTTTCCTTTTCTTGTTTTAGGGGCATTCAACGGATGCTGCTCCAGACAACCTTTCGAAACCAGGTTCGCGCGCCCCTTGGTCCCAGCGTAGATGATCGGCCTCTGATCGGGATTTTGGCAATGGACTCGGCCTGATGCACAAAAGCTGGCTCAGGATATTACACAAAGGAAAAGAAATGAGGTCATGATCTAGGCAAGGCCTGATATCATCACCATGCGAGCATTTTATATGTTCGATCTCACTTTTTTCGATAGTGATTCCGCCGCACATATCTCTCATTAAGTCTTTGAACTTTTTATCTGTCTAGTGAAGCATTTGAACTGGATTGTAATTTCTAATCGAATCTCTTATGCACCGACTCCAGTCGATCAGAGCTCGTGGTCATCGGACCACGCCGATTGCCAGAGTATGACATGTAAAGACTTGCGGCTGCGGAAAGTCACTTCATGTGTCCTCCTGGACTCCATCGAAGGCCTTGCTTCTATTCAGATGCCTCAGGAGCCGGTGGGCGCTGCTGGTTGTCTCCCAGAGCAGTGCATTTCAAGGGGCAAAAACCCCACACATGTTGATCCTTTCCTTTTCTTGTTCTAGAGGCATTCAGCGGATGCTCTAGGCAACGTTTCGAAACCAGGCCACGAGAAAGCAATTCCTCGCGCGTCCCTTGGTCCCCCCCAGCGTAGATGGTCGGTCTCTTATCGGGGTTTTGGAAATGGACTCGGCCCGACGCACAAAAGTTGGCTTGGAATGTTACCCGAATTTCGTGTAAAGGAAGAGAAAAGGAAGGTTATGATTTAGGCATGGTATGATATCATCACCATTGCGATATTCTATAGGTTAAATCCCACTTTTCTGATAGCGAACCCACGCACATATTTCTCATTAGGTTTTTGAGCACAATTGTATTTCTCTAATAGAGTCTCTTGGGGAAAAGTACCAAAAAAGTCTTAAACCTTTTGCATTTGTGTCAATTTAGTCCTGAACCTTTTATTGATGCCAATTCATTCCTAAACATTTTGTATTGGTGTCAATTTAGTCCTAAACCTTTTTTTATGTCAATTCAGTTCTAAACCTTTTATATTAATGCTAATTCAATCCTAAATCTTTTTGTCTTAGTGTCAATTCAGTCCTTTCGATCAATTTTGGCCGGATTTTGTTGACGTGGATTCCGGCGGCCGATCAACAACGCTAACGTTGACAACTTTTAATAATATTTTAATATTTTTTCAAAATTTTATTTTATTTATTTATTTTTTCTCCCCTCCCTCCTTCCTCCAGCCGGTCACCAGACCGACGACCGGCCACTGGCGCGACCTCGCTAGATCTGGCGAGGTCGTGCCTCGCTCAGCGGCTTACGAGGTCGAGCCTCGCCCAGCCATGGCGAGGCTCACCTTCGCCATCGCCGGCGAGGTTGATGGCAAAGGCGAGCCTAGCCATGGTTGGGTAAGGCGCGACCTTGCTGGCCTCTAGCCTCTGGCCGGTCGCCGGTCCGGCGATTGGTTGGAGGAAGGAGGGAGGGAAAAAGAAAAGAAAAGAAAAAAAATATATAAAATATTATAAAATATTATTAAAAATTGTCCATGTCAGCGCCGGTGACTAAATGGCGTCCACGTTAGCAAAATCCAGCCAAAATTGATCGAAATGACTGAATTGACACAAAAATAAAAAGGTTTAAGACTGAATTGACATTAAAAAAAAGGTTTAAGACTAAATTGGCACAAATGCAAAAGGTTTAGAACTGAATTAGCACAAAAAAAAAGTTAAAACTAAATTGACATAAATACAAAAGATTTAGGACTTTTTGACACTAATAAAGTCTTTTGTGCACCGACTACAGTCTGTCCGAGCTCGTAGCCCTTGGACCATGCCAGAGCATGACATCTAAAAAAAGCTCGCCACCATGGAAAGTCACTTGGGGGAAATGAATATTTTACGAAAGTCTAAAGACAAATTTTGTCCACGGTGGCTTGTCACCACATAGACAAAGTTATCTTTTCAAGTCGAGCTCCGGCATGGTCGGATGGCCAGTTAGACCCCGAATTTAACCGAATTCGGTGTTTGCGGGAGCTGACAAAGGCGGACGGATCACAAATCCAAGGACTTAATTGAAAAGAGCGCGCGAGTTTAGGGTCAAAAAGCTGAATTTTCACCTTACTTTTGATCTGCGCTCCTGTGGATAAGAGAGAGGCGTTGTACAATGTTGACAATGGGGGGGACTCTGTGGACCTGAAAAATCGAGATTTGCCTAACGAATTTTGTCTTCGTTTTATTAGACCTTGACGCCATTCTGAGGGCAAATTCAAGACAACGACACTCCAAAACGAATCATTTTTTTCCCTAGAATCTTATCCAAAAAATCTCGATATGTTACATTATCTTCCACTAGGATAATCAAAAGAGAACATCTAATTCGAGGGACCAATTGCTCATTCGAAAGGTAAAAATGCGAATTGCATTCCATGCATCGGTAAGAAATAAACGGGCTACTATCTGGTTATCTAGATTTACTTCGATATATCTAGTTGATCTGTTTCTAAAATGACCTGAACTAGCTAGATCTGCTTAATGTTGGATCCACGCATGATTTAGTCGATGGAGCAACCTCACCTGAAGAGTTCTTTTTCGCAAGATAGCGAAACGCTATTAGTGGTTTGTTGCCTTACCATGTTGTATTTCTTCATTTCGAAAGTATGGGTCGTTTTCATCCTCATTTCAAGACAAAACTATCATAGCTTGATTGTTGAAAATATCTATGAATAAACGATAGCTTGGTGAGATGCACACAATGTTATTTATTGACAAGTAAATAAACCCTTTTACCCTTTAAGAGCATTTGGGTAAAATATCCGACGAAAGACAGCTCATACGATGGGAAAAGAATAATGTAGTTTTCAAAATTTCAGAATGTGAATAAAGTTGCGTAGGATACTTTTCGTTGTGGAACTAGAATAAGACCATAGCTTATATTCCTAGATAAGAATATAATTTCTTTTATTGAATCTTTGGAGGTTGCAAATTGACAGTTTGGACAGGGACGTTTGCGTGAAATTTTTGTCAGTAGGGGGGGCGGAAATATAAGAGCACAAAAGTATTTACAACACATATAACTCCGAGGAAGACTTGATCGTTGATGGATTGCACAGTATCGCACGCTTAACAAGCGAAAGAAATAAAGTTTCCCTATATATTTATAACACATGAAAATGCGTCTGGACTGATCAAAGCACTTCAAAATAGATGCAAAACGGCGTTTCGACATGCCTGATACACTGCCGCGTGCCTGGTGAAATGTGGCCACTTGATTACGAACACGTGAAAGGGTTCCGGTCCACATACAATGCGGTTGTTATTCATACATAACCCCGACATGTTCATCCCACGAATGCAATTGACCATTGACGCTGCTAATGTGACTGGAAAGAGATCACTATAAACTGTCCGAGCTTATGTTTTTCGTTGCAATTTAGGGTTTCTCAAGCTCTAGTTGGGTATTCGGCCCAAGAAAAAACTCTAGTCGGATATTCGACCAAAAAAAAACCTCGAGTTGGATAAGCTTGTGGTGTTCAAAAGTTAGTGGGGCCACTGCCCAAAAAAAAAAGTTAGAGGGGCCAAATTCGCAGTGATTTCAAAAATACAGGGGCATAATAGAAAGTCCTTGAAAATGCACCCGCTGAAGAAGCTTACGTGGCGTCCTGTCTATGGATACCACTTTTTATTTTTAGTTTTATTATCTTTTCTTTGGCTATCTGTGTGGACACGATTCAAAGAGCTCATAATCTTAACGGATAATGACAAAAACAGTTTCTGAACTTTGCTTCAATATGCAATTTGATCTTTGAACTTTTAATTTATTCAATGTAGTACATGAACTTTAGGTTAATATTCAATTTGATCCCTGAACTTTTATTTTGTTTAATGTCATCCCTACATTTTTTATATATGTTCAATTCAGTCCTTGAACTATGTGAAAATATTCAATATAGTCCCTGAACTTGAATTAATGGAAAGGACTGTATTGAACATTTTCATATAATTCAGGGACTGAATTGAACATGTACAAAAAGTTCAGAGATGACATTGAACAAATTAAAAGTTCATGAACTACATTGAACAAATTAAAAATTCAAGGATTAAATTGCATATTGGTTTAAAGTTCAAGGACTATTTGTATCATTTTCCCTAATCTTAATATATGTATTTTTTGGTCTGATAATAACCTCAATATATTACTTAAATATCAATAATAACCTTAATATAGTACTTTTTTTGCTAAATACCTTAATATAGTACTTAAATATCAATAAAGATGCAAAAATATACTTACGAAACCCTCACTTCAGATGCACTAGCTAAAGAGCCGTGGAGGAAAACATTAAAACGTATAAGGAAAAAAATATTTTAAAAATAAATAAGAATGCGCTGCAATTTTTCCGAGAAGCAAAAGATCAGAAGTGAAAAATCACTCCGAACAATTTTGTTCTGAATCGCAAGTTTTCTTCATCTTCTAACATTGCGTGGGGTCACGATTCATCGTAATAACAAAGGTGGGCTTCTTTTATCAAACTTATTTTATAATACAGGTAACAAGAGCAATCAAATTTGAATATCGAGATACCCCCACCCATTTTCAATGGGCAGGTCCCGCTGTTATTGTACGATTTCCGATATAAAAAGAAAATTTACATACTCGGGAATCGAATTCATTTCCTTCAAATAAAGAATGAAAAAAAAAAAAAAAAACAGAAGAAGAAGTATAAGAAAATTGGAAGGCAAAAATTCAAATGCTAATAATCAGCCGAACTTCTTAGACCATATATGCGCTCTCATGATTTGACTATCTAATCAGTATCGACTCTTAAAACGACGCCGTAGAGATAAACAGCCTCCCTCGAGGCTTCACGCTTCGTCGTTAGCTCTTTCCCCTTCCATTTTGGCATTCGCCTCCATCTCCAACCCCTCCCCCCTGCGACGGGCAAATCTCTCCCTCCCTCGCGAGCGCGCGCGCTCCGCCGTCGCGTAACGACCTCCGCGATCGCCGGAGATATCGCCGGCGGCCGGTGAGCCTAGAGTTCCGGCGGTTCCTCCCTCTCACACTCTCTCCCCCCGTCCCCGTCCCCCCCCCCCTCGCACTTGCTCTCGCGCGCGCGCGGGGGCGCGGGGTTGCGGTTAGTTTATGGCGTCGGAGGACGTGGTCGGCGAGGGGAGCGAGTCCGCAGTGTCGACGATCGTGAACCTGGCGGAGGAGGCGAGCGAAGGCGTGAAGGCGCCCAGCCACGCTCTCCTCAGCATCTGCAAGTCGCTCGTCGCCGGCGGAGTCGCCGGTGGAGTGTGAGTTCCTCTCCGTTGCTTCTGCGGGACTGAGTTCAGATGCATTTTAGTTTTTGCTGCGGGCTCATTTCGTTTAGGTCGGAAGGCTACCGCGTCGTGTCTGTTGTTTCGTGTCATTTGGTTTATTGTTGATTCCTATGCGTTCATTGATATCTCCGCAGTATTCATTTTGAGTGATTTACGTTTGATTTCTGGTTAGGGGACGAGTCGCTCGGCTGTAATTAGGTTTTCATGCAAATTAGGCTGATTGAGTTGATGAGTTTGATCAACGGCAGAGTCGCTGATGGATTTTTTTCGGCCGTAACCCTGGTGGATTAGTAATGTTATTCCAGTCAAGACGACGCGGTTTATTTTGCTCCGGCTTGAATTCTACTTGTTTGTTGTGTATGTCATCGGTTTCGTTTGGTTCGTTTTGCCTGTTATGATTCGTCGATGTCCTAATATCAGTTTTTCTTGATTTTTTTCATAGCGATTTGGCTGTATGTTTAGGGTTTCATTTGGTGTCAAATTGAGACACACACCTCTACTTGTGAATAAGATATTGTGGCTCTAGGATTTTGGCTGTAAATGGTCACCGCTTGACGCTTGGATGTTTCGCAGTTCCTTCACTTAATTGTTTCTGGCCCTCTGGTACAGTAGGAATTTTAAATGAATTCTAATTGTTCAGAACTCCGCATCTCTTTTAAGGTGCGTAGCATTTTTTCTCGTCCGTGAAAACCACTAACTTCTCAAACTTAAACTTACTTCAGCTGGAAAGAATGTGAACTGACAAATAGTTGGGTGAGGAAAGGATAAGGGAGACTAAGCATATGTAACAACAACAAACAATGGAATTTGTTTTTCGGCTCAATCCTTTATAAAAGATTAAATGTAGAGTTGGCTTCAGTTTGGCACATCTTCCAAACAAGAGAAATGCAACATGACAAAATTCCCGTGTCCATGCTGTCAAGCTCGATTGATTGATTGATGCTGTTCATTTCTTTTCTTTTTACATTTCTATCATGTTATTGGGTTTTACTCGACCTCTCATGATTTGCTTTTCTCTTTGTGGGTTAGGGGGGGTTCATAACTTCAGAATTTAGACATATGTCATCATTATCCATTACTTCTTGTGCTTTCTTACAGTGTTGTTAGCTTTGCCTGTTCAACTTAGTTTTCCTGTTTGTGAGAAGCATTGTTCTTCATTCCTTTGAGAACTCTTTCCAAGTTCTATATGAAGGGGAAAGCACATGGACTTCATTAGAGACATGAAGGAGATTTTTGTAGTTTTCACATGCTTGGCTTAAAGAGTCCTTATTCTGAGTTTAATAAATTTGTGCCAATCACCAGGAGACCTTGAGACAGCTCCAATTTGAGACGGAGCATCATGGTGCTTACTTCCACGTGGTGGATTTCCTGGAGATAAGGAAAATAGGATCAAACTGGTTTTTTGTTAGATAAGTATCGTTATAAACATAAATAGAGAATAAATTAACTAGCAATATTGTTAGAATACCCTACACCGTAAAATAGAGGGGTCATAAGAAGACATTTTTTAATAGACTCATTTGTTCGTGTATGCACTATTTATGAAAAAGTTTTCTCCAATTTTTCGTGTTAATTCTTCTAATAATCCTTGTTCAGGTCACGTACTGCTGTTGCTCCATTGGAGAGATTAAAAATATTGCTGCAGGTACTCTTTTGGGTGATCAACTTCTTATTTTTGTACTTTTATCTACTTTTGTTTTCTGTGCATGGAGGTCACATAGTAGGTGCATCTTCCTTTTGATTCTAAGTTGACACTTCCCAACAAAAACCTTTGCTGAGGTGCACGGATGCCTCGGCCTTCATATGAACAGGGATGGCTGGGAGGGAGGGAGAAATGGAGTGATGATGTTTCTTTCATCTGCATCTTAAAAAGTGGGATTCTTTTAATGCTTACTCTCTCCTCTGCATGCTTTGGCTTGTCTTAAGTGGGATATGCCTCTGGATGCAGGTTCAGAATCCTCATAGCATAAAATACAACGGAACATTGCAAGGCCTAAAATATATATGGAGAACTGAGGGTTTCAGGGGATTGTTCAAAGGCAATGGCACTAATTGTGCTCGTATTGTTCCCAATTCGGCCGTCAAGTTCTTCAGCTATGAGCAGGCATCTCGGTATGCTAAATAATTATTGTTCCGTCCTACATTCATCTATTTTGTTGCAGCATATATTTATACAATTTTAGTATACTGTAAGACATTTGAGCTTCAGGAAAAAGCACAAGCATTGGTTCTTTAGGTGCATGCTTCTGAATAATGACCAATAGAGTTGTTAATACTATGAATGCTTCTGCATAATGACCAATAGAGTTGTTCATACTTTGAATATCACTATATTTTTTTTTAAACAGTGGAATTTTGTGGCTTTATCGGCAGCAACCTGGAAAAGGTACGATCTTCCTTCTTTATATGAGTAATATATATTTTGCAGTATGCAATTATGCTTTACTTATGGATCTGGTTGATTCTGAACAAACACTAATGCTCCTAAGATAGATGGACAACTATTCTGGTCTGACCGTTGATTACCATAGTTAAAGTAAAGTTGCCATTTTTAAGATGACTATGCTGCATATTCGTTTTCAATTTGCCAATTATTTGAGTTTTAATGTGAAGACTTTGCTATTGTATTAGTGTTGTCTATAACTCCCTTTTGTTTTCTGCCGAATCTTGTTTGAACACTATTTGCTTATTTCATTTTTGTGACGATTCTCAGCTGAATTTCTTATGCTGATGACTTGCTACTCTTTTATTTTTACGCAGAGGATGCGCAGCTAACTCCTCTTTTACGCCTTGGAGCTGGTGCATGTGCTGGAATTATTGCCATGTCTGCGACATATCCAATGGACATGGTACGAGGTCGGTTGACCGTCCAGGTAGGGTTTCGAATTTATTTCATCAATGCATTCTTGGATTCATTTAAGAATGCATTTCTTCTTTTCTGTGATATCAATAGACTCACCTTCCTGCTTAAAAATCTTTAGACAGAGAAGTCTCCTCGACAGTATAGAGGAATTTGTCATGCCCTTTCAACTGTCTTGAAGGAAGAAGGCCCTAGGGCATTGTACAGAGGCTGGCTTCCTTCTGTAATAGGAGTTGTAAGTATGATCTTCTTTGTGATGAAATTCATCTATCCATTTATAAGTAACTCAGGAAATGATATGCTTGTATACTGCTATGCTATTTACTTCTGAGATTGTACCATATGAATTGAAATTGCTTTTTGGTATGTTCAGGTTCCTTATGTAGGTCTGAACTTCGCTGTGTATGAATCCTTGAAAGACTGGTTACTTAAAACCAATGCATTTGGACTGGTTGAGGACAACGAGTTGAGTGTGACAACGAGGCTTGCATGCGGTGCAGCTGCAGGGACTGTTGGTCAGACAGTAGCTTACCCTCTTGATGTCATCAGGCGAAGAATGCAAATGGTTGGCTGGAAAGATGCTTCTTCAGTTGTAACTGGTGAAGGGAGGAGCAAGGCACCGCTTGAATACACTGGCATGGTTGATGCATTTAGGAAGACTGTTCGTCATGAGGGATTTGGAGCATTATACAAGGGTTTGGTCCCCAATTCTGTAAAGGTGAGTTGACATTTTGAAGAACACACCCGCAACACTTTTAGTTGAAATTTTTGTCTCCATATTTATTGAGTATTCTCTTTGGACAATACCTTCCGAATTTTGGTAAAATCGTGCTGATTAAACTTACGTGAATGCTAGATTGTAGTAAATGTTTAGTTTTTGTTTCCAGTCATGTTCAATTTTCTCTACAAGAATCCTGTTAACATTTCCTGCTATGATGTCTAGGTTGTTCCATCGATCGCCATTGCCTTTGTCACATATGAAGTGGTTAAGGACATTCTTGGAGTGGAGATGAGGATATCCGACTGAAGGGAGAAGCATCCAAGTAATTTTTTCTTTAAATTATGGATTATTTCGGAGGCAAAAGGTTGAGAGGCTTGGTGGGAGTACATTCCGAGATTATTAATGATCAGGTAGAAAGGAATCTAGAGATTCGTCGATATATATAAATGCCGTCCATATTTTGTCCCTCCATCTTAGGTTTTTTTTGGTCCTCTTTTCCTTTTCTCTCTTCTTACATGGAAATAAATTATTTGCTGGGGACTTTTAGCAGGTTCTGTAGGATTGAATTCCTGGGTTTTATGTTTGTGATAAAAATTCACAGCCAAGCTTTCTGCGTACTGTTTCAGTCTGCCACTGGATTGTTTTGTTTCTTATGTGCTTGACTTTGTTTTGGCTGCTCCGTGTGTGCTGATCAACATGGGCATATGCGCACAGAGCCAAGTGGATAATTTTGGTTCATAGATTGAAGATTAGCGTATGCCAGAGCGTGAATAGTGAATTCCATATCATGCATGTACTCAGGAGTGCATGAAGAATCTGATGTAGTCGGGACTCTGTTGATTGCAAGTGCGGGCGACGCATTGAATGTGTGATCGAACACGGCAAGGAGCGTTTGAACTCAGTACTTTTGATTCCTCTTCTGCAAGGTCTCATTTACGCCTTGCAGATGTTTTTTGTTCTTTTTTCTTAGCATCACTAGGCTTAGCGCCAGCCTCGTGGACACCTTATCCTTACCATGTGATGCCTGCAGCGTTATCGATCTCTTTCTCCCGATTGGATTGGAAGAGCTGATAATCCGTACCGTGTCTTGTTTTTGCTGTAATTGTCAGACTTCCTCCACATGAATATAGCACAACTGATTGGGCAGTTCAAATGACGCTATTATAGATTTATACGAACGTTTCTACGAGGTGCGCGCAAGCACGTGTTAGTACGTCTCTACGCATGCGATCGTTAGCCAAAATCATCCACTTTATTAAAAAGTTTTGAGTTATTGAAGCAACGAAAAAAAAAAAAAAGACATGACCGTTGATGTATAGAGCGCTTTGATTGAATGGCTAATACGGATTGCAGAAGAGAAGGGAAAGACCATTAAAAAGTTGAATTCCCAATAAGGTTGATCCGTCGCACTTCATTGATCGGAGGACTAGAGTCTGGAGACAAATCATAACGATCATAACGAACGATGAACAAGAAAGGCAACAGATTTCCCGACGAGCGAATCAGGCCGCTAAAAGTGCCAGACTCTTTCCCAGATAATTTGGTGTTTTATTAATCAATTCATTTTCTCGATTTGTGAACCGGAATATTGTAGAGTCAGTCTCATGTAATAGTTTCCCATGTCTACACAAATGCTCAATTGATGACCGGTAAAAAGGGCATCAACCAAGAGTTTTATACAACATCCTGACTATAAAATGTCCAAACAACCATCACGCAAAAAATCTATCTACAAGCACACTTTGCCTAAAAGGAATCAACAATCAAGAAAAAAAATGGTTTGAGACACCGGAACGAATCTGCAGATATAAATGAATAAAAGTTTTAAGAGCCTGCCCTCTGCCCTCTGGCTGGTCTCGTCTTGGCTAGCATTTCCTTGAGATCATCATTGAGGCCGCGATGATAATCGATCCAGATGCAGAGTTGCCTGATTGCCTCCCTCTTCTCTTCCCCAAGACCGAAGATCACCTCGTCCTTGTCCTTCAATGTCATCTCGAGTTCGTCAGCCTTCTTCTCGATCCTGTTTAGAGCTAGAGTCAGTTTCCCTTTTTCAGCTTCTTCCTCGCTGGCATGCGCCTTGACCTTCTCAACCTGATCCTTCAAGAACAACTCCTCTTCTTTCTTAACCTTCAGCTGCTCCGCTAATTCACAAACTTCCTCCCCTAGTCGGCGTTTCGCGTTATTTGCATCTCTTACCCAGCTCTTCACAGTGTTCAAGTCATTGTAGACTTCCAAAATGCAGTTTCCGTAGTTGTTAAATTCTGTGTCGAATTTCTGGACAACAGCTTCCCATGCAACAAAGCTGCCGTTTACTTCTTCGGAGACTTCTGTAATCATTTTCTGATAGGCTTCTTTGTTTGAGGCAATTGTTTCACACAAGGACGCGATCCTTTCTTCAAGAGCTCTTTGTTCAAGTTGGAATTTTGCTTCAGCTTTCCTGAAGCTCTCTTCCCTCTCAGTCAGCAATTGCTCTGTGACCCGAAGCTTCTGGTTCGAGAGACGGAGCTTAACCTCGATATTTCGTACATTCTCAGTTAAGGAACTGATTTCTTCTTCTTTTAAATCTTGATCTCTTCTCAAATCTTCAATCATTTCTTCCAAATCAGCCACTGTCTGGTCCCTCGAATGGAATTTTGAGTGGAACTCAGCTTCCATTTCTTTCATCCTACTTTCTGCCCGCTCGAGGCTTTCCTTGCACTTCTGAAAGAAGCTTCCAACTAGTGTATGTTCCTCACTCAACGTTTTGTGCGCATCCTCCTTCTCTTTAAGCAATCTCCGTAGATCTTCACTCTGATTAGATACTTCACTTTTCTGATTCTCCATTTGCATCATGCTTTCTGAAGATTCTTGTCTCTCCTTTACGAGTTGTAGTTCCAATTGACTTTTCTGACTCTGAGAGAGATCCAAATCCTCTCTCAGATTGTTAATCTGTCTCTCCAAAGCCATCATTTTAGCCGAAGCTTCAGTTTCTCCTTGTTCTAGTTTTTCACATTGAGCAGAAAATTCATCCTCTTTCTCTGATAGCTTCCTCTCCAATTCAAGAACTCTATCCTGTAGTCTTCTCTTTTCCTCTTGCAACCGATCACTCTCGACACTTTTGCTTCTTATCTGCTCTTCCAGTTGACTTCTGTGGTTGATTAGAGAATCCACCTCAAGCATGAGGTCCGCACTCGACGTTTTGTGCACATCCTCCTTCTCTTCAAGCAATCTCCGCAGATCTTCACTCTGCTTGGCTACTTCGCTTTTCTGATTCTCCATTTGCATCATGTTTTCTGAAGATTCTTGTCTCTCCTTTTCGAGTTGTAGTTCCAATTGACTTTTCTGACTCTGCGAGAGATCCAAATCCTCTCTCAGATTGTTAATCTGTCTCTCCAAAACCATCATTTTAGCCGAAGCTTCAGTTTCTCCTTGTTCTAGTTTTTTACGTAGAGCAGAAAATTCATCCTCTTTCTCTGATAGCTTCCTCTCCAATTCAAGAACTCTATCCTGTAGTCTTCTCTTTTCCTCTTGCAACCGATCACTCTCGACACTTTTGCTTCTTATCTGCTCTTCCAGTTGACTTCTGTGGTTGATTAGAGAATCCACCTCAAGCATGAGGTCCGCACTCGACGTTTTGTGCGCATCCTCCTTCTCTTCAAGCAATCTCCGCAGATCTTCACTCTGCTTGGCTACTTCGCTCTTCTGATTCTCCATTTGCATCATGCTTTCTGAAGATTCTTGTCTCTCCTTTTCAAGTTGTAGTTCCAATTGAGTGTTCTGACTCTGCGAGAGATCCAAATCCTCTCTCAGATTGTTAATCTGTCTCTCCAAAGCCATCATTTTAGCCGAAGCTTCAGTTTCTCCTAGTTCAAGTTTTTCACGTAGAGCAGAAAATTCATCCTCTTTCTCTGATAGCTTCCTCTCCAATTCAAGAACTCTATCCTGTAGTCTTCTCTTTTCTTCTTGCAACTGATCACTCTCAATGTTTTTGCTTTTTATCTGCTCTTCCAGTTGAACTCTGTGGTTGATTAGAGAATCCACCTCCAGCAGGAGGTCCTGTATCCGGGCTGTCATACTGTCTTTCTCTTCCGTTGTCTTCTGATGATGATCTCTATCACTTGCTAG
The DNA here is from genome assembly GCA_031216185.1 of Syzygium aqueum. Classification (NCBI taxonomy): domain Eukaryota; kingdom Viridiplantae; phylum Streptophyta; class Magnoliopsida; order Myrtales; family Myrtaceae; genus Syzygium; species Syzygium aqueum. The sequence continues at coordinate 6,020,665 of CM062235.1, read as the reverse complement.
CTGCTGTTTCAAGCCCTCCATTTGAGTAGAGAAATCCGAAAAATCTCGAGTCTTAGTTTCAAGCTGCAATTCTAATTCACTTTTGTGGCCTCGAAGAGAATCGAGAGTCTCCTGAAACTCGAGAACATTAGTCTGCAACTCTGCCTTTTCCTCTCTAAGCAGGTCGTTCTCCTTCTCTATAGTTCTTATTCGTTCTTCCATTTCATCCTTTTGGGTGCGTATCGTAGCTGTCTCCAGGTCCAGGTCCTTCACCCGACATGCTAAACCCTCCTTCTCCTCCACAATCTTTTCTCGGTCAATAGTTTTTCTTGTCAAATCCTCCTTCAATCTTTCTGTCTGAACCATATTTTCTGAAAGCTCTTGAGATTTTTTCTCAAGTTGCAGCTCCAGTTCAGCTTTCTGGTTTCCTAGAGATCCCAGTTCTTGCTGCAATGTGTTGACCTGACCCAATAGCCCGGAGAGTTGGGTGGATGCTTCATCGGTTTTCGAAACAATCTGTTCCTCCATTTCAGCTTTTTGAGCTTGTAAAGATTCCAGATCGTGAAGCAAGGTCTTCACCTGCGTGGTCAAATCCTCTGTCCTAGAGAGAGACTCCTTTTCACTATCCTCAAGCTTCTTCTTGAGAGCCGATATTTCATCTTCTCTGGCTTTCGACATTTCTTCAAATTCTGCAGCTTGGGCTCTCAGCTGCATGTTTTCCTCAGCCAATTGCTTTGCTTCGACTGTTTTTCTTTCTATCAGCTCTTCTATGTCCCTTTTCTCAGTTTGCACAGTTTCAAGTTCCAATTCAAGATTTGCTACCCGTGCTTTTAGGCCTTCCATCTGAGCTGATGCATCATTCTGATGGACTTGATGCACTTCTGTCAGAGCCAAAAGTTCCCTTTCTTTTTCATCCAAAGTTTTCCTCATTTCTCCCGATTCACCGATGACATCTTGAATCTTTTTCTGTGCATTCTCGATGTCATGTGAAAGTTCCGACACTTTAGAAGCTAGAGACTTGTTTTCTTCCAAGGTGACTACTAGGGAGTGGCTTAACTCTGCAATTTTCTGTTCCGCTGATTCGTGATGCTCTTTCATACCTGAAACATGGCCTTTCATAGATTCCAGTTCCAGCTCCAGAGCTGCTCGTTCATCTTTAATCTGATCAACTGAGTTTCTCAAGTCAGTGGTATTTTTTTCTCCCTCTTCAATCTTTTTCAGAGCAGCCTCTCTCTCTGTGATCAAGGTCTCTTTCTCAACTGTCATGTCCTCCAGTCTTTGTTTTTGTTCTACTTCAAGCTTACCAAGCATTTCCAGCTTTTCAGTCAGTTTCTGGTTGTCAGCAAAATGCTTGGATCTTTCCTCCTCTAACCTTTCAGCTTTGATGTTCAACTCCTGGATACTGTTTTCTGCTTCTTGTACCTTGCTCGAAGCTACTTGGCACTCAGACCGCAGACTTTCTCTCTCTTCTGTCATGCTTGTTAACTTCCTCTTCAAGTCAGCAACTTCTAGATTTGCTGCTTCAAGTTCTTGCTTCATGTCAGCTGTGATTTTTTCCCAATCATTTTCTAATTGCCCATTTTTACCGCCTTTCTTTGAGGAATGATCCGAGTCTGAGTCTGAATCAGAGCTTGATGAATAAGGTCCATCGTTACTTCGTTTGCTACTAACCTTTTTCCTGAGCTCTGCCGTGAGAGAATCATATCGTTCGTACAGGGACTGATATTTTCTGTGGAATTCACTCACTAACTCTTCAAGCGATCTTCTTTTAGAGTCCCCAGCTGGATCCTGGTTGTCTTCTTCAGGATGTTCATCTCTGATAAGCTTCAAGATCCTATTCACTTTGGCCTCAATTTCTGCAGTCAACCAGCAGTTTCTCAATCCAATTATTCCAATTTACCAAAAACGGGATGACTTAGCATGACACGATCAATAACTTCAAGATATTATGGAGATCCTGGTTATGATCCCAATTTTTTTTTTTTCATGAGCGTTCATGCTACTGATGAAGAGCCATTCTTGCTGACAAGGAATTACCTGATTTAGTTCCTTTCAGCTGTTCCCCCGCCTCTGGATCAATATGACTCCCGAATAAGGACTTTATTGAATCTCTGAATCGATGTTTAGTCATGTCTCCTTCGGAAGATTAACCTTTAATTACAAGGGTGCATTGCCACATACCATCTTGTCCACAACGACTGGAAATCATACGAGAAATTCATCAAGTTTCATCCAAATTATGAATGAGATGCTCTCAGATAATTCTAAGTATATTTGGCAGAGAAAGGTATATAAAGCACTCCATAGCGAAAGCCCTTTTCCCCAATTTATTCAGATTCATTAGCGTCCCATTTGTAAAGATAGATATGACTGTAATGCCAAAATTAAAACCAATCGGACTTTATACTCAAAATAGTGGTATGCAGTAGGGGTTCATCGACTATACAGGCATTTCAAATGACATCATATTAGCTTTCAACTTCTTTTGATAGTTTCCGTATACAATAACAATAAAGAACGAATACACGCTCCATCAGGAAGAACCGTCCAAGATCATCTTATAATTCAGATGACTTTTAAAATATATGTCCAGATTATTTTTACTATCCTAGAGACATTCACTGGAACCTTAACTAATCTAAACTAAACCAGTTACTTTCATGTTTACGTGATGTTTACATTTAGTTGGGCAGTCTGAGATGCTCTGGTGTCTTAACAGAATCTTGGTACTTCCTCTGGTTAAAATGGATTTGATATTTTTGGCTTTCTATTACACTTCATGTGCAGAATATATGTGCAAAAGAGCTATTCCTCTGAATTTGGATTTGAATAGATCCTTTTTATAATTGAATGGTATGTTCCGCCATCAACCACCGGAATTACATAAAAAAATCCTAATCGAAAGCACAGGATGCTATATTATCCTCCTGAAACGGCAATAGAGGCAATTATCGGAATTGTCTATGATAATCCGCTTCACTCGGTCACTTGTTTCTACATTTTTCAAGAAGATACTTACCGAACAGAGCAAACATAAAGATAAATGAATGTCAAGTTCATGATTTTCCAAAAGGAAAAGTTGGCCTTTAATAAGATACAACAGTTAATGGGAAATGATTAACATCATGAAGAGACTTAAACCCAATGTCCCCGGTTTGCGTTCTAATTTACATCGACCAAGTGAAACCAAAAGAAAGACATAAAAAAAGAGGAGGGAAACACAGTTTCTGGGCAAGCCTCAAGAACATGAACCGATCGAGAACATTGATTGGTTCCAGCTTCACTACTTTCAAAGGGACGAGAGGACCACAAATTCAAAAACCAATCAATGTTTGTTTCTCCAAAGTTGCTACTGCTACGGCACCATCCTATTCTGGTGCCATGAGGGGGGACCACAGCTCCAAAACCAATCAATATTCATTTCTCGGAAGTTGCTACTGCTATATAGTACCATCCTATTCTGGTGCCAATTCAGCAGCATCACCAAGAGGCTTGATTTTGAATTCCAACCTCATTTACGGAAAAATGAAACGACCCACTGCTTTTTTAATTGATGTCCACGCAAAGGTGAAGACACTATTTACTACTCGCAAATCCAAGTTTTGTTCTTTTTTTTTTTTCTTTGCGAGCACTTCTGTCGATGCAAATCGAAATCTGGAGCTTGAGAACAGAGGAAGAGCACCAACCTGACTCGATCTCCTTCAATCTCGTCAGCCTTCCTCGAGCAGCCTTGACCGATTCGATTCGCGCAGATTGCGGACGCCGAACTAGTCCCGTCGAAAGCAAGGCCTGCGGATTCAACAGAGAGGCTTGAGCAGCGAATCCGAAGACAAATCATCAACACCGCCAATTCACCAGAGCTTCAGACAGTAGTCAGTCTACCTAACTACATCCAACAATCAAATCCTAGTCCCCTCAAAAAACCGAGACAGCGAGAGGATCGCCAAAACGGAAAAAAAAAAAAGAAAAAAACAACAAGGACAACTCCGTAACGGTCTCGCTCAAAAAAAAAAAAACTCCGAACTCAATCGCGGTTGCGCAACAACATCCAGGGCCTCGCGACGGCGGCGGAATCCCCCGGCCGCTCGAGGCGGGAGCCCGCTCCGACCAATCCGAGACGGAGACGGAATTCGGAAAATCGATCAGAACGGACATCGACCAGACGACGGACTCAGCTCCCCGGAGTCGAAGCTCCAGATATCGAAGCTCCAGGCGACAAAACTCTCACGAGAGCGCGAGAGAGAGAGAGAGAGAGAGAGGGAGAGCGAGCGCTGACGAGCTCAGAGCAAGGATTACCGGAATCTCCGACGTCGAGGATGATCAGGGAGGGAGACGCGCTTCGACGGCGAGCTCCTCCACCGATCACGCGCCGCGCAGAGCCGAGAGATGGGAGGTGGAGGCGGAAGATGCCGCGATGAATTTACAGAAGCGGAGGAAGGAACGAGGGAAAGAGCAGTCTCTTTGTTGGCGCTCGGGGGCTGGGGGAGCGCTCGCGCACAGAGAGAGAGAGAGAGAGAGAGAGAGAGAGCGAGACAGAGCGAAAGAGAGCGACCGCTACCGTGTCGCACGGGCGTCAGAAAAAAAAAAACTTAAAAAGTTGTTTTTGAGGAGGGGGGAATCGGTGGGGCCGGAGGACGACGACGTAGGAATCTTTGGGAGCTTCTCCGCAGTTAATTGCGGTTGTGCCACCGACCTCCACGCGGGACGGCACACCCCTGGCGCGTGCCGAGCGAGCTGGCCGCTCGCTGGCGGGCACGGCCGGCCCCCGACCGTTGTTTTGACTCTCCCTCGCGCGCGGGTGGGGGGTCGGTCTCGCGAGATATTGGCCGCCCGTTTTATCTCGCGTCTCGTGATAAAAATGATTAGCCACTGATAGAGGGGGCGGGCGCCACGTGCGGTGTGCAGGTTCCCGCGCATTTTTTTCCTTTGTGTTGCCCCGCGGCGTCTGACGTGGCCGTTTGGGATTGGTGCGGGGGTGCTACGCGATTGAGGGTTTGGCCATATTGGCATGCAGAAAAGGTCCCCCCCCCCCCCCAAAAAAAAAAAACAATTTGTCTTGTTCTCAATTTTTTTTTTCTAGATTCTACTTTGACATTTTATCCGTGAATTTGGTCGGCCAGGTTGAGAAGAGGTAGGTTTTCTGGAAAAATTCTCTTATCCAACAAAACTAATTTTTGGGGAAGTAAGTAAATAAAAAAAGAAGAAATGATGCCTTTTAATATACATGGGAACTTTGTGTTTTTGATAACTAAATCCTACCTAGAAATAAAAAGGAATTAAAAAGGAAAATAGATAGAGTTGGGATTACCAATTTGAATTGCAATTGAATGACTAATGGCAATTTCGTTTATTTGGTAGAAATTGGATGGATTTAGTCCAACGGGTTGGAAATAAAGCTGCCCCCCCAAAAAAAAAACCTTTGCTTGTTTTGTATATGTGTTATTATGTGAAAATGCGGTAGCTTATAAAATATGTAGCTATATTTTATGTAGACATGTTAAATGTGTATCGTTTATTTGTCTACATATATTAATTCATATAGTATCTGTGTTATTAGATGAAGCGATGAGTTTAATAATTGTATAGAGTTTATCATCAATTTGAAGTGCTTTTATTAAATATATGGGGGTGCCGTTCTTTGATAAACGGGCGGCAGTCTCGGGGCTATCCATGCTTAAATCTAGTTGAATAGGCCCGGGCAAGCCGAGCCAAGACGTTTTAGCATTGGGATGACAAAAAACTACTCGATCAACAAACAACCTTTTCCTATTCTAGCAAAAAGAAAATCGTTTTTCTTAATTTGTCACTTTCTATCTTCTCGGCTCTCCATATCTCATCAATTATTTTTTCTTCGTTTTTCACGAAAAGTCTTAGTTACTTCACATTGTTTTCAGCATGAATACATACTGGAAAATGGTTCACTTTCTCTAAAATTGAATTTCCTAAAAACGTTTTCCAGCGACAGGAAATTTTCAATAAAACAAATGAATCCTTACAATGAGTTCTATGTACTGCCAAGCTGCTTATAAAGTACCTGTTAGAAGAACAAAGTTTTTGCCAGTGAAACCTCAAATTGTGTCTCGGAGCTAACAGAAACAATCTCCTGTAAGGTTCCTCTCCATTTGACCAAAAATAAAAGGACCACTCCAAAGGATTTTCAAGTAGTTGACGTTTGATTAGCAAGCTTGCCCGACTAATCAATGGTTGATCAAAGTAGGCAATGCCCACTAAGCCACATCGGAAAAGGAAGAACCAGATAATAAGCACTGCACTCAATGCCGCATCAAAATTGTCTTATTGAGATGAGATCACAACTCAGGTCGAGCGCCTCCTGCTAGCAGCAATCTTCGAGATCACCTCCCGGTATTGAAGACAGCGATCTCGGTAATAGTTGATCGAGAGACATAGTTGCCTGATGGCCTCCTTTTTCTCATCCACAAGCCCGAACAACACTTCTTCCCTTACCTTCGCAATGTTCTCTAGTTCCGCCACCCTCTTCTCGAGTCGATCAACGGCCTTCGTCATAAGCATCTTTTCCATGCCCTCATCGTCTACTTTTGCCACTAAAGCCCAGCTCTCCTCACTAAGTACAGCATTCTTCATGGCTTTGGCGTCCACTGCGGATATTTGAAGGATAGCGTCGCTTGTCACACATCTTACTTTGTCTTTTGTCCCTGAAACCTTGTTTCGCAGGCATTGGATCTCCTTCGAGACTTTCGACATGCGGCTTAAAACGTTCCCATTTTGCTCGCCGAATTTCGAGACTATCAAGTCCAACCGGTGAAGTGCATTGCTCACCGTCCGCGAAGCGTCCGTTAGCTTCCCCATCTCAGCTTTGAAGATGTAGGACCGATCCTTGAGTGCTCCGTGCTCTCGCTGGAACCTCTCTTTCATCATCTTGTAGCTATCCTTGTTCTCCATATGAAGCTGCTCCAAGACCAGGATACGTTGGCTCATCAGGCGCACGTTATCTTCAAAGTGCATGCGAAACTCGTCTGCCAATTCTTCCATTCTCCTTTCTAGGAACTGAGCATCCATCGGTTCTTGCAACGAACTCCTAGCTTGTCTATATTTCCTGGCCATCCTGCGAGGAGTAATAACTTCCTGCTCGCTCGACTTGCTATCTTTCAGAACAACGTTGAACCTTGGCGAAGATTCTTGTCCGTCCTTCTCGTTATGCAACTCCAACTGCCTCTTCAGGGCCAGCAAGGAATTGACATCCTCTTGCAATTTCTTAGCTCGGACTGTCAAGGCCGAGATATGTGAAGAGTACGCATCCCCATCGGCCTTAAGTTTCTCCTGCAGAGCTGAGAGCTCGTTTCCCCTTTCTATCGATTTGCTTTCCAATTCGACAAACCTGGCCTCCAATTCCTCCTTTTCCTCTCTACACTGATTGGTCTCGTGGACACGGCTCCTTATCTGCTCTAGTAGATCATTTTCCCTGGCAGACAGAGCATTCATTTTTAGCTTCATGTCCTTGACCTGTGCGGCAAGGCAGTTGTTCTCCTCGGACACTCTTTCTTTTTCTCCAAAAGTACTTGCTAATTCTTCTTCAAGAGTTCGTATTTGAATCAAGTTTTGTTCGATTACTGCTTCCCTTTCTTGAAACTTAGCTATCTGGCTTTCCAGGAGCTTAACTTCTTCATTCAGAGTGTTAATCTGATCTAAATCCTTTTCGTTAGCAAGTAGTTTGCTCTGTAGACGTTGCACAGTTTCCTCCATCGTGCATTTCTCAACATGTAGAGATCTCGCCTCCATTTGCAGATTCCTGACTTGTTCCTCCAACTCTGCAAATCTAGACTTTGCACTGTTCTCGTTGTTGTCAAGTTTCTTTAGGAGATCAGACATCTCAATTTCTTTGCTTTCAGATATGAGTTCAAGTTCCATAATGCGAGCTTGAAGCGCTTCATTTTCCAGTTTCAGCTGTTTGGCTTCACTAGCTTGGCTTTGAATCTCTGCTTCTAAATCACTTTTGTGGCAGTGCAGAGACTGTAATTCAGATTTCAAGCCACCTATCTGACCCTCCAGCTCCTTCGTCCTCCGCGATGCTTCAACTTCCAGGACTTGATGCTTCTTTGAAAGAGTCAACAGTTCTCTCTTCCTCTCGCTCACTTCTAGCCTCAGATCCTTGATAACATTCTCCGCTTCTAAATCACTTTTGTGGCAGCGCAGAGACTGTAATTCAGATTTCAAGCCATCTATCTGTCCCTCCAACTCCTTTGTCCTCAGCGATGCTTCGACTTCTAGAACTTGATGCTTCATTGAAAGAGTCGACAGTTCTGTCTTCCTCTCACTCACTTCTACCCTCAGATCATTGATAACATTCTCCGCTTCCTTGATCTTGCTCAGGGCGGCCATATGCTCCGTACTCAAAGTTTCTCTCTCTTTCCTGATAGATGCCAAATGATTCCTCAGGATGATCATTTCCTTGTTATCATCCTCAAGCTTTCGAGGAACAGTTTTTGCCGCCAATCGATCATGCCTCGATTCTCCTGAGTTGTTATCGATATCCTCAGAAGAAAAATATTCAGAGTCGGAGCTGGAGGTGGACGGAGAATTGTCTCTCTTGCTTCTTCTGGTATCATTTTTATCTCGTTTCCGCATAAGATTATCATACTGTGCATAGAGCGACTGATACTGTCGTAGGAAGTCCTCGACGAGCCCAACAAGTTCTGAATCTCTCTTTGAGTTCTTTGCCCCACGTTTTCTGCTTTGGCTTTCATTCTTTATGAGCTCCAAGATTCTTGCAACTTTTTTCTCAGTATCTGCAGATTACCAACATTCTGAGTACCTCAGAATCCGAACATGATCAATTCAGGACAACAGAATCGAGTGATTCCTTCATTCTACCATCTTAACAAACTAACAGCGATTCCTTACAGAACGATGTGCCTAATTTTGAAGTCCGTACAAGGTAAAGGTGGATGATTATTAGCTCAATATTGCATTACGCGCCAACATCATTTAAAAGTTATAAGAGGATAACCGAGTGTTACTGCTTTTGTCTATCAGACATTGTAAGAAAAGTCATTATCAACTGCAATCAGACAAAAGGCTCCCATTGTTTAGACATTCACAGGGGATTTTAGCACGCTCAGTGCAATGTTACAGAAGGTAACTCACAAGCACTGGAACTTTAAAAGGAAGGAAAGGAGAATCTAAAAGTACGATTTAGCCAAATGATCGACAAGAATAAAAGGATAGTAACATTGTCAAATGAAGATAAGCAGGAAGTTCACTCATGGTACACATCTCAAAACCAACATCCAGCGAAAGGGAAAAACAAGAGTTCTTAGTTTGGTTAATAGGCGAAATTAAACTTCTCTTTCTTTCTGAATTTGGAAAATGTCAAGAAAATCACAATAGTCACCGGACATCATAAATTGTCAGCTCTGGTTTAAATGAGCATTAGATACACATTATTCTCTTGTTCCCAATAGTGTTCTTGAGACTCGAAATTGTAACACCAAGAGAACTGATGCTTCGGATAAAAGTTCACCTGCTTTAGGCACTAGTTCCACCTTCTCTGCATCAATTTCTCTTGTGGAAGACTTCGTTACTTCATTCTGCTGAACCCGTCTCATCTCTTGTTACAGACTTTTAGCTCACTCTGGGAAGAAACCAATTACAAGAGTCATTTGGAGCTCAAAAATCATGACATGAAATGAAAATTAATTAACTGAAAATTCAGTTTAAGAAAAAACCAATTAGGACTACAGCAACTATTGCTGGGAACAGTTGTTCCCAGTCTTTGGCAGTGTCAAATAAGAGAGTTCCTATCTTGATGCCGATCATTTAGGCAATTTCCACACTTTTGTCAAGCGAAACATTTTTTAGCCACGGATTTAAAATTTGGGGCCTCAGAAAAATTACTCTAGATACACAATCTCGAAGGGCATATCGAATTAAGATTCGGCTCTAAACGTGAACATTTTCAGAAACAGTAGTGTTTGCTATTTTCATCCAGTCCACCACCAGTAGAAAAATCGGCTTTCACAGATAGCTTTAGACCATTGACGAGCATGACAAGTATATTCAGGAGGAATAGTTGATTTCCTAAATCTTTACTGATAAAACCTCCACACATCGCTTGCGGTATTTCTTCGTCCAACAGCATACCGAATAAAAAACTCCAAAATATAAAACACGTATACTCGGCCGACCGAAAACATGGGGTCCAATTCATATCAGGTGCTTTTTTTTTTGGGTCAGAATTCATATCAGGTGTCTGAAGAGCAAAAAAAACCCACAAAAATGTCAGCTTCATACAAAAAAACAAAGATGAAGGGGTCAGCAGATCCATGCAGTAATTTTAATAGCCATACAAAGGACTTCTTTATTCAAAATGCACAGACAAAAAGCCATGTGCCCATTTGCTCACGTAGCAGACTCGATACCACAATTAAAATAAAGCAGCCGGCCGCTCTGGGGCCACGTTAAGGGTGCAATTTTCTAAGGAAAGCCAGTCCTTTACGGCATCAATCAAGCTTCGATTCAATCCTCAACACAACCAATGGTGCTCGACCCCCCACTCTCTTTTTGGTTTTTCCTTCTTTCTTGGCCAGGAAAAATCTTCAACTTGCCACATTCTTGTCCTAATCCTCTCCCTTCCGACGTCATTAAAAGACCCCCGCCCCCCCAAATCATGCATAAAAAAAAAATTTTAGGAAGAAAAACCGAGCATTTCAGAACTCAAACACATGGTGGGCTCGATCCGTAACTGTAGTAACCACATGAACTGGCTCCCTGAATTTCGTTCCCCCACCGCCCCGCACCCAATAATTTCGCCGCCATCATCAAAACCCGACAGGTCGATCATGCATGTCGGATTCAAAGCACTTCAATATCTCCCCACCAGAGAGCATCCACCAAATTGGACAAAAATTTCGACCCCACGATTTGAAAGAACCCCCCACATCATTAGGATCAAACAGAAAAGGCAACAAAAATCCTCGTTACCCATTTCAGACAAGAATCCCTCGAGGCGCCAAAGGCAAGGTGGGATTCACACAAGAAACAAAAAGATGAGCAGAAATGCCGAAGATGGAAGGTACCTGGGAAATGGATCCGTCACCTCAGCAGATCTGAAAGCATGTGGTTAAGATTTTGGGGGAAATGAATTAATTGCGGGACATGATTTAATTAATCTGGCGAGATTTGGCAAATTGACAAACTGGGCAATAATTGCTGCGGCCCCCTTTTTTGTCCTCATCCGTGGCGGTGGTGGGTGCAGATATAAAGACGCTTTTGGCTCTGCCTCGAAGGAAACCGCCCTCCGGTTCCGGGTTTATTTACATCTCGTGCCACTGTAACGACCCTCAATTTCTCGTGTTCTCGAGATGAGAGATGTTGGCGGGGAGGCGGGGCGGGGGTTGAAGAAATATCGCGGGATCTGCTGTCGGGTCGGGCAGATGCCCCCGGGAATATTACCGGGCATGCCACTTGCCACGTGGCTACCCCGCGTCGGGGAGGGGTGAGGTTCTTCCCTAGAACCGTTTCTATCGGAGCGGGCGGATCGCGAACGTTGATCTCGCTCTGGGCCCCACGATGCGCGGCCATAGCTGTTGATTTTCAAATTCAAGCTCCAAGGTGGCGCCAAAGTTGGCTCGGGTACGATCCGACGGCTCAGTAAAATAATACAATACGATTGTGCAAGGACAGCTCCGTGTTTTTTTTTCAAAAGCTAGTTCCAGCGACAAAAAAATTTTTGCCAATCATGAGGAGTCATCGTTTGGGTATCTAATTAAACAAAAAAGAAAAAATCGAGACTGTTTGATTGGGCTCAGTTTTATTGGGAAAATTGCATGCCATTAAACTTTAACTCAATATGCAATATGATCTTTGAACTTTTAATTTGTTCAATGCAGTCCTTGTAATTTTGGTACATGTTCGAATTGATCCCTAGACCATATAAAAATCTTCGACGTCATCCCTAATATTAAATTAAATGAATGACTATATTGAATATTTTCATATAGTTCGGGGATTATATTGAACAAGTACCAAAAGTCGACGTACCACATTAAACAGATTTAAAGTTCATAGACCACATTGAATATTAGGCTAAAGTTCAAGGATTACATTTAACAAATTAAAAGTTCAAAGATCCTATTGCATATCGGGCCAAAGTTCAAGAATCATTTGTGTTATTATCCTTTTTGGTTTATAAAAATCGTACCAAGTCGGGTTAAAAATTTTGTTCGGGTTTCAAGGTTTGTGTTAAATAAAATGACTTGATTCGATTCATTTCGATTATGGTTAAAAATCGGACCAGGAGGTCCCTTGACTTTGAAAAGTTATTATTATAACATGAACTTCGGCGCTATTGCACAATTAATCTAAAACTTTGAAAACTTACGGATTACCCTCCAAACTTAAAATTGTTGAAGCCATTAGTTTTCCAGCTGCATAATTGTAAAGTGTCGTTCGAAAGTGGACTAACTCATTTTTCTTCATCCATTTTCAAGTAACGTTCATGACATGCAAATGGAAAAGCTAGCAATCGTAAAATAGAAGTCCTAAAACCGATCACGAAAGTATAATTGAGTCCTAAAACTTTTAAAAAGTACAATTAAGTCCTCAAACTTATTGAATTAGTGCAATCAAGTCATTCCGTTAACTCCGTACAACTTCAGTAACAGAAAATACCGACGTGATTTTTTTTTATTATTTTCTCTCTCATATGTGACAATAATATGGCTAAAACATCAAATGTAAGGCTAAAATGGCGTCGTTTTAATTAAAATTTGATTTTCCAATATTTTTTATTTGAATTATATTTAAAAATAAGCAAAATTTCAAAAATGCAAATGAGAAAGCTTGAGAAAAAAAAAAGGAAGAAGAGGCAAGTGAGAGCTAGCCCTTGTTGCCACCCCACCATTGCCAAGAAGGGCCGTCGATGGCGGGGAAGGGTTGGCAAGCACCGATTGGGGGTCAACGATCCTCATCAATCGCGAGCGAGGGCTCGCATGCTCTCATCCAGGTCTGGCTGCCAGTGGAGGCGTACCCTTCCCCCACAATCGCCGACCCTCGCCTACGATGGTGGGGCAACGGCGGCAACAAGGGCTATAAGCCGTTGCCTACTTCTTCCTCACTTTTTTTTTGTATTTTTTTTAAATCTTGCATATTTTAATATAATTTAAATAAAAAGTCGTATTAAAAATCGTAGATTGACCAAAACAACATTTTAACCACATCAATGCTACATAAAAGAGAGAGAAAATAAAAAAAAAAGAGTCACGTTCGCATTTTTTGTTTGCCAAATTGGACAAAGTTCATTGAAGGACTTGATTGCATCAATTTTATAAGTTTCGGGACTTAATTGTACTCTTTGAAAGTTTTAAAACTTGATTGTACTCTGTGAAAAGTTTTAGGACTTACAGGCACTTTTTGAAAACTTTAGAACTCAATTGCATGCGTTTTTCGTGATAAGTTTTAGGATTTCAGTGTATTTGAGAATTAGGACTTCTGGTGGCGGCGCAACCGCTTTCACTGAGATTTGTCGCTTGGGAAAGAATCGCCAGCGACGAGGACAGCGCTGATCGAGAATCACAAAAAGCATTTGTACAAGTAGAACTGATAACTGAAAATTCGACAGCAACGTTCCAAAGGGTAAGTCTGCATATTTGTGAAATGGCGCGGGCGCTCGTGGTGAAGTCTTAACCGTCTCCCTTGGAGACGACGGAACGTTTCGCCTTCCCGACGCGAAGGACTCGCTTTCATCTCCGAGGCCAAGCTCTTCTCCGGGTACGTGCTCGACCACCTTCTCTAACTCCCCGAGGTCGTTACTTCATTGAGATCCTCGTTCAGGCCTCTCGAGGACTTTCAACAAGTTTCTGGCGGCGATAGAGGAGAGATGGGAGCTAGAAGCTGCAGCGACTGAAGCTCTGAGGAAGGAGAGCGATGGTCTGGGCGCGAAGTTGGTGGCCCTGACGGAGGGCAACGAGCAGACAGCGTTCGGTTCTTCTACTCGCCTAGAGGAATTCCGGCAAATCTCTTCCCCTTCTTCGGTCGTCTGTTCACCGTCGCTGGAAAAACGATCCCAGTTAATCGCTATTTCGGATACACGAGATACAGTTGTTCGTCGCTTCGGACGTACGAGCCATTCTTGTTCGTTGTTTCTTTGCCGTGCTGGAAGATGCCTAGTTCCGTTGCGGTCCCGTTCGTAGGCTACCGTGAAGGTTTTGTATTGGCCACGAATCAGGTAAACCTTCTGCTTCCAATGCTTTGTTTCCTCTGTTACACTGAGGCATAGAGCGGCGAATTTAATCAATAATTTCTGGTAAAAAATCATGTGAAACCGAAGCAGATTTGTGGAATACATTGATGATTCAGGACTCTGTGTGTCGTGTTTAAACTGAAAATCGTTTGGAAATCAGATCGGAAAATCGTTTCTGAAGTTGCATATCATATGTTCGACAAAATGCTTAAAAGAAGAACCGAATTGATTTTTGTGAAACCAATGCGTAGAACTCGTTCTTTTATGCTTTGATGTGTTCTTAGGCTGATGAATCAATACTGAATCTATATTTTTTTTCATTCATTTTATGGCACGAGCATCGTTGTTTGAGTTGGCCGTGCGTGCACTTCTCCTTCGCCGGAAATTCATCCCCTCGCCGGAGTTGCCCACGGTTTGAGGCCGCTCCAGTCAGTCCGTTTCTCATTCTCTGCATATGTATATATATATGTTCTGTGTGCTAGAGTTAATAGAGTTTTGGTATATACGATTTCCAAGTTTGAAAACTTGGGCTTGATTTGTTGCGATGGCCCATCGGAAGAGACCCAAATTTAGACTGGGCCCAAGGACTGGTCCCGAATTGCGAGTCTGACCCGGACTGCTAGAGTCCGGATCAGACCGGCTAATCGGACCGGGTTCCTTGACCGGGTCCAAAGTCCTTTTCTATTTTCAAGATAAAAAATCTCAGAAAATTCAAAAAAAATAAAAAATGTGAGAAAAGCTAAAAAAAAAAGAAAAGTAGAATTCTCTTAGTTTAGGGCTTTCAATAAATATTTTAGGCTTGAACAAAAATTGAATCTAAAATTGAATTAGCCTTTAGGGCTTTACTTTAGGAAATTTTGATTGCCTTTTCTTTTGGAGATGATACTAGGTTGTCGTTTGTGCATTTTCATTTTTGATTTCAATTGATTGTGCATTTTGAATACTTTGTTTGTTGTTCTCTTTTAAAATGGATAGGACAAAATTTCAAGATTCTCAATTAGTAAAAAAGACTGCTCTGATATGTTGGTTAACAAATAGTCGAGCTCAAGTACCGAAAGGACGTTAGTTGAAAAACTAGTGTAATCAAGTCTCTGATCCCTAGGAATCTCTGGTTGTGTATGCATCAAGACGATACTTCCATGTCTCGATTTTAGGGTTTCAAGCCGACCTTTAATCGTGGCTAATGACAACTCCAAATAAAGCATGTAAATTTAGTTAACCAACGTCATGCGAGATATGGACTTAGGGAGTATCTCATATAGTACCTCTAAACCTACTTCTCCCGATGAGGCTCTCAAGGGTTAGGTCACGACATAATACTCGATGGCTCCTACAAATTATTAACATGAACTCGATGTCAGCGATTTTCAAAGATCTATGATTTTGCATAATTTAGTGGGATTGGTGGCAGGGTCCTAGGCAAAAAAAATATGTAGTGAAAGAAAGAAGAAGGCCTGCGGTCCCTGTGTTCATCAAACGACACTCTTATTCTCTTATTGAAGTGTCCAATTCAGAGAATATATTAGTTGGCTCTGTAAAATAACCAAAACTGTCAATCATAAACTACCTAAACCGATCAGCAAGGATTTCATGCTTTGGCAGTCGCCCTTCTTCTGTGCATTTTTAGAAATTTTGGGATTTTTACATGGACGAACTGCCACTTTGCACTTCTAGTGGCCACCAGACTTTGTGCCGTGCAGTAGATGGACAGGAGTAGCCCATTGCTCGGGAGTTTTCAGTTTTGGACTTTGAAATTGTACGAAAGCTTATGAAATTCTGCTGATTGCAGGGGGCATGTCATCTCGCTTTTACTCGATGAGAAGACAGTTTACACTTCTTGAGGTTCTGCCGGCATTAGCCCAAAATCCTTAAAATCTCTTTCATATTTTGCTTTGTCAGGTGATGGGAGACCCGCATTGAAGGAACTTGTTGAAATTATTGATGTTGATGATGACCGCACTGGGCCAGGATGTTCAAGTGGGAATGATCTGCCTTCTCCAAAGCTTACTGGTGAAGAACATCTTGGCGACAATAATCGAGAGAAAGGGAAGAGCGAGCTTAAGAGAAAGAGATTAAAGTATCGATAATATTAAGCTTGAAACTGAGACAGCCTCAGCTTCTGCTGAGCCAAACAATGACAGTTCTTCCCTATGTCAGCATAAAAAAAAAAATCGAAAGTAAAAGGATCAGGGAAGTAGGTCAGCTATGCAGACTTGCTTCCAGAGTTTTTTGCCAGAAATGATGTGCTGACTTTACACATTGCGAAGTCCTAGCCCAAAGTCAGTGGAGAGTGGTGGTCTTTAAGGGCATTTGAGAGTGCCTCCATTCAGTAAGTTATCAGGCTATAGCATTCATGCAAGCACAGTCATGACCATTATCGTCGGTCATTGATGTTGTTTTCTATGTTTGTTCATCCATATGAAATGACAGTCTGCGAGTTTACTCTAAAACGTGTAGAGTCTTCATTGCACGTTCAGTAGTTTGTTTCTGGATAGAGACACGATTTCCATCCATGTAAATGAGAAGTTAGTAGTTGTGTGGAGTTTTCATTGCACTTTTGTAATAAGTTTTCGGATTTGATTGCACTTTTCAAAAGTTTTATAACTCAGTTACACTTTCGTAACAAGTTTTAGGACTTAATTATACTTTTTGAAAGTTTTAATACTCAATTGTACTTTCATGATAAATTTTAGAATTTCAATTATACTTATCTCATATATTTTGTTTAACTCATTTTATTAGATCAAATACGCAAAATATCAAGAAATAGGAGTAGTTGCTGTGGGATTCAATAGAAGTACCTCTTTATTCACATAGAACGTTGCGATCTGATCCATTTCTTTGGTGTTATTTTGACTCTATACGATATTTTCGATGAGCAACGCTAAAGAATATCATAAGTTATTTACACAATAATATGATTGATTTTTATGTGATGCTAAGTTATGCCTGGCTATTTAAAATCTCAACTCGTGCTCAGTCTTTGACTAGGGCTGGCAACGCCAGAAACGATCCAGTCGCGTGGCACGAGCCACGGGAAAAATGCAAATCCAAAGAGAAAAATTGGACATAACACAAAAGACGTAACTCTATGTTATTGATACGAATTAACAAGTTCTCGTTGTGATTCGATTATTTAATATGTAGAAGGATTAATACCATGAAAAATCCCAAATTGATATATTTGTGATAAATTTACCCCAAACTATTTTTTTGATCACAAAAAATTCTAAACTGGAACACCTGTGATAATTTTACCCCGAACTATTTTTTTTATCATAAAAAATCCCATACTTGTATACCTGTGACAATTTTACCCCCAAATTAATTTTTTTGCCACCAAAAATTTCAAATTGGTACACCTGTGACAAAAATTAGTTTCGGGGGTAAAATTGTCACAGGTGTACATGTGTAGGATTTTTTGTGGTCAAAGAAATAATTCGGGGTAAAATTGTCACAAGTATACCAGTTTGGAGTTTTTGGCTGTCAAAAAAATAGTTCGGGGTAAATTTGTTATAAATATACCAATTTGGGGTTTTTTGTGGTAAAAAAAATAGTTCGGGATAAAAATGTCACAAGTGTACCGGTTTAGGGTTTTTCGTGGTATTAACCCTACGTAAAATAAAAATCAAAATATTTTAGATCAGTGCCAGTAACACGAATTACAATTAGACCAATAGGAATTACCAGCTCTATCCACAGCTTCACTGCTTTCGCAGATAAGACGTGGTGTTCTGTGTTCTTCCCCAGCGATGGGAAGATACTCTGAATTAAAGCCAACTTTATCAAAGCAAAAAACAAAAAGATTAAAGCCACCGAAAACTCTAAATTATGCCGGTTGTGATATAGTTACACAAAATTTTTTTTTGTAACGCTAAAAATCTCAAACTTGTTCCCGTGTGACGTATTGATCCCGTCAAAGTTCTGTCAATATGAACCGTTAAAAATATGAAAGCAAACGATATTGACATGATTTAAATGAAATAAAAGCAGCATTGTTCTACTAAAAAATCATATAACGGAATTTTGATAGATGATAAATATGTCATATAGTAACAAGAAAAAAATTTAGGTTAAATATTTTATAGTTTGAGGTTTTTAATATCACAAATAATTTTTAAGATAAATACGTCAAAGTGGATTTAGCTTAAAATTTATCGTGGCCTTTTCCCAAAACAAAAACAGGAAAAGCGATTTTGCTTTTGGCCGGCTAGATGAATTTGCAGACAGGCCACTTTGACCAAACCCATTTTGCAGAAAAGGACAAAAAAAACAAAATTAATCGAAATAAAAAACCCCAGAGTGGAAAATATTTGGTAAAAAAGAGAGAAGAATACTCCCACGTTAACCGACTCCGCCTGACTCGATCGATCGTGTGGGAAAATCCACTTTGACCAAACTTATTTGGCACAAATGGAAGAGAAAAAACAAAGTTATTTGAAAGATTAAAAAACCCCTAAGTAGAAAATATCTGAAAAAGAAAAAAAAACCGCTACTCTCGCGTTGAACCGTTCGATCATGTGCGAAATTAGCCACTAATAAATCAGAAAAAACTCCGGTCAATCTAGAAAAAGTAATGAAAAAATGACATCGATGATTTTCAAACTTTAGTACAATATCGCCCCTAAGCTATTGCTTTGGGATAATAATATATGTGGTCTCTAAACTTTGGCTCAATATATTATATAGTATCTGAACTATTAATTTGTTCAACGTGGTTCGAACTATATGAAAATGTACAATATTGTCTCTGAACGTTTAACATTTAATAAATTAAAATCAGCGACAATATTAAACATTTTCATATAGTCCAGGAACTAAAGTAAACACGTACCAAAATTTCAAGAACCACATTGCCCATTGGGGTAAAGTTTAAAGACCACATTGAATAAATAAAAAATTCATGAACCATCTATGTCATTTTCCCGTTATTTAAATGCCGAGGTATACCCCATCCTCGATTAGGCGCAATGCTAGAAATAGTCCATTTGCACGACATGAGTCAACAA
Organism: Syzygium aqueum; assembly: GCA_031216185.1. Lineage (NCBI taxonomy): Eukaryota > Viridiplantae > Streptophyta > Magnoliopsida > Myrtales > Myrtaceae > Syzygium > Syzygium aqueum. Next base: position 6,001,459 of record CM062235.1, on the reverse strand, counting down.
GGTAAAACACAGATTACAGAGAGAAAAATCGAATATTACACGACATAGCTAATTTCAATGATACGAGTAAACAAGTTTTCATCATTATTTGATTATTTAACATGTAAAATTAAAATTAAAAGGGTTAATATCACGAAAAATCTTAAACTGGTACACCTGTGACAAATTTAACCAAAAATAATTTTTTGATCATAAAAAATCTTAAATTGGTACACATGCGACTAATTTACCCTAAACTAATTTTTTAATTATCAAAATCCCAAACTGATACATTTGTGACACCCGTAACGAATGAAGGGTGAAACCTCAATTTGGTACACTCAGCAACTGTCACGTATCATCTAATTTAGAAATTTAACGAAAACTAATTTATCACAAACATATTATTTTAAGATTTTTCGTGATATTAACTCAAATTAAAATACTTTAGATTGACCCAAAGCGACAAGAATTACAAATATAATGATCACGCGCCGATACGATCCGATTTACCTGCAACTAAACGCGTGACTTTATCCCGTTGAAACAGCTGTACAAACTGATCCTGCTACAAATAACAACGGTACTGTTTTCTTTTTTTTTTGTTTCTTTCCCCGCAATGGGAAGAAACTCTGATCTCGCGGCCCCACGTGGCAACTACGGGAAAGAGCAGATTCACTAAAGCCACCGTCCCTCCCTCGGGAAACCTCAAAAATTAAAAGCCATTTTTATCGATGCCAGGCCTAATTCCCTAAAAAAATTTGAACTTTAAGCCTAAATTTATCAACTTTCACTCTAATTTTAAATCTGTCAACGCGTCCAACAATTATCACCGCTTCCTCGAAATTATCAATATTAGGTTTATTATTGGAACCTGCGCCTTCATCAACATCCTCACCTTCGTAAGTAGGGGAGATTTTTGAACTGCGACTAACTGGGGTTATTATTTTCTAGTTGAAATAGATAAACAAATGATGAAATTCAAACGGAAACAATTGCCTCATCCACAACTTTTCCGATGGGCAAAATGATTTTGAAAATACTCTTTTGAGTTCAAAATAATTTTATATTTAAAGTATGAGATTTTTTAAGGGAATTGGGCCAAAAAAACTTTTTTTTTGGCCAACAAGATAAATTTGCATACAAGCCACTTTGATCAACTTATTTTGCAAAGAAGGACCAAGTGATAATGACATAAATGGTCATTGAACTTCGGCTCTATATGTAACGTGGTCCTTAAATTTTTAATTTGTTTAATGTGGTCTATGAACTTTTTCCTAATATGTAATGAGATCCCTAAATTTTTAATTTATTCAACGTCATATTTGGTCCCTGAACTATATGTTGTCATTTCATTAATTCAAGTCCAGAGACAACATTAAATGTCTTCATATTATCCGTAGGTCAAATCGAGCATTTATCAAAAATTCATAAACTTAAAGTTTAGAGATCACATTGAATAAATTAAAATTTCGGAGACCAGATTAGGCGACGTCGTTTTCCAAACGACCCAAAAAAGGGCGGGCCTGACAGCCTAACATAGGACTCAGAGAATTGCCAAAAGCAGCCACTAAAGAGACAATCAAGAAAGCTCCTGGCAACAGCAGAGAGAGCACCAACAGTAACAGAGAGAAACCCGCGAGAATCCTCTCCTCCTCCGCCATCTCCGTGCATAGCCGCTTCTGCTCGAGCGCTGGTCACTCCACCTGCGGTTCTTCCGTCTCCTCTGTCCTCCCTCGGTTCAAGCTCTCGCTCATGCAGCAGCATCGGGCCTCGTCTCGCGAGCCCGCGACGAGCTCGAAACTAGTCGTCTCCGAGGGGGAGGATTCCGGTGTCCCAGCGGCGGTCATGAGCTGCGACCCTCGCGTTCGCTCGACGCGTGGCGAGGACGACGGTGAAGTCCCCGACAGCTCGGTTCCTGACCTCGTCACCCCGTTCAGGCTCACCGTCGAGGACTTTCAAAAGTTTTTAGCGGCGACGGAGGAGAAATGGAAGCTGGAGATCGAGGAAGCGGAAGCCCTGAGGAAGGAGAGGGAGGCCCTGAGGGCGAGGCTCGAGGACGGGGCGCGGAATTCGGGGGTCCTGAGGGAGGAGAACGAGCGGTTGCGTGCGGAAGTCGCGAGCCTCGAAGACGAGATGCGGAAGGCCGAGGCGAGAGGGAGGGACGTCGAGGTGGGGATGTTGAAGGAGGAGAACGAGCGCTTGGCTGCCCAGGTGGCGAGCCTCGAAGACGAGATACAGGAGGTCGAGGAGAGAGGGAGGGGCGCGGTGGCAATGTTGAAGGAGGAGAACGGGCGCTTGCGTGCGAAGGTGGCGAGCCTCGAAGACGAGATGCGAAAGGGTGAGGCGAGAGGGAGAGAGGTGGAAATGTTGAAGGAGGAGAATTTTAGGTTGAGGAGGCACCAGGAAGTGTTGCACATGATCGATAGAATGTTGGAATCGGAGAAAGCTGTTGGGTTGCTGGGAAATGAGGAGGGAATGAAGAATGCGGAAGGGGAAAAGGGTGTGCCCGGTGAGGCCAATGGCTTCAACATGGAGAATGAGGATGGTGGGGATGGCATCGGTGCGGGGAAGGGAAATGATTCTCGGGTTGGCGGCAGTGTCTTTACCTTGCGAAAGGCGAGGACGATGTTGTATCTTGGAGAAGGTACTTGTGCGTCTGCTTCACCTTCACCATCGGCGGGTTCAAGAGGCAAACCTCTTGTGAAAGATGGTGGGGTTTCACAAGGTAAAGGAATTGAAAGATTGTTCTCATTCTGGCGTTTTCTAGTCTTATGAATACAAGTTGTTGAAATATGCCAAGTCACTTGACAATGGATTTTATATGTTCTTTATATATTTATATACATGTAGTCTCCTTCCACCTATCAGTTTAAGTTTTTGGATTGGACTTTCTTTCTGACAAACAATATTCCGAGTAATGAATTATTTTACTCCGAATTATCAACGGCACTCTTATGGGGAGGTTCCATACATGTGCTAGACACAGAATTAACAGCAATCCGGTGGTCAGATCCCACGCAAATCCTGTCTTTCTAGGATAGTTTAGACAGTTTCGGCTTATTTGAAAATGTAGTGGGGCTCATCGTGAATCGCTCAACTCCTTATCCCTTTTGAGGGGCGTAATGTCAGGTCATGTTAAGAAGAGTAGAGACTCACACGGGCAAGACCTTTTTCAGTCGCATTCGAAAATGTTTACTATGAAAACCCCTTCATTCATTCCTTCAGGGAAGAACTCTATCAAGGGCTTTTGCTTATTGCTTGCTGTGTGCCTCTCTACCTTAAATACTTCAGGGGGAGAACTCCATCAACGATTGAGAGTAAATCTTGCTCCAGTCACTTAAATACTTCTTCTCAATTCCTCTGTTATCGAGGACAGTGTCGCTCAACTCCTCAACCCCTTTTGATGGGCTTAATGTCAGCTCATGTTAAGACAAGTAGTGACTCACGGGCAAGACCTTTTTTAGTTACATTCGAAAATGTTTCCTATGAAAACCCCTTCATTCGTTCCTTCAGAGGAGAACTCTATCGAGGGCTTTTGCTCATTGCTTGCTGTGTGCCTCTCTACTTTTCAACTGCTAAGAGTACATTTCGCTCTCTTCACTTATATACTTCTTCTCACTTCCTCTGTAATCCAGTCCAGCATCGGTGTTTCTGATACAATTACTCTGTAATCCAGTCCGGAATCGCTCCACTCCTTATCCCCCTTTGATGGGCTTAATGTCAGCTCATGTTAAGACCAGTAGTGACTCACATGGGCAAGACCTTTTTCAGTTACATTCGAAAATGCTTACTATGAAAACCCCTTCATTCATTACTTCGGGGGAGAACTCCATCAAGGGCTTTTGCTTATTGCTTGCTGTGTGCCTCTCTACTTTTCAACTGCCGAGTAGATATCTTGCTCTCTTCACTTATATACTTCTTCTCACTTCCTCTATAATCCAGTCTAGCATCGGTGTTTCTGATACACGTCAATACACTTACAAGCAAGAAAACTTGTCTACAATGTTTCTAGTGTATTTTCATAAACTGTATGGGGATATGTAGGATTTTTCTGCAGGTGATATGTTCAGCAGATATGCATTGTAGGCGAATGCATACTGGCACGAAAGAGAGTATAAGAGACTTGCGTCCTTTGCAATTCCAACAACACTCCCTAATTCTTTTTATGGATTGATGAATTGGGAGAATATGGGCATTGGCTCTGTCGTAAATTAATTATCAAGACTGTCTCTAGTAAACTACTCAATGTGATCGTCGATCTGGATTCTTTGGTAGTTGCTATTTCTATGTACATATTGGTAATACTCAACAAAAAGGTATTCTGAGCACCACCGCGGTACTTTGGCATTTTCCTATGCACAAACTACTCTATTTGTGCTTTGAATAGCCACAAAATGAGTATCGTGCAGTCAATGCATGGGAATAGACTGTCGAATCGGAAGTTTACGGTTTAGGACTATAGAAATTTTTTTTGATATGAAACATTCTGGGATTTTCGAGATTGCATATGTGCATGTCAACTTGCTTTCAGAATGATAAGATCTTCCTAGTTATCTAGATTTTGCCAATTTAAGCCCATTACATTTACAATGTCTGGCATATGTTTCCTTTTTCAGGTGATGGGAGAACCCCATTGAAGGAAGTTGAGGTATGCATAATCGATGATGACGTAGCTGGGTCAGGACATTTGAGCAGAAATTCTTTGTCATATCAGAAGCCTACATTTGGCATGCATCTTGGCGGGAGTAATCAAGAGACGGAGAAAAAAGAGCTTAAAAGGAAAAGAGGTTTGTGCCTCGATCTAATTGAGGGGAAGAACAATTATAACCATGCCAATGGTGCTGGTATAAGCCGGACTCAAGATGATGGAAGAAAAATGATTCATAATGGTTCCATTAAGATTTGCTCATCAGCTCCTGTTTCTTATGGACTCCACAAATCTTTTACCCAGTCTGTTCGGAATGTAACAATTGTCAAACAGCATGAACGAAAGAATATCAAAGGAAAAGACTCCAAAAACAGCTCGAGTAAATTAACTGTGGTTAACTCTATTGCACATGAAAATAAGGTCAGCTCAGGCACCGCTAAGCCAGCCAATGTCAGCTGTTTGCATGGAAGAGCATGGGAGAATGTGGAAGAGTTGCAGTCAGATTTTGAAAGAGATGATGAGCTGTGTGTGAAGGCTGTCTGTGCTCTTTACAGACGGCAAAAGTTAGCCCAGAAGGTAATGGAGAAGAGCATAAGTCAGGGCTTTAGTGGCCTCCGATTGCTAAGGTATTAACATTCACACAGTGGCAGCAGCGACATCAATTATTGCTTTTTCCTATTTTGTTCCTGTCTGCAGAAGTTTGAGTTCTAAATTACCATGATGCATGTTGAGTCTTAGTTAGTCATTAGATACTTTGTTCTTTGAAACTGAACAATCATTTTCTGAACTCGTCATTGTCAACCGGAACCTATTAGCTGCATTGATTGTTTGTAACATCACTTTATGTGATTCTGTTGGAGTTGGTAACTAGGTGGCTAAACAATGTTTTTCTTCTAGGTGCATCTATTCTGAAGCGGTGAATTGGCTGTTGAATAAACAAAACTTTGACTGAAAAATATGGTTGAATAAATAAAACATTCAAGCGCCAGTGGGTGAATGAGTCGTCTCCTTAACGTCTAACTCTTTTTCCCTGTTTTCTCACTGATATGTAGATGATCGATTCTTCAATCTAGTGTAACAATTCCACCACTAATTTAACACTTACTGGTTGCAGGGGAAATTTTTTGGGCGAGTTTTTGACGGATCGAGATCCACAATGTAAGCTGAAAAGGTCTGTCGAGGATTTGCAAGATCATTGCCCGCGAGGCCTGAGTGACTGCCGGAATATAGCTATTGAACACTGCCACCAGTTGTTTGCAATGTATCAGAAGAAAGAGGATCCCTATTTTCCAACAGAGTGAAGTTACTTCTTATTTTCTGGAGGTTCCCGAGGCTAAATGCTGCTCGAGTTTTTGGCGAAGGTGGTTCCTACGGGTCTGCTTGTTAGTAGCTTTTTGCTTGACCCATATGCTCCGTTGCATCCTACACTGCAGCTCCCTGCTCAGACATTTGCGGAGTGTTTTCTTCTCTCTTCATCACAGGAAAGTTGTCCATTATCGCTCTTACTTGTAAATATTCAGAATTATAGCAATTGATCTTAGCATTTAAGATTCTCACGTCATGCTTTTAGTTGTTGCAGAGCAGCTTCAATGTATTTTCCAGTGTTCATAGTTGCCGGTCCTTTACCGAGGCTTATGTGCATAGCTCATGAATACTGCAAGGAGTCTCTTTTGAAAATGTACCACAAGGATTATTGGCTCTTCTTAGAGTTGGAGGATATGAAGAGAAGCTGCTCTACAAGCGCTAATTTATTACTGTCCTCGCATTTATCTGAAGTTGCACTAGGACAAAGATTATGTTAGTCTGCAAGCTGTTTCATACAACTTCCACGCGACAGTTTCAGCTTTGACAATGAGCACTGTAGCTTTCACTTGGTGTTTAGCATGCACTTAATCACCGTAACACCTAAAGTAGCAGCAAGAATTTTAGAGAAGTGCTAAACATTATCCGATTCTTTCAAATTGCCAACTATTTCCAAATATTTACCAATATTTATTTTCGTAGGCTACCAAAGAGTTAAAATTATTATATGGTATACAAAGTTGGTAATATTGATTTGAGTTACTTGCCAAAGTTTATTTGATTTTTCCAATTTTATAACGATTAAATTAATAGTTAATGGGTGACTCAATTATTACATGCTAAACTAAAATTGGTTGGGAACTTAATAGGTGAAAACTGATAAATCAGTTGGTAATATTAGAAGTACAAATAAATGCTGGTATTTTTGAAAACATGTTGGTGACCTGCAAATAAGTCATAGTTCAAACAAGTTATCGGTCAAAATTTAGTTGTCAATGCATTTCAAAAATTACCGAACCTTTCATCCATTTAACACCACGGAAAAGTAAATATGGGGCCACAATTGGTGATTTTCTTATATTCTTTATACGACTACATCACCTGATACAACTAATTTTGGTACGGTAGAATAAAATGACGTGAAAAGAATATTGAAAAAAAATGGGATGCAAAAAAGAATGACATGAGATGAATAAATGAAATCCTATATTTGGTTGAGTGTAAAGAAAGATAAGAGACTCCCAAAGAATGAATGACAAATACCAAAGTTTTTATAAACAAGTATCATAAGGGTACTTTGGAGATAGGATGCTTTTGTGAAATAAAATAAAGAAGGTGTATTCTAAAGTTAATGCCTAGCCAATGCATACCCAAAATCATAGAGCAAGTATCGCTTGCCCTTGGTGCATGCATTGTCCAACTTGGCCATTTCTTATGGTCCATTTCATCTAACGGTGCATGTGAATTAGATAAAAATTGAAATACCAATTTATTTTCTCTAGTAAAAAAGAAAAAAGAAAATTCCACTCCCTTTTTTTTTTTCGTCGTGCGGCTAAAATTAAAAATGGTTAATATAACGAAAAATTTCAAACTGGTACATCTGTGATAAATTTATCCCAAAAAAAATTTTTGACCACAAAAACTCCTCCCAAACTGATATATTTGTGATAAATTTACCTCCCGTTAGTTTCCGTTAAATTGAATTCATACCACAAAAAATCACATACTTATATACATGTGATAAATGGAGGGTAAGACCCCAAACTTGTATATTCGTCAATTGACACTCGTTATCATACTTAGCAATTTGATGATAAAATTTAACAGAAACTAACGAAGGGTAAATTTATCACAAGCGTACTGGTTTGTGGTTTTTAGTAATCAAAAAATTAATTTGGGATAAATTTGTCATATGTGTATCGGTTTGAGATTTTTTGTAATATTAATTTTAATAAAAATATTATTCTAATTCACAAGAGCCAATTTCCCCATGAGGCGCCTAAAATTAAACAGAATTTCTATTTTCTAATGTAAAAATCTATCTATATTACATGATAAAGCTATATATGTAAATCTGTGATATTATTATAAAAATCAATTCTAGAAAGTAGTCTCAATATGCGTAATGGCCAATGTTAATTTTTCGTAAAAAGTTTCTCTATCTAAAACCCAGAGGAGCCATACGAGTCACACCGCTCGCACATCCCAAAAGCTAGAAACAGAAAAAAATAAAAAGATAAAAAGAAATTCAAAAGCAAGAAATTAGCCACTAATCCTTAATTAATTTAGCAGAAAAAGATATGTAACCATCTCCGATCTACGTTCACCGCACGATCGCACGATCCTGCTTGCTCTGCATCTTTATCTTCGTCTCCTCCACGAGTATGAAAATTGGATAAGTGCACTCAGAAGCGTTAACACTTATTACCGACTCACAAAAATTTTATAAATTCAATAATCAAATCCCTACTTTCAAAAAGTTACCATCGAAATTTAAAACTTGTCACGAAAGTATATTAAGTTATAAAACTTTTAAAAGTGCAATTAATAAAATGACTTGATTGAATTAATTTGATAAATTTAAAATTTAATTATATTTTTTGAAAATTTTAAGACTTATATGTATTGTTGACATAAATTTTAAAATTTGATTGTATTTTTTAGAAATTTTAGAATGCAAATATACTTTAAAAAGAGTTGTACTTTGAGAAAATTTCAAATCACTATCCAAAGTGGGCTCGCCGGCTAATCAAATGCTCACCAGCCACCAGGCATATCACTGTTCCGGCAATCGAAGCCAGGGCCGGCGGAGGTTGCCAGCCTCGGACGAGGGCTGCCCTCGCCTAGGCTGGGCTGAGCGAGGCCGAGCGTCTGCGGAGCGAGAACGAGGCGTTCAAGAATGAGCGGGAGCGTCTCATTTCGGAGAAAATGCCTAGCATTTTGCTGATTCAAGGCTCAAATCTTTGATCGTCTCAAACCATTTTTTTTTTTGCCTTACCAGGTGATGGAAATTTCCCATTTGTTGAGGTAAGTGATAATGATGGCGATTGTGGTGGTTCGTTAGGGGATGAACATCGTGGAAGAAGAAATGATGAGAAGGGGCACAAAGATCTCGAAAGGAAAAGCGGTTTGTGTCTTATCTGATTGAGAAATTATAGGGTGATTTAACAATCAGTATTTACACTGATATAAGCAAAACAGACCAAAATCTGCTTCAAGAGGCTAACGATGTTTCTGTTAATATTTGCTTATCAGGTCCCACTTCTTCTGTTCTTGGTGAAACGTTTACCCAAACTTTGCAGGCTATGGCGGCTGCCCTCAAACAATGTGAACAGAAAAGAATGAAAGAAAAAGACTGATAACAGCTTGAGTAAGTCGACTGGGGTCAATCCTATTAAGCATGAAAATGGGGCTCGTTCAACATCCACTAAGTCAGATTATGGAAGTTCTGAACAGGAAAGAATGAAAGAAAAAGACTCTGATAACAGCTTGAGTAAGTCTGCTGGGGTCAATCCTCTTAAGCATGAACATGGGGCTGGTTCAACGTCCGCTAATTCAGATTATGGGAGTTCTGAACAGAAAAGAATCAAAGAAAATGACTCTGATAACTTATTGAGTAAGTCTACTGGGGTCAATCCTATTAAGCATGAAAACAGGGCTGCTTCAGCATCCGCTAAGTTAGATTCTGGAAGTTCTTTGTACATAGAACGTTGGCAGTCTGAGGCCGATATGCTTTTGGATTTCACCCAAGATGATGAGCTATGCGTGAAGGCTGTTTGCACACTTTATAGACGGCAAAGTTCAAAGTCAAAGCAGAGGAGTGTCAGTGGGGGGTTCGATGTCCTCCTTTCACCAAGGTATTAGCATACACATGCTGCTGCAGCATCATTTTATTTTCCATGCTTGTTCATCTGCGTGTTATGCACTTGTTTATCCATGTGTAAAGGTGAGTCCCAATTTAGTCTAAGCATGATGAGTTTTAACTACACCATTCAAACATTTTCTGTGGTTCCATGTCAACCAGAAGTTGGTAGATGCATGTGGCTGTTTATAACATGCTGACATCATTATGTAATGGTCTCCGCTCATCACTAGTTGGATGAATAAAAGTTTGATTAAAAATTTTAATGTGAAGGATTAAAACATAAAGCACCAATGGATGCACATGTTGGATTGATGCTTTGTTTAAACTGGAACTGATGTACGGTGGTTTGACCTGATGTTTGAATATAGATGTATGTGATTCGCTTGGGAGATGGTAGAGCACCTGCTTGAATATTCTTCTTTAAGTGTTCACTGCCACAATTACAACTCTCCATGAATGGTTTGTACCTCCTGTGACCATGGAATTGTTCCTCAACTATGGTATTCTTTAGTTGATTTTCGTCAAAAGAGTACAAATTTAAGTTGTTGAGAGGTATAGCTTTTGGGGTTGTGTCACAAGAGTTAAAATGAGCCTTTTGCCCTTTCTATTAGAGTTTTCTGCTATAGAGTGTCATATGTGTCAAAAAGGGTTTGTATATGTGGGCAAAGGGGCGCACTCTTGGGCATTGTGAGGGTGTGAGAATGTTAATGTGCATTTCTGGTTCTTGGTGGAATGGGAACTTGCACCTTGTCATTTGTTTACTCGAGTCACTATAAGAAGCAACTTTCTCTCGTGTAGATTATAACTTTGTTCCGTAGTTTAACAATTGCACCTTGATTTCACCCTTGTTTGCTGCAGGGAAAACTTTTTGGCTGAGTTTCTGACAGGTCGAGATCCAGAGGGCAAGCTGAGAAAATCTGTCATGAATTTGTGTGATCACTGCCCAGAATGCCTGAGTGTCTGCAGAAGTATAGCTACTATACACTTCAAGCAGTTGTTTACAATTTACCGGAAGAAAGAGGATCCCTTTTTCCCATCCTCATAGCATGTGATATAAATCTGTCATGAATTTGCGGGATCCCTGCCCAGAAGGCCCGAGTGTCTGCAGGAGTCTAGCTAACTTCAAGCAGTTGTCTATAATCTAACGGAAGAAAGAGGATCCCTGTTTCCCATCCTCATGGCATGTGATATAAATCTGTCATGAATTTGCGTGATCACTGCCCGGAAGGCCCGAGCGTCTGCAGGAGTATAGCTAACTTCAAGCGGTTGTTTATAATCTACCGGAAGAAAGAGGATCCCTTTTTCCCATCCTCATGGCATGTACATAAATCCTTAAATATTTGTGATCTGATGCCAGGAAGAGCTGCAATTGTTGAAGGGCCACGTATTTGGTCAGCAGGTCTCGTGTTTTTGTAGCCTTTTCCCTTTACCTAGTTGCGCCATTGCCTGCTACCACCAGTTTGTGCCTGCAGTTTGTGCCAGTTTGGTGCACACAGATTTTTTTTCCTCAGTCTTTTTTGTTAGTTTCTTGAACATGTTGTGCATAAATGAACCATCTTGGATCTGGATTATGGATTGTCAAGTATAGAGCTGTTAGATGTTTTGCAAGTTGTCCCTCTTCATCTGTGCTCGTTTGTTGCAATCTATCCCTCTTCACCAACCATTTTTGTTCCGTCGACTCAGATTAGTAACGGATTATCTCTTTTGTTCTTCTGCTAAACAATCAAGACGTCACGCAATCATCTTCTGTGATGATGGTTGTTCATACGATAGCTGCATTGTCACAAGTTCGATTTCAGAGACTAGTGATAGTTAGGCCCGTAAAAATGTGTCATTGACTTATTTCTTAATTCTTATTTGATGGGTTGAGTTATTATATGGATTATGTCTATTTAGTAAATGGGTCATAAATGGGTTCACAACTTATTTAGATTTAGACCTATCAAACGGGTGGATCAACTCAGGTTTAAAAGGGTCCAACTCAAATTGACCCATTTAACTCGTTATGACCATACCCAACCCATTTTATAGTACTAAAACACTCCATATTTAATCCGAATTGAGGTGAGTGTGAATAGTGAACGAGCGCGAGATGAAATGAGAGCGATAGAGAATGAAAAGAGAGTAATAGAAATGGATTGGGCATTTGTGAACCCATTTAATACCCATATCATTTTAGATTTTACAATTCAAAACTTATTTATGACCAATTTACTAAATATAATTAACCCATATAATAATTCAATCCACTAAATATAGGTTAAGAATTGAGCCTATAGCCCATTTTAACAAGTCTAGTGTGCATGCATGAAGATTGGTGGGGCCAAATGTTTGGTCCTACCGTGTTGTCAAAAAGAAAATATCACTTTAAGATACCAACCCACGTAGCGAGATTGATATTTTATTTGCAATACATTGGGACCGATATGGTTTTCCTCTCCACCACACAAAAATACATATTAATTGTGATTCCTTTCCTTTGCTAACATAGTAAACGTATATAATTAGCTACATCCAATCAGGGTGGTTAGGGTTTCGGTCCATTTAAGGGCTCAAACACGTCAACAACATTCCATCACTTTAATACCTCATTTGATTACAAGCTCTCGTTAGTGAGCCGGACACTAGTGAACAAATTTAGACTACCTTGACAAATATGAATGTGGTCACTGACTTACTTAGTGGGCTCGTGAATATTTTGTTATTCACCACGAGTCCGTGTTCTGTTTCGCTCTGTTTTAGTAGTGTTTGCCCCAATGCTTTGCAGTCCTTTTGGTCTCGTGGTCTTTTGGGTTGCTTTTGACCTAAAAAGCAATTTAGGTAATTAAACATTTGATTGAGCATAATTTAGGAAACTAGCTAGATTGATTTATCAGCTCAAACAACGATGTTTCACATCGACCCAGGGGCGTGCGGCAAAGGGCAAAGCCACGGTGGATGGCTTTGGTGCTTCGGACAGGAGCGTCGGGAAATCGTTGGGCGTGTCTCCGGAACTACGGAGGCAAAGGTTGTCAAGTCACTGGCAGAGACGCAACTTGCAGGGAGTTCCCGGCACGGCGTTGAAGGCGCGGCGTACTAGGATTGGTCTCGCGGAAGGCTGCGGTGCTGGACGCTGCTCACAGTGACAGGAGGTTGCATTTGGTGATCGGTGGACATAGGGAAACCTGCGGAAATTCACAACGTTGCGGGAAGTTTGCTCGGCGTCGCCGTGTTGGGCTTAGTGAGAGCTAGGAGTCGCAGCTGAACAGAGCGGTGGGCGACAGCACGGTGACGCGAGGCATGGCAGGGAGCAAGGACGTGATAGCAAGGCCCGGCAATGGCAAGGACGATCGCGGCTGCACTGGCAAGGAGAGAAAGAGCTTGTTCTCTTTTGTCCATGTATATTTTCTAATATTGCGTAGCGGAAAAAATTATCAAAAAAGTTATAAATCTATTGCATTTATGTCAATTCAGTTATAAATCTTTCAATCGTGCCAATTTAGCCCTAAATCTGTTCGCATTTTGCTAATTAAGTTCATCCAGTCAATTTTGGTTGAAAATCATTGACATGAACGCCGACTGTTGCAACACGGCCAATGCTGACGTGGACATTTTTTTAATGATTTGTTTGTTTTTTTTCTTTTTTCTTTTCTTTACCTTTTTTTGGACCAAGTGCTAGCAAGGGCCGGCCTTGCTTGTCGGTCGTGGGCAAGACGACCCTCGCCCAAATCTGGTGAGGGTCGACCTTGCCAGTGGCTGGTGAGGGCGGCCCTTGCCTAATTGTGGCTGTCAAGGGCAGCCTCGCCTAGCCCTCTCCAGCCATAAAACTAAAATGTTGTCCATGTCAACGTTTTTTGGTGAAAATTGATTGAATTGACTCAATTGACAAAACATGAACATGTTTCGGACTTATTGGGCACAATTGAAAGATACATGACCGAATTGAGCATTAGATATACCATTTCTCTATTTTTGTATTGTCTAAACCCCATTGTAGTGAGAGAAGAACGCTTTTTATAAGCGAAGGGATTAGGATTTTTTTTTTTTTGGTTAAAGAAGGGATTAGGATTTTCTCTTGCAGGAATGAAATATCTCAGTTTCTAAAATTGGACCAAGGAAATTATGTGATATATATCAAGATTGGAAATCAAGGAATTTCTCTTTCTTACTTCCCCATGACCAAAATTTTTAAAGACATTGAATTTATGGTGTTAAAATTTGATTAAGAACGTAATCTTCCTTCATTTGGCAACCGTCATGTGCTCCTCACATGCTAAATTCATCTATAAGAGATATTCACTATGTTTGGCCGAAATATTCTGCTCTCGCGAGCTTAGTCCAAACAATCTAATTAAGCTCGAGCCTCCTTACTTAAGTTAATCCAATCATAATGCAGTTTATGTGGGCTTATGACAATGCTCCTAATCGGCAAAGGCAAATTAATAATATTTTTGTTTAGCGATCGGAGTCGATTTCTCATTTTTCTATGCAATTAAAGATCAAATAGATCGTTAAAATTTAGGTGTCAACAATTCTTCCCCACAATCTTCAACTACTGCCACCTAATTAGGGTAGAAATTGGTAGAGTCTCTGTTTATCTATAAAACTTGATAAGAACTTCAACAAAGCCATCGATGCAGAAGCCGGACGCTACCGAAAGGCAGAGGCCCAAGCAAGTTGCGGAGGATGTTCGTGGATCTACAACTCCTGCACCAACTTCAAGCGCCTCCCTTCGGAATGCAAGAACTAAGGTAGCGTAATTAATTACACTCAAATGACAAGTGAGAACAAAAAAGCCCTCTTTGCTCATTTTCTTTGATTCCAATTATGTGTTGCGTACAGTAGGGGTATCAGAACCAAACTGAAAAATCGAACTGAGATACGAATCGAACCGAAAATTTTATGCATTTCGGTTCGGTTCAGTTTTCGGTTCGGATAATCACAGCTAATCATTATTTCGTTTCAATTCGGTTTATTTCGGTTCGGTTCGGATCGAACCGAATTGAAAATAACCTTTCGTTTACCCTAAAGCTAAAAGGGCTAAAACTAAAATCAGAGTGGGCCGTCATTTCTCTTTCTAACGCATCTCTTTTATCGTCTCCTTCTCACTCTATTTCTATTTCTGAAACTCTCTTCTTCCTCGGCTGTCACTCGAATCCTCCATTTTCTTTTGCTTGCTCATCTTTATCACCTCGTCCTGGTGAGCCACGTCCTTCACTTGCTTCGTTTGACTGGCGATTGCAAGAGACCGAAAGAAAAAAAAAACACAAATGGTATTTTGACCAAGCAGCAACAGAACTTCAACGAAAGTGAAACATGAAACCCACGAAAGGGGAGAAGGAAAAAGAAGGGAATTTCTACTATTTCTCGATCCAAGGTTGAGCTCTGCAAAATCAGCGCCATTCTCGAACTCCTGAAGAAGAAACCCTCTCGTTCCTCCTCTCTCTCTCTTCTGTGAGAAATTTTCCAGCTCTAATTGATAGATTGAGCTCTGTAACAGCACGGCCCTCGCAGAATCGGAGCAAAGGATGGAGCTCCGGCACATCGTGTTTGGAATCACCGGCTCGGCCAAGCTCTAGGAACAGAAGAAACCGAGCCGTGAATAAAAAGCAAAAAAAAAGAAACCGAAAATCGAACCTAACCAAATCGAACCAAACTGATTTTTCAGTTCAGTTCAGTTCATAATCGGTTCAAGCGAAATTTGGTTCGGTTCAAGAATGCACCCTTAATGGTTTGGTTCGGTTCGATTTTTCAACAAAACCGAACCGAACCGAACCATTTACACCCCTAGCATATAGGGCCACTATGGTTGTGAGGTTTTAGAGTCGGTCCACCGGGAAGTATTGGGTCGAAAAGGCCTAAGTTGGGATTCCGAATTGACGGTAGGCACATGGATGGGATAGGTCTTTTTTGTGGTCCGAAATCGAAAATACATATTTGGTCATCGCGAAGGCCCAATTTAAACGAGAGAATATGCACTATTGAATCAAATTCGACAAAGAATCTTATTTTTTCGTCAACTAATGAGCAAATTTCCAACCAGGTTAGTTCTTTTAGATTGAAACACCATTTCTCCATTACAAAAATTTTAAGTTTACTACGATTGGTTCGTGAAATTGATATACCAAATGCTATGGTGGGCCCATTGTAGAGCGCGAAATATACCACACTTGTTTGATATTTACTTACAGTCTGTCACGTGACTTAACAAATTGATATCACGTAACATTACCGTTTCCATCATTATATAGCTCTTTAAGAGATCTCTTGATAGTTTGTTGTGTTTGAAGGAGTAGAATTTCACTATAACCGGTAACAAGATACATATGAATCATCCAATGATTAATATCTGAATTATTTATCGCACATACAATGAACCCATCCGACTCAATCACGAACATGGAAATATTCATAGTTCAGATTTTTCCGAACATATTTTAGTCATGTCACTCCGTTGGTACAGACTCGCACGGAATGGTGCTCAGACAGGACCAAAAGCTTTACTTGCATGGAACGGAACTAACAATGTTCATGCGAATCACTTCTTAATGCTTGCGATGCAAGAGGTCTCGTCACGAGAAGATCTACACAGCAGATCTTGGCTTGAGTAATCTCTACATTTAGTGAACCATGGGAAACACCGCCCTATCCATTTAGGTATGACCTGGAGTCACCCTCCTCATGATAGACTCTCGTTATTCCCAAAGAAATCCATCTAAAACTGTAATCGTGTATGCGACTTGTTTAAGAACGTTCAATAAAATTGATTTGAATAAAGAAGCAAAACTTGGGATCTGAGCATCCTTAAAATGTTTTAGCTAGATCATCATCCGGATATCGGGTTCATCGTTACTCGAAGCCACCATGATTTAGAGGGTATTATCTCTTTTTAGGAAAAATAGAGATACATAGAAAATTAAAGGTACAAGATGTACGGATATCGACACGTTAAAATAAAAAATGCATAAATGGAGCTTGCCTTACAGGATGAGGATTTAGGCTACGTAGATTCTCGTAAGAGCGAAAGCTCCATTCTTTTAATGAGGTTACTTTTTAACCGAACACAAAGGATTCAAGAAAAGCCAATTAATTACGCAAGTTTAGCAACTTGTCGAAGAACGTTCATTAATTTTGATTTGACCAAAGAAGCGATGACAACTACATCTCTCACCAAATAAATAGAAACACATTATTGAATCAATCGGTGGATCACTTGGGAGAAATCTGGATGGGCATTCCGTGGACAGGAAACGGGAGCGGGTCCACGGTGATCGGCTCGTCTGGATGGACCAAGGACCAGTCATAGCGGGTCACCACGTGGTGCACGAGCACGAGGATGTTCATTCTCGCTAACTGGTACCCAGCACAAACCCTTGGCCCCCCTCCAAAGGGCATGTACACATACGGCGGTTTCGGTTCCTCAAACCGGTCCGGGTTGAAACTCAGCGGGTCTTGGAAGTGTTCTGGGTCGTAGTGTGTCCCGTAGGTTGTCCACAACACCTGAAATTAGAATGGCTCCATAAGATATGAAGTTGGCATTCTTTTTTATGTGTATGCAACACATTATCGTGATTCTGATCGAGTTAGTTCGTTAAGCCAACACGATTACGAGCGTTTTGAAATCACGTAATTGTGTACGACATTTTCTCAAATCGCGAATTCTTCTGCGTCTCCTAGGCAAAAGGGAGGAATACTAAGATAGGAAAGGTTGACAGTATGAACAAGTGGCTTATTTTAATACATCTTCGACCGTCCCTAATAACTGCAGTTAAGGAAGATGCAGATGACTTCGTTGCCATGCATGCTCGTGATGAGTGCATGACGACTTTAATTTTAAATAACAAGCGTGCATGTGCGGGGGACATTCTCTTTTCAAAGCAAACTTCAATGATATGAGCGTGGGCGGCGTACAAAGATTTTCATTCACGATTAGGTCGGTTTAATCTTCAGTAAAATAAACCGTGGCCGGTCTTGGACTCGGTCTATATAATTCAACGCATTGGCATATGGCATCAATGGATCGTGTAGGGTATGCAACATTGCCACTTAATTAATCTTTTAATTGAAAATGGAGTCGTATCGAGGGTTTCAAGACTCAATCTAGGCTTTAGATACGATGACACAACATCAACTCTTTTCTTGTTTGACCATCACAACACGTTGCTCCGAGAGATGGAATAAGTCATGGAGATACATTTAAAGTTAATTAGTTCTAATTTCCTGAGAATAAATCAAACTCGAGTGATCGATTGAAATGTCCCAATTAGATTGAAAGTTACGTACCTTCCATCCTTTCGGGATGGTGAATCCTTCGTATTCGATGTCAACAATGGCTTTCCTGAAAGAGCCAAAGATGGGGGGGAACAGTCTTATGCTCTCACGAGCAACCTTCCATGTATAACTCATCTTCTTAATATCTTCAACATTGATATCCTCTCCTTCTCCTTTTCCTCTCTTCACATCCATATGTTCTGCAAAAGAGCAAAGCTCACTAATTTAACAATAAATATAGAAACCCCAGAGAAAATTTTAATAAGATAGTCCATATTTTATATGCAATGTCATTGATTGATATCCTTCTCAGATTTTCGACAATCACTACCCTAAGTTCTGTGACCTAGACTTCACCTATACACTAGAACGAATATCATTTTACTATAAGCCGATCAAAGACACGAAAAAAGATGAGTCATAAAACCTAACAACAGATTTTCACCTTTTAGTAGCAACTGATAGCAATTTGGGTGGTGAGCCAGCATTCTAAAGGTCATGGCAATGGCAAAAGAGGTGGTGTCATGAGCTGCAAACACCAGCAGCACGATGTTATCGATCACCTCCTCCTCGCTCATCTCGCCCTGCAGCATCGCCGCAACGTACCGTGGCAGCAGCACTGCCCCACCCTCCTTGTTCCCGCCTCGACCTCCTCCCGAAATCTCCCTCTCCAACTCCTCCTTCTTCTTCCTCACAATCCTCACCAGCATTCTCTCCATCTCCTTCCTCGCTCTCATTGCTCTCGAAAACCTAGTTCCGGGGACCGTAACTGGTGGCGCGAAGACTCCCTCCAGAATCCTCTCGAATATTTCCGACATTCCCAGCTCCACATCTATCCCTAACAAACATTCGAACACAATGTGGAATGTCAAATTTTTGGTGAAGTGGTATAGGCTGATTCTCTCCTGGCCACGCCAATGTGCATCTAGGTGCCGTTGTACTAATTTGCTCAACTTCGGCACTAAAGACTCCGCTGAGGAGCTGCCGAGGCTAGAGGCGATCAGTCCATGGACGTGGCGGTGTTGCTCGCCGTGCTTTTCCAAAATGGAATTCTTGCCCATGAGCTGAACTGAAGAAGAAGGCCACGAGCTTATCACCAGCTTGAACTCATTGGACAAGAAGAACCGGTTTGCTTCGGCTCCACTTACAATCACCGTTGGCGACCCCATCAATCTTGTTTTGAATATCTTGCCATGCCTCACCATTCGAGGTTGGACAAAGTCCTCGAATAACCGGTTGGCTCGCTGGGCTCTGTAGAAATCCATGGTTTCGCCGAGCCACGGGAGGCCCAACTTCCCCGGGGGTAGGTTGTGCTTGTTGCCGACACATTTTTGCTTGAGCTTGAGAAGAAGGAACAAGGGTGCCAGGGCTAAAATGAGAGTGAGGAGCCAAGAGAAAATGTAGTGGTTGATCTCCATGGCCAAGAAAGAGTGCGGACTTTATGTTTTGAGAACTTGTGAATTTATAGTTTGCTGTGTGGTTATCATGATGATAGGAAGGGTGTAGGGTCAATATATACAAGTGATGTCCCGCTGGTTGAAGCATGGTGAGTAATAAAGTAATCAAACAAGTTGATCTTACAACGAGTGACAAAACTATTAATATCTAAGTGGCACACTGAATTAGTTATTAAGTTTATAGCACCATGTTTCAATTTGCTCCCGGGAGATACATTGCATAGCGCCAGGCAGCTCCTGTTCAACTTGAAATAATGAGCCCAAGCAATCATTAGATCAACTTCGTCATACACATTAATCGAATAATCACTTCAATATCATATCGAAATGTAGTTGAGCTTGCACTATTCTCACGAGAAAATCACGCATTCTCACCCATCTTTCGTATTATACATTCGGCTTCGCCTGCCCCATGTTATATTCACAGAAATAACTCGTTTCCACTAAGTTGACTTGATTAAGAAGGGATTATCAAACCAAGTAATGATTAGGTAGCACCACCCCTCGGGCATGCATGTGCTCTTACGCGCAGAACTTAAACATTACTACACCGTCCTCTGAGAACTCAACCAGCCCTCATTCCTCACCATATTGTATCTGGAAACCCTACCTTATTTTAAGAAAGCAAGATATCACACAGATTCTCTATGCCGTCCATGGTCAATATGGTTGAATATTCAAATGGCCAGAGGATCCCTAGATATCGATCTGGTCCAGAGAAACCCACTTGACTCATTTTCTTTGATTATTTCTCGTAGTTGGGAATTCAACCCCAGATTCGGAATCTATTACAGCTCCTAAAGTACTCCCCTACAGCAACACAGAGAACCATGGGGCATGTGAATAGTGATTTGATGCACCGCCTGAATCTTGTCAAGTTGGGCGGGACACAGGGATACGATGCACCGGCTGAATCTTGCTTTAGGGTTTTCATCTCTGAGAAGAATTCTGTCTACCGTCTATGTTTCTTGTGACTTGGCGTGTCAGGGAAAAGATAGGAATTAACGCTATGACGTTGATGAAAAATCCCATTGTACAGATGGACCGACCTTCTTGACTCAATTGGTAATTCTCTAAAATGGTTATGAGTTGTCTTTATTTGAGAAAAATAGTTGCTAGCAGCCACAAGCTGTGACAGAACTAGCAAATCAAAACATAGTTACT
The DNA here is from genome assembly GCA_031216185.1 of Syzygium aqueum. Taxonomy (NCBI): domain Eukaryota; kingdom Viridiplantae; phylum Streptophyta; class Magnoliopsida; order Myrtales; family Myrtaceae; genus Syzygium; species Syzygium aqueum. The sequence goes on along the minus strand of CM062235.1, from coordinate 5,980,791 downwards.
TTGCTCCGGAAATTTTTAGTGAGAGCTAGGGTTTTTTCCTCTATTGAGTGCTAGAATGACATGCAGCACATATCCAACAATCCTTTACGCGGGACGAAGATAAACATATATCACCCATATATTTTTTTAGATTTTATCATTTTAAATCGATTTATTGAACGGAACTAACCAATATAATGATTCAATTCATTAAATATAGGTCATGAACCGGGGTCTTTGACCTAATTTGATAAGTTTACTTAGACAATCTACCTTTATGATTTTCTCTATTACCCTCACTTAATCTCGAGCTCGCTCATTTCGTATTTTTGAATATAAGTTTTTCTAAACTGAATTAAATGTGAAAGTATTTTAGTAATATGAATCCAATCAGATATGAGTCAAATCAAATATGAGTCGAGTCAAATATTAATTAGATCAGATATGAATCATTATATTTATATTATATAAAAATGAGTCAATTTGGGGAAGATCATTTCCGAAAGCCCTCGACAGCTCTAGTGTTAATCCATGTTGTGACTGTTGACAATATTTGCTGCTCTGAAAGTGAAGATAATCATTGATCTGAAATATCATGTAATGATGACATAAGGATACTGTCATGCATGTATAGGTAGGTGCTCTAATAAATGTACTAGCCAAAGCCGTAAAACTTTGAGGCTGACCCCGAGTTTGGACTTTCTTCCTCAAACCCAGAGATTTCGACTGCTCGTCACTCTTCCTCTGTGCTCTTATTTCTAGTAAGGGGTAGTTAAACGGGTTTTCAGTCATGCCGCAATTGCCGGTTGTTCTATGTTTATAGCAGGAGGATTGATCTTCCCGTCCTTGTAGTGTGATCCGTCAATCACTTAATATTTGTAGGCCATGATGCGAGAAGCAGCCCAGCTTTTGCAGCAAGATGGGAGTTTTGTGGGTCGTTGTTATCAGGTCTAACTTTCATCCTGCCTGCTATAACATGTGCATAGTTCCTCGAGCATATAGTAAATTTTGTCCATACAATCAAAATCCCGAAACATCGAACAGCGAGTACATTGCCCCCAAAAAAGACTAACTAAGCCAAAGCGAAGTCGTCAAAGAACTAAGGGGCTTGATTAGATTACAGCCGTAGGTGCGACGGTTATCAAACAAGTGATGAACATCGCTAGGTTATGTTAAAAAGCTTTGGCTAATCCACAACAGAAGTTATGGCTTTCAGCTGCTGATGATACCTGATATCCTATGGAAATAGAACTCATCATTCTCACCATGTGCCGGTGGTGAAGTGACAGTCTTGTACACCTAGCCCCATACTTCTGCATGAGCCAGATGTTTGATGTTCCTTCATGAAAATAAAACCTCTTTGTTTTTCTTGTATAGATTTTGGCTCAACTTCTTCTCTGTCAATTCTCATAGGGCTATGTCATAATAAAAAAAAGAAGAAGAAGAAGCCAATTTACAAGTTTGAGTGTGTCGGACATGTAAAAACTCGCTTATGGTTTATTAGGTAACTCAGTAAATTAATTTTTGGGAATCACTTTTAGCATTTTGACAATAGTAATTTTCTTTGACAGCATGAGCAATTAGTAAGTTTCGCTACTGTATCAATAATTATTTTTAATGAGTTAACTAAATGTGCATGACTAGTCTCGTCACATTAAAGATAATAGCAGGTAAAGTAACAATCAATCTTCGACCAAAAAAAAAAAGTAACAATCAATCATTTGTCCTTCATCTTTCTAGCTTGGAGGCCGAATTGATTCAATTGAAGAAAGACAAATGATGAAGGGACCAATTCCTGAAATTTGAAGGGTGTGGGAGACCAAAAAAAAATTGTTAATGACAAATGATGAAGAAAGACAAAATTACTATTGTATCAACCCATTTGATGCTTAGAAAGATTTTTTTTGCAGAAGGTGGGCTTGAGACTTTGGGATTCCGAGACACATACTTTGGGAAATGGTTCGCGCATGTCTGATGCTAGGATCTTATATTTTGTAGCTATGCTGACTACACATTTTTTATGCACTATATTAGTGTTTTTACGTGTTTTAGTATAGTTTACTATTTACATAAAATTTTCTTGTGAATTTACAGTGACAATCATGCTTATTCTTGTGAGCCAAGGGGTCTGGATAAACTCCTTTTGAAGAAGAGTCAGAAATTAACTAAAAGTAGTCCTAACTTTGTTTCTAATAATTAAAAAGAAGGATGCATGTTGGCAACTGACTTAAATGCTGAAGATTAAAAAAACTTAGCATTTGATGAGATTGAACTCCTTTGGTAACCATAAATAGCAACAACTTAAAATATTCGATTAAGTCAAAAAGTCACTTAACAAGACACTTAAGGAAGATAATCTTACCCATTATATTGCTTATATATACAGATAATGATCATAGTTCCGTGTATGGCAAGGAATTAATTACATTTGATCATTAATTTGTAGCTATTATCGATTAACTTTTGATTTTTATCTTCAACGCTGAAAATTGTCAAAACTTAAAATTTGGAAAAATTACTATTTAAATCATAAACCTATTATGGTACGTTAAATTCGGTTAATATCACGAAAAATCATAAATTGATACACTTATGACAAAACCCCAATCTGGTACACTCGTTAACTGTCACATGTCATCTAATTCGGCAATTTGACGATAAAATCAAATGAAAACTAACGAATGGTGAATTTGTCATAGGTGTACCGGTTTGGATTTTTAATAGTTAAGAAATTAATTTGAGTTAAATTTGTTGCAGGCGTATCAATTTGGGGTTTTTCGTGATATTAACCTTTAGAGAAATGAGTTAATAGAAAATTTCTCATAATCAATAAAAAATTTATACTTGAATTCGGCAAAATGACTTCCTTTTTGAAAATCACAAATCATTTTTCAAGGTATGACTAGACATCTACGATTGGACTAGAGACTCTGACAATTGAACACGAGAACCTTGATGCCTGTGCCCCCGGTCCTTGATGGTTGGGCCCAAGTCTCTTAAGGTTGGGCTCAAGACAATTGTGTCGTACCTAAGTCCCTAGCAGGCATTGCTAGGTTCTTGGCTCCCACGCCGAAGTCACAAGTACCTAGGCTTAAGTCCATTGAGGCTAGGCCTATGTTCTTATTGCTCATGCCTCCCACCTCTTGATATCTAGATCCCGACACCTAGCTTGGAACCCAACGGCCGAGCTTGAGTCTCTCAAGCCTCCCGGGACTTAAGCACCTTAGCCCGAGTTCCATAAAAGAGAAAAAATAAATTGTTTACCCTCTATGAAAGTAAAATTTCATTGGATAAAACTTTATTTAAAATTTGATAATATAGTATGTTAAGCCCTTATATCACTCGAATAATAAAATTGAGTTAATACCGCGAAAAATTTCAAATTAGTACATTTGTGACAAATTTACAAAAAATTAATTTTTTAACTACGAAAAACTCTAAACTGATACAACTATGACAAATTTACTTTAAACTAATTTTTTGACCGCTAAAAACCCCAAATTTGTAGAATTTTTTGCAATTTTGCTCTTCGTTAAATTGGATAATTTCCATGAAAAAATACAAACTGGTGTACTTGTGACAAACAGAGGGTAAAATCCCAAATTAGTATATCAATCAATTACCACAGGTCATTTAACTAAGAAATTTAACAGTAAATTTTAGGAGAAACTAACGGAGAATGAATTTATCATAAATATATCAGTTTAGAGGTTTCTGTTGTAATAACTCAAGTAAAATTTTCTTTTCAAACGACGTACTATTTCAACTGAACACCACAAAACATTGTTATTTTCCTAAAAAAGGACTTCTTGAAAAATATTTTTTAAAAATGTCAAATTATGCTATACAAACCGAACATAAGAATTGGTCTATAGGAAATGATAATGCTAAAAAGTATCTACTTTTACCGGAGAATCACCCCATAAAAATCTGCGATATCATTTACAAAAAATAATGTTACAAATTGCTCTTAATATCTCTAATAGCTAATACTAATCATGTAAAAGTTTCTCTATCATACAGTTTGTTTGAAAGAAAATTATTTTTAAGAAATTATTTTAAGATTTTTTGGTACTTGGATGATAGAAAGCTAATTAAATTACAATGGACTAAAAACAACAAGCTTTAATAGAGTGGAGAAAAACGACTTCCCTTTTTAGGGATCACCCTCTCTAAATCACCAAACAAAATAAAACTGTAAATGAAAATATTCTCAAGGGAAAGCAGTTTTCGTAAATTAATTAATTTTAAATTATCAAAAAACTAAAAAGTCGTCTCGTAAACAGCTTTCCGCCGAATGAGGGACCACAAAACAAAAAGCAATCATACGAGTTAGCGCTTACTAATCTCTAACAGCTCTCTGACCAAAACAAAACAAAATCTCTAGCAGCTCGAGACAGAAAAAAAAAATGAAATGAAAAGAAAATCCAAAGCGAGCAATTATTCACTAATCCTTGATTAATTAAGCGGAGGAAGCTCTTAACGATCCCCGAGTTCCGTACACTGCATGAGATCATACAAACCCTCCCCTCTGGTTTTCTCCTCTCCTCTTCCTCTTGGTCACCTTCTTCCCCAGAAGCGAGAAGCCCTTCTCTCCCTCGCGCGTTTCCTGCTCGCAGAAACCCCATTTCCTGGCGCTGTGCTCGGCCCCCCCTCGCCGGAAGCTTCTGGATCCTCCGGCGCTTGTCCCCGCCACGCCGGTATCGCTCGCTCGCTCGCGAGCCGAAGCGGAGACGACGTCGCCCCACTCTCCTCCGAGCCGGAACGATCCCCGCGCCCGGGGTGAGTTTGCCGACGCTCTTCGTGTCTTGAGCCCGACCATGAGCCGCGGCTCGGGACGCGGCCTCACGTCGTGCGTCGGCACCGTCGAGGACGCCCGGAACCTCGTCGCTTCCTTCCGATCGGCGCTCGGGGTTTACGACGACGAGGTCGAGCACCTGAGGAGCGAGAACGCGTCGTTGAAGAATGAGCTCGAGCGGCTGAATTCGGAGAAGAAACGCCTCGAGGACGAGCTGCGGAAGTGCAGGAGGAGCGGAGATGAGCGTGTGGTGGCTGAGAGAGCTAGAATCGTTGACGATGTGTATAGTGTCCTTATGCAGAAAGTGGGGAGAGGAGTAGGAGAAACGAGTTTGAAGGAGATATTCGCATGGAAGATCGATGAATTGGAGGGCGAAAAGAGGGAATTGGAGAGTGAGCTTCGGGTTTCGACGAAGAAATTCGAGGAATTAAACGGGAGGGTCTTGCAGCTGGAAAGAGACACTTCAATGCTGAAAAATGAGGAGCAATGTGTTTTGGGTAACAGAGAAGGGGAATCATGGGTCCTGCAAAAGCCTGATTGCTTGAGCAATGTGGATGCGAGTGGCGATCGGGGCTCTGCTCAGCGTGGAAATGATTCTAAGGGTGGCGGAAGTGTCTCCTTCCCTCGAAATGCGCGGAAGAAGCTGGATTTTGGTACGGGTGCTTCCTTGTCCCCGTTAGCGGGTTCAAGTCATAACTCTCCAGTGAAAGAGGAAGGAGTTTTACAGGGTAAGTAAATTAGCTCAGATGTCGGTATCTCATGCAGTTAACATATTATTTAGTAGTGATGATTTGAGGGTATCTTCTGTAATATTATGAGGATAAACAGAACTTATGTTACTGGTGCTACGGTCTGAAATGCATGCTGGCAAGAAAGATGACGTAGAAAGAAACAAAAGGGTTGGATATATTGTATTCGAAGAAACTTTCTTGTTTCCTTTTATGTACTATTAAGCATGGCTATGGTCCAACTTAACTATCAGGGCCTTTGCTTAGTTTACGATTTGCAGGACTGGATTCTTGGTAGTTGCATTTCATATGTAGAGTTATAAATGATACTTAAGTTGCAAGTGTTCCAAGCTGAACACATAGTGTTTTTGGCATTTTTTCTTTTGAGTAACAGCAACTTCCTGCTTTTAGTAAGATTTATGAGATTTGTAGCAATTATAGGTAGCACTTAGCTCCCAATTTCCTATCGTTTTACCAATTCAAGCTTCAAATCTTGATTGTCTCAAACTTTTTTTTCTATTTTTTGCCTAACCAGGTGATGGAAGTCCCCCAATTATTGAGATAATTGAGAGTGATGACGATTGCAGTGGGCTATCTGAAAAGCTATTAGGGGGTAAATGTCATGGTAGAAGATATGATGAGAAAGGGAACAAAGAGCTCAAAAGGAAAAGAGGTTTGTGTCTTATCTAATTGAGAAATTATATGGTGCTTCGACAATCAGTATTTCAACTGATATAAGCAGAACAAATCAAGATCTGCTTCATGCAGCTAACAATGTTTCTGTTGATCTTTGCTTATCAGGTTCGGTTTCTTCTGTTCTTGATGAATCTTATGCGCAAACTCTGCGGGGCATTGTGGCTACCATCAAACAATGTGGACAGAAAAATATCAAAGAAAAAGACTCTGATAACAGCTCGAGTAAGTCTACTGGGGTCAACCCCATAATACATGAAAATGGGGCTGGTTCAGCATCCATCAAGTCAGATGATGGAAGTTCTTTGCACAAAGAACGTTGGAAGTATGAGGTCCAAATGCTTTTCGATTTCACCGAAGATGACGAGTTATGTATGAAGGCCGTTTGTGCACTTCATAGACGGCAAAAATCAAAGTCAATGGAGAGGAGTGCCTGCCAGGGCTTTGATGGCCTCCTTTTACCAAGGTATTAGCATACACATGCTGCTGCTGCTGCTGCTACTGCTGCTGCTGTTACTGCGTCATTTTATTTTCCATACCTGTTCATTCATGCTTAATGTGATTGTCTATTCATGTGCAAAGGGGAGTTCCGATTTACTCTAAACATGCAGAGTTTTAGTTACACCGTTCAAACTTTTTCTGTGCTTCCATGTCAACCAGAAGTTGGCAGATGCATGTGGCTGTTCGTAACATGTTGGTGTCATTATGTAATTTGTCGCACGTGCAACAGGACTTTATCATGTAGTTGTTTAGATCTGGAAGCCGTTCATCGCTCGTTGGATGAATGAATCTTAGATTAACAAATTTATTTAAAGGATTAAAACGTGAGAGCACCAATGGATGCTCGTGTTACATGGATGCTTCTTTTAAACTGGAACTGTTGAACGTTGATTTGACCTGATGTTTGAAATATGGATATTTGTGATTTCTCTTGGGAGATAATAGAGCACCTGCTTGAATATTTTTTGTGAAGTGTTCACTGCCACAATTACAACTCTATGGATGGTTTGTACTTCCTGTGACCATAGAATTGTTCCTCAAATATGTTGTTCTTTTGTTGATTTTCGTCATAACAGTACAAAATTTTGCTATTTAGAGGTATAGCTTTTGGGATTGTATCACAATAGTCAAAATGAGCCTTCTGCCCTTTCTATCAAAGTGTTCTGCTATAATGTATCGAAGTGTCAAAAGGTGCAAAGGGGCGTGCTCTTGGGCCTTTGTGAGGGTGTAAATATGTTAATGTGCATTTCTGGTTCTTGGTGGCATGGGAACTCCCACCTTGTCATTTGTTTACTCGAGTCTCTATAATAAGAAAATTTCTCTCTCATGTGTGGAATATAACTTGTTCAGTAGTTTAACAATTGCACTCTTGATTTCACCATTGCCGCAGGGAGAACTCTTTGGCTGAGTTTCTGACGGGTGGAGATCCAGAGGGTAAGCTGCAAAAATCTGTCATGGATTTGCGTGATCACTCCCCAGAAGGCCTGAGTGACTGCAGGAGTATAGCTACTAAACACTCCAAGCAGTTGTTTATAATGTACCGGAAGAAAGAGGATCCCTTTTTCCCGTCCTCATAGGATGTGATATAACTCCTTGATTATTTGTGATCGTGATGCCAGGAAGCGCTGCAGTTGTTGAAGGGCTATTTTGTTAGCAGGTCTCGTGTTTGTAGCCTTTTTGCCTTTACCTACTCATGCCATTGCCTGCTATTTGCAGTTTCTGCCAGTTAGGTGCCTACATGTATTTCTTCTCGTCTTTTTTGTTAGTTTCTTGAACTTGGTGTGCAAAAATCAACCATCTTGGGATCTGGATTATAGATTATCAAGTGTAGAGCAATTAGATCTTTTGCAATCTATCCCTCTTCATCTGTGCTCTTGTTTGTTGCAATCTATCCCTCTTCATCAACCATTTCTGTTCCGTTGAGTCATATCAGTAATGTATTATCTTTTTTGTTCTTCTGCTAAACAAGCAAGACATTACTCGATCATCTTGTGTGATGATGGTTGTTCATTCAGTAGCTGCTTCACCACAAGTTTAATTGCAGAGACTAGTGTTGATCCATGTTGTGACTGTTAGCAATTTGTGCTGCTCTGAAAGTGATGATCACCAGTGATCTGAAGTATCATGTGAGTGACTTAAAGACACTATATGCACTGCATGTACAGGTAGGTGTTCTGATATATGTACTCACCAAGGCCGTAAAATTTTAAGGTCGACCCCAAGCATGGACTTTCTTCCTCGAACGCAGAGACTTCAATTGCTTGTCACTTTTGGTTTGTGCTCGTATTTCTAGTGAGCTGAAGATAGATGTGTCTTTAAGTTATGCTGCAATTGCCGGCTGTTTTATGTTTGTCGGAGGAGGATTGATCTTCCCATCCTTGTTGTGTCAAGTGTGATACGTCAATCGCTTAAGTTATGCTACCTGCTGTTTGCTCCTTCTAGTATAACATGTGCATAGTTCCTCGACCATATAGTAACTCTTTGTACATAAAATCGAAATCCCTATCTAAGTTTTCAAAAATTGAACAGCGAAGTACATTGCTCCTAAAAGACTCATTAAGCCAAAGTGAAGCTATCAAAGTATTAAGGGGCAAGCATCACCGAATAAAGAAGAAAGTCCCTGCAAACTTATCGGATCACTAGTGTGGATAGCAACAACGAGAGACAACATCGAGAGAGAGCAACGACGAGAGAGAAGAACACAAACACTTCAATGTGAACATTAGCACCGAGAGCAACGTCAATTGAAGAGAGACAAGCACGAAGAGCTTCGACTTGCTGCAGAAACTGAGAATTGCTCTGGCACCAAATGTGAAATCAAGCAACTTATGGACGAGAGTTCGGCGAAAAGAGGAGAACAGGGAAGAACACTAGCTAGCTCAGTTTGAACTTTTCGAGTCCCATTTGGCCCTATTTCGTTGCCGAACGAGTTACCAACTCTGCACGAGTCTCATTAAACATGCGTTGCAACATGGGTTTAGCTCAAACTCAGATCCTGTGGAAATGAAACTCATCATTGTCACCATGTCCAAAGGTTGAAGCAACAGTCCTGTACCTGTACGCCTAACCCCATGTTTCTGCGTGAGCCAAAGTATTTTATGTTCATTCATTCAAGAAAGTAAAACCTCCTTGTTTTATGTACACAGATTTTAGCTCAACTTCCCTTCCCTGTCGATTACTCGTGGGCCTATGTCATTATTATAAATAAATAAAAAAGAAACCCAATTTACAAATTTGAATTCGTTAGATACATAAAAACTTAGCTCACAGTTTATTTGGTAACTTGGCAAGCAAATTTTGCGAATCATTTGTAGCGTCTTTTTTCGGAACTATTGAATAGAAAAACTTTATGAGTCAATAATAAAAATATCGATTAACTATTGGCTTGGCGGTAAAATGACACGTCGGTCCTTATAATTAAACATAACAAAAAGGATGACATTTTAGATAACAACTCGAAATTGCCGCATTTTTATGAGATAAAAAATATCGAGATTAAGATTGAGATTCGAGCTAAAATCGATATTTATTTTTTAAGGAAATAAAGGCCATTAGGATAAATAGTAGATAAAAAAAAGGTAACATTCCATCATTTCTCCTACCAGTTTCTAGCTTGGAGCCGGATTGAAAAAAAAAAGACACGGAAAAGGAAAAAACAAAAAAGTGAAAATAAACTCGGGGGAGGCTGAACTCCCAAAGCTGCTACTCCGAGCTGTCTGCGACGCAGATCCCCCCGCAAGAACACGGCGGATCGCGGAGTCGAAGTCGACGATCTCTCTCCGGTCGTTCGAAGGAGGAGGAAGAAGAAGGAGCGAAGCGATACGCGATCGATTCCGTGCGGTCGAGCGCGATGCAGTGGTACTCCGTCGCCGCCCTCCTCACCGTCCTCACCAGCTCTCAGGTCGGGAAGACCAGTTGGAAATCCCCCATTCGTTCGTGCTCGTGCTCGTGTTCTTCTTGTCTTTTCCTTTCTTTACTTTGTGCGTGACGTCCGTTCGCTTTTTCGAGCAACGTCGAGAATCGCTGGGGATTGCGTCGACCGCTGATCGATCTGTTCGATATGGTTGGGGGTGTTGCTGGCTCGAATGGGGCGAATCGGATGTCGTTTTTGTTTGTTTCGTATCGGATGTCCCGTGCGGCGTTCGCTGCTTGCGGAAGTGACTTTTCAATCTGGCACTAGCTAAGACGTGCTCTCGTTTGGGGTGAAGAAGAGTTTGGGAGGAGCGTGTTTTGCCGTTTAATTTAGCCGTCGTTTTGTGATGGTACCGAACTAGCTCATAATCGACCGATAGCGAATGGCGGCTGGGGGTACAGTACTGTGGCTTCTTCAATTTGATTCCGGACTAGAACTGTGAGAGGAGGATGAATTTCAAAGAAGCCTGCTGACTGATCATACCTTTGAAGGTGCTGCTAGTTGTGGAAAAGCATGCGGATCCATATTTTTAGCGTCTGGTTTCGGTTGCTTCGTGGCGCTCTTCGAGGTTCCCGTGTGCTTGTGTCTTGCGGTTCATGCTTCGGTTTTAATTTGATGATCTCAGTGTTCTTTGGCACTGCTTTTGTTGGCTATGATATCGTGAGGAATATAACGCGTTATTTTCTGCCTTTCTGGGAGTGACTAAGATGATTGCTTTGAATTAGATGTTGCTTATTAAGAGGCTATGAGATACTTCCACAGGATGAACATATTGGAATTGCTTAATATGTCCTTAATTGAGCTTTTGTTAGTTCGCTTTCTTTTCTAGGTTTTCAATTCTATTAACAAAATGTTGACCTCCTGACCAGTGGTTTTTTCAATTGAAACTTTTTTTCTGATAGGGAATTTTGACGACACTATCTCAAAGTAATGGGGGTTATAAGTATGATTATGCAACCGTTCCATTTCTAGCTGAGGCTTTCAAGGTAATTCTTTCTAGCGAATCACTATTTTTTTACACATATGTTGAGAATTTCGCTTATGTCTTCCATTTAACATCGAAGAAGACCTTCTTAAACATAAGCCTTTATCTTTCTTTTAGTTCTCGACATAGTAAGCACATTACAATTCGTTTGTTTGTTCATGTACATCACAGCTAGCTGTATCTAGTTTGCTACTCTGGCGAGAAATTAGGACATCTCCTTCTATGAGGATGACCACAGACTGGAGAAGTGTGCGCTTATATCCTATTCCTTCGATCATATATCTGATCCACAATAATGTTCAGTTTGCCACGCTGACTTATGTGGACACATCCACGTATCAGATAATGGGTAACCTGAAGATTGTTACTACAGGGATATTATTCAGGTTCCTACTTATGTTGTCGATTCAGTCTTGACATTCCTTCATTTTTTTTTTCCATTTATTTTGCCTTGAATAAAGAAACGTCAAGCACATTAAGCAATTAGCTTATTATGGAAACTTGCATTAATTTAGCATTTAAGTCCCTTTCATAGGTTTGATTTTAATTATTAGGTTGTTCCTGAGAAGGAAGCTCACCAATTTGCAATGGATGGCGATTGTTCTATTAGCTGTTGGGACAACCACAAGCCAGGTTATTATAAGCTTGCTATTCATGTTCCCTTGTCATCTTGCTTGTCAATGCGCTGTGATATGTATGTCAAGCTTTAGAGGTGTGTCAGTTAGCACTTGAAGACGTGACAAGAACAATGCAGGCATATGGTTTAGAGTGAGTTTTTCTTAGTCATGGATTGGTCATATCGGGAGTTTATTTGAATACTCCATTAGATGGAGTGATCCTTCTTGTGACATGCCAAATGGCTTCAGCAAACCATATTTGAAGTGCTGAAAACTTTCATGTTTGTTTAATGCAATTTTAATTTGCTGTCACGAACAAGAGGAATGTGCTAAACTACTCTGGGGCAGAAGTGTTGAGTATGGTTCTACACAACAAGATCCCGGAATTGTGGCACTTAAGTACAACTATAGGTTGCAATGATTTTTTCTTCTTCTTCTTTCCATTCTCAAATGAGAAAGAAGTCTTATATATTCCCAGAAGAAGACAATACCCTTACAACTCAAGAAAGCTCATGGGTCCTATTATTGTTTTGTTAGAATTTCCATTTGCACAGCTAGATGAAGAATACCCAGTAATAGATAACATCCTTTGCTGCCCCATGTCATGGATAAAAAACGGACACAGTACTGATGGGTCAAGTCAGAATCTCTGTATGAGCCCATCATTCAAAAAGAAACAAATTACTCATGATGCAACTAAACAAGATAAAGTTGACAATAGCTGCAAAGGGTTATAATCTTGTTCTAAAGGTCACAAGATGTTTAATCATGTGAATAAAGGGCAAAAATTCCACTAAGAATTTGCATTCGTTTGTGAAGCATTTTAAGTGAATGTAAGAAGAACAATGCTTCAGCCTGCTGAAGAGCAATTCTTCTTGGCCTCACCGGTTTACAAGCCTTCATCTTAATTAGCTCCTTTATTCATTTCGATTTTGTATATGTAACTTTTAGCAAATTGGAAGTAGTTTGATGCCCAAAATCCTTGTGGCCAAAGATGTGGAATCAGTGAATCAAGAAATGATGTAGCACTTCTCATGAGCTTATCCGTTGTGGTAGTAGAGTCGATGATAATATATTTCTGCTAGTATTGTAGGTTAAAGGTTGTGGAGAAGCCTCATGCGAATCTTTGTTCTCAGCACCAATCCAAGGGTACATGCTTGGAATTTTATCTGCATGTATGTCAGCATTAGCCGGCGTCTACACAGAGTTTCTGATGAAGAAGAACAATGATAGTTTGTATTGGCAGAATGTACAGTTATATACGTGGGTATCTCTTTTCTGTTTGGTATTTCCTAGTTTGGTGTACATTACTCATTCCAAAAGTTAGCATGCAGAAAGACCACTACTACATGCCTTTCTCATACTTCATGATATTTAGTGTTCTCCGCCTTCCAATGATGCTTCTCTTTGTCACGTTTATAGTGCAAATATTACTTTTGAGAGTTCTCTCTTGATTCTTGAATTAGTCTTCTGCAAAGTGTTGTATTTTCTGTTGATCGTTTTACTCTGGGAGAACTGGTTTCCTACGTTAGTGGGAAAACATTATATGATTCTGTCAAAACTCCTTTTTCCTGTTTTCTAATATGAGGGCTTAAAACAAAGGTGAAGAGCTGACGACTGATTAATATGACAGTTTTGCGAGGAATGTATGAGTTCCACTCTATGCTGAAGTGGAAAGATCTATGCTTAAGATTAGCTTCCTGAAAAACAAAAGAAAAGTTCATTCAAATGCTATGATTTCGTATTAAATACACGGTTGGGTTCCTATTTGCTAAAAGTTTTTCTTCGTGGCTGTAACTCCTGGTATTCTTGTCTTCTGCAGATTTGGTGTGATCTTCAACATGGCACGACTTCTCTTGGATGATTTTCAAGGGGGCTTTGAAAAGGGCCCTTGGTGGCAACGGCTTTTTGATGGATATACCATTACGACTTGGATGGTGGTATTGAACCTGGGCTCAACTGGTTTGCTGGTTTCGTGGTTGATGAAGTACGCAGACAACATTGTGAAGGTAAGTCCTTGTTGCAGATCATGGTTTTCATATACATGTTATTGATACTTTTGCTAAAGTTTCGTTGCAAATGATCTGATTTATATCTTAATCCGAATTCCGGGATAAAATTGGCGTTTTTACTTGTTACAGTATTTTTTTTTAGCATATGCTATGATCCTCCCGACCCCTAAAATGCAGTACCCCATCCTTGTGTTCTACTTTTCTTTATTCTGAATCAATCTATCTCGGGTGGACCATTTCTGAGTTTTGTCTGTAAATCTATTGAGTTGTTATGGCATGTGGGCATTGGCATGAGAATGTAAGCATATTTGCTTAGTTCAATAAACTATTTCGGTTCGTTTCCTAGGAGCTTAAAGTCTTTAATCACGGTTGTCTTTATTTATAATTATTTCTGCCAGGTTTATTCTACGTCAATGGCGATGCTGCTGACAATGGTTCTTTCCATTTATCTTTTCAACTTTAAGCCTACACTGCAAGTAAGTCTCAAACCATTAGGTGTCATTGGGTTTCTTAATTCCTTAGTACGTTCTTTTCAAATACTTGTTTCATCTGGACTACAAATGACCGTTTCACTTATGTGACTGCTGCAGCTTTTCTTGGGTATCATTATCTGTATGATGTCACTACACATGTACTTTGCTCCTCCAATTATGCTTGTTGATTATCCTCCAAATGCAAAAGCAGCTCCTGAAAATCTGAAAGAGATAACCATTGAGCGAAAGAGTGAATCATGATGCAATGCCAAGGCCATCACAGATGATAAATGACATTTTTTCAAGTAGTCATCTGAAAGTCACAGCTGATTTCAGTCCTTCCTCGCAACGTTCTATTTGGCATATAAAAGGGTAATGCTTTTGCAAAGCACACTCGAGGACATGTAAATACTCCTGCGGTTGCTGCTGGAAGTAGAGTGAAATGCACTCACGAGAAAGCTACAACATGGTCCTCGTGTGAAAAACTAACTTTTGATCTGTCTGTCAATGCTGTCGTGTGGAAGTTTCAGACCACAGTTGCATGCAGTTTCTGGCTTATAGCCAAAAGCAATAGCCTAGTACACAATCTGTGCCAATTTTTCTTAGCAGACGCTCAAAACTAAGATTCTTTCTTCTTATACATTGATTTTGCAATATACAGATGTTACGGTCGCGTCATTTCCAATTTGCTCATTTGAATGAATATTATATTATTCTTCTCCTTTTATTCTGGTGAAGAGTGGATATGTTTGGCGACAGCAACTGATTAACTGATGTCAAGTATGTCATAGTGCAAGTATATCTTGCGAGGCATACAAAAGGCTACCCTCCTGTCTCAGTGTCGAACTCCAAAAATGCAAATCTTATGGCGGAAAATTTGTGTATTGGTCTGTCACAATTTGATGGAGTTGTTGATAGTGAGTCCGCAACATGCAGAGCATACAGAATTTCTGTACGACCCAGGATATCTCTTATGCAGCTGGCTCATTAATGTGCTCTGGACCATTGTACAGAGTAGTTGCATTCATCAACCATAATTCAATTGACTGGATGCTTGTGCGTGTGTTAATGAACGTGTTCATTATCATGGCCCAACACATGTACCAGGGAAGGTGATAGTTAGTACTCGCCCAAGCGGACATGTCGTCGATTCAATGATGCACAAATTATTTAAGCCACCACGGAACCAGTCTGAGTGTCCAGGAGACGCCCAAATTTTTCATGGCTCATTAGCTTTTCGATATGTAAATTGAGCCAAAAGAAAGAAAGAGGAAAACGGCATCCTAGAAATCAAACAGGACTATTTTACCTCACTTTAATCCTAGTTTTTCTTGCAGAATTTGCAAATACATAATGGACAGATGATACTGTATTCTACATCTACAATATTGTTTGGGTTGAGGATACTTAAGACATCATCATGGGCACAATCCGCCTGCTCAGGGAAATATCAGACTCGGAGCCACCGTGACTCTAAGCTTTACAATTTCCAGCTGGCCAGATAAAATGTGATAATCATTTAATCAGTGCCTCAGTTAGTTAATGAAACAAGGGGGAAAAAGGATCGCCTTAGTCATCTACCAATCGATTTAAGTTCTTTTAGAGGTAACGCTGGAGTCCACAATCAACTTTGGTCAGTATTTATTCCGTATATTGCAGGCATTACGTCTACATGTTTTTCTCTTCAGTGAGTGCAGAAAAGAAAATGGCATTTGCGGTATATTTATCTTGTCATGTGACTGAAAATTCGTCTTTGTCAATCACCACTGCATGCAGTAACTATGAGGCAATTGCAAAGCACATTTTCAAGTCCTTTGGATGATTTTAATGTGGCATTTTCTGTTGTTAGAAGCTTTTAAAGCAATGGTGTGCACGGAATATTACTTCTACGATCTACTCGCAGTAAATGCAGAGTGATACCAGTTCTTCTGAGTGCTTTATTTCCTTGGGACACATTCACTTATCTCAGCAAAGCAGGGAATGCTGAGACTCGAGAGTGCTTGCTCAGTTAGTGACATCCTGGTATGAAAGTTTCTGCTCTTTCTTTCAAAGAAGATCTCTCTCTTGTTTCTCTGGATAAAAATGGCAGTCCATTATAGGACTAAGTGATGATGGATCTGTAGCTGCTCTAGAGGGAGGACATTGTCCGAACACAACGGTGACGTTCACTTGTATCTGAATCTAATTGAATCTTGACACAGGAAAATATTGAACGGGTGGAGAGATATCCTTCAATAAGATGTCAATTCACGGGTTTATCCAGAAATGAGGCATTAGAGAATTAACTCTCATCGATGTTTTTGACAGGATAATCAAATGGACAAAAGTGGTAGTGACTAGACCCATGTTTAGAAGCAGAGATCAATTTGGTTATGTCATAAAATCTCCCCGATGTATCCAGCGGAGATCACTTTGGTTATAATTATCTGCTGATGCATAGATAAGGCAAGTGGACTTGACATTGCAATTAATAGGTTGGTAGTGATGTGTGAATTTCTTGTGGTGATACGGTGTCCATAGAAGCCTGATGTGACTTTCGGAAAAGACAATCCGTAAACCTAAATCCATTTGCTCGATTTGGACAAGTAACAGAACCATTTATATCGTGGGAGCCGAAGTATTTGACTCCAGAAGAATTCAGATCATGCCATCAGAGGAAGCAATTTAATGGGATTGGGCATTGGAATTAAAGGGGGAAGATATTTTAGTTTGTTTCGCTTGATTCGTGCTAATTTCCTCCATAATGTCTCTGTACTGCATCGCGTATATGTATCGAAGTCATCATGTTCATTAGCTACTAGGTCTAGAACATCGCATTTGATATGTATTTCTAAAGAAAGCCCAGCTTTATTTTCATCTATAGCCTCTACTCGAGTTCAAAAGTTTAGGCCACTCTAGCAGATAAATTTGGATCCAACTGGGAACATCACATCCTAACGCAGAAAGATCGAGATAATCGGCGAACAGTAGTGACTACGTGTATCTCAAGATCATCCTAGGTTCCTGACCGTTCGATCCACATATGCATTTACTTGCACACTCCGAAAGGTGCCTTTCCCTACAAGTACAGTGCACTGCATGATTGCTGTGCTGCGTACCACAATTCTAACGAAACCCCACCACCATCCTCTAAATGTTCGCTTTCATAACATTAATGTTGCGCTATCCAGTACACGCACCAACGTTCTCGCTCCTTCTCTCTCTAATCTCCTTCCTTGTAGGGTGCCTATAAAAAGGGCGAATTGGAGTCCCCGTGTGCAACAAGAAATAGTGCGAAGCAAGAAGATATCGATGGCAGGGACTAGTCTAGCAAATGCCGCCGTATCTACGCTCGGAGGGGGGCATCATGGGCAACATATGAGTAAGAGTACTAATAACCAGTGCTCATTCCAAATGCCACTGCATTACCCGAGGTACAAGAAGAAAGACTACGAGAATATGCCCGAGTGGAAGCTGGATCGCCTCCTGAATGAGTATGGTTTGCCTGTGTCCGGTGATGTTGTCCAGAAGAGGAAGTTCGCCATGGGGGCTTTCCTTTGGCCTTCACAGGAAGAGTAAAACATGTTGTCTCATGGTATGATGTTGCGACCGGGTGTTAGCAAGGGGATTGCTAAATGCTAATAATCATGCGTCAGTTTAGTTTGGTTTGGTCTGCCCCCTAATG
Source organism: Syzygium aqueum (assembly GCA_031216185.1). NCBI lineage: Eukaryota > Viridiplantae > Streptophyta > Magnoliopsida > Myrtales > Myrtaceae > Syzygium > Syzygium aqueum. The sequence continues at coordinate 5,962,929 of CM062235.1, read as the reverse complement.
TATGAATGTGTGTATCTGTCAGTGGTGTGATTTATATTTGAACATGTAGCACCAGTTTCTGTACTTTATTCACTCCAAATAGTCTGTTATGAATTACTGTGATATAACTTGAAACAAAACTTTCATGCAGTATCATATTATCTCTTGATTATGCACATAAAATCTGACTTTTTAGTATATTAGGTAGACTGACTCCCTCATAAAGAATGAATAACATCATTTAATTTATGTGTCATAACGCAAAATTTAAGCTGAGTTCCTGAACAGATGGTTCTATTACTCGTAGTATTGAGAGTTTATTGTTTTGCTTCTTGAACCTAAGAGGGACCTGTCCTTCACTGTGTGCTGGGGCAGTGAGTATGTAGCTTCGGACCACTTTAAATTTATATCCAGTTTTAAGACTGGAGTTGCGAACCTCCCAAGAACAGATGTCGCAACCGGATGCAAGAAACATTGCAGTACAGTGAAAAGCAAAAGGGGAATTTATCGGTGCCCAAGTAACATAATCAGAACAAACGCATGAAGAGTTCAGGGGATAGCAACATGGATGCAGTTAATAACTGCATGTATCAAAACCGAAATCCATTGATTGAGAAGTCCCTCGACGTACTCAAGGCTGCGAATAATAACTATTTTGTTTTTATTTTTTTATTATTTCAGAAATAAATTTAGAACAGAAATCCGTTTGTTAACATAATTTCATTTTTTAATTTCTAAAATAAATTTTAATTTTAGAAATAAGTTTGGAACAAAAATGAGAACTAAAGATTTTTTACTTTTCTATTTTTGGAACAAAAATGAGAAATTATTGTCAACGTTCGCTCTCGCTACTAGCCGATCACTTACCCACCGCCCATCGCCGCCCACTTGTCGGCCGCCGCCTCCCACCGTTTGCCGTCTCCCACCGATGACCGCCGTTCGCCGGCCACCATCTCCCGCCGCTACCCCCCTCTCGCAGTCGGTCGTTATCTGCCTCTTGCCATTGCCTGACGTTGGCTGCCTTTAGCCGCTGTGCTCTGCACTGGCCTCGTCATCGTCCACCGTCGTCTCCCCGTTCGTTGCCACTGTCCGCCCTTCTCCCGCCGCCAACCATCGCCCGCCTCCCGCTGCTGCCCGACCGCCTCCAGCTGCCATCCTCCACACTAGCCGCGTCACCGTTCGCCGTCGCCTTTCCCCGCCATCTGCCACCCACTATTTGTTGCCAACATCCATCGCCGCCATTTGCTGCCACTATCTGCCCATTGTCCACTCGCCGGTTACCCAAAAGAGAGATTGTGTGCTATTATCAAATAAATTTTTATTTCGGGAATAGAAATTTTGTATTATTATCAAACATGTTTTATTTGCTTAGAAATTCGTTCAAGAATAAAAATAAAAAATTCTTAAAATTGATTTTTGAAATAGAATAGTTGTGATTCACGGCATAAGCAACCGCGGGCATAAGCATATGTGAAAGTAGCAGCTCTACATGACTACGAAGTCGTGCGGTGGAGGAATCATGAGAAGCCGTATGTTTCTGTAAAGAATGACAGGTGTCTGGTCGGGAGGTCTTTCATTTAATACGATAGTTACATTGACCTCTTATCCAGGGCATGGACCTTATGAAAGTGGGACACGGTTTTCCACTGCACGTCACATTCATGTTGAATTGCAGTTTGAGATGCAGTCTACCTCTTCCGCACAATCACAAAATCTCTGACATTTCTTTGACAGCCTTTACCATCACGACATTTCGGAACTAGAAAACTCGGGACCTTAGCCGTGGTCCGTGGAGTTCCTTGTCTACTGCAACTGTGATTGATAAGCAGCTATTTTTGCCCTACAAACTTTTGACTGCTTCAAGCAAAAAATTTACTAGTCTATTTCCTAAAAGTCAAGCTTTACCATGCGCCGTCAAGTTACATGGCTTCACATTTATCTCCCATCTAACCGTAACTGAGAGAGTTGTAATCGTGCTACGTTGTGATCTATAAATCAAATCAAATCTCCTGTTGAATTCCCTTTTCCTCAAGTCATCGCATGGACAGGTTGGTGATGTTTGTACTACACAGGATGGTGCGTGCATTATTGCACGTTTGACAGAGTACAGGAGTTCACCGCAAGAATGGGCCTACACCGAAACGATTCGGGTTGATCTAGGCAGATTGGGCCTGGCCCGAATCCATTTGCTAATTTCTCTCCTACATAGGGATTTTTGAAATCTCATTATCCACAAAATATGACTATCAAATAATTAACGTGATAATGCCTAAGGATCGTCAAGTTTCACTCTAAGTGAAGGCGGTTCCTACAGTCTTGACTTTGACGTACCACGAGTTTCGATTGAATGGAGTTATGGGGCTTCTAAATACAATCTGAAAAGCTAATTTAGAGTCTCATGTCAAAGTCTCAACTATCAATGTTATGAACACTGAAATAAGACTAAACTCATGACCTTATTGTCTTGTGTTGGAACAAGCTGATGAGATCCCTTTGTGACGTCTCCATGCCCCTCGCGTGGAGCAACATGGAGCGAAAAAGCAAAAAAGGGGATGTGTTTTTTCTCATTTTTGACATGGTGGGCTCTTGCAGGAGAATTGCCACAACGACGACAAAACGAGTTTATGTAGTACACATGTTCTCTTCATTGTTCATAACCAGGGCAATGAATCGGCACTAACGTTTTCGACAGGACCGATGGACATTAGATTCATGGGAATGAAGTGTCTCCACACCAGCATCATTCAATGGGGTGCTTCATTGAAAATCAATTTCTAGGATGCAACCCAACCCATCACTTTCTGGCTTCATCTCTGGTTCCTTCACATCTCATCCCATAATCTGCATGAAAGATAACACATATATTGATTCTGTATTACTACTCGTCATCCTATTTTTTTTTATGTCAGAATCATCTATATTATCACATGTGGATCATATTTATATACACACACATAATTTAAAAATAAATCAGGGAGGAACAAAAAAGCTATCTGACAATTGCGCATGCAGTGTCGAGCATAGGCACGCATGTGGAGGGTGCCTGAAAAGCTTAAAGTAAAAGAATAAAGTCCTTTCAACCAAAAAAAATAAAAATAAAGCCCTCACGAGAAATTGAAATAAAAAGTAAAAGCATTAAAGTTGGGATAGATTGCGTGGAGATGAAGTCTAAATTAATTTTGTCACAAAATATTTTAAATCGATACACTTGTGCCATATTTATCCCAAAAAAATCCACAACATGAATATATCAACTTAAGGTAAATGTTGCAAGGGCATACTAGTTTAAAAATTTTTGTGATACAAAAATTTATTTATAGTAAATATAATATGGATATATCAATTTGGAATTCTTGATGATATTAGTTATTTTCCTTCCCAATTGTTGCTAGAGATGTCCATTCTTGTCCGGACACATTTACCAGACAAATGAGCCCGACAAGACAAAAGGATCAATTTGGGCCGAAAGACAGCAGCGGGTTCAAACTTTTTCTCAAAATGTTTTCTATTGTGTGATTTCGGTTTATAATTTAGAGGTTCAACACAATCCCGATAACTTGTGTCCAATGCAATATGAACTGTCAATGACATTGTACGACCAGAGCACCACCGAGAAGGGGAGAAAAAAGTACTCACACAACGCCACGAGATAGCTTTGATATGATGTAATTAACTGATCGCCGTTTGTTGTTTCGAGTGCTATAAATCTTATTTGATCTGTCGCCATGTACATATACATCTCGTTTTTAATTAATCAGTCATATCATATATCTCTATGAATGAAGGAACGAAAAATTTAAACTAACTCAATGCTTGATTTGAAAAGACGCTTATGAAGGAACGAAAAGGTAAAAAAATTACAAAAAAAAGAAAAAGATTTGTGCTATTTTTACCTCTTTATTGGCTCTTGATACCTCCACATTCACATTAAATTGACTATATTAACCCTTCCCGATCCCACTCTTCGGTACTTCAACGCGAAATAACACTACGACATCATCTTATGTCACTATTAAAAAAGTTGATACATGATTGAGATGTATTTACAATTGATCTAACACCACATTTACATGGTATGGGCACGAAACTCAGCCAAATGCGATTAAGTCACTAGGTGAGGCTTAAATTAGCACGATCAACATTAGATAGATCGAAACCGTTATTCATTCTCGCATGGGGATTAACTCAAATTGTGCGCCTGCCTATAGGGTTTCTTCTATTGCAAAGACTAATGTGATGGTTAATTTTAGCAATGTTAAATGGCAAGATTTTATTTTCTATCCGAATATTTTTTTTCTATTTTGACTTAATCGTTACAATCAAAACTAGTTATGTTTGTCAAGCGTGCTTCATTTGAATTAAAAGCTGATGCATTGATTTTCACCATTAATTGGAGTTATCGAACAAGCCTCGGAGAGGCTTTATATTTGTTTTAAGACTAATCTATTTTCTTGTCTTTTCAAGTTTATTTCGATCTATTATCAAGATACATTAGTGAATTTAAAACTTAGAACACTGACAAGTTGAAAGCTGTGACACTAACAAGAGAGTTTGAGGATTCGTTTCTCGATTTTGTTTTAGTATTTTGCACGAGCATTGAACTTGGAAATTTCTTTGCTATTCGAACACCATACGAAATGCTAATTGCTTTTTGAGGCTCAAATTTCTCGCATAATGATCGTAATGTCTACATCGATCGAGGTGGCGATGTGGGGACAAGCAGAAAAATTATTTTTCAATTAATCGTGGTTAATTAAACTATAATTCAAAAACGACGAACATATTCTTTTATTTAATTAGATTAGATGAAGTAGATTTATATTTACAGGCGAGTTTGGTTCAACTTTTCGAAAAAGTCGTCCGGGAAAAATTGAGGTTCTTCCTTTGGCTTTCGGCATTTTTTTAGAGGTGAACTTCCGTCAATTGTATGCAGCCTGCTAGTAAAAGAATTTGAAGGTGAGGACGCTAGTATTACAGGTGCCGGGTTCGACTCCCGCGCTTTGCAAGAGGCAGATAAAAAATCAAAGAGCGAGGAAAGTTAGAAATATGATAGATAAATATAAAAAAAGAAAAACCTTCCATCAATTAATGAAATTTTCGCCAGTTGCCTTGTTTGCCCTCGAAGGCTTATTAAAAACCCAATTTTACCCTTTTAGAAAAGAAAACCCTAGCTCTAGTCTCCCTTCTCTCGGTTTCGCTCGGTTCCCTCGCTCTCTTCGCGCCCGACGTCAGAGCAGTCGCTCAGTCCCTCGTTTGCGTCTCCTCAGAATCAGTCGCTTGCCACTTTCTTTGCTCGGAGAAGGAGGTACCCGTTTTCACTTAATGATTTTTGGAACAATTTTTCTTGGAGATTTCGATCGTGGGTGATAGCGATAATGATTGTTATGGATTGAATTTTTCTTTTTTGCCGGAGTTTTTCTCTGTTCATAACTTTTTTACCCGAATTTTTTGGCTTCAAGTTGCTGGTTTTGGACGTATTTATTTGTGGTTCCGATATTAAACAGTATGCGAAGGTTGAGGGATGATGGATTGACATGATTAGGATGAGAAAAAATTGCGGGTTCATGCGAGTTAACATGGCCTGTAGGACCGTGTTAGTTCTCCTTTTGTCAGAAACAAGAACGCCGAAGCAGTTTGTTCATGCCTGGGGCTCATGAGGTTGTTTTTCCATTATTGGACATAGGGTGTATTCGAGAAAGGAAATTACTAGAAAATGCAATATGCTTTTGGTGATTTTGAGAGGATTATGTTGCCATATGTCACAATTTTTTTTGTTTCTCTTTGAGATTTTCGGAGATTGAAAATTTTTATGTTCATGGTGTAGACGAGGTTCTGTGAATTTGTAGAGCTGTATGCCTTCCAATGCCCATTTCAGAGCCTTCTTGAAGAAAGCTTATTTGTGTTTTAATAATGCAAGTTCTGACTAGTACATCGGATATTTCTGACTGTAGAGGAATGACTTTGATCCTTTTGAGTACTGGTTTCAATGGTCGCCGCTCTTTCTGTTCTCGACAACTTTCTGGACCGAGTGCCAAACCCCCACTGACATTCACGAGGGTAACCCTCTTTTTATCCAATCTTCTTGCTTGGACCAAAATGAAAAGTAATTGTAGACTTTGTCATGCAAATATTCCACTTACCTATGGTATATGTAATATACTTTTATTTCTTGATTTGAAAAATGGCAACGCATAATAAGAAAGAAGTTTTTGAAAAGGCATATTAAGATAACATAGTTTAGTTTGAGTGAAGTTAAAACAAGGATATCTGTCTTGTTTTCCTTTTGCCATTCAATTTTTTTGCAATATGCATCAATTTGTTTATCTATTTTCGAATGAAACGCATGACACATAGGGTGGGTTGTCTTGCTTTCTCCCTTTACTAAGTGAGCCTGGGTTCCTTCTCATGTAATTTCTATTCAGTGCGAGTGCCGCGTCCAACAATCAAATTTGGTTCTGGGTGCCAGCTTTGGAAGATAAGGCATTTCGAGCTCTCCGCATATTCCATAAAACTCCCTCTACCTGCTCTCTTCACTGTAAGTTAGTCTTCAATTCGAAGATTTGCAAAATCCACCTTCTTTATTGATTACATGTATTTCAACCTTTAGTGGCATCTAAACTATTATTATTGAATTGTTTGTGGTGATCAATTTTGAACTTTCTTAAGGTCTTCACTCCTTTCTTAAGCTTCTCGCTGAGAGAGAGAGCTCCGTCACCAGGGACCATGGGGTTCTTCGACCTGAACATCCCCTATGACGCCTCTTCTTCACCGTCCGACAAGGCCAACCGTGTCAGAATCGCAACCAAGGTGATGGAGCTCGGCTACGACGGCATTGCCTACAACCGCTCGATGAGGGGCGTCATGTCCGATCGCGACCACTGCTCCATCCCCCTCCTCTCCCTCTCCACACTCCTCAAGGCTGCCCCCTCGCTCTCCTCGTCTGTCTCCCTCCACCGCAGCCTTCTGGGCCTCCCCCTTGCCTCCACCTTCCGCCAGTACACACGCCTCACCGTCTTCGCCGAGACTGTCTCCCAGGCTCAGGTCCTGAACTCCGCGAATCCCGTTCTTAAGAGCTACGACTTGGTTGCCGTCAGGCCTTTGAACCAAGCCACCTTCGATCACGCTTGTGAGAAGTCCGAGGTAATGTGAGAGCATGACGTAGTTAGGATTCATCCTTTCTTGGATGTCGGAAGTTATTACGGAAATAGACTGAATTAATCTTCAGAAGCATGCTTGACTGTTTAAAAACGGAGAAAAGTAATGGAGATTGGAGTTATTCCTACTACTTCTCACGTTAATTCAGGCAGTGGTTGATTGGTATCGATCCTTTGTTTTAATGGAATTGTTTTGTAATAGTCTTTTCCTGTAATTTGCGTAGGTAGATATAATTGCGATTGATTTCTCGGAGAAGCTGCCCTTTCGCTTGAAGCTCCCCATGGTTAAAACTGCTATTGAGGTTCGTCCCCTACTTTTTATTCCTCGTTTTACACATTTTAATTTAATGGTAGGGATGAATGATGAACTGTGGAGATTGATCGATAGGTTTTGTATGACAGCGAGGACTTTATTTTGAGATCTCGTACTCGAGTCTCATCTCAGACCCTCAGATGAGGAGACAAGTGATATCTACTGCGAAGGTAAGTGCCACACTCTGTTCTTCAAGAAGTTGGACGATGTGTTTATTTCTTTTTTTCTTGTTCTTTTTTGTTCCATCACAGTGGAGATATATTAATCTATAGTTTTCCATTCTTTAGTATGCTAGATACTTGCTCTTTCTATAGGTCCTATAATAGTTTTGCAATAGCGATTCGAGATTTTAAAATGATAAAGAGAGAATCACGCAGACTTATGTATCCTAACAGGTTGCAGTATTTCGCAGGAGTGCTGCCTAGTTAGAGAGTTTGGAATCATCTTGTAGTTTTGGACATATTGTATTTCTAAAGGACTACTAAGTGCAGCCACTTTGGATCAGTTGTGCCCATGTCTTATCAAAATTTACGGAGAGTTGATTAGTATAATTAGGATGATTAGGTTTAGTGGATTTTTGAGCCAGCTTTTTTGTTCTATAAGATGTTCCTTTCTAAAGTATGTGTTAGCTTAGAGTTTGACATTTCTTCTATGTCAAGCTGAGAGTTGCAACATCACAACTACAGCTCAATTAGTCATCTTTCAACTCGATTAATTCATCTTTCTTATTTGCTCATTGAGAAAACAATACTCATACTTTAAAGCTTGGTTCAAATAGTGCTTGTATCTGCACTTTTCCATACTAAAATCATTTGAAAAAGAGTATCAGTATAGCCTTATAAAGCTTTTTGAACATTGTATGGAAATCGAGTGGAAAAGGTATTTCCTTAAGAATTGCTTAAGCAGGGAATGCATGAGCACGCTTGGCCAACTTTTGGGCACTAAGTTGGTGCTCCAAGTGTCGAATATTCTTGCATGCTATTCATGATTATTGCTGGACGGTAGCCATGAGTCAGTGCCATTGAATTTTTTTAAATGATTTATTTTTCCTTCTTTTTTCGGTCTTGAATGTATGGCAAAAGCACTCTGATGTACTCAGCTTGTTCCATTTTTTTTTTTAGCTAATGGTGGATTGGACGTGTGGAAAAAATCTTATTATCACTAGTGCTGCATCTTCTGTCAATGAAATTAGAGGGCCTTATGATGTTGCAAATGTGTCTTCCTTGCTTGGTATTTCCATGGAACAAGGGAAAGCTTCTATCTCCAAGAATTGTAGGTACGGTAACTCTATTTTATGAGGTTGTTAGGATTTTTGTTATGTTTTCTTGTTGACCCATTGTTATTTTTCGCTTAGCTTATTGACCTACATGATGCAGGGCTCTTATTGCAAATGCTTTAAAGAAGAAGAAATTCTTCAAGGAGGCCATCAGAGTTGAGGCCATGTCATCATCCGAAACATTAGGCTCTGAGGAACTCTGGTCTGGCAACCTGCTTAAGTGGGATCCTCTCTCTAGTGGTGATGGTGATATGCTTTTAGATGACTTGAAAAAGTCCTTCTCTATATCAAATAACGTGTTAGGAACGGTGAAGGCAATTGATTTCAATCCAATTATCGACAGCATGTCATCAAAAGGTTTTCAAGTTAAGGATTTGACATATGGAAATACGGCGGCTCAACTTTCATCAGTTGAGAGTAAAATTTTGCATTGCACTTCTCGGGTAGTGGGCTCATTTGCCAGGGATGATGAAAATTTAGATCCGATGAAGCTTGACGGAATGAATATACTTTTTAAACAGAATCAGAGTCCATTGTTTGGTACATCCACACTGCATCAAATGCCCAGCAATGAAGTTTCTGAGAAGCCAGTTCTGCTGACTGAAGCTGTCGATATTACAGAAGACAGAGAGGGGATTGGTTCGACAAAAGGCGAAAATTTAGATGCAAATGTATTAAAAGGGTTTGTTAACTCAAACCAATCTGATTTAGTTAGGTTGGAATCATCACAACCTGCCTCACCTGATCAATCTGATTCGGCCTTATGGCATGAAAATGCTGTATCTGAGGTGCTAGTGAGGGATGCTGGTTTACAGGCTCCTTGTTGTGATGATAGTAAGTTTGCTGTTTCCACTCCATCTATATTGGATACCATTGTTCCTGCCTCTCTGAATAGAGGGGTGCCTAAGGACTCGGATAGCCGTGCAGTGCGGAATGGTGATCCTTTGGAAAAAGATCCGTGTCGGGATTTAAAAAGTGCTGAGGCATATTTTGTTATACATTGTGCTACAGATGAAAAAACCATGGAGAAACTGGATTCAAGTCCTCAAGAAGAGTTATTTTTGGTCTCTGATGACTTACCTTATTGCGAAGATGTTTTGGAGTCTAGACGAGTGAGGGAACATAGAGATGATGCGACCTTATCTGTAGAAGTACATTCTTCAAAATGTGATGATTCTATGGAATTAAATGATGAACCAGAAAATGATGAGGCATGGGAGGGGGTTGCTGTGGAACCTCAGACACTTGTACAGGGGGATGCAGTAATTTCTCAGCCTAATTTGAATTTAATGTCATCAGGTACTAGCTACGCTCCCTTGACTACCTTGTCATATCTAGATTACTTACAGAGACATGGCCACACCATAGAGCTTTCGCTAGAAAAATTTTAGACTAGTTTATTAAGCATTTTGAGAGAGACAATCCTCCCTATCTACTTCATGTGAAGGATGACTTCACAGATTTTTTTTGGAAGAAAATACACCTTTAATTTTATCAGGTGCATAAATTAATCAATGGCTGACAAGAATTTGGACTAGTGAGTGCTCCTCATCTTCCATACTAGGATTTCCAATTATTAGCTCTCCCTTTGCCCTGCCCTTGACCATTTTTCTCACTGGATCCTATAAGTTCTGCCAAAGGCATGGTTAGTTTTCTCACTCCATTCTTCGACAAATGCAGATGAGGGCAGAACAAGGCTAAAGTCACGCCATCGATCTGTTGCTTTTCCGCTCAAGCGTCTGTTGAGTCCTATTCTTTTCAAGAAGAAAGCTCGAAAACACCGGAGAAAGTTCTAAAACGTTGGCAGACTCGCACGACAAAGACGAGCTTTGTTCTGGATGGCTATTGGCAGAAAGAGATGGCTTACGCTAGAGATGGCATATTTATGTCTAGAACGTTGAACAGAGGCTTTGCAGCTTCGCCTATTTTTTGCTGCAGTGTTTGTGTATTGGTTTTGGCAATTTTATGTATTGTTAACATAATTTTTTGGCAATTGCACTCTATTTTTGACAGAAATAGAATATGCCAACAACCTCAATGTAAATAAGTAAGCTGTGCTTCCTACTTGAGCCTCATAGATTATCTACTCAATAATTGTCACTTTGCTGCTACAAGCATTCTTCTAATTTGTCCAACACTCAAAACTTTCTTAATTCACATCCTAACTGGACAAACTAATCTGATCATTATTGGGACTGCAATTATTCAGATTCCCCTAATTATACCTGTTGTGTCATCGTCAAGATTCGGCTCTTCTACCTCAACCATGTTCAGTTTCCCAATTCAGCCAAAAAGCATCAGAAGACAACCTTCAAGTGACACGAAACCAAGAAAGACGAACGAGATGAATTTGAATCGCAATGTCAATCTCCAAGCTTGTTGAATTCCATTTTGCAAAGCGTAACTTTCAGTCCAGTGTTTCACGCGGTGCTCTGGTAACCGGAGATTAGAAATTCCAATCGATCTGATGACCGGACTTACGCATACCTATAGAAGTGGCGTGTCGCCTTACAAAGGCACTGGTAAGTACTAATGTATAGTCAATTTAACGGAATTTTAAAAAAATTATTCAAACCGTGTAATTTCGATAGGCCGAACAATTTTACAAACCAGCAAGCCGTAAAAACCAAAGAACAACCGGTCATTATTAATTTGATCAAGGTTTCACTGTTCGGTAATCGAAGGGTCACATCGGTCAATGGACTAAAATTTAGGGAACTCGAACGCACAACCCGAATTTGCTATATATAAGTCTATAAGATCAAAAAACAGAAATTATCCCAAAAAAATCAGGCGGCCTAATTAAAAATTTATCCCTTTTTTTTAAATTTGGGCTTCGAATGCGAATTAAAAAAAGAAAAAGGAAAAATGAATCATCGGCGAGCGGAGGAGAAAATGAGGAGCGGGGGGTGGGGGAAGGAGCACGTGGAGGAGAATCCGGAGCGGAGCATGTGCCGCCAATCGTGGGCCACCACCGCCACCAGTCTGTCAAAAGAACTTTAAACGGAAAAAACCAAAACCCAAAAAATATTAATTAATTAATCCTCCAATGACCAAAACGACCACGCCCTATCACCCTTTTTTCGAAAATCCATTTAAAACCCACATGCAGATCCAAATGGGCGGGGTCCGTCACCACCAACAAAACAAAAAAAATAATCAAAATTCACCTCGAATTTACCTAGGAATTTTGCCTTTTACGGAACGTCTTTCCGGTAAGTACGAGAGCTGTTCGAGGGCCGGTCCAAGTTCTGCCCGAAACCCTGCTCGTCGGAACCTCTCTGAATAGCGCGGCGGCACGGCTCGATATGGACCACCGTCGCACCACATGCCGGGACACTTAATCTTAATGGTAATTTCGGATGTTATGGTCCCAAAAAAGAGGGTCGAAACTAATTTTCGGTGGAATTTTTTTCCTTTTTTGGGTCATGATTTTTTTTTTTGGGCGGAATTGAATCTCGATCAAATGAATCCTGTGGATAATGGTGGAGATCAAACAAGCGCAGGTGCAGACGATGGAGATCACGTGGGGGGTTACCCCTTGCGCCTGGGCCCCACCATTTCCGTGCCAGCGCCTCCGGACAATTGACCGGCTCCACCGGTTTCGTCTCTTTCCCTCCAATTTATCTCTTTTTTGTTTTTCTGGCCAATTATTCCTCCCCCAATCACAGCATTTTTTTCAAAAATATAATAACAATAAAAATGGCAGGGACGATAAAATATTATACTTTTTGGAGTAAAACTCAGACTCGATGGCAAAAGTTCGAATTTCTAAATCATCGAACATTAAATAAGTAATTTGATTATGGAATCATAATGATAATGACAACGCATATGACGATAGAGCTGGGGAGTGTATCGTTGCGAAACACGTATCGAGCAGCTAAAGAAGAGGAAATGACGAATAGAATTACTGATTTAGGCTTTTTCACGACACAATCTCGGAAAAAATGACGCCGTGACTTTTGTGAAATGCATGACCCATATCGAATATAAAAAATGCTGCTACAGCAGCTTTTAGATCTGGCTTTTGAAAATGTCGTAGTTTAAAATAGGCGCACGCCACAATTTGTATAAAATGGCTCTAAGGATGCCTAACATGTGTCCAACATTCTCTATTATTAATAAATAAATAAAAATTTTGTACCGTAGGCGCTCGATATGTACAACCTCATTGCTAACAACGACCTTATTAGTGAATGCTCTCCGAGCATTTGTTTAGCAAATTTAATTAAGAAGATTTTGATTTTCAAAACACTAATTATATAGACTCCCACAAGCAAACCGCGCATTGGAAACTGAATAGAATTTTTTTAGAGAAAAAGTCACTAAAAATCCTATACTCTACCTACTATGGTATATTTAACATAAATTTTTTTCTGCGATACCAAAAATCTCAAATTTGTACATGTGTGACATATTTACCTCCGTGAAAGTTCTATCAATCAGAACCATAAAAAATCTGCCTACATGGACGCCATTAAACAAACTGCGTTGACATGACGCCCATGTAGCTTAAGTGAAATAAAAACGACTCTGTTTTTGCTGAAAAATCATCTAACGGAACATTGACGAAAGGTAAATATGTCACATAAGTACAAATTTGGGATTTTTTACACCACAAGAAAAGATTTAGGGTAAATGCGTCACGATAATAATAGTTTGGAGACTTTTTAGTGTCACGTAAAAAGAAAATTCAAAATAATTATATCGGTGGACATAATTTGAAATTTTTTTCTATGACTATTTTCCTTCTTTTTAACGAATGTCTCCGAAATACTCGTTAGGAAATTTTTGCTAATAAATTAGAGAGAAAGAAAGAAGGGGGGGAAACATGACCATGTGCGCGCGCGCGTGTATTGCATACATAATATTTGCTCCTATAAATCTCCAAAGCAATCCCTCAAAATCTCCACCATCTTCGTCCCTTTCCCTTCGACTTTTCTCTCTGGTATTACAGAAAGAATCCTCGCCAAATCTTTCCCCCTTCTTTTCCTCCTCTCTCTCTGCGCCGCGCTCGCCAAGGGTGGGGTGCGCGCGCGCTGTGCCTATATCGCGAGAGGCGCGTCGCAGAGAGACAGAGAGAGAGACACACACACACACGGCAGCCGAGATCTCGCCCGGCATTCTTTGCTCGCGGTTCCGCTTGTGTTTTCCCCTCGGGTTTTTTCGGCAATTTCCAGATCGAACGAGGGGAGGAATGGAGGTGTACAGGTTCTCGCACGGCGTGTTGGCCGCCATTGCGGCCGTCGTCGTCGCCGTCGTGTTGCCCGCCGCCCAGGCTCAATCCCACGCTCCTGCTCCTGCGCCCACCAGCGACGGTGAGCCTCCCCCCCCCCCTCTCTCTCTCTCTCTCTCTGGATCTGAAGTCGAAATGCGCGGCATTGTTGATTCTTTTTCTTGATGTTGCGGTTTTTGGAGATGAATGTATCGTGTTTAGTTTCTCTGGGACGATGACCCTTCTCTTCTGATGGAAAAATCTCGGGGGAAAGTTTTCGATTTGTCCCCCGGCATCTGGAAAATCGTCTTGGACTTTCAATGGGCATTTTGCTCATCCTTTCCAAAATCCAATTTTGAAAGAAGGGTTTTGTTCGGAAGCAAATCTTTCTTCCGGCTTGGCAATCTAACCTGAAACAGTGCATTGTTTGATTTGTGTACTATATGACACAAGAAAGAGAAGATCTCGATGCTTTCTGGGCCATTCTTGATTTTTGATACGTTGAAATTTTTGGAAATGGTGCGAATCGAGCATTTTGAAAGAAGATTTTTGAAATTTAAATTCCACGGATAATTTTCTCGGTTATATTTGCTCAATTTAATCGTCACAAACCAATAAAGAAACAATACATTACGATCAATTTCCTGCCCGTTTTCGAATTCTAGTTCCAAAAGTGAAGGCTGCCCCCTTCAATTATTGATAGCTTTTCAGGGTAACCATTTCAAATATCAAGAAATTCCCTGAGGCTGATGGACCCCTCGTTGATGTACCCGCTTGTCAGGTGCCGAATAATGAAGTCCTATTTCTGGCCAAATTATGTTAACCGTCTGATTTTTACAAATTTTTCTGGAATTGTCGAGCGATCCATGTTTCAAACATCGCATATTGAAACACTCAAGCTGCCGGATCCATCGTCTGATAGATGAGCTTTAGTAAAAATCCTCTCTAATGTAGCATTTTCTGCAATTCAAAAGGACTTTCTAGTTTCTAATGGGCAAGAGCAAATCATCAGTGTGCAACAAAAATCAAGGGTGGTGAAAAACCACTTCATTTCCCTTCTGTTCATGTCATCATGCTTGCTTTGTGATTATTACATAGAAAGATTTGATTAATGTAAAAGGGTGGCTGCTGATATTTGGGATATGTGCAATCTCAGGAACATCGATCGACCAAGGAATAGCATATCTGCTCATGTTGGTGGCTCTGGTGCTCACGTACCTCATTCACAATGCAGACATCTCATCCACTTCCTGAGCCTATGGATTGGTGTACTGCGGTTGGTCATTTGGGTTTTAGTCAGGGGATGCTTAAAATAGATCATTCGTCTGAAAATTTTCGTTTCCTTAAATCTTTTGTCATGGATTCTTGTGTATGAAAGTGGTGTTCTAACTTGACAAATTCTCTGTTGGACCATGAAAGCGTTTGTCAATTCTCTCCGACTTTACTAATGTGATGCATGATGCTTATCTAGAATTTTCCTTTCTCCAACAAAGAAACTCCGTAGCCATGTCAGCAAAAAGAACTGCAGAGCTATGTCATCAACCGGTGATGTAGTTCTCGTCCAATCTGGCTCAATTTTAACTTCGTTGCCATCATTGAACCAGACTTCTCTTATTGGGCTTTTGGCTCTGCATTCACAATGAGAAGACTCCTGTTCTTAATACGGTGACATCGGCGTGCTACAAAGTGTACTATAATTAGAGTGAAAAGAGGGAATAAGATAGCAGATTTGCATCGGGTGATATTAACAATCAGAATTGAGCCGTGAGTGTGTAATTCCTAGGCAAGATCTGTAACAAGGAATAACATTCAATGAACTATGTTTTTCCAAATGTTCCACAAAGTGAGTCGATGCTGATCATCACGTTTGTTTCTCCTCCAGCAAAAGAAATGGAACATTCATTGGCACAATTGCATCAGATGAAATAACAATCAGAATTGAGCCGTCAGTGTGTAATTCCTTGGCAAGATCCGTAACAAGGAATAACATTCAATGAACTATGTTTTTCCAAATGTTCTGCAAAGTCAGTTGATACTGATCATCGCGTTTGTTTCTCCTCTAGCAAAAGAACTGGAAAGCATGCCCTTGAGTTGGCCGCCTCCCTGGCAAATTGCGTCAAGCTCTCTTTTGACTAGTGCCTGAATCTTGTGGCTCTTCGGCGAGCGAGAACTTCTTCACTTTCTGTCATAAGAGGACAGAATAAAGATAAGGAACAGCTCATTTGCGTACAAGGACAGAGGTCAAGGAAAAGATTGTCTTGCAACTTCAACAACTCACATCAATCTCTAAATCTACGAGAAGCATCCACTTTATAGAGCTGGAATTAATACTAACATCAGACTTCTCACATCAATGTGTCATCTAAATTAGCTGAAACTGAATGTTGATGACAACAAGATCATGATGGGAGCATGAGACCATAAACACTTGAGATGGCACATGTACCAGAAGGAATCCAAGGACAACAAATGAGTTTGGCATAATGTCCTGTGGACAGAATAATAAGAAGGAACCGGCAGACATCTAATGAATAGTTAGCATACAAGTAGAAAAGGCAAAAAAATATGAGCTTATTGATATGCGGTCATGACTCATGAATAAAATAAGACTGAACCACAATAGGTTCTTCTCTCACCCTTTCCATTTAAACCAAACAAGATATTCAGACTATGTAACTCTTCCCAGGACATACTCAGATGGTTATCTATTTCCTTTTGTACTGGTGATGTGACCAAATAGATTGGTTAGTGCATAACAAATAGAAACAGTCATAGATAAAAGCTAATTGGTTTTTCCCCCTAGAAATCAACGAGCATCCCATGAGTTGCTGGGACACGGATAATATCCTGTACTGAAGAGCTTTAGATCGCTAGAACGGGAGCTAAACATGAATAGTGAAAGCTGCGATCTCTTGAAAAGTACTTGACAAAGAACAATGTCAGTCCGTTGGGCCGAGCAACCGGATATTATAGATTAGTCCAGCCTCACTTCCATTTGATTGTGAAGGCAGTAACTTGTAATTCATAAAACCAGGATCAGAGCTAAACAGCTACATAACTTTCTAAAATCTCAATCAGCATATAGCTGTTCGCAACGGCAGACGGGGAAACCTCGAGTGCTCAGTGGCTGGCATTACAGTTGTGAACTTCTACCAATTTAAAAGTGGAGTATAATTAAATTTGATAAGAAAAAAAATGATATTTCCAATTATATTGTCCCGAAACATAAACAAAAGTGCAGACTGCTTCTTGTGAAACTATCATATTAGAAAACGGTCTTATCATTCAATGTTCCAATAAAGCCAAAAGATGATGAGGGTGAGAAACCAAGGAATGGTTCCGCAGCCAGAAAATAATGATTGCATAGACTGATAACCTAACGTCTGGCTTTGAATGTGTAAACTGAGTACTCAGCAATGCGTTCTACTCTTCCTCCTATTGTAACTCTCTTGGGCTCACATTGCAATTTGCAACACTGAGAACTCGATACGCATAATGAACAGAAACCATTCAAGAATCAACTCTTTTTCCGTATTTTAACATACCCAAGTGCTGCATTAGATGACCATCATCCTAAATTTCAGGGCTCGCTCTCAATCAACCAGATACGAACACATCCCTCGGCGGAAGACTAATTCAGAAGCTCAGAACCGAGGCAAGAGTCACTTCCCCCCTCTTTATCACTCCACATCAATAATTAAGCAGCGCAGCGACAGTTCCCCCAAGTGCAACATAATCGAACCAGGAGGAACCCCAAAGACACCCCACCCCACCCAACAGAAAAAAAAAAAAATCTGATCTTTGATCTAAGAAACGGATAATCACACGTTCCCCTTCAAGGGTGAACTCATTTTCTGGGATTCAGTCAAATCTCCAGCTTTTGACAGCGGAAGCATCCAAACCAAACGCACGCATACTCAAACAAACATGGCCTGGTCACGACTACGAAACAAACGAACCGGAAAAAAAAAGGGATGAAAAGCAAAAAAAAGAGAGAAAAACCCCATCTAAACCCACAGCTAAATTTGGAGCACAACCCGCGCGAGATCGACAAAACGCAATGCTAACACGCAGACGACCCACGAAGTCGTGGGGGTACTTTACCTTACTGAGGACGCACTCCCGGAGGGAGTTCAAGAGACGCAGGCACTTGTCGTGGTCGTATGGGGTCTGGGCGACGCAATTCAGCAGATCGAGCGCTTCTTGCCCGCACGCGGGCTGCTGCTGACGATCTCCAGCTCCAGCTCCAGCTCCACCTCCAGCTCCGCTCATTGTTCTTCGCTCGTACGCTGGTGATCTTTGCGCCTCAAAAGGGTGTAAAGAATGAACGAGAGTCCTCCTTCTTACCGTTCCGTTAAAGAACGGAGACAGACAGACAGAGAGAGAGATGAAGAATGCGGCTGTCGGGCGTCAAACCGCGGCCGCGAGTCCTAGGAATTGCGCCAACAGATCGTCCTGGAAGAAAGGTCCGCACGCTGCAACCGAGGAAACGGTGGCATTTTCGATTCGTGCCTGGGATTCGAACCGGATTTCTTGAGCCGCACGAAATTAAAGAAGGACCGGTCGAACCGGTCGGTCCGAGTCTGTATTGCAAATGGCGGCAGAGAAAACACCCTCCAAGAATTAAATTGAAAATTGAGAGGTTAAGTTATTGCATAAATGATCTTGTTTCAATTTTCGGGGTTGGTTCAAAATCTACCACAGCTACCAATACTAGCGACATTAGATGATTACGTGTTCCGAAAACTCGGCCGTGCATTTAGTGACGCGGATGTTATTTCGACCAAAAAAAATAAAACTTGTTATTTCGAGTGATAATTTACTTAGTGGGTGTTGATATTTCTTCACGTTTTTTTATTGCATGGGGATGATCGATGATTTATCAGGTAAATTAAATGATGAAATTCCGATAAAAAATATTAGATGATGAAATATTTAGCAAGACAATAAATGGGCCAGCCCATGGCCTTCTCTTGTCGGGCCATACGATGGGCCTTGTCGCAGGCCCACACAATCATTCACTAGTCCTCTTCCCCCCCTTTTTAGGTCCGGCATAGTTCGGGCACCTCAGGCATGTGGTCATGGCCACGGTTCGGAACCAGCAGTTTCGGTTCGTGGCCATGTGTGACTCGGAACCAGCCGGTTCCGGTTCCGGTTTTGAATCAGCCGGTTCTAGTTAGTAATTTAAAAATTTTAAAACTAAATTATGAAATAAAAAAATTATGAATTATAAAATTATGAAATAATGAATTGTTTAATATAAATTGTAATCAAAATGTAAATTGTAGGGGTCATTGGTTCCCAATTAGGTCCGGTTTCGCTTGGAACTGAGAACCGAACTGGTAAAACTGATCCCCTAATTTTAGAACTAAGAACCGGACCATTGGCCTGGTCTAGTTCTAGGCGGTCCAATGGAACCCTTTGCTTTTAACTAGCAAAGGATCGAAGCCACAAAAGGCATACAACTTCACATGTTCATGGTTTGGCTTAGGTTTTATACACAACCCCTTTGATGGTCTCTTCATTTCCATTCGATGTGAGACTCTTGACATTTTTATGAAGACAAGTCAAGAGTCTCACATTGAAGGTGTTCAAGGCAAGCCGAGAGTCCCACATCAAATGGGAACAAAGATGCATTAGAATCATTGTGTGTAAAACCCAAGTCAAGTCTTGTAATTAGAGTTCAATACACTCAAGCCAAGTATTGTAATTAGAAATCAATGCACTTACAATGTATGGCAATTAGAGTTCAAATTATTTTATAAAAAAAATTAAATAATGAATTCTTTTTTAAATTTCATTATTATTATTTTTTAAAAATAATTTGTAACCGGAACCGGCGATTCTGGGCCGGTTCCAAAATTGTTGGAACCGGGCTCATAGGCCACGGGCCTGTTCCAGTTCCAAACCACGGGCCCAGTCATTGGGCCGGGGCCGGGTTTGATCGGGCCGGTGTCGGGCCAAGACCGGCCCGTGGCCATGACTACAGGCATGTGTGATTTCCTTTTGATTCTTTTGCGGTCCATATCATTTTGTTTGGGCCGACGGTTCGCCGAGACCGATTCAGCGGGCTCCAGGATAATTTGAGCAGCGATATTTCCTCAACTTCCTCTAGATCACCCTTCTGATTGGTGGGTTATGGTTTACAGGCCTCGCTCACGTATCGAATTCACTAAACACACAATGGGTAACGTCATCGGTCGTAACCCACTTATCAGAACGGTGGCCGGAGGGAGTTTTTCTCAATCGTGATCAGGGGGAAAATGTCGCGCCGATGTGGTATCTTTGTCGCATCCGGGCCAGCAAGGCTGATGTTGCTGGAGTTTTCTGTTCCATTCCCATAGTAGGAAGATAAAACAGCTTCAATCAGCTAAGGTACCACTGTATACACTGCCGACGAATCAAAGCGTCTCGCTGCGACCGGCCTTAATCCGCGACCGGCGTGTTGGTTTCTTGAGGGTTGAAAACATGGGTACATCGTATCGATCGGACGGCACCACCGGGTGAGAACTTAATTGCATCACATGGCAATTGACTCGAGCTCAGAACTGTGGATTCTCACGTAGCTCGATCACAAATTCACAAGCAGTGCGTGGGGGGCGGCATGATGTGCCTTCATTTATGGTGCGAACACATTTCATGAGATATCTCTATCTCCATCATACTTTCCTACTTTATCCCAAAAAAATATAAATAAATAAACGCACAACAATATCTCACATCTAAATTAAATTCTCTCGTTCGATCGGAATAAATAAACAAATTCTCTCGCCATAAAAGTCCCCCCCCCACGCCACTCCTCCGCCACGCATTCACACAACCGGGCTGTGCCACGTGGGCCCGCCGATGCCGGGACACGCCGTCCCACTGCCCGCCATGTCGCCAGCAGGGCCGGCGCGCGTGCGTGCATGGAAATGGAAGCGAATGTGATTTTTTCCGTGCGAAATATCTCGCGACATCATCGACCATCGCATATTCACGTGGCCCTACTGTATTTTCCATCAACCTGCATCTCGAATTCTCGTATTTTTTTCTCCTCTTAATTTTTGAATTATTAATTTTTATTTTCCCCCTCTCGTCCTGAGACGACCTCCCTGTCTCCCCCAAGAGGCGATGTCTCTGCCCGTAAGCCCCAGCACAGATGGGATAGAT
This sequence comes from Syzygium aqueum, assembly GCA_031216185.1. Classification (NCBI taxonomy): domain Eukaryota; kingdom Viridiplantae; phylum Streptophyta; class Magnoliopsida; order Myrtales; family Myrtaceae; genus Syzygium; species Syzygium aqueum. The sequence goes on along the minus strand of CM062235.1, from coordinate 5,941,837 downwards.
TGCAATAATTTTTTCGTACCGCAATCATTAAAATATTTAAATATCAAATTACCATTTCGTATAACCGGTTAAATTTTTTGACCAGCAAACCGTGGTTCTGCAGATTTTTGCCTCATATCATAACGCGAGCTCAAATCTTGCAAATCTCTGCTCATAAGCCTACGTACGATGGAGTGTGTTGTGATTAAATTATACATTCATCTAATGATAAAATTCTTGAGATGGTCAGCTGTGATCCCACGAACTTTCACACGGCGTCGACCCAGAAATTGAGACACATGCAATTCTTCAAATCATTATGAAATTGTGTATTCTAAGAAAAGAAGGCCATGATGAAAGGATTGTTCCATCGATCTGTCGTCACGTCTCGGGCCATGATGCGAAGGAGCCCACCAAGGTGTTAAGGATGTCCATGCCCACAGACATCGTTTTGGGGTCACGTTTATTGACTGTGTGCACTATAAATTTTGTCCATGTCGCCCCTGCAAGTGGAGGCAAACGAAAAAAAAATCCCTTTTGGCTCTTCTTATCCACAGCCACAACAGTCATCCTGGAGGGTCTACATCACTCGACTCTTTCCTTCCCTTTCTCTATCGTTTCACGATCAAAAGCTCTAAGATCCAAGAAGCGATCCGATTGTGATTTGTTCGTTTCTCGGGGAAGGAAAGAGATGAAAGAAGAGAGATGGGGGTGACTGTGGCTGACCTGGAGGAACAGGGAGGGCGAAGCAGGAGGGACCACGGGAGGGAAGCCGGATCCTAGACAAGCGCGAGATTCTGGGGGACCACTGCCAACTCTGTTCTAAACCTTACATATTCTAACATCAGTAGATACGATCTTCTGGAACTCGGTTCTCCCTTTGAATGTAGCAGGAGACTAGAGCAAGTCGGAGATTGCCCGTCAAGGTGCTTCTCGACGATTAGCACCGCGTCTCTGTCCGTCCGACTTCCTTAACACATGGGAAAGTGTCATCGTTCCTTAATTTTTCTTCTAAAATGACCACGATTTTTGAAATGCGTGCAATGAAATATTGCCTCACATTGCTTGACAAACAGGTCTACAAGCTCTTTATAAACACGTCATCTCCCTTCATTTGATGGCTTAAATTTTTTGTTGGATAATCTAATCTAACATCAGAACCAGTGCTATCTTGTTCCTATTCCGACTTTGCACGTTTGAGCATAAATCAAATGAAGGTCGCCTCAAAAGCTAAGGCCAATCTTTCTCTCTTTCTCTCAAAGGTTGCACAAAGTATGTCACACCGATCGTATCGTGGCCAAATTTTTGACGAAAGTGACGCATCAAATGCCTTCGAAGATACCTGAAGCAGCGTTCAACGAATAATTCAAGTAAAACCTTGCTTAGGGAGAGAAATCCCGAAATTCAATATTGATGATAATGTTCTGTTATTCAAAAAGAACCTAAAATAAGCTTATATATCCCTAAACCAAACCTTACTAGGATTAGAAAACATAAAACAACAAAATTACAAAACTGCCCTTAAAATTAAAATCCATAAAAAATTATTAAAAAAATAGAAAAACCGATGTAAACGATCCTGAATCGCTAAAATTCATCGTTAGTCACGGCCAAAGGCATAGAGTTTTGTTCAGAACGCCGTTTTACTTAAAACGATCGAATTTGAGCCCAATCCGATGTTGTCAACCGGGTTTGCCGATTCTAGCCGCATCACCTTTTCGCCATCCGTTTAGACTTTTGCCTGTCCAACCGGTCGAAAAAGCTTCACTAATGGATTCTACATCATTTTCCTCCACTTGAAAAGAACTCGTCATCGAGTTAAAAACAGCATCTGGATATAACGACTTCGTGGACTTATGAAACGGTGATAAATCAACAACATTGAAAGTGTTAGATATGCCCATACTATGTGGAAGGTCTATAACATAAGCATTATCATTGATCTTCTTGCTGACAGTTTAAGGTCCATACTTATTTTGCTGCAATTTGCTATAAGATCAAACCGGTAGTCGCTCTTTACGAAAAAAAAAACCATGACCTGATCACCTACTGCAAACACCTTCTTTCGCCTGTGATTATCTGCTGCGGCTTTATATTTCTGATTAGCTTCCTCCAACTTCTGTTCGACTTCATGATGCACTTCCACAATCTGTTTAGCCATATGATCTGTTGCTGTATTTTTATCCGCTTGCTTAGGCAACTGTACCAAATCCAGGGTATGCTTGGGCCCCTTTATATAAACAACAAAAAAAGGCGACCTACCAATAGAACTATGAACTGCATTATTATAAGCAAACTCTGCTTGTGATAAAAGAACATCCCATTACTTCAGCTTATCTCCACAAATGCTTCGAATCAGGTTTCCCAGAGTTCTATTAACTACCTCTGTTTGTCCATCAGTCTGCGGATGAGCTATGCTATTGAAATTCAAAGATGAATCAAACAGTTTCCACAAAGAAGTTTTCCTACAAGGAATCAAGTGCGCCATCTTGGAAAATTTGTTAACCACAACGAAAACAGAATCTACGCCTCTTTGTGTCCGTGGTAAACCAAGCACAAAATCCATGGACAAATCTTCCCATATATTGTCAGGAACAGGTAATGACGTATATAAACCTATATTATTAGATTTCCCCTTAACAGTCTGACAAACATAATACTTTTGTACGTACCTGCTGACATCTCTACGCAACTGGGGCTAGTAAAATCACTCCCGGACTGCAAAATTAGTTTTATCACGACCCAGGTGTGCAGCTAATCCTCCATCATGTAAATCACGAATTATCTTATCTCGTAATGATGTTCGAGGAAGGAAAAGCTGGTTGCTACGCATCAAATAGCCATTCTACACATAAAATTCTTGCACAGGTTGACTAGCAACACATGACTTCCAAATTTGCCTAAAGTCATCACCATCTGCATAACAATCTTTCAACTGCTCAAACTCCAAGATGTCTTGACTTAATGTAATCAACAAACTAGCTCTCCTACTCAATGCATCTGCTACGATATTATGCACATCTGACTTGTGCTGTAATCTGAAAGGAAATTTTTGCAAAAATTGACACCATCGCGCATGCATATCTTTGTTAATCCTCTTCTGATTATTTAGATATTTCAAAGCTTCACGATCAGAATAAAGGACGAATTCTTTCCCAATCAGATAATGCTCTCAAGTCTTCAAAGCCCTTACAACAGAATAAAATTCTTTGTCATAAGTGCTTCACTTCTGTCTCCCCTCACTAAGCTTCTCACTAAAATAGCAAATTGATCTACGCTCTTGAGATAAAACAACTCCTATACCAATTGAACTAGCATCACAGTCCACTTCAAAAAGTTTATCAAAATCAGATAAGGAAAGAACATGTGCGATACATAACTTTTCCTTCAGAATAGCAAAACTATTTTCTGCTTCCTCTCTCCATAGAAATTTGTCTTTCTTCATACATTCAGTAATTGGGGCTGCGATAATACTGAAATTCTTAATAAATCTCCGACAAAAAGTAGCCAACCCATGAAAACTCCTAACGTCAGAAATTATTTTAGGAGTCGGCCACTCTCTGATTGCTGTTATCTTCGCCTCATTTACCTTTATTCCTTCGGCAGTAATAATAAATCCAAGGAATAACAATTTATTAGTTTAAAAAACTGTACTTCTTAAGATTAATATACAGCTTATTAATCTGCAAAGCTGTCAATACCTCCCTTAAGTGCATCAAATGATCCTCCTCAATCTTTCTATAAATCAGGATATCATCAAAATAAACTACAATAAATTTGCTAATAAAAGATTTCAGAACTTAATTCATAAGCCTCATGAAAGTGCTTGGAGCATTGAAAAGTCCGAAAGGCATCACCAACCATTCGTACAACCCCTCTTTTGTTTTGAAAGCTGTCTTCCATTCATCTCCGGGCCGAATCCGAATATGATGGTACCTATTCTTCAAATCCAACTTCGAGAACCACTTAGCACCGTGCAACCTATCCAGTATATCATCCAATCTCGGAATTGGAAACTTGTAACTCACGGTTATTTTATTAATGGCCCTGCTATCTACACACATCCGTCAACTCTCATTTTTCTTAGGAATCAACAAGGCCGGAACAACACATAGGCTCATGCTATTTTGAATGTTCCCCTTTCGCAATAACTCTTCTACCTTCTCTTTTAGAGTCTCACTCTCTTTAGGACTCATCCTGTAGTGCGGTAAATCAGGCAGACTAGCACTAGGAATTAAGTCTATATGGTGCTGAATATCACGCATAGGCGGCAACCCATCTGAAATCTCTTCAGGCATCAGTTCGCTAAATTCCTTCAATAAAGGCTTGACTGTTTCAGGCTGCTCTTCCACTTGTAATTCAGTCTCAGTCTCAATTGCTTGTTTCACAACCAGCACGTGAATTTGCGAGTCTCCTTAACCTCAGCTTCAAATTTCCTCGTAAGGGTAAGGAAATTATTTTCAGCAGATTGTTTTCCTTTGTTCTTCAGTGGCAGCTACGTATACTTCACTCCATCCTTAACGAGGTTATACTGATTGCTCATTCTCGAATGCTGAGCATCTACATCAAATTGCCACGCCCTCCTAAATAACACTTGACATATATCCATGTCTACTACATCACAATACAACTCATCATGATATTTTCCAATGGAGAATGGAATTTTGCATCGTTCAGTCACCTGAATGTTTTCTGCTCTAGATTTAATCCATCCTAATGTATAGAGATTAAAATATTTTTCCATGTGTATTCCCAACTTCTTCATTGCCTCCTTCCTATTGATATTCTTCGTGCTTCCACTGTCACTAATCATAGCAAAGATTTTTCCCAGAATGGTGCACCTAGTTCGAAATAACTGATGGCATTGCGAATCATCTTCCTGTTTTGGGGCCAACATCATCCTGCGCACTACACAGTTTACTTACTCCTCTTCTTCATCTTCAAAATCATCGTCCTCATCATCCGGCGCACAGCAATATCCATCTTCTTCTTCTTCTCTTGCTGCTACGTTTACGGTCTTTCTTTGAGGGCATTAATTAGATCGGTGCCCAGGCTTATTACACCTGTAACACTTTATCGCGACTGGTTTAGCATAAAGGTTAGGGTTCGCAGTTTTATGAGCTTGCATTCCTTTATCCTTCGGCTTGTTCATAATTAGCTTTTCTACCGCCTTATCTTCTTGATTTCGCCCTGCATTAAAGCGATTATTGAAGCTGCTCTTCTCTATCGAACTGCTATCTCGATAATTTTCGTAGCCTCTTCTTCCTCTGTCTTGCTACATCAATTCTGCCTTCATCGCCATATTCTTCGCTTCAGTTAAATTTCGCAGAAACTGCACTCCAATTTTATTTCGAATGAAGGGTTTCAAACCATCGATATATCTGACCACCTACTATCCCTCCGTATCTGATAAATTATTCTACTCCGCCAATCTCATAAATTCGGCTGTATACTCATGCATAGTTCGATTGCCCTGCTGGCAATATTGGTACTGCTGGAACATAATATGTTCATAGTCGGGTGGAAGGAATTCCTGCTTCAATAGTCTCCTCATTCTAGTCTAAGTTCGAACTCTCTTTCCCTTCTTGCTCTCTCTTATTCTGCAATCTTTCCCACCATGCAGACGGACCGCCCTTTAATCTACGTGCCACTAATCGCACCATTTTCTTACCAGGGGTTTCCATATAATCGAAAAATCTATCTATATCAACAATTGAATCCATAAATTTTTCTATGCCTATACTTCCATTAAAATAAGGAATATCAACTTTCAATTTAAAGTCGTTACCTTCATGATCGTCGTAACGTCGTCTTCCATATCTCCTATCATATCCTCTTTGAAATCCTCCATGACGATGTCTACCGCCATAATCAACACGTTCCTCATCAAAATAATCGTTTTCTTCTTTTTCCGAACTCTATAAAAACAGAAGGTTATTCTGCCTGCGGACAGGAACAGGCCTATCAACAGGATCACCGCGAGCAAGATCTACATTCGGTCTTTTGCCGTTTCGCTGATTCCGGTTCATATCAACGCCGAGACCTTCGAGTCGATCCGTTAACTCGTCAAATTGCTCTTCGAAACGACGTGGACTTTGATCGAGTCGTTGATCCAAGCGTTCCATTAAACGCTGCTCCAAACATTGCAGCGCGTCGTCCCCAAGGGTTGGGGCTCCAGTCTCCCGATCATCGTCACGAAAACCACAGCCAGTCACCATAGGCTTTGATACCATCTGACGCAACGTTCAACGAATAATTCAAGCAAAACCTTGCTTAGGGAGAGAAATCCCGAAATTCAATATTGTTGATAATGTTCTGTTCTTCAAAAAGAACCCTAAAGCAAGCTTATATATCCCTAAACCAAGCCCTACTATGATTAGAAAACATAAAACATCATAATTACAAAGCTGCCCTTAAAATTAAAACCCGTAAAATTATTTAAAAAATAGAAAACCCATGTAAACAATCTCGAATCGCTAAAATTCATCGTTAGTCACGGCCAAAGGCGAAGAGTTTTACTCAGAACGCCGTTTCGCTTAAAACGATCGAAGTTGAGCCCAATCCGATGTCATCAACCGAGTTTGCCGATTCTAGTCGTATCATCGTTTCGCCCTCCGTTTGGACTTTTGCCTGTCCAACCGATCCAAAAACGCTTAACTAATAGATTCTGCATCAATACCGTTGCGGCGATCTTGTTTGATTTTGTTTCCGTAAGGTGGGGGTCCAGATGCTAATTACAATGCATGATCCTCGCAAAAGGAGGTTAATTGCACTGAAAAGGACGAATGGACCATAAAGAGCATGTCTAGAAACACAAGTCTTTTTTGGGGGTTTTTATGTCCCCCGGTCCCTTCTTTCTTTCTACATTTACCGCCGTGTCGACGGCTCGGTTTTCTCTTTCATAAATTGATTTCGAGTTCGATTCCTTTTCCTCTCTCTCTTCTTACATTCACGGCTCAAAACTAAACGATCGGATCGGCATTGTCTACCAAACTTGGCGACATACTTGATTTCGCCTGCAATTTACTTTCGTTGGTGGTTCAATTAGGTATGGCATTTTGAGCTGGCTTTCGGCACCAAAAGACCGAGTTTGCTAATGCAGTCAAAGAAAGTAGTCCATGTCGAGACTCGGGTTTTCCTTTAGGGGTTACTTCTTTCTAACTTAACCCCTTATTGATAAGTACCCAATGGGGATTGAGCCTAGGATTTTTCGTGCGTTTGTTGCTCGATCATTCTACCAACCGAAGCAACTCACCTATTGGACTCTTTCCATTTTCCCTAAACTAAACTCTACGGAGGATTAAGTCATAGGCACGTACCGGTCCAATCCAAACAACATGGCGAAAAAGCCGGACGTTACCTCATTCATTCAAGGTCGGCAGCTTTACAACCAAGTAATACTGTGTGTACATTTAGTCGACTACTAAGATCGAACTAGTCCACATTTGGCTGATCAAACATTGCTCAAGGAAAGGTTCTTTTCTCGCTAACAATGCTTCGCCCCCCAAAATGAAAAGAAACCCCCCCCCTCCCATCATATTGTTTTCACAGTGCTCAAAATCCATGTCCATATGCCAATCCTCAATTTGATTCGATAAAAGGTTTGAACGACGAGACTTATCACGAGAATACCCCGAATCACTCTTTTCAATGCTCCTTTGATGTGACCGTGACATCACATCCAAACGGAATTACCGAAGCTTGAGGACGTTGCGAGTGGGGGCGTGAATTAAGGCCTCGGGATCAGCCTGAATCGCCGCGAGAGACAAGTGCACTGCAGCGCGAAGCCGGCAGGAGCCACCGGCGCCGACACACGGTGCCCAAAAGAGGCGGCGTCGCTTTTTCAGTGTGAAGGAACATGCGGGGACCACTCCGACGCGGCGACACACTGGGCGACGACGGACTTGATTTGATAGTCGATTTGATAATGTTTAGGGTGGCTGTGGGGGTGTGGAGTCGAGTATAGCTGCTGCGCCCACCTCTCTCGACACGGAAAAAGGAGCAAAGAGTACGAATTGCTGCTGCTACAGCGCGCGGGGTCGGCCGCGTGGGAAGCACAATGAAACGATTTGGTTCGGGGAGTTGAGTACATCTCTTGAGGTACTGAGCAGAAGTTATGCCAATGTTAGAAAGCTAGTTCTGAATGCAAACAGTTTGTGTAATAATACAAAGCACAGAAGTGCCTATGCATAAAATATAACATTATATCTATGAAATATAATTTAATCAAGGGTTAAAAAAATCACGAAAAAATCAAACTTATGCTCGCTGCGACATATTTAGCCTGAAACTTTTTTTTTTGGTGATACAAAAACTTTTAAACTTGTATCCGTATGACACATTTACCCTCTGTCGAATGAGCATTTTTAAAAATCTATCTACATAGATAACCGAAAGGCAGAAGTGTTTGACACGGCGCTCGCGTGACTTAAGTAAAATAAAAATGACGTCGTTTTGACTGGAATATCATTCGACAGAAGATAAATTTGTCATACATTTACAAATTTTGGGTCTTTGATGTCACAAGAAATTTTTTTTTGATAAATACATCACAGTGGACATATTTGCAGGATTTTTTATGTCTTAAAAAAATTCAAGGTAAACGTGCCATGATGAGCATAATTTTGGGCTTTTTCCGTGGCTTTTTCACTTTAATCAAACACGAAACAATTCGAGCAAGAAACAAATAAAACGATTCCAGCTTGTGGATCACGGGTTTCCGTCTTCGGCTCATTCGAGCGGGGTAGACCGATCGAAGCGCACATGAACTCAATCGACACCGTCGCGCACTAGAAAGAGGGAAAGAAAAAGAGGGCATCGTCACGTTTTGCATCTCGACAAAGTAAAGGAAAGCTAAGTTGCGCGGACGCACGGTACAAGGCCCGTGCGTGGACAAATCGGCGGGTTTTTTTCAAAGCAAAAGCGAACGCCCAAACGCGAATGCTGTTGACACCAACCCACATGGAGGAAAAATAGAAGGCTCCCACGTTGGCCCTACCCTACGACCGGCTACCGGCGGCTGGCAGCAATTTGTACCGATTAGGGCAAAGGAGATGATGATGGGGATCTCGGATTTTTGTCGTGTCTTTTTGGCACAAACGGACAAAGAGCGGCCACACATCATGGTCGTGCGACGGTCCCTCCTCCGTTGCCCACCACCACATCCCCCGCCCCCCGCCCCCCCCCCTAGTTTCTGATTATGGCATCCCCCTTTTCAGTCGTGTAAAGACATTGGTAATCGGTCGAATTGACCCGTGATCGAAGGCGTAGACAATCGCGCGCTCGGGTTGCTCGCTCGAGTTCAATATGAGTTTTACTTGATTCATTGTAGTGATTGCATGCTCAATCTTCAAATTTACCTACCCAGTACGGGCTTTGTCGGGCAATCAGAAAAGGTGAGGAATGTCGAATTCGTCATGAGCGAGGTAGCTTACTTCGTAGGTGCCGACGATCGATTAGGATCGAATGAATTAACCCATATTTGAAATTACAGACAAACCGCATGTTCGGGTCACTTGCTCATATTTCATTCCACGTTTTTAGCTAATTCATCCTATTAATTGCATTCTTAATCTCGAAATTCACCAACCCAATATGGCCTTTGTTGTGCAAACAGAAAAGGGAAGAAGCATGGCATTCACCATAAGCGAGACAGCTCTCTTGCAGGTGCCATCAATCGATCAGGACCGATTGAGTTATCTCATAAACCATAGGTGCAAACAACCACGTGTTCGGGTGGGTCAGTCGCTCAAATCTCAACCCGTGCTTTACCCGATTCATCTTATTAATCGCGCGCTTCATCTCGATAATTCACCTGCCCAATACGGCCTCAAAGAGAAGAAATTTCGGATTCACCGCGAGCAAGACGACTCTCGTGACACCACATGATGCATGGCACATGTAAAATATGCCAAGGCGTGGTGGAGGCACGCACGAAAAAAAAAAAAAAAAGTCTGGCTTTTGTCGATTCCTCTCAACAACTCCCCCGCACTTTGCTCCCCTGTATCAAGTAAGGTTCGGGCCCTTTCGGAGTTTCACACCGTGCTGCCACCGGCTACCCGGCGTACCGGCCGCGGCCAGAGATATTCCTCCCCAGCGGCTTCCACCTTCGATCGCACCCTCACATTGTGCCGCACGGCCTCGTTCAAGATTCTTCTCGACCAAGAACTTCTCGCGTGCTGTTGAATCCCCATAGGACCAAAAACAAAAACAAAAAAAATAAGGTTAATATCATGAAAAAAAATATAAGCTTACTTTTTTTTTTTGGTCAAGCAATAATTTGGTTATATTTTTTTTTGTCTGTCCTACTCTAACTCTCAATTCATTCTCGAATTTTTGTCTAGCCTCTTACAGGGCGTGAGAGTCAAAACTTACGGGTGAAACTACACGTCGACACTTCTAGCCCTTTTGAGAAGATGGGGATTCGAACTTCCCATCTTCCCATTCTCAAGTAGAAAAGATAGCCACCGGTACAAATGTAAGTGATTATAGTTTGCTTACTTCAAGAGGGGGCTTTTCTCAAGTGTCCTAACAAAGAAAGTGCATGGTTTGAGGTCCAAGTGTCTACGCAAACCACTGAAGGTTTACCCCAGTGACCACCCTTCTCACTTGAGAAGGGAGAGATGGAGAGTTCAAATCCCTACCTTCGCGCGCACGCACGCTTGGGGGTAGGGGTGGGGTCGTATAGTTTAAGATGTGGATTTCGACGTCCACACCCTGCAAGAGGCGGGGCGCAAGTCTGAATGTATATCGTAAGTGAGAGATAGAGTAGGACCGACAAAAAAAAAAGTGTCTACGCAACGAGGCAACCTAGGGTTGTGATCAACCACATCTCCACAATTCAAGTGGTTCGTACTCAATGGCACCACCAAATGGAAATTTTGCTAAACTCCTAATTAAAAATATATGGAAAAAGCCACAAAAAAAATCCTCAAATTATGTCCACCGCAACACATTTGCTTATTTGCCCTCCGTCAAGATTCCGTTAGATGGTTCTTTTAGTCAAAATAACGTCGTTTTTATTTCACTTTAGCCACGTGAGTACTATGTTAACATTATTTTTTTTCGACATCCATGTAGGCGGATTTTTAACTGTTATCATTAACAGAACTTTAACGGGGGGTAAATATATTACACATGTGAAAATTTGGGATTTTTTGTGTCGTAGAAAAATGTTTAGGGTAAATACATCACGGTATGTATAGTTTAGGATTTTTGATGGCTTTTATCCAAAAATATATTGTTGGCTATTCATGTTTTCGCGTCTAATCACGTCATGTTGAGCCTATAGCATAACTTTCCTTACAAAAAACCATAAACTGATCAATTGATGAGAAATGGAGGGTAAAACCCCAAACTAATACACTCGTCAACTATTACGTGTTATTTTACTTAACAATTTGACAGTAAAATTTAACGAAAACTAACAAATGAGTCAAAAAAATGACAATAATATTTTTTGGGATATATTTCTCACAAGTATATCGGTTTGAGATTTTTCGTGATATTAACCCTTTAAAAAATTCATCTTTTTCCCCCAAAAAAATAAAAATTTCCATTTTTTTCTAGAAACTTTCTTTAATTTGGGTTTCTTGTCCAAGAAAATCACACAAATGGTCCCTTCACTTTAACCCTCAGTACAATATGGTTCCCAAACTTCTAATTTGTCCCATTTGATTCCTAAACTTTAACTCGATGTGCGATGCGATCCATGCATTTTTCATTTATTTAATGTCGTTCTTGAACTTTTAGTACATGTTTAATTTAGTTTATAAATTATATGAAAATGTTCGATATAGTTTTTCTACTAATTCAAGTTTAAGGATTATATTGAATATTTTTGTATAGTTCATGGACATCATTGAACATACATAAAAGTTTAGGGACCATATTGAACATTAGACTAAATTTCAAAAATTATATTGAATAAATTAAAGTTCATGAATTATATTATATATTGTGTCAAAATTCCAGGACAATTTTGTCATCGTCACTTCTTCTTATGTTATAGGCTTGGTTTTGGGAAAAGAGAAAATTATGATGGGAATTTTTATAATTTTTTTTGTAAGAAAAAATTGGAATGGTAAGGTGTGATGGGGATAGGTGGAATGGGTTAAATCAGAAAGGCAGGGAGGAAAAATGGTGCCTTGCGATTGGTGGGTTCGTTGTGGGCTCGAATTGAGGAGGTGTCAGCCGCGGCGCGTGCGAGTCACGAGGCGGTCACGTGGGGCCCACGCACACCGCGAGTCTTATGGTCGCCCCTTTTTTTTCCCCGGCTGTTTAATTGTTGTCATTTTTTTGACCCCCAAAAAAATATATATCACCAGCATAATAAATGAAAAGTCAAAGATGTATAAGTTAGGGTTAATACCACGAAAAATTTTATACTGATACAGTTATGATAATTTTACCCCAAATTAATTTTTTGATTATAAAAAACCTCAAACTGGTACACTTGCGATAAATTTACCTCGAACTATTTTTTTTACTACAAAAAATCCCGAACTGGTATATTTGTGACAATTTTACCCCAATTAAATTTTTAATGTTATTTTTTATTTTTCGAAATTTTTTATTTTTTTTCTTTTCTTAATATTCATCATCTTCAATCTCTAGCCGGTCGCCAGAGGTGGATGCCGACAAGGTCGGGCCCGCCGGTGGGGTTGAGCCCTCGCCAAATCTGGCGAGACTCGACCTCGCTGGCGTTGGGCGAGGACGAGCCTCGCCATATCTGACGAGGGCTCGGCCTCGCCAGATTTGGCTTGGCCCCAGGCCTGTCTGTCGCTAGCGAGGTCGACCTCGCCTTGCAATGACGAGGTCGGCCTCGCCCAACGCCAACGAGGTCAAGCCTCGCCAGGGCCGGCGGGGCCAACCTCACTAGCTTCCGCCTCTGGCCGGTCGCCAATCCGGCGATCGATTAGAGGTTGAAGATGAAGAATATTAAGGGAAAAAAGAAAAGAAAAAAATTAATAAAAAAATCAAAATAATAAAAATAATATTAAAAATTTAATTTGGGTAAAATTTTCACAAGTATACCAGTTTTGGGTTTTTTATGGTCAAAAAAATAGTTCGGGGTGAATTTGTCACAAATATACCAGTTTGGGATTTTCTGTGGTAAAAAAAATAGTTTGGGGTAAAATTATCACAACTGTACCAGTTTAAGGTATTTCGTGATATTAACCCTACAAGTTAATGTCCATTAAATTTTATTGTCAAATTGCTAAGTTTGATGACATCTGATAATTGACGGGTGTACCAGTTTAGAATTTTACCTCTCTGTTTGTCACAAGTTTACCAATTTATTATTTTTCGTGATATTAATCCAATTTAACGAACACTAATAGAGGGTAAATTTGTAACAAACATACCAATTTGGGATTTTTAATAGTTAAAAAATTAGTTTTGGGTAAAATTATCACAAGCGTATCAGTTTGAGATTTTTGGTGGTCAAATAATTAGTTCGGGATAAAATTATCACGGGTGTACAAGTTTTGGATTTTTTATGGTCCAAAAAATAATTCGGAGTAAATTTGTCACAGATGTACCAGTTTAGAGTTTTTGGCGGTAAAAAAATTAGTTCGAGATAAAATTTTTATAAATGTACCAGTTTAGAATTTTTCGGGGATAAAGAAGGTGCCGCCACCTGCTATCGGACCAACCGGTCGCACCCACACATTGTGCCACGCGGCCCCGTTCAAGATTCTTCTCCACCAAGAACTTCTCGCGCGTTGTTAAATCCCCATAGGACCAAAAACACACAAAACAAAAATATCTCATCGTGCCACGCGGCCTCGTTCAAGATTCTTCTCCACCAAGAACTCCTCGCATGTTGTTGAATCCACATAGGACAAAAAACACACAAAACAAAAAAATATCTCCTGATCATTTCTTTCTTTGTTTCATTTTATTTTCTGACCCATTTCCTAAGATTTAAATTGATTCTGATGTTTCAAGCGGACTAATTTGACCAGAAACATGTATTTTCTTGCAAACGAAAAAGTTTCCATTCACTTTTTTTTTTTTGTGAGTGTGGCCGATGGTATATGTTCGAGATTAAGGGCGAAACAATTCAGACATATTCCGGAGTTAAATTGCGGATGATATGATTTTATACTTACACTGCTAAAAATATCAAATCAAGATAAAGCAATTAAATAATAATAAAAAGGGCTAAACACCGCCGACAATGTATTTTCCCAGGATACAAAACTTTGCCAGAAAATCAGCCATTCACATAAGGGAAATCTCCGAAACTCTTGCATTTCTCTTTTTTTGTGATTTTTCTTTTTTTTTTCTCAATGTTTTTTTTTTGTTTTTTGTAGAGCTCTCACCAGGCGACGCGGGGATCCGACCCGATGTCGGGAAAATGATCGTTGAAGTTCCAGTCGAACCTGAGCCCGAGATCGTCGCATAGGTCGGAGAACACATGGCCGCAATCACAGTCGTCCTGCAAGAATCCGCCGCCGAAGCTGGAGAGGCCGTCGAAAAAGTCCGAGCCGGAGCTCCGGAAATCGAAGATTTCGTCCGGCAGGAGCAAGTCGAACGGCGAGCGGTCGGAGCGCTCCGAGAAGTTCTTCGACACCCACGAGTCCTTTGTTGCCAATTCGTCGATCGACGAATGGCCTTCCTCGCTGGAGACGCCCCGGAGCACTGACGTCGGAGAAGAGACGTGGCGAGACGAGTCCTCGCCGGACACTGAGCTGGAGCTGGTCGCCGTCGCCGCAGCTACAGTCAGTGGCAGAGGAGGGACGGTACAGTTCTTCGGCGGCGGCAGGGACGGAATAGATTGTGATGGCTGCGGCGGCGTAGAGAAGTTGGTGAGCGCATCCGGCCCGCGCAGCTGTAACGCCGCCTTGTCGTAAACCATGGCGGCCTCTTCGGCCGTGTCGTATGTTCCCAGCCACAGCCGCACCCGTCGCATCGGGTCTCGAATCTCCGCCGCCCATTTTCCCCACGGCCTCTGCCTCACGCCCCGGAACTTCTTCCCGGCGGACGCCTTCGGGTCCCGGCGACGGACGGGAATCACGGGCTTCCCGGAGGAGGGCTTCCGGCGTTTGGCCTTCGCTCCTCCTCCGTCGCTACCGGGCTGCAGAGCAATCTCGTGGACGAACTTCTTGATTCGCCGGCGGGGGAACGGCTCGGCCTCTTCGTCACTGGAGGAGTCCGTGGCGTCGGCGTCCGTGTACGATATTCTGAGGACTCTGGGGTTCATTTCGGGTCGGCTTTTCGGGCTGTTGAGATGGTCGGGTGTAACGAGCACGGTGTGAATGCAGTGTTCAGTGAACTTGATGGGAGGAACCATTTTGCAGAAAGGGTTGAATCAGCTTTCGGTTTTCGCTGCGGATGACATCCAAAAGCGAAGAGAGAGAGAGAGAGAGAGAGAGAGAGAGGAGGGAGGGGAAGATCGTGGAGATATTCTTCAGGGATATAAAGATAGCAGAAAAGGGCCGAGCGAGAGAGGATGAGGAGGAGAGGAGGAGTTAAAGTGAAGCACGAAACGCAGAGGAATTGGCTTGAAAGGGGGTGGGGGGTTGGGGGAGTGAGCTCCAATAATAAAGCGAGAAAAAACAAGAAAGAAAATCAATAAAAGAGAAGACGATTTGAAGGAAAGTAGGACACGAAAAGAATCTAAAGCAGCGGGAGAAGCCCCCAAAAAAAAAAACAAAAAGGGAACGGGGGGAGGGATGGAAGGAGGAGAAGAGGGGTGGGTGGGTGCGTGCGTGGGGAGGAGGAGGATAGAGACGAAGACTGAGACGGAGGAGCAAGGAAAGCAGCGAAAGCGGTTGGTGGCGGGGTGTGCTGTGTGAATAGGAGAAAAACCAGTGCGTGCTCTGGGAAAAGAAAGGGAGGGGAGGGAGGGACAAAAGGAAAAGGGAAGGGGGCAAGGGGTGGGGGGGGGAAGATTTTCCGGGAAAAGTTAAGGAGACGACGGAAAATGAGTTAGGGAAGAAAGAAAAAGCCAGAGACGGACGGACGGACGGACAGAGAGACAGAGAGAGAGAGAGAGGGCAAAGGTGTGGCCTTATTCGATGGGAAATGGCGAAGGAGGACTGTGCCTGTACCCGAGAAATCGAAACGACCACGCCTTTGGCCGCGCACCAGTCTCCCTCCTCCTCGATTTTGCCACTTACGGGGAAACCCCACCAAGCGCACAGCAAAGAGAGAAAAAGGGAGGAGGAGGAGGAGAAAACTGCTCGCACGACACTGTCACTGGAGCAGAGGAAAGGAAGAGCAGAGGGAGATGGGGAGATGAGTCGGAGCGGAGTGAAGACCGAGTCCCACCCATTTTATAGGATCCCCGCCAACAACTCGCGACCCCCATTTAATAACATATACTTAAATCTCCCATTTACTTGACTGCAATTACTATTCTTTTTCCGGAGGCTTGGCGCCGTGTGTCGGGGGGTTGGGGCCCGGGGGGGTAAAACTCCGGCGGCGAAATCCTCCGTTCAGCAGCGAAACCGAAACGGAGGGGGGAGGATTTCTTTTTAGGGGAGGCGCCGCAAAGCACGGGCAGGCGGACGCGCGACACGTGGCGCCGGGGGGGAGTGGGGTCCGGCCCAGCTCGGCCACCGGCGGTGGAGGGAGGAGGAGAGGTGGCGGTGCTGCTGCCGCTGCTGCTGTCAGTTCCTCGGTTTGACTTGGAAAGAGGCCCAGCCCTGTGCTGGCTTGAGGAGGGGGGAAGGGGGGAGTTACCGTGGGGGGTGGGGGCGGGAGCGAGTTTTGAGGTGTTAAATGACCATTAAAGGCCCCTCCTGACGGGGGGCGCGTTAGCCGTCCGTTAGGAGAGGGGAGGGGGGCGTTTTCGGTCATATCGCCCCCCCCCCCCACCGGGTTGAAATTGAGAAGCCGTTATTTTCTTCTTTTTCAATTATTATTATTTTTCTGCGCGGGTGCGCGCGCGCTGAGCTGGCATCGGGCGGGCGACATTTACCGTACCTTTCTCTATTTTTTTTTTAACCCGAGGTTTTTTTTTTTCTTTGGTTTGGTCGAAAACCCGAGGTTTTTCAACTGTCGGGTTTTCACACCATGGGAAAGGAAGGGCAGGTGTGGGGGACCCACGGTTTTGCGCGGCTGCGCTTCTCATGAGCGCGCTTCTCACCCAAAAAAAAAAGGGGGGGGGGGAAGAAAAAAACGAGCATCTACAAAATGCTTGTTCTATGATCAAGGGAGAAATTTCTTTCGTAATTTCCGAACCATCGGTGTGTCCTCGTCGGGTCCTACACCATCTTGGAAAAATTTGAGTCATTTCGAAGTAGAGTATGCCAAACGGGTGGGCAGACATTTGTCAACAAGAGTCATCATGCTTCTCGTCCGACCAAACTCTTGCAATTTCGATGCGGAGTGTCCTATCGTGTAAAAACCCCAGGGCCATTTCGATTGATTCGCGAGTTTCCCCGTCGTGTTTCGTGGTCCGGCGGCGGCTATCATGTCCTCGAGAGAGGGCGGCGGGGGCCACCCCCGTCCCCACGCGCCTCGCGAGAGCATCGCCCGAGGTAAATCGACACCCCCTGGTCCGCGCCGTGCGGTAGTCGAAAGCGAATTCGAATCAGCAGTGATGGATGCACGCTATTCCCATCGAAGGAAGAGAGGCGAACTTCAAATTCGTAAGAGATGTTGGCTTGACGTCTAGGGCGGGCTTGAGAAACTTCGTAACATGCAGTGCCCACTTTTTATGAGGAAATTCATGGAGCATCTACCGACAATGACCCGTTCGTTTTTTGCCTATCATATCGCATTTCATTAGAGCATCATAACTAAGCCGCACATAAGTTAACAAGATCGTGCGTGATTTAAACAACATTAGCTAGCGAATTCGAAAAATCGGTCTTTTGAATTATTCGAAGTGGTAGAGGCGATGGGAAGACTGGGTTAAGGAAGACAGCAGTCAACTATCAGAACAAACCAATTTAAAAAAAAAAAAAGAGGGAGAACGACCGACCTCCACATGGTACATAGCAGGATGTCCGCTTAGGAATATGCACCAGAACAAACCATTTGGTCGCTTGGATTCGACAGTCACGTGAGCACATTTTCATATTTTTCATTTTTTCCAAAAAAGAAAAACAAGGAAAAAAATCCAAAAAAAAAGTTAGAAGACGAAAATGCCGTTAACCATCTAGAAAGTCAGGCTATTATTTGAAACTGACATGACCACTTCATATCCTTGTTTGAAACAAAATCCACTTCATATCCTTATTTGAGAAAACGACGACACTCTGTATCCTTATTCGAAATAAGGTCCACTCCATATCCTTATTCGAGAGAACACGAGCATTTCAAATCTTTATTTGAAATTTTTCATAAAAAAAAACCGAAAGAAAAGGGCTTTAATTTCAGCTTATTTGATGCATTTAAATGTTGCCAACCCCGATTGGGATGCAAGATTCAAGAAAAAAGAGGGAGAAAAAGCGAGAGAGAGAGAGAGAGGTGTGATGAGTGGGGGACCTCCCTCCCTCCCTTCCATCGAGTCATTAACGGCCAAAGCGATGCTACAGAAACCGATGGAACCGGACTGTTGTAGTGTTGGGGCTTAAATACGGTCACGTGAGTCGGGTCGAGTAGATAGTAGCCATGAATTGCTCTTCATTCAATGGCCTAACCAAACAGCAAACATAAGTTGTACCCCCCCCCCCTACCCTCTCCTCTTATTTCACTTTCACCAGATGGTGTGTTGCTCCTTCTTTACTGGACAGCGACGGGTGGCGAGGGCTGCCCGATGGCGGCGCCCCTTGGGGGTGCGGGTCATGCGGGCTTCGGTTCTCGAGCACCCTTACATGAGGGGAGGGGGGGAGGGGGTCGGGTTGTAACTTGCATCGGCTGAAATAGTCGGCAATGTTAGAATACTTAAATAATAAATCGCATTTTCATTTAACAGCTTAAGATTTTAGAATAGTTGATAGTGATTTTTGCAAAATCTCACATTATGTTAGAGCAGGAGGTCCCAAGTTCAAATTTTTCGGGCTGCTATTTGCCTCCCTAATTACATATTTTTACACTTTAGGCTATGACCGAAGTCTAGCTAACGCGTGAGGAGAAGTGTTAGAATATTTAAATAATAAACTATAAATTCATTTAACAGTTTAAATTTTTAGAACAATTAGCAGCGATCCCACAAAATCTCACGAGTAACATAATCTCTTTTTCGCAATGATAAAAGCAATGAGTTATTATTAGAAATGCTAAAAATTGGTAGGTTTCATTTCTTACATCACATCGTTGATTTTTTTTTTTTTGCAGCACGAATTCGCTCTGATACTTGATAGAGGATTGCTTCTGAAACGTCGTCGTCATTAGGTTGCACAATCAATGTGAAGAAGCATAATATTCCACTTGTCGTTTGTTACGTGCATGAATGTGCTTCTTTACATCATAACAAGACACTGGTGGTCTGCATTAAATAATAATTATTGAAATGGAGTTCGAATATTGATACCTGGCCGTGCCATCAACAATTTTAAATCGAAATTAATTTTTGAAAGTGTTTCTAAGCGTAGAAGTCCTGGAAAAAAAAACCCCTCGTGGGTCCACCGGGTCGGGAAAGATTCAAATTCAAGATATCTTGCTATGATATTATGAATGAAAAGTTTTGTGGAACTGGCACCGATGGTTCTAAAAAGTTTAAGCGGTTAACTGAAGATGTGGTTTTCATATGAAATATAGGGATCGAGAAAGGAAAATGACCTGCCTTTTTCTACAAATTTGAATTTCGAAAGGTCACTCGTCTCCCCAGTATATTCAAAAAAGATAACCGAGGTAGCAAACTACAATTTTACATTTTGTCGGCTCCTCGTGAACGTAAGAGGCCTTCTTCCTCTGTGTGCATAAAAGAAGACTTTACTTATACAGGGCAGGGGGCATGATTTTTAAGATTGCCCCGAGAGCGAGACGTCGTGATTCAGACACGAAATAAGATACGTGCTGACTTGGTGAAATTTACTCGAGTTCGATGGTTCGGTAATAGGTACTTGTAAATTAGAAGTAGTGCTCTACCATCATATAATCCCAAAAATACATATCGTCATGGAGTGGCCGTATGTGACATACTTAGTTCTATACCATATTCAACGTGAGGGACAATAATCAAACCATATATAAACCAAAAATGGAAAGATGAACATATGATTTTTTTAATAATATTGCAAGGGAAATTGAACAACGCGTCAAACAAAGAAGGCCGACCCTCTTGTTCTCTTTGCTCTGATTGGATTTGTCCATTTTAGTAAAGTCCAAGAAAGATGGAAAATTAATTTATTGGGTGGAATTCTTGTTCTAGCTAAGCTTACATTTTTCATCCTTTTTTTTTTGTAATTATTTAATTGGATGAGCTGACCATTGAAGAGTTTTATCTTGTACACGAACGATACGGCCAATTCTTGCTTCTAGTTAATTAATTTTTTAATTGGGTTTTTTTTTTGTTTTTGCTCTCTATGTGGTGTTGTCCTTTTATCTTTGTAACTTGCAAGGATCATGGGCATAATGTCGATGCTACGATACTCCTAGCAAGTGGGTTGATGTAGATACTTCTTCAATGACTTTGGAAATACCCTTTGGCTACTTTTTTTTTTGAGTAAAACATGCCGACAATCAAAGAGGGAAAAAAAATAATTCAATTCATCTCGTACTAGTATGTTGTGCTATGTTAATTCGACCGTGCTTTAAAAATGATCGAATCGTTTCGCCAGTCATTATAAAATGTTGGAGTTCCCTATATTTAGGACTGACCCAATACTTTGGTCAAAAGATGTGACGTGGTTTCTCAATCGAGAAACTCAATCAGTGCAGAACTCATGATTTGTCGAACTTGGCTTGACCTTGGCTCATGTAAGAACAACCGAAGACCTTTTCAAGAGTCGGGTCTCTTGCAATTTTGGAGATGCCGATCAATAATTGGTCAAATCGGGCCATCACAAATATTGTACTTTAGTCCATCTAAGCTTTGGCTAATTGAGAAAAAGTTACAAAACTCTTGGGTGCACCTCGGTCCGAGTTGTATAGGCCGCTTTGGACTATAATCAAAGTTTGTATTATTCGACGGCGTTTCGTGCTTGGAAACTTGTATCTATACACTTTGCTCATTGAATGAGGACATAAATTTTTGTGGAACTTGCCCGATGGAGGGAGAGGAGAGGTTGCAGTTCTTCAAGTTGGTGAAAGCGGCTTCGATAATGACTTTCTAGGAGGTTGACATGATCAAAAGCCACCAATTATCGCCCCCTAATTATTATAAATTGTCTCTACGTATATGTGTCTTTTCTCCTTTGGTTGAGTTGGGAAGTTCCATATCGATAGAGTGAAGTTGACGTGTCTATAATCTTTTATCGCAATTGCGAACATGTGCACGTCGGCAGAAGAACACGATTCAATATACAGTATTTTGGGCATGTCCCGACTTCGACTCCCTCGATCCCCTCGTGTTTCCCTTCGATATACAATCGATTTTTGTTCTTCGAGTCAAGTCCCAACAAATCCACACGAGCGAAGAAAAATAAATGGAAGCATTTAAATATTAGTTCGGACATTAATCTATCGGTTAAAATTTTCAGATGGGTTGACCGCGGCCCCGCAATTCTCCTATAAATTCCATAGCAAGGTTTATCAAATAAGCATATACAGACTCCGAATACCAAAATCATCAAATAACCCGAAGAGATATTTGCGAGTCTTTTTATGTTTCGTCGCATGAGTATTATTATCTCTTCTTCTTCTTCTTCTAATTATTGTTAGCCGCTGTGCTTTGAGTTAAGCGTCGCTTTTTCGCCGAGAAAACGGGCAAAAAAAAAGTTCTAATAATGATTAAAAATAATTAACAAATAATCACTAGACAAGATAATTTGTAGCAGACTTTCGAGCAATATGTTACCGAGGCTACAAAAATAATAACAGCAAAAATTAAAAAAATTAGAAAAATTAAATTCCCGAAGAGCCGCGTGTTATGAGATCCGATGGCTTAGGAAAGCTGCGATTTCTTTCTTTCGCTTGGATTTGCGCAGAATCGAAACAAGAGAGCTGTAATCCACTAACAAGGTCAAATTTTTTTCAAAAAAAATTATTTTCGTGCTTTTTTTTTTTCGAAATGCTGCTCGAAATTGGCGAAAAGAAAAAAAAACATAAATAAAAAAAAAGAGCAAGCGGAAGAAGAACATAGGATTCGACAAAATCCCTCGAGAGGGCCTTGGTCCGACCCAAATTTTGCATAAAATATAATGATTTCGCCTGTGTTCTGGAAGTGCGTAACCCCAAAATTATGTACAATTTAAATGCTAAAATGTTACTTTTTCCGAATTATTAAATTGGAGCGAAATGTGAATAAATTGAACTTATTAGAGAAAGAAGTCAATGATGGCATCAAGCCCCGAGATGCCCAACTTCGAGCCACTAAAACGAAGGGTGGGAGAGCTCGTTATTGTTTTTTGTTTGGATATATGCTAATTAGGAATAAATCAAATATTAGTGGACATTAATTAAAAGTCAAGAGCACTGAGACCCATATGCCTAGATTTTGGGTAATTAGCATTTTCCGATGCTAATTGTTTTTTCTTTTGTGTGCTTTTTCTTTTATGATTATTGTGGGAGAAATTAGAGGTGGTGGAGGGGAGGAATTGCACGTTTGTCCAATGAGAAGGTAGGTGCGTGATCGATTGCTTTTTAGAGAAGCTTTGGCTTTTGCAAAGCTTTGGTTGTCGGCTTGCCATTGCGGTAACTCCTTTGGTGCCATATGTGTGTTTCATAATGAAAAAAAAAAGATTTATTTTCGGAAAAAAGGTATTAAATGGTCACTAGATGGGGGAGGAATCGTTTTTAAATTTGAAAGTCGGGCCAAAAATAGTTGCGGGGTTGGATCTTAGAGCTCGTTTGAATTTTTTTAATCAGGTCCTTTTGTCGCCCGCAGTTACTTACTCCGTGAAGGAAAGACTGACATTTTTGATGTGGTAAAAGGCTGTCATTTGGGACTAACGATGGTGATTATCAATAAAAGATTAGCATTCGGTTTTACAATCAAATCCTTTTGTTACCTATCGTTATTTTTTGCTTGCCATATATAAACTCTCATTTAAGGTAAAAATGAAATAAAAGTTGGACTTGTAATCATGAAAATGACGCACCTCTTTATATATCCATGGGGCTACTTTACGTGGATCCTTATTACCAGTATACGGGATGGAGATTAAACAATGCACGATAAGATGGATATATGTTGTCATTTTCGCTATAATAGGTGAAAAAATTCGATATTATTATAATAAACTCTAAAAAAAAGATTTGTTTCATGAGTTTAAAGTAATCGTACTATAAATGAGCAAAATTTGCATATAAAACAACCTATTTTGACTATAACATAAAAAATCACACCTGACCCTTGAATTTCGATACCATTTCGTATTATCTAACGGTAAACCAAAAGGATATTATATTTATTTGCGCCAATATGGCATAAAATGCAATCGTATCTTCAGTGTATATGATAACTGGCTTGTTATATCATTAATCGACCCGCAAAAATTCAGAAAATAAGAAGAAAGTCGAAGTATTTTTATGCTTGTATAATACGTCACGTGTTTCATACATATGTAATACGCTGTGCTCCCAAGGAACGGGTATTTTCCCGAAAAAACGCGGTACAAGTATTTTATAAATGGAGACGTGAATTGTGAACGTCGATTGCTACGCTTCGATAGATTATAGGTCTTTCAATTAGAGAAAATAAAGATTATCAAATAAATAGGAGTTAAGAGAACGTTGAGTGGACAATTTAGGTGAACGACTAAGTGAAATAATTTTTTTTTTGAAGATTACTTTTTTCGCCGCGAGACTTATAATATAGTGTCCAGTAATAGCAGCTCCAGTGAAAAAATTAGCCGACGATCGTAACTCATAAAAGGGTAAAAAAAAAAAGAAGAAGGAAAAACATAATAAAAGGGAGAAAGAAAATAAGAAATAGAGAATAAAATATGTAGCCATTTAATTTTAGGTTGCCCCAGTTTAAGAGGCCTCTTTCATTGGCGCGTGAAACGGCGACGTCTCTGCCGGGACCCGACCCGACAAGTCCCGCCAGTCACGCGAGCCTCACGTGGATCCCCGATTCATTGCACGCTCGTCCTGAGCTCTACACTCGATGAGCCCCCTGCAATATGCATCGAACCGGTACCGGTGAAGTCTCAAGCTCGTTCCACCTTTCATTGCACACACAAAAAAGAGGAGAAAAATTGGTATTAGGAGCCGTTTGATTTTATGTTTAAGGAAAAGGTTAAAGGAGCGTTTTCACGACACTTAAAAGATATGTTAACTGCGCTTCTTTGGAAACCCGTGTTTCTCTATTTGGAACGGGTGACATTTTTCTAACCCGCGGTATGATTTGATTTTCAAGCTGTGTCGACACACGTTAGTGACCTGAACGAGCGCGGTCGGAGTGCTCGTCAACAGGACTTTACAATGAATGCATGCACCGATGGCAAACGCCGTATTTACCTCGAATGCGCGGGTTTGGACAATATGATCCGTATAAATTGGCGGGTCGTACTTTATGAAACAACAAAGATGGTATTTAAATAAGGTCGTACGCGCTGGGTCTTGATGTGATATTAGTATTTAAATAATCCTAATAGCCTTTAAGCGAATCCGATCCAACCAGACCCGATCCGTATAATTGCCATGGCCTTTTTTAATTTATTGTTTTTTTTTGGGGGTGTGCTTTAATGTTTTCTAAGACAAAATTTCGTTTTGGGAAGTGGAAGGGGGGTTGAAATCGAATGGCGTGTGCTTCGGAAGTGGGCTATAAGTTGTCCACAAATTGAGGGTTTTAGGTCACCAAAAACACCGGGTCTTCCGTCAACTCCATATCACCTTGGAACGAATGTCCCCATTGACGCATTAAATGGTCGGTCCAATTAATTGGTTATTATACTTCTATATATATATATATATATACTTTTTTCCTATTGTTTTTTTTATTTTTTTTGGGGAAAAGGAGGCCTTCTTTTAATATTTAAAACTAAGGTGTCTCGCACCATGTCTTTCCCTTGCTTCAAGCGAAGGAAATCGCACTAGTGGTCGAGGCAGTTGGACTTCAAATGGCGCAACGCGTCGTAATCATTCTTCGCAAGTTGTTGGGTTGGAGTCGTTTGAATAGCCCCACAGACCCTACGTTCATTGCCCTGGCCGGGGCTCTCTTATCGGAGTTTACATGAGCCCGAAATGGGTTTAATCCCATATGATTCTTCGCTGCATTGCGTCGATTAGTCACAGAATGTCGATAGTCGTACGATTCGTTCGTGCAAAAGCTAGAGTTTCTTGACATCATACGAACTCGTTTTCTTTAAAAGGGATAAGTGCATTAAAAGCCTTAAAACTTATTATGAAGACGTAATCGAATCCTAAAACTTTAAAAAAATACCATTCAATTAAGTTTTAAAACTTGTTACAAAAGTACAATTGAGTCTTGAAATTTTCATAAAATTCAATTAATCGAAGAATTTGATTGAACCGATTACACTTTTATAACAAATTTTAAAACTTTCAATATACTTATCTCATTATAAGATCGTCGTTTGCAAACTCGAATGGTAAAAAATAGCATCTGAACTTTTTTTCTCTCCCTCCCAAAAAAAATTGACCCAGAAGAATCACATCAACATCTACTATTTTCACGAGCATCATCCCATCTGGGCAATCTCCCTAAAGAATCTGTGCGTGGGTGTGTGGAAAGGCTAGATGCATCGAACGTGGGCCTCTGTCTCTCTCTGACATTATCGCATTCACTCAAATCCCTCATTCAATTTCTCACTGAAAGAAAGTGGGGCGAAATGATGGCCAAAATCATTAGAAATCACCCGAGAATGATTTAAGATATCGATCGAGGAATGATTAGAGGAAGAAGAATCCCTCCAAAGCCAAAATCTCTCTCTCTCTCTCTCTCTCTCTAATGTGGCGACTCGACAAGACAAGGAGCCACGTCATCGCTCGGTGGGACAAATCTTAGTGGGGGGGAAACCCTGTGTTCACTAGAGACAAAGCCACACTCCCCCCACAAAGTACCATGATTAGCGAGTTGATTAAAAGCCGAAAGCGGAGTGATTGAACTGAATCTTGAATCACGACACGAACTGGTGATAAGGTGGCCTGGTTTTCCGGGGTTGGTGTCCTCCCCCTCCTCTCTTCGCCAACTCGTGCGCACCATTCTCTACAGAACGACCCTTTTTGGCTTTGAATCTCTACAGGGCGCTTTACACTTGCGCTGTTTATTTGTCTAAATAAAAAACGCAAGAGAAGCATCGTGTTGGAATGTGCGAACCAAGAGGGTATGGTGTGTGCAACTTGGGCTTAAAGTAATTCGAGGAACCGAGCCACATTCTTCGCTGGCGGATACGGTAAGGCCAAATGAGATGGGGTTAGGCATGAAAAGACATGAGGGGACACATTGCCCTGTGCAGGTGATAGAGAAGCTAAGATACAGCTAACTTTTGTTAGCTTTCGAGCTTTCTTTCTTTCTTTTTGCTATCTTCCAATCCCATTTCTGCTGCTCACGGGGGACAAATACCCAATTGAAAAATGCACGCGATGGTTCGAAAATGCGGGTCTTCTTGAGTGTTCGCTCCTTCCGTTCCGGGCTTCATGTGACTCTTCAAACTGAACTACGCGGATAGATTAAGCGATGTTTGTTTTTCTGTAAGATTACTAGGAGTATTAGAGGGAATCTCAAAGGGAAAAAAGGGGGTTAAATATCTTGGTCAAGATGTGTAAAATGTGACAGTGTCTTTTATGTTTGGAGGGCTACTACGCTAAGCTAAGCTAAACCACGGAGATGGAGAGCTGACACTGACAGTGACAGCTACAACGGGGCTTTAGGGCCTTAGGCACTGCATTAGGAAAACACTACAGACAATTAGGCCTCGATTACACGAGGCTCGACTCTATTTTGAGTTTCTCTTTTCCCGAAGGAAAAAGGTAAAAGAAAAGAACAAACCGTAAACCAACCTAACAAAGCTCCAGAGGATGTGAAAGTTGGATACTGCCCCAGAGCATTTGATTTGACAGACCAATTACTCCAAGACAAGCAGAACAGCACTAGATGTAGGATTCAGTTGGGCAGGAGACAACCGATTTAATAGCTTTGAAAAGCCTATTGTGAGCTCCAAAAACAAGTGTGTCAGAGACAGATTTCAGAATGAATAATGGCTGTTACTGAGATGGAGCTGTCGCTTAGACATTAGGCTTTGTAGCTCAACTGATGTCTGTGATGAACTTTAGTGTCTCCTTTTCAGCGGAGAGCACGAAAAGAGATTGTCACGTTTGAAATGTGCAGACCACATTCTAATTCGATCCCAATCTAAATGGCCCTAACGTGTCGCCAAACCCCAAGAACTCATTCAAAGAGGGCACTTAGATCTTGGCAAATTTGGGGTCTTCCTCTATTTTTCTTTTTTTCTTTTTGCCTTTTTTGTGTTCTTGGGTCTATAGTTAAATTATGATTTTTGCTTTCCCCCTTTTTTGCTAAGCAACATTTAATTTGTCTGAGTGGCTGGACTTTGCATTTGCGAAAAGCCCGATGGGGAGTTAGAGAGGATCCGCTGATTAAATTGTATCAAAACTTCTGAAGTAGTATGAACATCTGCAAAAAATGTCGATCAAGCATTCTTTGTCCCGAATCTCTTTCCTCGCATTGTACTTCTCCTATGAGTTCCCCTTTTCAATTCAGTGTCTGCCATCGTTTGTCGATCGGTTCTTCCTTTCGATTTTACTTTGACTTACTAGTCAAATTTGCTCGGTACGAAATTGGCAACTGAAGAGATAAAGCGACGAGCTCACGCCTCGAAGAGAGCACACAAATAATCTCTGACTGCTTTGAATGAGATCGCACTATTCGAGTACCGTATCACGCACGCAGTAGGCACCGTGACAAAGTCATCGTAGTCAGGCAATATTTCTAATGGTTATAAATAAACAATTTCCTCAGTAATTTATAAAGCCTGAGCTAATTTGTTTAGCAGTGACGGGGTAGCCAGTTCGCATATAGGCAATACGTGGCCAGATTCCAATTGCGGTTTCCAAGCATGAAGTGAAGAGCGGTATTTTAGGCTAAAAAAAATTTGGTAATCACAGTTTAACTTAATCACTATACGGGAATTGAAACAAGTATCCACAGTTAGAAATACTTATTTAACATACAAACAATCGGAAAGCGGCAGAGCATGCGTGTTTTCGGGAGGGTAATTTTTCAGACATCGTTTGTTCTGGTCTAAGGGCGAAGATGAATCACGGTCTTTCACTAACACATAGAAACTGCAAGACCAAAGTCGCAGAGACACGAAACCCTCCCTCCCTCCTGGAGTCGCACACGGCGACGTCCTAGGCCATCGCATACTTCTGGGTCCAGCTTCTGGCAGTGGCCTCGTACTTGACCCTGTCGGTCTTATACATGTGCGCGATTTCCGGTACCAAAGGGTCATCGGGATTCGGGTCCGTCAATAGCGAACAGATTGAGAGCAACACCTGGAAATCAGAAAAAAGAACCTTTATATACCCCGATGTAGAGGTCACAATAAGAGTTAGCGTTACAAGAAAGCAAATATTAACGCTACTGAACACATAGAACCAAAGCAGCATTTATGATAATTACAAGAAAAATCTGTACAAATTTTCTCCTACCGACTTCCTTGAAAAGAATAAACCGATTGCTTGAGACTAGTTTTAAAATCCTTCACAAAACTATTGAGGTCTGCAGGTAAAGTCTTGAACAGAGTGGAATGAAACTAGTGTTTAGCCATCAGGTAACAATGCAGTTTCCAGGAACTAAATTGCAGTTTGATAAAATTGTTTGTGGAGTATATTCGGTGCAAGAGATTCAAAGTACAAGAGAACGAAAGCTAGAAACGCATCATCTCAAACAAGCCTTGACATTTACAACTGGAAATATAAATGCATAGCTTGTTTTCAAGTCATAGGTAAACAATAGCAGTACTTCAACACGTCAAATTTACCTTAACTAAGAGACTGTTTCAGCCCCACTAGACATTCATATAAAGTGGGTAACAAAATTTTTCTATATTGTAATGGCCGTTAATTGATCCTACCATCCAAAAAGGTTAAATAACACGGCTCGAGAGTCTTTCAAGGTTCACCTTCGAAATGGTGAGGGCAGGGCTCCACTGCTCCTTCAATATGTCAAGGCAAATGCTACCGTTACTGTTGATATTGGGGTGAAAGACTTTCGTCCTGAATGCAACCTGTGAAAACCAAGGAATTGATAAGCAACAACCTTGATGAAATAACTAAGAAGATCTTGACAGAAATTTGTACTAACAGCGGCAGCAGCAAAAACAGAAAGTGGACACAGTTTCTGTTCTACTAGTCTACACTACCTTACTAGTGCGCAACACGTTGCAGAAACATATAATCACAACATCAAAGAGGAAATAATTCGAGAACTTAGTACGAACCAAGACTGGGTAGATGGCTCAACTATCTGATCAGATCGTTCCAAAGCATTAAAGACACAACTTTTAATTGACA
The DNA here is from genome assembly GCA_031216185.1 of Syzygium aqueum. Classification (NCBI taxonomy): domain Eukaryota; kingdom Viridiplantae; phylum Streptophyta; class Magnoliopsida; order Myrtales; family Myrtaceae; genus Syzygium; species Syzygium aqueum. The sequence goes on along the minus strand of CM062235.1, from coordinate 5,912,350 downwards.
CAATAATAACATCCAAAGAAAGCTTAGGTAATTACAGGAAGAATGAGATGGTGCAGGCCCAAAAGGAAGAAAGCAACAGGATAAGAGCCAAGACTTGTTAGATGGCTCAACTATTTGATCAGATCCTTCCAAAACATTGGAGACTGAGCTTTTGATTGACAAAAGGAAAACATCTATTACAAGATTAGGTAATTACAGGAAGAATGAGATGATGAAGGCCCAAAAGGAAGAGAGCATCACGGTAATGTATCGCAACTTTCAGCTAAGTCATCCTTCAATACCTTTGGTGGTTTAAATGGATAGTCTGGTGGAAAGTGAATTGTAACAAGAAAGACTCCCCCGGTATATGGACTGTCTGGCGGACCCATAATTGTTGCTTGCCAGTGAAACATGTCTTCAGCAACTGGGCCTTAAGGAAAACAATTGATAACACAGAAAGATAAAAATCACTTAGAGATTCATCGACAAAATATTGTGAGTAGTAAGATTATGGGAAAAAAAAATTATTTACAAGAATCAGCAATGCCAAATGTCGCAAAAAAAAAAGGAAGTAGAATTACAAAGAAGTGACACATCTAGAAGCACAAATAACTCAACAAAACAAAGCCAAAAGGCAAAAGCCAATTGTGTCAGTTGCCATTCCAAAAAATTTCAAACACAAGAAGCCAGGAGAAAACTGAGGGGCTGAATCAGCTTGTTTTATGAATCATCTAAAAGATCAAACAGAACTTGCATTGGCATGGGAATCAAATGCTTTCTTAAGTCCTCCACATCCAATTACACCTTAAACGTTGTAGTCTATATAATCACAATTGCATTCACTACTTCGAAAAAGACACTTCATATCTTTTGGTTTGTATGTGGAGCAAAACTCGGTATTGGCACCCTTTGTTGGTGATACTCAGCTATACATTAGCCAAAGTAATACTCATTGCATCAATCTACTGGATACCCATAATTGGCACTTATGCAAGGGATTCTTTTGGCTAAACTCAGTTACAAACAAATATTCATTCTCTTGTGACATCTACTCTCGTTTCCTCCCCTTCATTTACCTTTTTCAGGTGTCCACCAAAGACATAGGTGATGACAAACAAGCAATTTCACTATTCCAAAAAAGACAGTTAACACCAACTTATCCTACGGTAAAAAGTGTAATTCCTGAAAATATGTTATTCTCCATAACAAGAAGCAAAGCATAGGCTTGCCTATATTTATAAAACCGGCCTTCAGACAGTTTAAACAAGAGATCAATGATCTTTCGCCAAACTTAGCTTAACATGTATGTCCAATTTTGACAGAGTTCTTCATTAAAATTGTGGCAAATTTCATGTTTCATCACGCTCAACTCATATGGGTCGTTTCCCTAATTCTTGTAACCAATAAAAGCCTCAGATCGTTTACACCAGTAGGCAATTAGCCAGTGGATGGAGGAAGGGGTTGGGGGCGAGAGATTGGAGGTTCAATCTCATATCTTAATAACCAAATAAAACCAGTTTATTTTCAAAAAAAGAAAGGCACAATGCCACAGAAGAACAATGACAGCACCACGGACCAGGGTGCAGAAATCACTTGCCCAAATTAAAGAAAATGAAGCAGTCTGTGTAATTTCACTTCAAGAACCCGCTACTTATATACAAAAACAGTGACATCATCCACTCTGCAGAGATGCTAAATGTTCTGAGTGCATGCAAATTTGAGTTTAGACCTACGTCAAAGGACTGCCACGAAATATCAATTGCGAGGCAATTTGACCAAATTAGTGCACCAACATTCAGAATTTGATTGCACAGTTAACACGGTCATTGTCAGTGAGCCCCTTATGACTGCACATTGGCGAAATTCTGCATCACAACATATATATGATTACGAACTATTCTCGGTCACAGATAAGGACGGAGCCCGCATGAAGTGAAGGCCGCAGGTAAATCATCTAGAGTGCGATAGCTCTTGGTGCATATGTGCTACGTAACGCAACTAGTACATTATCAAAGTATATCTAAGCGATGAGCAGATATCTATTTGGATTGTAATCTTTCACAGTCCGCAGCGATTCGGTTAATCAAAGAATAATGTCGACTTAGTTCGACAATCAATTTCCCCTCTAACTACAAATCTGAACAGAGCTAATCTCTGCAAACTAATATTTCCTCTTGCGCCAGCACAAAACTGCCCATTGAACAGCACGTTCTCTAAAGTCAACAAGGTTTTTACTCCGGCTACATCTCATTCCTTCCCTCTAGAATGAAAAGTCCCGGGCGAGCACCTGCCGCAGAAGACGACCGGATAAGCGATACACAGCCCGGATCGCCAATTCCCGCGCAGTCAAGCAGCAGCGAGCCGCGCAAATGAAGCTTTCGCACGACCGATGAACGTGCATCGGCAGAGCTCGCGAGCACGAAATCGCAAACGCTTCCCGGAGCTCGTCACCTAAGCAAATCCACAGCAAAAGGTAAACTCGACCTCACTTCCTAACGCGCGACCACCGACATCGCTTGGTCACGAATCAGCAAACGCGGACACGCCGGATCGCGCGGAACGAGTGCCGGACGGGACACGTGAAGCACAGAGGAGGAGGGGCGAACCGAATCGGAAGAGATGGAAGAGAGAGAGAGAGGGAGAGGGAGTACCGGCGCTGCAAGAGGTGGGAGGATCCTTCTGGAGATCCTTGAGCTCCTTCAAGATCCGCTTCGACGCCATCGCCTCGACGGACGAAACCGTAAAACCCGGGGGGGCCGGCAGATCTCCGCACCGGAACAGAAGAAGAAGGTCTCCCTCTCAGCTGAGGCGGCCAGCGCGCGCGCGCGAGAGCACGCGCAGCGAAACAGCGAGCGAGCGAGCGAACGAACACCGAAGACAAGCAGGAGGAGAAGGAGGAGAGCAGGTACCTGTTTGGGGGGGGGGGGGGGGAGATCCTCCTGCTTCTTCACTGACCGAGTCACCGATCGAGAGAAGGCGACGGAGGACGACGTTGCAGCGACCTTGGAAAGAGACCCTTTATGCAGAGAGAGAGAGAGAGACACAGGCGCTCCCCTTCCTTCGTCCTTTTCCTCCTTCATCAATTGGCCAATGGCGTGTTTTGTGTGGGGCCCACCCCCACCTCTCCTCTCGCCTCTCTCCTTCCCTTCCCTTCCCTTCTGGTTTTTTGTTCTTAAATGTCCCAATCTCTCTCTCTCTCTTCACTGGGATGAGATGATCGGGTCCGGTCCTTCTTTTGAGCGCCGGATGCGCGTGACAACGGTTTTGTGTCAAAAAATTGATTCTGCTAAAAAATAATTTTTTTTTATTTTGTATACGGAAATAATTGTTAAGTATTTAAAGTCATTTGGTAACTACCCAAAATTTCTATTCTCGGAATAGAAAAAAGAACATAAATGCATTTGATAATTACAGAAAATTTCTTTTTATTAATAATATTTTAATAATATTATCAAATTTTTAATATTTCTTTCTATTTTTTTCTTCCCTTCCTTGGCCATGACCGACGAGGGCGTCGCGGCCCTCGCCACCGCCCTCGGAGGTGGCGACGGCGAGATCGGCTTCGCCATGGCTAGGCGAGGCCTCACCATCGCAGCCGCGAGCCGCCCTCGTCAGCCCTGGTAGGTGGCCGACGGCAAACCAGGAAAAAGAAGAAGAATAAACCAAAAAGGAAGAAGAAAATAAAAAAGAATCAGAAATGAAAAAATTGCTCCAAAATCGATAAGCTACTTTTTTTTTGCTTCTTAATTCTATTCCAAAATTGATTCTGGGAATAATTTTTTGCAAATTTGTGCTCAAGCACAAAAAAATTTAACAAACGAATTTTTGTTCACAAATTGATTTTGGAAACAAAAGAACGGAAATTTTCACTATTTTGACAATTTGCCAAATGCCCCCTAAATGATTCACGAGTGGGCTTTGTTTCAAGGAATTCTCATTTCCAAGCTTTGAATTAGAATTTGTGCTTATTAGATTAATCCTTCATCTAATGAAGTTGATTGCATCGGTTGGGGGCCAGCCGTGCTCCAGTGACTCGTCGATTTCTTTTGAATCTTCTCGTCATTGAGATGCGAATCTCGAATTATATCGCGAAAGAGAACGGCGATCGAGGACGATTCTCGATTGGTGTCTTTCGGGGCATTTCGATTTTTTACCCAAGAACGATTTTCACCGACGTGTGTTGTCGCGATTGACCCTCGAGCTTTGCTCCTCGCGCATCCTGTGACGCATCGGGTTAGTCTTAAAAGAACTCGTGTGGAGCTAGCAACTCCAGTCAAGTTAGCCATCGCGTTATAGAGAGAAGGAGGGAGGATCACGTTGCTCGATCGAAATACAATGTGCGCGACCGAATCCTCTTGGAATTGGGTTACCTAGATATTCCTTTTTTTTTCCCCTTTATAACTCGGGTTACACGATCCTAATTAGTCGGCCATCTGGAGACAAACTAACACAATAATTCATCGCCATGTCCTTCCACTTCAATCCAAATTCCTCAATATAGGAGCCAAACCCATGACCCTGGATACACCTAATCATCGAAAACACAGAAAAAAGAAAATACCCCCTTCATACTCGGTCAAAACCTAAGGTGGATTAGGTTGCCTAGATCACATCAGCGTTGTGGAACAAAATCCTTGTTAATCAAATCAAATATAATTAACTAATTGCGTAGGTCAAGGTTACGGAATGAATGTAAATACCCGAAAAAGTTATGAATGTAAAAATAATGTAAATGCTGCCGCAAAACGTTTTTGCATTTCTACCAAGGGAAATATCTTTTCTTGCGTTCAAAACAACAAAAGACTTTGCAATTGGAGTGTTTCCTTAGTTTTTAACTTTCGGGTTACTTTGACTTCCCATGAGATCACGTACCCTTCAATTTAACTTTTGTTTAGTGGGGAAGATTAGTGAAGCAGGACCTTTAATTTAATTTAATAATAAGCTAGGCTGCTTTGAAAAGAAAGGATAAGGCCACGTTGGATCCTTGAATTCTTTCTTATTAGAGTACTTTCGTCTTTTATCTTCTTCTTTTTTTGTGCAAATGTAGTCTTCTACGCATGTAAGTTTTTGTTCATCGATCCTTCCGATGAATACTTTAATGAAAATGCTGACATGAACGGTAAAGTCGGTACGTGCTCAGGTAGCGGAAGGTGGCGAGGTCACCTTCCAGCCACCGTTGAGGGTGGTTGCATCGGTCGTCGCTGCACTCAAGCAATAGAGATACCGTTGGCGCCCGGCCATGCAGGGATGGGGAGACAAAAGGCAAATTGCGTGTGCGCCCGAGAGAGAGAGAGAGATCTAGGCGAGGCCACGGGCCCTCGCCATCCCCACCGTCGACGGCCTCAACCTCGATTACTTCCTCGCCAATCCCGTGATTATATTCTTCTTTCTTATTTCGTACACTGTCATAGCTCTCATAATGCATGTGCACCATCCCACCATCGTACCAACCCAATAACAAAAGGCTCTAACTACGTTCAGTCACGTGCAACGCAGGATTTATTAAACCCGAATTTCGCAGGTGGTAACATTCACGCTCTTAGCACGGTCGCGGAAGCCGACACTCAGCCAGCAAGAAGTTCAAGAGAGGTAGTTGAGCTGGTGAGACCGCGGGTGCAAACGGGCCGGGCCTAGATTGAGCCTGACTTTGCTAGGCCCAGCACGGCCCGGAAAAAGAAAAACAAGGGCCGGGCCAAAATTACTCGGATCTGAACCGGTTCGGCCCTTCTGGGCTTTTTCCACACCCCTATCAAAAACAAGAGTGCATGAGCAGGCACTATTTGGCTTTGGCCTACACAACGGACCCGGGTGCACAGTGGTAAGAATTTGGTTCCCGGAAGGAACTTTTTGTTACTTTCACTGTGGGATCGAAATACAACAAATCGCAACCCGAAAGTAGCCCGAATGTAGGGAGCAAATTCGCGCAAAAGTCATCTATCCAACGGTGAAAGTCCCAAGAGGCCTTTTGGGGATTATAGGATAGACCTGAATGTAGGGAGAGAACTTGTGTAAGAGTCCACCCAACCAATCCTCTCATAGCCAACTTCACCTTCTAGTCTCACCTTTCCGATCAGTTTGGTTACTCACCAGAATTCCAGCAACATTCTTGATAATGATCTAGAGGTCACACGAATTGGAAAGCTCACATAAATAACAAGACCGAAAGATCATATGCGTGATCTGATTAATGCCAATTACACACATCCATCACATCCCTTTCAACAATTACTCATCCCGATCCTAACAAATGTGCAGCAACAGAAGGAACTAGGATGAAAAGTAGGAACCAGAAAAACTTGCAAATATGAGCACAAATCAGTTGCTTGGAATCACAAATATGTGCGGAACCTCCATTTTACTGCCACTGCCTATACCTGGCATTAGCAAAGGCAAATGCGGGCAACACCCGATTTTAGCTAACATGTATCAGGCAGGCTGAGTGGTAGAAATTCTGTCGCACTGAGGACAGGAAGGGCGAGATTAGCAAGAAAAGAGTAAATAACAAGAACAGTATAGACCTAGTGAAGGTGAGGTTTAAAAAATAAGTGACCAATATTACCAACATTGATGAAGAAAAGGAGCTCATTGTGAGGGCGCGGGACTTGACCTAACAGCAGATTGCAGTGGTGATGATCTTTCGGATCTATTTTCAGAGGAAGGCCGATTATTGGTTTCAATGGATCGGACGTTCTCTATCATTCTCACCACATCAGCCATCTTGGGTCTCTGATCTGGCGTCCTAACAACACAGGCCATTGCTATCTGCAACATCTCCACCAATTCCTCTTCAATATTTGGATACCTCATCAGCTCTACATCAAATACTTCAGCTGTCCACTCTTCTCGCACTACTGAATGAACCCACCTCACCAAGTGCACCATTTCACCGTAGCCAGTAGCATGAACGGGGGATTTCCCAGTTAACAGTTCAAGCAAGACGACTCCGAAGCTGTAGACATCTGATGGCTGTCCTGCTTTACGAGTGTCTGTCACTTCTGGTGCTCGGTAACCAGCAGCTCGGGAAATGGGTGGAGCTAGGGAACTCATTACAGCGGCCAGACCAAGATCAGAAACACAGCCATACTGTTGTGGGTTGATAAGGATGTTAGATGACTTGATGTTTCCATGTACAAGTCTCCCGTTGTTCTCCAAATGGACACGAGCTATGCCTCTCGCTGCCCCAAGGGCTATTCTCATTCTGCTATCCCAGTCTAGAGGGGTCCTATCCTCGCCCATCTTACCTGCAAAGTTGCAAAGGCACTGGGTGATAAAAACCCCCGGGAAAAATTTAACTCTCAAGAAAATGAAATAGCGGCATAGTTATTATACTGGACAGTAAATGCATCGCTTAATGGCATCGACATAACACTGACAAGTTTTTCCCTCGAAGGAAAGAAAAGTTTTATTCACCTGTTGAGCAAACCGAAATTTAATTTTCTGATATAAATCACAAGTGCACACCATATTTTCCATTCCAAACTCAATCTTTCTCTCTCCACATCATTTCCTTTCTGCCCAAAAATCTTCAGTGGAGTGCATTTACAGACACTAGAGATGTTGAGCAGATTATATTAAGTAGCCTGGTTAACTACAAGAAGCCATATAGAACTCCATGTCTTGTAGATGGTATATACTCTCTAGTCATTAGCTCACCAACTAGCAGTCAGCATCAGAAAAGGAAAAATTTCACTAAATAAACCTCTCGATGCCGACCCAAAAACAAAAAAAAAACCTCCCAACAAGTAAAATATGCACATAAGACATGCTCATAGCGAGTAGATTGCAATACCAGGAAATTCCTAGGGCAAACCAACCGAAGTAAAGTGGAGGCAATGAAAAACCGAGCAAGTAGAAACATTTGCGACCAAGAAGCATACCGTGTAAAAGAGTAGAGAGGCTCCCCTGACTGTAGTAATCATACACCATTAACTTCTCATCTTTGGAGTAGTAATAAGCTTTCAGCTCAACAATGTTTTCATGCCTAATGCCCCCAACAATTTCCATCTGTTGCTCGAATTCCCTCTTGCCAGCACTAACCTCCTTCAGCCTCTTCACCACCACGGTAACTGCATCCTCCAAAATAGCCTTGTAAGATATACCGAAAGTCCCCTTTCCAAGTACCTCAGCAGAAGCCCTCAACAAGTCCTCCAAATCAAATGCATAGTTGCATCCCTCGAAGAAAACCAGCCTATTGTTCGCATCTTGACTCCTTGAAATAGCTTTCTCAGGCGACATTCTCACCTTCTGCAACTTTCCTGTATACTTTTCTTCACCTTTCCTTTTCGAGCAACAGATGAAAAGAAGAATGCCCACTGACGCCAGTGCCAAGAGACAACCTGCGATGACGATTGCTAATAATGGCGTGCCGTTGAGCATCCTAGGATTCTTGGACCTTGGATGAAGTCCAGGAGAAGGTGAAATAAAAGGAGGAGGAGGAGGTGTAGAATTTGGAAAGGAAAGGTTGTTTCCAGCAAAAACTGAGCTAGGAAATCTCTCGAGTGACTTTGGAACACTACCGTGCAGATTATTATTGGACAAGTTTAACAGCTGCAGCTGCGGCAGTTGGAGATCAGGAATCTCGCCACAAAGGAGATTATTGGCAAGATTCAAAGCAGCCAGCCGAGTCAAGGTCGTGATCGAAGAAGGGATGCTTCCATTGAAGGCATTGTTGGAAAGATTCACAACAGTCAAGTTCTTCCAAACGGAGAAGTCCTGAGGCAAAGGGCCGGAGAACTCGTTGGACTGGAGATAGAGATACGACAGGTTCTTCAAGCTGGCGAAATCGGACGGAAAATCCCCGGTTATAGCGTTCAATCGGAGGCTGAGGATCTGCAAATCCGAAAGGCGGCCGAGCGTATTGGCCGGAATCGGGCCGTGAAATCCGACGCCGGGCAATCTCAAGGCAATCACCCTGGACCCATCGCTATCGCAAGTCACTCCAACCCAGTTGTTGCAAACAGGGGAGCTCTCGGTCCAGTTCAGATACCGAGAGTGCGGCAGACTGTCGGCAAAATCGAGCAGGGCTTGCTTGTCGCCCGCCAAGTCGGCATTCGCCCGCGCCGCGCTCAGGGCAACGAGCAAGACCGAAGACAAGATGCGGAGAGCACCCATCATCATCATCTCCCTCTCGCCAACCGGAGACCCGTTTCTGCAGCGCCCACCGCTCGCCCTTCCACGCCAACGGCTTCAGCAGGCCGGAACGAACCCTACATTCAAGTTTGAAGCGACGGGCATTTCAAAGGGAATGCGAGGGAAGGGAAAAAAAGGTTTCGGATTCCCAGAAAGTTTTCGCGACCCGGAATGAACATTTGCGCATAAAGAAGACGAAGCAGCAGCAGCAGCAGCAGCAGAAGGGGGTCAAAAGTAGTATAGTTTGAAAAAACCTGCAAGGACTAAAAGCCTGCGCAACGCCAGGAGCCGAGCTTCCTTTTTGTTCTCTAGCTTTTTCGCGAGAGGATGGCGGAACTGAGAGGCTCCGGGAGGTGCGAAGGCTAGTAGAAGAGAACTCGGAAAGAAAGAGGGGAGGACCGAAAAGAGGGGACGCCGGTAAGGAGTGAAGTAGAGATGCGAAACTCACAAGCCTCCGCTTTCTCCCGGCTTTCTCCTCGCTTTTTCCGCTTCCCTTCAGGTTTGAACCGCCGCCGCCGCCACCACGACCGATCGACTCGCTCCCGTTCCACCCGCCCGAAAACGGCTCGCCGGAGGACCGAACCGCTCGAGGAAGAAGACAACACGCGGAGAGCCCCCAAGAAAAAACCTCTCGAACTCGGAGTCAGAGCGGAGGCGAGAGAGAGAGCCCCGCGCGCGCGGGCAGGTAACCCGACGGGAATGCTGCGGCGGCGGCGGAGGGGGGGGGGGGGAGCTCAGGCGGCGCAACGGCGCCGCGTCATCAATGGGCGTCGGCTATACGGTCAGTTGTCGGGAGTAACCGACACAGGGAGAAGGAGGAGGAGAGAGGGGCATTAATGAGGGTGGAGATGGGAGGAGGAGGAGGGTGGGCAGAGCGCGTGCGCGTACTTATGGTGGGATCTTCAGGGAGGGGCTCGCCATGAAACTGTTGTTGCTCGTGCTGCTGCTGCTCCTCCTCCTCCTCCTGCGACTCGCGACACGTGACTCTTAGAGAGAGAGAGAGAGAGACAGAGAGAGAGAAGGGGGCGGGTTTGGTTTCGGGTTTGTTGGGGGTGGGGGGAGGAGGGTGACGTGGCAGGTGCCCTTTTCGGCATCGGAAGCGGGGGCGGGAGGGGGGGGGGGGGGTCCCGTGCGATTGGTTTTGTTGACGAATTATTATTGTGATGCCTGGAAAATGAAAATGAAATGAAATGAAATGAAATCAAATCTCTCCCTCTCTTTTTTTTTTAATAAAACGGTATTGCATAACGCGCTTGGCATTATGTTTGTTGCTTCAAGAACGTCTTTCTTTCTTCCTCTTTTTTTTTTTTTATGAAATTGAAATGAAATGAAAGGGAGCGTCTGCTCGATGTCGGGATCCGGCCCGTTTTGTTATCCGAAGACTTTTTCAAACACGAAAGCATATGCCTCCGGCCCGAAACTCGTAACAAGCACGTCGTTTCGGTTTGGTTCGAATTCGATTTGCGGAATGCTTTACGTTTGAATCGGAAGAGGCCTCGAACAACTAAAGGAAGTTTTTATCTTTCGCCGATAGGGAAAGGCCATACTTTAAGCCCCGAATAAGCCGTTCTTATGTCTGATGAAGTCTAATTCGTAGAGTTCGGTTCGGATTCGATTCGCGGATCGCTTTACGTTTGAATCGGAAGAGAAAAGCTAGAGAACAAAAAGAAGCTTCGGACAAAGTTAATTCTTATGTTTGATGAAATCTAATTCTAGAGTGGAAAATAATTTTCCTTTAAAAAAAAAGGAATTTCCAAAGGTAGGTACACCCATATTATATTGGGCATGCGCCTTTTATTCTTTCGTACTTTGTTTCAATTTTTGAATAAGAGATGGAGGGAGAGATTCCTAGCCTTTTCGGCCCATCTTACCTGGCAAACCAGGTTGGTCCAAGATGTAATGTCTTTTTGGCAGCAACCGGGCCTTTTTGTCCTTGCCTTTTATAAGTCGTCCCGTAAATTAAATTTTGAAAATTTCAAATTGGCCCGTCAATATTAAAAAAAAGAGTTAATATTACGAAAAGCTCTAAACCGGTACACCTGTGGTAAATTTACTTCGAACTAATTTTTTGACCAACAAAAATCCCGAACCGGTAGATCTGTGACAACTTTACCCCTCATGAACTTCCGTCGAATTTTACCATTAAATTTGATGACATGGATGACACATGGCCACGAGGTATGGTGACGTGGTAAATCCACGGGGAAATTCATAGGAAAAATCTCAAATTGGTCCGCTAACGGAGGGTAAATTTGTTATATGATTATCAATTTGGGGTTTTTGGTGATCAAAAAATTAGTTTTTGACAAATTTTTCACAAATATACAAGTTTGGGGTTTTTTCGTGGTAAAAAATTTAGTTTGTGGTAAATTTGTCACATATGTACTGGTTTGAGGTTTTCATAGTCAAAAAATTAGCATTTGAGATAAATTTGTCGCGGCGGGTGTATGGTTTTTCGTTATATTAACCCATAAAAAAATAGCAGCTTGTTTGATGAAAAATATTCTAGAAATTGGAAAACTTTATTTAGAAAGTTTTACATGGTCTATAACAAAAAAAATTTAATCATTTAAAAATTTCATGATCGTCCACTTGCTTTCCTCCTCCTCCTCCTCCTCCTTTTCATTTCTGGTTTGGATCCTAATGAAAGCAGATGCTGTTGTGGACACTGACAGTGGCAAAGGGATTGCGATAATGGAGATGGAGACCAGTTTTCTTGGTGTGTTTCTTTCAATATGCGAATTGACCAACTCGATAGAGATTAGAGAGAGCGAGAGACCATTTGGCTGTTTCCTTTCTTCTATTTTATGGTTGTTTCCTTTCGTTCCTCCGGCGATACAGACTGAACCTCGAACAAGCGCACGGCACCGCGCGTGCGCGTTGTCCGAGCATTTGAACCGCGCATTCATCTACAAGCTCGATTCGAACAGTTGGCGGCGGCCTATTGCACGTGGTGTTCGAGCGGGAGATCTCCAGGTTCAGATCTTTCCGGGCTCTTCATTTACATCGTTCCCACGCTTTAGTCTTAGGCTGGATTCTAGGTTATCCGGTTAAGTCATGTTAGTTAGGATGAGTCGCACAAACACAACAAAAAAGAGAGTAAAAACAAGAAAGAGAAATTAAGACTCACTAGAGCTACGTCAAGTAGATGATTCTATTATATTTAGCACTTCTCACGTCTCTGTTACATTTCTTAATTGTAAAGAGAAAAATGTTCTAAATACTCAATAGATATCCATGAGCTCAAACCCAAATCACTAATAAAATACATACCAAAATTATAAAAAAAAACTCATTGGCGTCGTGGGGCCGCTGTTCCCTACGACCCCCCGCCGAGGTAGCCTCTTGAACTCCCACCCGCTCATCGAGGAGCGTGACTCTCATGCTTTCTTGTCGATGGGGAGTATGACCCACCCTAGCAAATCACGCATTCATCTACAAGTTTAAGTTCATAGGATTGCTGACATCGGTCCCATAAATTTCACACGTGCATTGACAAGTTAATATTTTTCGAAACGAACGGGAAGGATTTGTTCACATGACGAAAGAGTCTTTGAGTTTTTTTAGCTTTCAAGCCAACATTGGGCAATCAAATTGACCTAAGGTTAGATTAGAAGTGAAGCAGAGGTTGCGTTTTGGCGAGTGAGAACAGCTGTTCGAAATTTGACGTTGAAAATGGCTGGTTGGTACCGCAGCGGATCTTAGGTGGGGGAAGTCGATGGGCTGTATGGTCAGCAGATGTCCAGAATTAAGCTTTTGAGGGAAAGCATGCATGCTCCTTTCCTTTCCCCTCTCATTCTAAACTTAGGTTGCGGTTTGATTCGACGTCGAGGTTCGCCATAATTTTCGCCGTGCTCTTCCGTTTTTTTTTTTTTAGATCTATCGACCCCTCGAGAAAGAAAGCGCTTTTCCTCTCGCATGTCGGGTGGGGCTTTGCTCGCACGCGCGCGTATCGACTATATCATGCGACCGGGAAGAATGCTCGATACGTCGGTTGACATTACTCGCTCCGGAAGTTAAGAATAAAGTGCACGTCCACAGGATGTACCGCACAAGCCAAGTGCACTGGGAAGAAGGGAGAGTATTTGAACACCCAGACATCTCAATGAATGGAATGATAATTAAGTTGTTTAGGCCAAGCCTAAAACCCTTGGCTCAAATCAGTTAGTTTGAACAAAGGAAAATGATAGAGATAATTGCTAAACATTGACTCAATATGTATTGTGCTTCCTCAACTTTTAATTTATTCAATATGATCCATGAACTTTTAATTTATTGAATGCCGTTTCTGAACTTTTTGTGCACGTTCAATTTAGTCTTCGAAAGTCTATGAACATTTTTATATAATTCGGGCACTAATTGGAACATGTACCAAAATTCCGGAGATTGCATTAAACAAATTAAACTGTTAGGGACCAATTGAACATTAGACTAAAACTCATGGATTACATTGAACAAATCAAAAGTTTAGGGACTACATTGCACGTTAGGCCAAAGTTCAAGAACTGTTTGCGTCATTATCCCTTTGAATTACGGTTCTTGGATTATCATGGTAGATCGAGAAGGGCTATTAGTCTCACAAATACAACGAAATAGAAAGTAAAGACGAGAAAGAGAAATCGAGACATAAGGTTTTATCTTGATTCATCCTTAAACTAGGGCTACATCCAACAGAGCATTACACTCTATTAGCATCTCCTACTTCGCCGTTACAATTATCAATTATAAGATAAAGATATTATATATACTCAGAGTAGCTATTCATGGGCCAAAACCCAAACAATCAATAAAATACATGCACAAATTATAAAAGCCCTCTGGCGTCTTAAGGGTTGCCCCCTACGACCCTCGCTGGGGCGGCGCCTCTGGATCCCCGTCTTTTATGTCGATGGGGAATATGAACCAGACCTCAATACTAGCCACCATAAAAAAGACATTCGTTACCAAATTGAGTCAGGCAAAATGGATCGAAGAGTGTGTCCAAACGAGTCCGACCACCTCCACTGGACACATGAATCGGTCCAATCAACGCACGCCTAAAATGTAGACGGATTCCATCTTTTCATTATCTACGGCCACACGAACACATGAAATGCTGAGAACAGATCGAAGGGACAGCAATGCGAGAAGAAGCGTCATAAGAGTAGCCGTCTCTTTCAAACTCGAAGAACCAACCCCACATAAACTACCCTCGAGAACACACATGGCTCGTACGCACCACAGGCCGTGGACCACCGTCCAAGAACGCGGGCCTCTCGCTGTCGGCATGAATGTCTCCGGGCCCGTCAAGAGGCCTCGGCTAATCATCTCTCGCTCTCACGCTCGCTCGCTCGCTCGTGCGGTGGGCGGGCATGGCGACAAAAGCGAGTCTGACCAGTCCTAAGGACCAGTACGGCTCTGTGCATAGGCCCAAGATCAGTATTTCCATTGGATAAGAGGGACACCGCTTTGTAGCTTCTCTTGGCGCCTCGATAATTCTCAACCGTTTCTTCGTTGTCGATCGCCTTTTGCGCACATCATACCGGTGATTTCACTAGACGTGCCACTAAGCGAAGATAGTGAAAGGGGCAGAGGATTTCGTTTCCCACGGGGGTGTATATCTACTGTGCTTGGGGTCAACATGTCCCTCGTCACTAGGTGTGAGCGGTTCTAAATTTTTTACAGGTTCCACATGAAACCTAAAAAATTACCCGTCGAAATAATTTCATCATGCTTTGGAAACTGAAACCTACTCTGCAAACTCTCGATCCTACAGTGACAGGGTAAGTTCTAGGGTCGAACAGATTCTCTTTTTTTTTTTTATCTCTTCAATTTTAGTTAAGCAAAATAAAAGTGAATGCAACAACTAAAATGAAAGTACCTTGTTTGTCGCACTCGTGAGGGATGACTCTTCTTCACCTCATCGCCCGACGATTCCAACTTTGTGATCGGAGTCATCTCCTTGCATCCCTCTACCTCCATCGACACATTATGTTGATACATCAATTTCGCACGTACACAACAATAGCATAATATAATTATAGGGCGTTCCTGTAATTAAAGCAAGTGATTGATTAAAATCTAGATTATCGCCCGTACATGTTAACATATTATGGCTATTTAGATTTTGAGAATGATTCGTTAAGTTCTATTGATAAGTAGAGAAACATCAAGAGCCATCCTCATTTTCAAACATGTATCATGGTCTCGTCACTTTTTTTAAGGTTAAGTCGTCTCCACCTCTCAGGCACTTGTTGATTGCCTCTTTATGCTTCATTCACAAATCCCATTGCATGCTGAAAATCTTGCAACGGTATCGTTTGGCTGAAATTTGTTTCGTGTGTACGTCACTTTGCAAGGGGATCACATGGCTGAAACGGATTTTGGGTCTTGGGTGAAAATTCGAGTTGAATGTTTAAAGGCAATTTTGGAAAAACTGAGTAACAGTACATGATTTTTTCATAGGAGTTTTGCAGCAGCCAAGTTCTCATGAAGAAGCTAACGCTAGTTGGATAGGATATCTTACGGGAAACTTTCAATTAAGGACTCCATGTGGGATCTTTTTCTCAAAAAAGGATTCAAAGTGGATATAATGTCAAATGAGGACTTGAAATGCCCCATTAATCTTAAATAAGGATCTGAAGTGCCCAA
Source organism: Syzygium aqueum (assembly GCA_031216185.1). Lineage (NCBI taxonomy): Eukaryota > Viridiplantae > Streptophyta > Magnoliopsida > Myrtales > Myrtaceae > Syzygium > Syzygium aqueum. Next base: position 5,896,612 of record CM062235.1, on the reverse strand, counting down.
TTAATATAAAGTAAAGGCTTGAGTTTGCCGGCCAATGAGCATGGTTACTGTTCTGGTGACCGGAAAAGGGTAGTTTCGTCTTTTTTTTTTCCTTTTCCTTTTATGTTTTTGTTCTTCTCTTCCCTCCGTCGGCCATAGCTGGGGCTGGCGGAGGTCGTCTGCCTCAGGAGAAGGCCGCCCTCGCCAGCGTCGGGCGAGGGTAGCCCTCGCTTGAGCTAGGAGGGTGAGGGTCGCCCTCGCTGGCATTGAGTGAGAGTGACCCTTGCCCGCCCAGCCTAGTCGAGGGCCGCCCTCACCAGCCTAGTCGAGGGCCGCCCTCCCTAGCGTTTGGCGAGGGCAAGGGCGGCCCTCGACTGGGCTGGGCGAGTAAGGGCAACCCTCGCCCTCGCCCGCCCAGCCCAGTGGAGGGCCACCCTCGTCGGCGTCAAGCGACCCTCGCTCGCCCAGCCCAGTGCAGGGCCGCCCTCGCCGGCGTCGGGCGACCCTCGCCCGACGCTGGTGAGGGCGGCCCTCAACTCGACTAGGTGGGCGAGGGCGACCTCCGCTAGCCCCGACTATGGCTAGCAGAGGGAAGAGAAGAAACAAAAACAGAAAAGGAAAAGGAAAAGAAAAAAGAAAAAAGATGAAATTGGCATTTTCCGATCGCCGGAATAGTACCGTGCTTGCCGGCAGGCAAGTATTTGACCGGCCAGCAAACTCAGGTCCTTACTTGAGATTAATTGGGTACTCCAGGTCTTTATTTAAGACTGATTAAGCACTTCAAGCTCTTCTTTGATATTATGTCCACTTGGGATCCTTTTTTAAGAAAAAGACCCCACTTGAGGTCCTTAATTGGAATTTTCCCGTTATATTACTGCAAGATGACCAAGAAGCTTTAGAATGGGGAATTGATGAATTCTCATTCTTTTACACCCTTAGGAGCAAAGAAACGGTCATGTGCAGATCTTTAAAAGGAAGACCATTGACTTGTTTCATGTACAAAGCGCTCGGAGAAGCATGCGAGGCAATGCAGAGCGCTCGAAGAAGCGTGCGAGGCAATGCAGTAGTTACTTTTCTCGATTCCCTCGATTCAGTTCCGGTTCTCCATACTTGGTTTAGAAATCAAGAACCGGCCGTTCCTAAAAAAATGGAATCGGGAAACAGACTAGGGGCATTGGAAGCCAGAATCGGATTGGTTCCCATGGGTCCGCTTTCCCGATTTCTGATTTTACCCTGAAATCATGCTTACCCCTACTTGTCACAGATCAAAAGGGTTTTCCGCTCCAGTTTGAAAACAACATGCCTTTAAAAATTACAAATGCTATATGGTTCAAGAATGCCGATTTCATTTGCAAATGCGCTTTATTCATTTCATTTCAACATCGACGAACATAAGACGTCACGAATCGCGCGTAGCGAAGATGAAAACGAACCGATTCACAACAGGCCTACGAGGTCGCGTCGAGGGCACAGTGCGACCCCGACCAGAGAGAGAGAGAGAGAGAGAAGGGCTCTATCCTTTTGGAAGTGGTGATTGGTGTTTCATTCAATTCGAGAGGAAGTCGGAAGTCAAATCGAAGTGGCCGATGGCGGGGGCATCAGATGGCTCGGGCATCGCATATGGTCAGGGCAATGTCGGGCTGGATTTACGTGTTTTGTGGGGGGGGGGGTGAATTTCCCCAATCAAACCTCGGGCCTACATGGGTCATAATTGTTGGGCTTGTGGCCCCATTAACCTACCCAACATCGTTACATTCATTCAGGTAAAATCTTTTGGCACGAATGTATCAACAAATCAGAGTGGCGCAGCGGAAGCGTGGTGGGCCCATAACCCACAGGTCCCAGGATCGAAACCTGGCTCTGATAAACCAGAGAAAAGCTTCAGGGATTGCCCCACCCTTTTTTTTTGCTTCTCCTCTCCCTCTTTCTGTTTCATTGTTTTGACTCAATTTCTCTTCTTCATTGTTTCCCATTGGAGAGAGAGAGAGAGAGAGAGAGAGAGAGAGAGATTGTACATGTATTGCACATTAGTACCAAGTAGTCAGTGCTCATACAAAGTTTGCTGACACTGGTCATCACATTACTGCTGAGAGAAAGAAAAAGGACTCTCTGCAAACAGGAAACTAACGGCCACCATCTTTTTGGAGGCTGCTTATTGTCCTAAAAGTAAAACATCTTGATCTTAGCAAGGATGTGCTTCCATCAGCTAAAAACCAGTGGACACATCAGTCGATTGTAGCATCTCCCCTCCATTATTCAACGTCACACAAGCCTGATGTTGAGCTTCCATCAGATTTAGCTTGAAGGGATGTACGAGAGTTCCAACCGTCCTGTCCATTCCTCGCCCGGCTTGAGGGTGACCGGCTTCTCGATCACTGCCCCATCGACGCAGAGCATCTGTCGGTATTCTTCATCCCCGAAATCAGTCATGGACCTGGATTTCTTCTCCCATGGATTCCAAACCACTGTGTGGACATGCAGTCACAGCAACCACGAAAATTAGACAGCGTGGTAATGTATTCGGGACATGCTACTTGTTTTTTTTTTCTTTTTCCTTTTCAGCTAAGCGAAAGGGTAACCAGGAGGATATATGGACTAAAGTGACGCAGGACATTCTGGCTTAATCAATGTGTCTTGGGACCGAATCTCATGAGAAATGGGTATTGAGATGACATAACTTCTTGATTGCATCTAAACCAAGGAGCACCTAATGTTGGTGGCAGGATAGACAGTGACGGCATTAAGGTACATACGATTTTTTCAGTTGACAGACAACTTCACTAGTCTTTCCATTGTCTGATGAAAAAGAAGGGCAGAGGCCCCCTTCGTAGCATGTTAAGCTCTGGTGAGGAGGTAATCACCCACCCATGCACACAATGATGCAAAGCAAGCTTACCTACATCTGGAAGTCCTTCCTTTCGAATTTTGAAAGTCCGCTTCCTTTCATGATCGAAAATTGCAATCATATCTGAGGAGCCAAGATACACCCGATCCACCTACAACATAAAGAAACTGACTGAGACAAGAAGGCTGAGCTTGGAAATTTCACTCTGACTTGAATTTATTACGTAAATGAAATGTACTATCTTATTGGGTTACATCGGAAATGATAAAGGCTTCGCTAATTGTTACACGGGTAATAGCACTCGTCTAAAACATTACCTCAGATTCAAATGTTAAAGCATCTCCTTGTTCTGTGAAGCGCTTTTTCTCGCATAGGTTGTCGAGGTAGTCAAGTGTCTCCAATCCCTCAATTCTAACTTCACTGCTAGTGGAAATCAAATGAAGTTACCCATTATGCTCAATCAGAAATGACCATATCCAGCAATGTGCATGTAAAAGAGTGAGTTGACTATGGAGGTACTTAACATGCAAGAAAATCCAAGCATGCAATAAAATTTAATGTTTATAATAAGTCAGGCACTCTGACGACAGTAAGTATTAGCTTCAATTTGCTGAACCGTGTTTCCAGTTATTTTGCGAAGTCTCCATTGTCTGTTCTGTAAGCCCATTAAGTTTCACACCGTAGAAATGTCGGTCGATGCTTTTAATTTCTCGTCGATGATCATGAGTCATACAGTATATCAGTTCATCAAAATAACAAGCTTATAAGGCTGCAAGCTGCAGACAATCGTGCTGCATAGCTGTGAAAACATGCAGCCAAGAGACCTTTTAACTGCAAAAAAGGGGAAAACACAGCGGTGGATCCACTTGAAACTTGATAAATTTGGACTCCCAAAAACACCATTGAAACTCATAATAGTATACTTTAAATTTATGACTTGAATGTTTAAGACATCAATCTTTGCTCCTAACACTGAAGTATTTTTACTCAAAGGTCATTAAGAATCCTATTTGTGAGGAGAAAATGAGTCGGTATGACTGCTGATTACCTGATATCAGATATGGAGAAATATGTGTGATACGCCATTGAAAAACTGAACGGTTTGCAATTGATGTTTCTGACGCGTGATATCAAGGTCAGGTACCCTTCTGCTGATAAAGACACCCTAAGGCGATACTCGAAACTGACGAGCAAGATCCAGATTAATAATGTGCCCATAAATTAAAAAAAAAATTCAGAAGTATCTCACTAGACATGCTTCAAGTGAAAGAGCAGTATAAGAAATGGCTCAAAACCTTAATTATCATGGAGTCCTCAAAAGCAATTACTCCACAAAGTGCATGCTTTCTTAGCCTTAATATCAACCATGAACCATGTTAAATAGGAAGAACCTACAAGGAGTTCAAGAAGACATTACCTGTGCGGCCAAATCTTAAGATCATCTTCAGATGGTTTAAGAAGCAGGTCGATAAAGGATTTGCCACTGGAATCGCTAGGCTGTAGTGGTGGAGGATGATCATCCATAACCCAAATCTTGTTCCTGGCAAAGCCATGTTGCTCCAGTGATCCTCGTGTTCCAAACTTGATGTTCAAAATTCAATCTGTCATTCTTGTGTATACCAAATTGCTGAAGCAATCATTAGCACAAAAATAAATACCTGTGGGAAACAAATTGGAATTCCTCCTCGTACTGGGGTTGGTGGCGTGAAGATTGCCTATTGTATATACAAAATCAAGGTGGAAAGAGGACAGAAATAAGGATGAGAAGCGAGCACTCAACAACATTTAGGCAGTTTCAAACTCAGCCAGAAAGAGTAACAGACTTAATCAAAACCGATGATGGGAAAACAAGTTCCTCAGGGGTTGATAAGTAAGACAGTACAACATAAGACTTCATGAGACCTTAAAAACTCTCTTGCTGTATCTTGATATCATGAAATTATAGTGTATTTTAGGTAATATTCAACTTCTTTCAAAATTAAACAAATACAGATCTAGCTAATAAAAGTATCCATCCATTCAAGGACGAATTTGTGTCAAAATCATTTACCTTACTGCTTATGAACAATAGTTCCTCTCCACGGTCAGTCTTCCATGAAAGAACTTGCCCTCCATGCAAACTAACCTGAAAGATAAGAAATAAGAAATAAGCATGTAAGCTATGACATGCAATCTGCAGCATGTCATACATTAGTGCCAATTTCTGGCATCTAACAAGTTGAAAGGAAACAAATATTGTTCATGAACTTCAGTCATATATCAAGAACTCTTTTGATACGGATATCCAGAGACAATGAAGACCCAAAGTGCATTATCCGACGTGCCCAAACCTTAACAGCTTAACCTGCTTCGAGTTTTCTCAACTAGACATTTTCAAGAACGCTCATCAGAGAATGACCCAGTAACGCTCAAATGCCAAGAAAAATAGAATGAAGCAGCGGTTCATCAAGAAATTCATAAAGGTCTAACCCGGGCTGAAGCCCCGCGAGAATTCTGAAGCACAACTTGCTCAATCCCGTTACGGTTCTTCACGACTTCGACGGAAGCTGTTTTTTTATCACAGGCTACTCCAGAGTGATTCATTTCAAAATTGCAAGGGTATTTGAATGAAGTAGAAAGAAAGTACCTCTCCTTCTCCCTCCCTCTCTCTCTCTCTCTCTCTCTCTCTCTCTCTCTCTCTCTCTCTCTCTCTCTCTCTCTCTCTCTTACTTCTCTCCTGTCTCAAGTTCTTGAAGACGTCTACAATGGCTGCAAGATAACCCAAAACAAGTCAGCTTTCACCCAATGAAATTGAGTGTCTCCCCGGACTTTCGTCTAACACCTTTACGGTGACAATCCAAAACAATCTCGTGAACTCAAACCAAACAAAAAAAAGTTGAGCTACCATTTCCACCTACCTCACCCTTTTTATTACTTTCTCCCAACGCCAAAAGCGCCAACAGTTATTATCGTCCCTCGAGGCTCACCGACAGAGACAGAACCCGAATCCCGAACGTGGCTCGAAATCCACTCGAAAAACTTGAAGCCCGGAAGGAGAAAAAATGCAAAACCGATGTGGAGAAAGGCGAAAAACGGAAAAGAGGAAGACCATATATAGAGAAAAACCCCACTTCCAGAAACCTGACAAGACAATGCGTTGGATTTTGACAAAATGAATGAGCAGATTCAAAAGTGGGTTCCGAAGACCATCAAATCCCACCCCCCCCCAAAAAACCCCAAAAAAAAAAAAAACAGAGACATCCAGTTGAATCTTTCAGACAAACTCAGGCATGTGACGAAGCCAAAAAGAAGGAATAAAGTGGAGAGACTTTTAGCTCTTGCCCACCAAACGGAGGCAACTTGAGAACGCAGCACACCTGTTCGGCAAAAGGCCCGGGGCTGAAGACTTCCAGAACACCCTTTTGGACATTAATTAACATGGCGGCATTCCTCTGCGACTCCGTCCAAGACCGAGGATTGGTCAGAGCGAGGAGACGACGACGATGTCCCTGGAGAGATATTCAGTCGAACCACAGCGCCGCCCCGAACTAGCGCTGAAGACCGAGCTTTGCGAGCAAAACCCGCGAGTTCTTCTTTCGCTTTGATTGTCGTTTGACTTTGTATCCTAGTGGCGGCTACTGTCAGCCACCCAGATCCTTCGGATGTCCGAACGCACCCACCAGGATTTACCTGAATTAACGACCCCTTGAGCTTCAGGATAAATGTGCGTTTTCCTTCGTTCTGACCAAAAAAAAAAAACTAATTTCTTTTAATCTCGTGTTCCGACCCAATCAATGTCTCCGTGATTGACTCTACGGCTGACGCTTCAGAGTTCACATGAATAGGACCCCGTTCGGAGGACCGTCCAAACATCGGATAAGATAACTCATCTCGACCTCCATCTCTCGAGCTCCATCTCCCGCCCGCTCATCGCAATCTCGTCTGTTGCTTGGAGCTCGCGCTTTAAGTCACTTTTTATGTTGCCCAGAGGAAGGCCCGTCGAGGCTTACGCAGAACAACCGATTCCGTACTAGGAAGTTGGGAAAAAGCCACGGAAAACCTCAAATTTTGTTGACCGAGACTCGTTTATTTTGATTTTTTTTTACGACATCAAGAACCTCGTACTATAACAAAATGGCACGTTTGCCTCAAACTTTTTTCTAGTGATATAAAAAAGCTTCAAACTTGTACCTATGTGATATATTTACGCTTTGTTAAGATTTCATTAGGTGATTTTCCAGTCAAAACAATATCATTTTTATTTAAGTCACGTGGGCGTCACGTCAATACTGTTTTTCTTTTTTACGTCCATGTAGGTAGATTTTTAACAATTCTCATGAACAGAATTTTGACGGAGGGTAAATATCTCACACGGATACAGATTTGAGATTTTTTATGTCAAGGAAAAAAAATTTAGGATAAATGTATCACAACAGGCCTAATTTAAGATTTTTGGTGTCTTTTTTCTCTTGCGAAGTTTAGTCGTGAATCGAATCATTTGTAGGTCTGATTACGAGCAATACTTAGTATCAAACATCTCGAATCTTCAAATGTGGATCCTACCGACATGATTTGTCTCCGGGAGATCGCGTGGGACTTGTGCGAATCACGCAAGCTCACTCCCATCCGTCTCTCCCGCCCCACCCCCGTTTTTACTCCCCCGGGCTTTTCGATTCCCAAATTCCCGATGCGTGAGACGAAAATGGGGGTCCGAAAAGAAAGGCTCGACACGACGCGCATGCATCTTGTCATGGCTGAACTTTCGGCAGCTTGACTTTAGTACGAACGTGAGGGAAAGAGAGAGAGAGAGAGAGAGGGAGGGAGAGGAATCGGCAAAAGAGCACTCGGGTCACGCGAGCCATGATGATCGCTTTGGACATCGTGTGTGTTTTCCTCGCGTTTTTTCCCCCCCACGTTCGGCCACTTTTCCTACGATTCTTTCCTCCTTCGCAAATCGAAGGGCGGTCCTTTCGTTGAAAAAACGTGCTCCTCGTTCGATTTGGGAGCCAAGGATAGGATCACCCGGGCTTGCTCTTCTTGACCGAGACTGGTCTCCGCTTATAACACCGGCGACGAAAAAGAGGGAAAAAGGGCAAAGAAATTTTCGATTGGTCTAGTCACATCCACGGAGGATTTTTGGTCACCAGGCGGCCTTGAGTTTTAGATCTTCGGGGGGGTCTCGAGTTTATTACACGTTATCCTTACTTTTCGTCACAAAAAGTTCAATTTTCGCCTCTATAATTCATTCGTTGAAAAGAGAATTGATGATAATTTGCTACGCCGTGGACATATATCGTGTCGTTGTTGTCGTACTAGCGACGACTAACGGAACTTTAATTAAAATTATATCACGGATAAGACCGTACTCGATACAGTCAAAGGATTTTTTTGGGGAGGGGGGGATTTTGCGACAAAGAAAAAATACAACCAAAATGCCGATATAGTCAACGGATTAGGGCTTCAGATCAAAAGAATTTTACTCCTCAATTATCTAGTATAGTTAAGGTCGTCAGGGAAGCCCCTCTTTTTGGGGGGGATCGAGGGATATAGCGTAAGCATATGATCTTCCGTCCTTATTTAGAAGGAAGACTTATATAGTTTCAAACTTTTAGAATGAAGCTAGCTATCATTCTTTTCTGCTGCCAAAGGATCGAGATCATAACCGATATCAGCATTTCGTTTAGATGAATACTTGAAAAGATGCCTGAAAACACACGATTAGGGCAGCAAACCGACGCTCGGACTCCTTTGATTACTCAGACTTCTTCTTCTTCTTCTTTTTTGATAACCCAGGGAACCCCGCACGGCCGACAGCCGGGAGGTAAATCCTGGGGGCGACACGTGCTAGCCACCACACACGTGCACCGGTTAAGTTACCCTGCGGCACCCGGGATTCGAACACTCAACCTTTTGCAAGAGGAAAAGTGCCCTTTTCAGCAGCGCCACCCAGGTGGGTGGTTGATTACTTGGACTTCTCGCTAAATCTTATGCGAGAAAGCCGAGTGTTTTAGAAAATAGTTTTCCTAAATCGATTTAGCTTATTACACGTTCTAGAATATGTGAGACCCGCATTGTGATGGGTCGAACCTCGAGCGATTGGTCGCAAATGTCTGGCATGGGACCTCGATTGACGGGTCCATCTAGTCGAGTTCATATTTGTACAAAATGATCAATTCGATTTTGCTCGACCGAATTGCATTTGACGGGACCAAAAAGATGAAATTACCTGATCCGGTGCGCGAAAGCCGATCGACGTACCGCTTCTCCTCTCTTTATCGGATCGATAGTACTAGCGGACAGTGACAAAATGAAAGGGAAAGATCCCATCTACATGTCATCTTCGAAATTTTCACATCAAGCCTTTCTAATCGATTCGATTATTCGGCCTAAAAGGTTATGGGCTAATCGTAGATATACTTTCTCTAGCAGCAACTATTGTTATCTCTTGAACGAAGCATCGTACCGTACATTTACCCTTCGAGTCAATGAAAAAGTACCAGCGCTGCACGTCCTGAGATTCAAGCAAGAGTCTGTAGTTAAAGAATCCGCAGTGTCTCTTTGTTTATTTTTTCTGTCGAATCCGCAATGACTTACCTAAATTCGAAAAAGATGTTAAAAAAATTATGGAAAAATTCGAAATAAAAACATGAAATGAGATCATTTTCTCGAAAGAAGGTGCAAAGTGAACATGATTTCAAATAAGGATCCGAAAAGGACAGATTAGTTTCGAATAAAAGCATGAAGTGGACAAATCAATCTTGCATAAGGACTTGAACACATTGTTCGGAAAAAGGCCCTCAATCACTCCACTTCGGGCCATTTTTGGAATTTTCTCGAAAATTAATAATTGTGTTCTTTGCTAAAGTCAAAAAACAAGAACCGCCCATATTCCTCACATGCAGGAAAACGATATAAAATAAGAACGGGAGGACGAAAGCCACGCGTTGCGGGTGTTTAATTAATAGGGTTAATACCATGAAAAACTCTAAACTGATACATTTGTTATAAATTTACCCCAAATTATTTTTTTGACCACAAAAATCCATAAACTGGTACACCTGTGATAATTTTACCCCGAACTATTTTTTTGACCATAAAAAATTCTATACTGGTATACCTATGACAATTTTACCACCGCACTAATTTTTTGGTCACCAAAAACCCCAAATTAGTACACCTGTGATAAATTTACCCTCTGTTAGTTTCCGTTAAATTTTATTGTCAAATTACGAAGTTTAATGACACGTGGTAATTGACGTGTGTACCGATTGTGGGTTTTACCCCTCTATTTGTCACAAGTTTAATAATTTGTGATTTTTTGTGATATTAATATAATTTAATGGACACTAATGGAGGGTAAATTTATCACAAATATACTAGTTTGAGGTTTTTAGTGGTCAAAAAATTAGTTCATGGGGTAAAATTATCACAGGTGTACCAATATAGGGTTTTTTATGGTCAAAGAAATAGTTCGGGGTAAATTTGTCACAGGTGTACCAGTTTGGGGTTTTTTGTGGTCAAAAAAATAGTTCAGGGTAAAATTGTCATAAATGTATAAATTTAGGATTTTTCGTGGTATTAACCCTAATTAATAATTAACCGTACGACCACAAATCCTGAAAATTTTCTGGAAATTTATTGAGATGTCGCTGAATATTTCTAGAGGAGGGATGACGTAGATACAGCTAAGAAGGTGGGGGTCACTATTAGATAAGTGCAAGGCCACTTCGTACGAAATTGTTTTTAGTTTAACTCTTGCTCTGACTAATTGATTGGTCCAAATTTGGAGTACTCTCACGCTCCATGGGGTACGCCATTTGTAGTACTAACCGAGAAGTTGCAATCGAAATTGAATGATTCGAATAGAAGTTGCTCAAGAGATAAATACCTTTTTACTGTGCCTGTCGGGCCATGCATCACATGTGTCCTCCACATTAATGAGAATAAATACATCACCGTGTGTTGGCATGATGATGATGGCTATTCATATAATATCACAGGCTACTCGGGGCCTTATCGTGCTACTCAAGCCGTATCATTTCGTATATGAATCGCAAGACTTTATGTCCTCTCAACCTTATGTGGAACAGTTTTGTGCGTTTCTAGAGTCTTATATACACATTCGTGCAAGGGAGCGAATAGGCCGTGGCAAAGGTTTTTATCACATGGTATCATTCATATGCAAATCATCATAACGTAACAATTGCCATGTATATTTCAATAACTAGACCCATAAGTGACATCATACTGACCTCTTCGTAGTTTCTGTATCAACAATGGAAATCAAATATCCATTTATCATCATTTGCAGACCCACAAACTCTTATTCGTAAAACACTCATCACTCGTTGTCATCACGATGCAAATCGTTGCTACGTATCAATTACCATGTAATTATAGTGCAAATAACATCACACTAATCTCTTGGCATTTCTCCTATTAACCGTGGAAACCAAACATCAATTCATTATCATTTGCAATCTGCCAAATCTTATTCATAAAGTAATTCAATCCAAGAGCCGGTAACATTTCTACATCACTCGAGTTTATGATTATTCTCAAGTTGCCAATGCAACTAAAATGTATGTCAAGCTACGAGATCCATTACACGATAGGCATTTTTACACTAAATTGATAGTGCACTCAAAATGTTCAGAATTTGATCACCATGAGTATCAAGAACACACTCACTTCTTATAATCATATTTAAATCAATTATATAATATTTTAGCTTAACGAAATTACAAGATTAACCAACATAATTTCTCATTTCACTCTTTATCTCAATTTTCTCCGATTCTAGCTGTACTAGTCAAATCAAATAGCTAAGGCCATTCATTTTCTATTCGAGCCATATGACTATCTTCTTGACACTACATACAACTCCCACATTTAGTATTTTTACCAAAGCAACCACCTTTTCTATATATTTATTTAATTAAGTCCAAACTCTAATTAGTTGGATAAATTGTCTAGAGTAGGCAATTAATTGTAACTCTAATTAAGAACCTACCATCACAAGAATCCCTAACATGTAAATAGTCCGAAGAATGACTCATATCCTAATCGCACATTGAATATAGCGAACTTTTCTTGTGATATTAGTAACAATTTCGTACCAAAAGCACAAGTAGACTTCAACGAACATCATTCTCATCTCAATTCAACATGTCGTCACCCATGATACAAAATCATCTAAACTTACTCTTACATATTGTCTTGCCTCTCATTAGCTTCACGTAATCATTAATCTCTTTTACAACATGTATATAAAATATTGTTCATACTTTAAGCTAAACTAAAACAAGGATCAAGAATACAAGAGGATCAGCCCAATTTAGACCCTAAATTTTTCATTACCTTGAATGAAATTTTGAATACACAAAGCCTTTAATCACTTTGTAAGACATGGTTGGAACTAAAAAATTAAAACAACATAAATTTGATAAATTTTGGGCTTAGTTGAAAGTTAAGTTAAAACTTGGCTTTCTTTGTTGAAGAATGGAAGGTAAGAACAATTGAATTTGAAGAAGTAGAGATGGAGATTTTTTTGGTTTGTTCGAGAGAAGGTAATGGATGATTTTATTTATTTTCTCTTCTTATCTTCATCTTTAACGATTACTATAAACCATGGTTAAGTTAAATTGTCACGCATGGTGTCATTTGATAGTCTAAGCTCAACGTCGCAAATTAAGAGCATGCGGATTATTCATATGAGTGACAAGCGGCTTAATTTGGTGACGATGGCGATAATTTCATGATAAGTTTTAGGATTTCCAGTCCACTTATTTTTGAAAAAAAACTACGTCAGCATTTTTCGTTAACCAAGTTGGATAAAGTTAACAGAATGACTCAATTGCATCAATTTGATAAATTTTAGAACTTGATTGCACTTTTTGCAAATTTTAAGAATCAATCGTACTTTTGTGATAAGTTTTAGGACTCTAATGCACTTATCCCTTAAAACAGTGCCTTTTGAGTTAGGTCATGGACAAAGGAATTAAATTTGGCCGAAAAAGCTCGTTAATGAAAATAATCCTTTATTTTTTTGGAAAAATTACACAAATAATTTTTGAACTTTGGCCCAATGTACAATGCGATTCCTGAATTTTTAATTCGTTCAACATCGAACATTGTAATACAATTTAGGGACTACATTGAATACATACCAAAAGTCCAGAGATCATATTGAACAAATTAAAAGTTCGCGGACCACGTTACTCATCGAATTAAAATTTAGGGATCGCGTTGAATAAATTAAAAGTTTAGAGATCGCATTGTATATTGAGCCAAAATTCAGGGATTGTTTCGTGTCATTATCTTTTTTTTTTTAGGGAGATCAATTTATGGCAAAACAACAAAAGAAAAAAACCCGAAATAATGAAGAAACCGACAAGATTGGCTCCGCCACTCGTGATCCCACACACGTTAGCCTTATACACGCTCGTGTCTCTCTTCGCTTCACTCCGGAAGGCGCCTCTCGATCCATCTCTTCCTCGTCGGAAGGAAGTTTCCCTTCCTCCTCTCTCCCCTCTCCCCCTCCTCGCTCCTCGTTCGGATCCGCCGTCTCGGCCGCCCGCCGCCGCCGCCGCCGATCGCCCCCGCCGCCGCCGGCAGCGAAGATGAACGACGCCGATGTGTCGAAGCAGATTCAGCAGATGGTCCGGTTCATCCGCCAGGAGGCGGAGGAGAAGGCCAACGAGATCTCCGTCTCCGCCGAAGAGGTGCGCGCGCTTCTCCTTTTCCTCTCGATTCGAGCCGATTGATTCGCGATCTCGAGGCTTTTTAGCTGCGGCCCGATCGTTAGGTTTTTTTTTGGGGGGGGGGGGGTATCGCGCGCGAATTTTTGGTGGAATTTCGGTTGTGTTTGCGTTGAGGCCGAGTGAGATTGTTTTGTCGCAGGAGTTCAACATCGAGAAGTTGCAGCTAGTGGAAGCGGAGAAGAAGAAGATCAGGCAGGAGTACGAGCGCAAGGAGAAGCAAGTGGAAATTCGAAAGAAGATGTAACCTTCCCGTTCGGATCATTTGGCAATTTCTTTTGTCTTTATTCGCCGGACAGATGAAAACTTCTTTTGGATTCGGATTAGGTTAAATTGAGTTCATGATCGAGATATTTAGGTTCTTTTGTCATTCGAATTTCGAGCGATCTGAATAATCTATCGAGATTTAGAATGGCTACAGTTGATCTGAATGCATCGTTGTCGATAGATGAAAATCGGATGCTGCTGACATTGTATGTATGGTGCATAGCTAGGGTAGTCTAGAGAAACTTGATGCAGGAGTTGCTACTTGGAATGTGAGATAAGGAAAAATCGGATTATCAAGCATGCCGTTAAGTATGCTGAACCCCATCCGGTGAGATGGAGAAATTGTTATTCGTTGAAGAAGAGGGAAAATTGAAACCTTGGGAAAATGATGGATTTCTTAACTGCTAGAAGGCCTGTTTTATTGATTATATGATCGTTGAAATGTCACCAATTGGCCAATTTTGAGAAGACTTCAAGTGAAACTTCTAGGCAAAAGAAAATGTGCCTTTCTGCAGGTTGTTATATCCTAATGATACGTGAAGTCTTTTGCCATTTGCTGGCTTCACGTTAGGGCAATAGACAAGTACACTTTGGGATTTTGTTCTGTCAACTTAATTTGTTTCATCTGAAAGTGATCTTGCCTGCCTCTCTAAATTTGTTGCAATTGCTTCTGGCAGTGAATATTCGATGCAGCTGAATGCTTCTAGGATCAAGGTTCTTCAAGGTCAAGATGATGTGGTTAATTCTATGAAAGAGGCAGCAGCCAAGGAGCTTCTTAGCGTGAGTCATAATCACCATGTCTATAGGAAGCTTTTGAACGATCTCATTGTCCAGGTTTGTGAAATTTAAATTGCTTTGGTAGTCTGAATTCTGTTCATGCTCGTCGAGTGGTAGTTTTCTCGATGTTTGTGAATGTTAAGAAATATTTACAAATACGATGAGAATGTCAAACTTTTGTTCCCAATTATTTCCACATCTCACATTTTATGTGTAATCCTCTACTTACACGAAGTGTTGAGTTGAGAGATGAGTAAAATGTACACTGTGGACTTGTTTCCTGACCGTTTAAACTCTTACATTCGATTTTAAGTGGGGGTTTCTAAGGGGAAAATGGTGGGATTATGGTTGTTTTTGAGCATCAGGTGTTCTACGTAGTGGTTTATGGCAGCATACATTTTATTTTTTTCCCAGTTTATTAACATGCTTCATAACATTGCTGGTGAATACTAGTTTTAGTATATTGATTCCATTAGCTTCTGTATCATCTTGAAGCAACTTGAAATAATTGAAACTTTCCATACCGTCATTATTAATTCTGATTTTATAGGTTGACGGTTGAGTGAGCATGTGAGACACTTACTTTTGTCTGGCTTTTTTGTACATGTGATAAAGCATGTAAATGCTCTGGACTAGAGATCACCTGGAAAGAAAATTAATACTGTGACATTATTGATTTTGTGCTCCAGAGTTTGTTAAGATTGAAAGAGCCTGCAGTGCTACTTCGTTGTCGAAAGGATGACCTGCATCTGGTGGAGTCCGTCCTGGATTCAGCCAAAGAGGAGTATGCAAAGAAAGCAAGCGTTCATCCTCCAGAAATCATAGTCGATGATCGTGTTTATCTTCCACCTGCTCCTTCCCATCACAATGCCCATGGTCTTCACTGGTAATTACCTTACTGAGTTCACTCATTTGTAAGAGATACTTTTGTGCTAGGTATATGTGACTGAAATGGTAAGACTAAGAGATAACAGAGTTTGTTGTTGGTTGGCAAAGCTGAGCCTTACTGGGGGTCAGTTTGGCGGCATCTAAAAAGCATGTGGTGTTACTAACACTTGGTCCTGTGTGTTGTGGGATATATACTATCATAATCTGGATGATAAGGGTTCCTAAGGCAGCTAGCCTCATCTTTTCGTGCCATCTGACTGTTGTTGGCAACACATCATAGGTAAAAAAAATTCTGAAGCTTTTTCCATTTCTTTTGTTGCAGTTCGGGAGGAGTTGTTTTGGCTTCCCGAGATGGGAAAATTGTGTGCGAGAACACACTTGATGCGCGATTGGATGTTGTCTTCAGGAAAAAGCTTCCAGAGGTACTCGCTTTACATCATTACTTTTCCCCCCCTGTTTTGTAGTGCTTGATATGAAATGGTAAATTGTCACACAGTTTCCTATACTCTGTTGCTTTTGCAGCAAAAGAAATTTGAAAGATTAGGAATTTGAAATAGACTGGTCAGAGGCTTAGAGATTATTGCTCTTCACTTACTATGACAATTGAGATCAGGAAGAAAGAAAATAGGAGTATTTGACTTTGCTTTCCCATTTCTATCTTCAGAATGCATCTGCTTCTTTAACAAACAAATGTTGATATATCTAGTTATTATTCTGGTGAAATCGCTTATGGCTTTGCTTTTGCTGCTGCATCTGGTATCGATATTGTCTTGTTTTGCTTTGTAAATGAATCAACGAGATGGTGTGCCTGTTGTGACCATGGTTTTTGATGCTCTATGCAAAATCTATTGGGCTCTACTTTGAGCTCTGTGTGTGGAAAATTCCGAGGATTTAACTAAGACTTGGCTGAGTGAAACCTCCTGCTTAGGCGCTGATCAGTGTTCAGTGGTCATTGAAGACATCTAAGTTTGTTAAATGTCATCATTGTGTGATGGACCATGGTAGCACAAAGTGGAAGATGATAGTACTGCTGTTTAAAGATTTAAAAGTTTTTTTTTTTTTGGTAAGAATAAAGATTTAAAAATTTTTGCGTAGGAAAGCAAAGATTTTATGCTTTTTATATGTGTCTTTTCCCAGTTTCTGCAACTTGTTAGTCAAGGCATAAACCACAACAAACAGTGTTGGATTCTGTCAAGTCCAGCAAGAATTTTGGTGGAATGAGCGAGAATTTTGGTACTGGTGCTTTGACCATAAAATCTGTGCTCGGACTAGACAGAATAAAATGAAATTGGTTGACTGAGGTTAACTGGAGGTGCCCTCCCGTTGGTTGGGTTCTTTGGGGGCCTTTCATAAAGTCTCACTATATTTGTCAACGAGGCCTACACAAATAGAAGAACAAAATCGATTAGGCAAACATTGTACTTAGGATTTTATGGCAGTGTTCTTTTTGTCCTGAATTGACAAGTGCGAACCTCCAAAGGAAGTTTGTATTTTCTGTTTGCCGTGGTTTTGCTGGAAACTGCACCAACTATTATCTATATTTTGCTCGTGGTAGACTTTGACAGAAGTTTTTAATCTTTGCTGTTGCAGATCCGCAAGTGGCTATTCGGTCAGGTTGCTGCTTGATTTGGTCAGATTGCTCTGGTTTGGTTGTGCCTATATTGTTTAAATCAGAAATCTAGATTCGTGGATGTGTCTGGGCATGGGAGATCGTGTGTTCTTTGTAAGCTTCGATTGTTTTGTGCTCAGTCGAAAAATCTGTTCTTTTGTTTTTCAAGATTATTTCCGGAGCGTGGTACAGCGCTGATTGCTACTTATAATTATTTGATAAGACTAGCTATTTACGTCCAATAAAAATGTCAGATTGCCGATACTCGAGTGTCTAAAGATTGATTTTTACTGAGATGGCTCGACTTTGACAGGTGAGGACTTTACCTGCATACACACTCTGATCTAGTTTTTCTTGGTTTAATTCAGCCACGAATGCCTTAAGTTTCAGGGCAGGTACCTCGAGATCTGCCCTCGCCTGCGATTTTAAGTTCAAGGACAGCCAGCAAGAGGCACGGTTCGACCCTATAAATGCTATATCTATTCCTACCAGAAGATCAAACCTTACATGGCCTCTACCACCACCATCGCTGCCATTCTACAACCAACCATAAGCAGCGTTGCAACATCGCCACCACCTCTCTGACTGCCGACTCCTCCATCCCCCGCTCTCAACCAGAACCGCCCCTTAGTTCCAGCCGTGACACCGTCCCCACGAGTCGCTCCACCTATCCTGCAACACTTGTGTCACCGATACCAACTGCATCCACCTCCATTCCAGTGTGTCGATTCAGAAATTCACAAATGCAAAGTAATTGTTGCGTACTTATTAATCTGGCCCAACTTGTCTGGAGTCAGATAAATTGGATTGGCCTAGTGTAAGTTGAGCGCTAGAAATGAAAATGATATACATGCTAGCAAAATCTAACTTCAGGAGTCCCAAGTCGGAGTGTCGATCAATCAAGTCCTTTCCAGGAATCTCTACCATCATTTCATTTTCATCAATAAAGATTGTTTCGTATGATCCGAATCATCTGGAAATTTTTATTGCACTTAGCATGCAACTCCTCAAAATCAAAGATTGCATTGCTTCGAGATACATAAAGCTTTCACTATTGACATTTTTATTGCATTTAGCATGTTACTGTTAACTCTTTCTTTGTTTTATCAATCTACCGATTTGTATATATAATTGGGCACTATCAACATCTAACTACGTCAATGGTAGAATATAGTATTGCACCTGTACTCTCTTTTGTTTTTATTCTTTTGACTAATTGTTTTTTTTTGCTCGATCCAAGAACATGTCTTCTCTTTCATACCAACAGACGAGCGCCCCACCAACAAGAACGTGGCATTTAAATTAAAACTTTGGCCTGAATTTGCGCTTCAACGTTCTGCTTTCTGGTTGCACGTTGCGATTCCAATGACGACTATATCTTCTACGTGGCGCTCGTTAAATCTCAAGACCTTAACATTGAATAGTTTCTCAGGCTTATTTATGTTCGTACTTAAGTATGTGGTTGCGAAAAAAACTAGCTGACAAAGTGGTCCAAATAGAGTCCCTGTCCGGCCATGATGGAGTTGCCCATCTGGCCCGACCAGCTCGAGAATTGAAAGAATCGAATTGGGTTGGAATGGCTCTTCCTCAACCTCTTGATCGCCGAGCCGGAATTGTCTAAGGTACGTTTCTGAAAATTCTTATCTGAGGGATGGACGGGCTCGAGCATGGCCTTTTGTGCTTGATCTCGACTCTTTGGGGTCAACTCGTCGAGATCGCTTCACTGACAAAGTCTAACAGCCACGATGGCGGCGATGGCTAGCCTCTTCGCCTCTGTTAACTCAATAACACGATCTCGACCTCGTGTTGCTAGCTTCACTTAACAATCCCCTATTCCACTCGGCAACACTCGACCCTTTTCAATCTGAATCTCCTTTCTCGTTTTGCCATGAATTACACCATCCATACTTTCATCCTCGTGCGCTTAAATTTGATCATGCAAAGCCTAGCAACTAGTGCTCGCTTTGGAATCTACACGACAAACGACACCGATGGAATAGATGATTGCAATCATTTCTGTGCTTTGTCCTTTTACTTTATGCTTTCGTCAGAAACCCGCGGATCTTCTGGACGCTAGGCATTTGTCCCTTTGCTTTAGTGTGCAGTATCCACAGAATCCCTTTTCAGCATGAAGAGAATTAATGCAACTTTTAGTACGCCCATGTCACGGTTGCGCAAAACAACCGGAACCACACGAATAGTCTAAAATCATTCGAATTCATATCAAAAATCGATCCGGTTCCCGATTTCAGATGTGGAACTGCTCACCTATCCACCCGGACTGGACGGGTAATATAATAATAATATAATATATTTATTTAATTTTTAATTAAAAAAGAAAAATTTTAATTGTTTAAACTAAACTTTAGCTCGCTTGACGGTCACAACCTCACACTGAGTCGAGAAACACCTTCTTTTATTTTCGCCTCATGCTCATTCTTACTCTCTCGCTCATTCTCACTCTCTCACTCTTCTCGATCAATGCTCACCTCACTGTCTCCAACTCTCAATCTCTGTCTCCGTCTCCATCCTTGACTGGTGGGATCGATTCCATGGACCCACCTGGAAACTAGACCGCACCGGCGGTCTGGTTCCCGGGTAGGTCCATAGAATTAATAGGCGGTTCTTGATTCCAATTTTTTGGAACCAGTCTTTAGTGGAGTGGGAACTGTCCACCTAGACCATGCTCACCCCTAGCTCATGTTGTTTTTTCAAAGGTTCGCATTCTAGTAAGTGCGCTACCTTTTCTCGTGAAAAGATTCTTGAATAATGACAAAGATATCGACACATATCTATACATTTAATTATTGAGCACTTTCATAATTTTTTTTTATTAAAATTTAAATACGATATATTTGTTTAAGCACGCAGTTATAATATGAGGTATTAGTTGATACATCGATACCGTGGACAAATCTCAATGCGCTTAACATGGCTCTAGACAAGATTTGAGTCTCCTAGGTGACCAAGGTAGCTTTCGCGTTCCTCTCATCTCAACATGCGGATGTAACTTTTGCCCGTTTTATATAAACCATGAACAAACCTAACCAAATAAAAACATTTCTCCCCAATAGAATAATGTAGGGAATTCTAATGAGGATTAGCTAAAGATGTGGAGACTAATTCGTGAAGTTTTTGTTATCTTGTCCTCATTTATGGAAAAAGAAAGAAGATAATATTAAGATACAATCACATATACATTTAAAGAAACAAGTCATCTAGCGAATGAATTTCAATTGTATATTCGATCGGATCTTAACATGGTCATGGAATATAATTTTATCATTGGTTGCGGTTAGAATAAACATCATTCATCAATTTGGTTCATATGGTGTCATAAGAAATTTTAAATAAATAATTAAACAAGCGAACCGCATGTATACTCAAAACATTCTATAGAAGGGTCGCATCATTTGCAATGAACATATAGTGCTAGAGACACTTACGAAGAAAGAAACCCTTCATGCCCCAACACTCGTTGTATATACAATCGGATCATCTTTCCTAGGCGAAAGGGAAAAGTGTCAATTCAGTCCTAAACCTTTGTATTAGTGTCAATTTAGTCCTAAACCTTTTTTTGATGCCAATTTAGTCCTAAACCTTTTGCATTGGTACCAATTTAGTCCTAAACCTTTTTTTGGTGTCAGTTAAGTCCTAAAACCTTTTAAATTGATGCCAATTCAGTCCTAAACCTTTTGTTTTTTTGTCAATTTAGTCTTTTCGGTCAATTTTGATCGGAATTTGCCAACATGGACACCTGCCGACCGGCGACTGGTCACTAGCGTCGACATGGACAACTTAAATAATATTTTAATATTTTTTTGAATTTTTTTTCCACTTTTTTTTGTTTCTCCTTCCCCTAGCCGGTCGCCGGTCTGGCGACCTGCTAGAGGTCGGCGAGCTTGACCTCGCCGGCTATTGGAGAGGGCGGCCTCGCTCGGTGAGACCGAGCCTCGCCTTGGTCGGGCGAGGCTCGAGCCCTCGCTGGAGGCCGCGGCGAGGGCGAGCCTCGCCATGGTCGGGCGAGGCCTGACCTCGCCAGATCAGGCGAGATCAGGTCTCGCCCAGCCGCCGGCGAGGCCCGACCTCGCTAGATCCAGCGAAGTTGGGTCTCCCTTGACCATGGTGAGGCTCGCCCTCGCCGCGGCCTTCGGCGAGGGCTTGAGCCTCGCCATGCACGGGCGAGGCTCAACCTCGTTGGATCTGGCGAGGTCGAGCCTCGCCATGGTCGGGGGAGGCCCGACCTCACTATATTCGATGAGGTTGGGCCTCGCCCGACCAAGGCGAGGCTAGACCTCACCGGGCGAGGCCGCCCTCGCCAGTGGCCTGCAAGGTCGAGCTCGCCAGCCTCTGGCCTTTGGGCGGTCGCCGGATCGGTGACCAGCTAGGGGAAGGAGAAATAAAAAAAAGTGGAAAAAAAGGAAAAAAAATAAAAATTCAAAATAATATTAAAATATTATTTTAGTCGTTTACGTCAGCGCCATGTCGGCGCCGGTCGCCGGCCGGCAGGGGTCTACGTTTACAAATTCCGATCAAAATTGGCTGGAAGGACTAAATTGATACAAAAACAAAATGTTTATGATTGAATTGACACCAAAAAAGGTTTAAGACTAAATTGACACTAATACAAAAGGTTTAAGACTAAATTAATACTAATATAAAAAATTTATGACTGAATTGACATTTTTGCCCAAAAGATAATAACCAAACAAATCCCCTGCTTGTTGCAATTATCAAACTTTGTTGGGCATATAAGACAAAATGACATGTCAATAGCAACAACATGTCGAAAAAGCAGAATATAGCCAGACCTGCCTCGATCGACAAAGAAAGCAAGCCAGAATTCACAATCAATCCTGGTAAGGAATTGCATGATTGAGGGAAAAAAAAATATGATAGGCGATTTTTTGTTTTTGGTAGGAAGATGATGGTGATTGAAAAATCAATTTTGCACTCTCAAAGAGGAATAAATAATTTTCCGAGACAGGTCAAGACTGTCTCCACCAATGCACGAAGAGCACAAGTCGTGGAGGGGTCATTTTCTGACCCTCTGGAGAAAAATGGTGAAAACCAAGTTAGGAGGACTCCTAAGACGACTTGTGTTCATGTAACTCATCGAAAGAATCAGTCATTTACCTATCCTACGGTTTTCTTAAGAAAAGACGAAAAAGGATCGAACAAAAGCCGATCGACCGGAATCAGGTTAGAGTCCGGTCCGAAGTGGGGGGTGTAGCTGAAAAAACTAAAACCCAAGCGGATCGGAGAAGTGAATTCGGAAGTAATGTGGGCACTAGAGAGGAGGAAGGAGAGACCACATCAATTCAGACATAAACTAGCTGTAAAGAAACCATTCATAGCAATATATTCTAAATATGTGCTCGACTGGCGTCTTGACGGATGAAACGATATGTCCAGAAAAAAGCGAGACCTAATCTAATTGTAGGCCTTAAAGTTAAGGACGTACCATTGTTCATTTAACATATATGTACTGTGAAAAGAAAGGTGTAATGCCATTTTCTAAAAGCTCGGCAGTGAATCCAACTAAATGTCATAGGAATAGGATCGGGCGGATGGTGGTTCCATGCATGAGTTCTAAGTTCCAACGACAGTTGAAATCGAGGGACTTTCTATCAAACCTAAACCTAACCTCTAAAGTAAGCCTACGACACATAACAAATTCAAGATCCCAATATATTCATGATTTCGAAAGAGTCTCTCCTAAAAAAAAAGTGGAATTTTCCTTGATTATCAGAACGGAGAAGTGATCAATCTCTAACTGAAGTTTATAAGAGGCGACTACCGGCATCATTGGACTGGATTCGGACGCACATGTTGAATGTTTGCTGGATTCAGACGGGAACCACGAACGGTAGTTGTGGACTGGAGAAATATGGTCAAATCTTGTGTTTCTTTCATGTCACTGCTTTGAACAAGCAAAATGTGACAAGCAAGCTGTATCTTTACTTTTTAATGTGCTGACGAAGTGGACCATTCATCGCTATCGATTCAGTAATGGTCCTGGAATTAAGATTTTGAGCAGCGAAAGACAGTGATCCTCTTGGCTCTATGCGAAGGTGCTAGGACCCGCCATTTCTGCTTTCTTGGTCCCTTGACATCACTGAAAACATGGCCAAATTGAACGGACAGGGCTGGAAAACTTTCCGCACAGACTCTTTCGCACGATACGAAATCTGGCAGGTCCCGCTGGAGTTCCATCATGCTGCGCTCCATTCGAAAACAGGTCGATCAGTCCATACACGATTCATCAATGTGCTGTTGGTATGGTTGAGCATTTCCGCTCGTTCACGGCGTGCTCGAACTCGTGATCGAAAACGGGTCATTACCGCGCTTACTCTTCTCGAGACAACACGCGTTACGATGCATTTTAGACTGGTTTGTGCATGTTTAAACACGTTTTTGTATCTTAAACGCGCTAAAACTGTGGCCCGTTTGATAAACACGACGTTGTGTAGATCTCGATGATCTTGACGCCATTAATTAGAATTGTCGTGTTCGGGTTCGGCTTAAACCTGAACTTAATAAGAATTGGAGATGGTACAAAGACACCACGACGTGGGCAATAAAGACTAGTTTTGTTTTTTTTTAAAAATAAATAAATAAGCTTTTGCAAATATCGACGTATAAAAAGGTCATTTTATTATCAATCAATCCGAAAGACTTAAATGTTCTGACATTTCCCGAAATCTCGTGTTCCACGTTCATTAATCTCTGTTCATCTTCAAAAGCAATCATCAAAAGAGAGAGTCAAAACACTGCGGGCGATCTTGTCGACATATTCAAATTGCAGAAGCTACAGCTGGAAAGGTCAAGCAAAAGTGCGAGGAGTGAGATTTGGAATCTCACATTTGATCAAAGTCGTACCAAATTTTAGTAGTGATTTCTTATACTTTTATAGATCTATAGGATCACGAAATTTAGGGCAAAAATCAAATAAAAAAATATAGTAATACAAACAGTCTCTCAATTTTAACTTAATATATAATATAATTCATAAATTTTTAATTTGTTTAATATTATCCCTAAACTTTAACCTAATATTCAATATAGTCTATAAATTTTTGGTACATATTCAATCTAGTCCCTGAATTATATGAAAATATTCAACGTTCATTCTAGTTCCTAAACTGCATGAGAAGTTTATGGATTACATTGAACAAATTAAAATTTCATGGACTACATTAGACATTTTCATGTAGTTCAGGGACTATATAGAACATGCATTAAAAGTTTAAGGAAGATATTGAACAAATTAAAAGTTGAGGGATCATATTGCATATTGAGTTAAAGTTCAAGGACTATATTGAACACAATAAAAGTTGAGGGACCACACTATATATTTGATTAAAGTTCAGGGACTATTTATGTTATTTTCCTATAAAAAAAATAGCAGTTTTGGTTCCAGATGAAGGGTCAGTTTGTTCCTTTTGGTGCCTCCGGCCAACCCTTTTTTCTTTTCAATTTCTTCTTTCTTTTTTCCCCTCAAATTAAAAAAATTTACCATATCTTTATATCTTTTCCTTTTATTCAATCTTTAAGAAGAGCAAGCCAAAATCCATTGTAAATACGGTATACTTCTTATGTTTTGTTCTTTTTTTTTCTCTATTCTATAGGCTCTTTTAGTCATAATATCTTCATATGTCACGCATTGTACTTTGGTTGTGAAGATTGCAAATTTTGATTTAGGATCAACGTTATTATATGCACCTAATCTTGTTGAGGATTATGCGTAGAAAAAGTAAGCATGTATCGTGAAATCGCATAACTTCTATTAAAGTACAAATCTTGACGAAATAATAATCTTGAAATAGAAAACATACATTTAAATTGGGAACCAAAGTAATGGGTCTTTATAGTTTATCGTTATTTCAATTTACAATTAAGAATCAAAGAGAAGACAAAAAGAATGCTGTAGGTGTGATACAAATTTAGCCTTAAATAGAGATTATTGGAAAAAGCTATTACCTGATGTTGTTGTTTTTGACCCATACACTCGATTGTCTAGGGTACACACAAAATTTTAGTATATTATATACTCGACATAATCGTCGTATACACTAAGTATGACATCCTCTTTCCTTTTATTCCCAAACAAACATACTACTTTTTATAGCTTAATTTTTTCCTCTTTGTTTTATTACTTTTTAAATATATTAAATGACTCTTTTTATATCCAACTTAACTTTCAAGCACAAAAGTGTGCTTTGGACCATGCTATAGCTAGACTAGTTTTTAAATATATTTTCTTATTTTATTTTATTACTTTTAAAATCTATTTTCGAACCTATCATATCGGTTTTGGCCGGCCCGATTCTAGTTTGGACCATGCTATTGCTCGACTAATTCTACTTTGGACCATGCTATTGCTCGACTAATTCCCTAAAAAGACTCCAAACTTTAGGTCCTGTTTCAATTCTGCCCGAACTTTTTATTTTGTCTTAAAAAATCCCTAACTTTTACTATAGTTCCAAATCAGCCCACACGTCCAAAATTCACCACTATTTACTCAAAATTATCAATATCAGAACGAATTTGAAGTTCATTATCGAGACCTACATTTTCATCAACGTCCTCATCTTGTAAGGAACAATAGCAACCTCATAACATCGATAATGTTGAATAAATTAGTAGCGTTTTTGGACACGCAAGCAAATTTGACATTAAGGGCGCGTTTGACAAGTTGCCAAATAATAAGAATTTTTGTTCTTTTATTTTTAGAATCAGTTTTGAAATAGAAATTCATTTGGTAAATTTTTTGTTCTCGGAATAAAAAATTTGCCAAAATTTGTTCCCAGGATAGATTTTGGAATAGAATCAAGAAGCAAAAAAAAGTAGCTTCTTGTTCCCAAAATCAGGTTTGGAACAAAATCAAGAATTAAGAAATTTTTTTTTTTCTTCTTCCTGGCTTGTGGTTGGTGAGGGAGTCACGGCCCTTGCCCTTGCCGGCGAGGGCGATCCTTGCCGCCGTCCTTGTTAGATTCGGTGATGGCAGCTCGCGGCCTGGGAGAGGGTCCAGCCCTCGTTGGCCCAGGCTTGTCGCCAGTCACCAACGACCGGCCATGGCCAAGGAAGGGGAAGGGAAAGAAAAAAAAGGAAAGAAATATTAAAAATTACAAAATATTATTAACAAAAAGAAATTTTATGCAGTTACCAAACACATTTTTGTTATTTTTCTATTCCAAGAATATAAATTTTAAGAAGTTACCAAAGCCTTCAAATTCTTAGAAATTGTTCTCGGACACGGAAGAAAAGAGAATTATTTCTGAGCAGGATCAGTTTTCGAGAACATAACGGCTACCAAACGCGCCCTAAGAGTAAAAGTCGGTGAGTTTTTATGAGATAAAAATAAAAAGTTTGGGATAAAATTAGGATTGGTCTTAAGGTTAATAGTTTTTTTTAAAGGAATTAGCCCTTGATTTTTACAAAGGAAGCATAAGTATTTTCATTTATCCTACCTTTATTATGTGTCTGCAATCTGCATGAATGCGAAGCATCCTCACAAGTGCCGCGGTGTCGCGTCCCATCGAAACTGTTAGCTACAACGAACTATGGAAGGGTGGCCAAATAAAGAAATCTCTGTTCGCTCTGCCTCTCTCTCTCTCAAACACGCACGCAGGCGCATCATCTCCAAGAAGAAGAAGAAGAAGAAGAGCCTGCCACGGCCTTCTTTAACGTGAAAATCAATGGGGTACATGATATTAAAAGCTATAGCACAGAAATAAAGCCAGGTGGGCTTCTGTCTCTCTCACGCGCATCATCTCCAAGAAGAAGAAGAAGAAGAAGAAGAAGAAGAAGAAGAAGAAGAGCCTGCCACGGCCTTCTTTAACGTGAAAATCAATGGGGTACATGATATTAAAAGCTATAGCACAGAAATAAAGCCAGCTGGGCTTCTGTCTCTCTCTGTCTCTCTCCATGCATGATTCGCGGAGCCCAGTGGCTTTTGATTTTCACAAGTCAAAGTTACTCTTTGTTTTCTGCAGTGAAAGCAGAGCCAACCTTTGCGTTCTTCGTCTGCTCTGTTTCGACAAAGATTGCTGATTAGAGCTTGGGGGTGAGTGTTTCTTCTTCTTCTTGTTGTTCTTTTTTGAAGTCTTGAGTTTGGTCGCGTCTATGAAACTTTATTCGTTCTCTTCGAGTGCTGCTGTTTCCGAAAACGTGCATGTAAAGGAGTGTATTGTGGGTAGGAGGACTCGAGAACTTCTTAAGTCTCGCTTTTCGTGGGTACTGAAGACGTGAGTTCATTGCTTTTTGTCTCCTGACAGTTCCTTTTTCCAATCAGATAGTTCATCTGGCGGTTTTTTGTCGATGTATGTATCAGGTATTTTTCCCAACAATCTGATTGATTCATTAGCTTAGTTCCTTGATTTATAGTCTTAGCAAATCGAGGGGATTATCCACAAGTATACGCCTAGTTATGAGGAAATCACTGAATTTGCGTTGATGCACTTAATTGTATTTTGGATTATCCGCATGTACTTTCTGTGTCTTACTGTGTAAGTTGTCCTTGAAGAAAATTACATCTGCGACCGCAGTTTCCACTTATTTGTCCGCACTCATAATTTGGATAATCTTCAGGATGTTGAACGAGGATGCTACTCTTGTACCTCCACATGAGTGGTTAGTCTTACTGTTCCAAGGGGTCAGTTGGTTGCTGCTAGTTTTGACCGTGACCATTAGGAGAATACGCCTTCCGTACATCACATTGGCTCCAATTTATTCGATAGTACCCTCATAGTCTACAGGATTTCTCCGTATATTTTCCCCTTGGGAAATAAAGGAAGCCACTGCATCCGTGTCATTGGTGTGTGATATTTTATCATTTCCTGGAGCGATCCTGCTGCTTTTCTTTGCTTTCAGACATGGAGAATAGCGAGGACCGCGAAAATGGCGCTGTTTATGAACCTTTGCTGGACAAAGAGCAGAACGATAACGTCACTCCTTTTGCCAAGGCGGGGATTCTCAGCAAGGTGTCGTTTTGGTGGTTGAATCCGCTAATGAAATTGGGGAAAGAGAAGATCCTTCAAGATGAGGATATTCCGCGTCTCAGGTTGGAAGAACGAGCGGAAACATGTTACTTGAGGTTCACGGAGCAACTGCAAAAAGAAAAGAAGACGACGTCTGACACCTGCTCTATCTTGTCCGCTATATTTTACTGCGAATGGAGAGGTATTTTAATTTCCGGGTTCTTTGCTTTGACCAAGGTCTTGGCTCTCGCCACTGGGCCTTTGTTCCTTAGCGCCTTCATTGCCGTTGCCGATGGTGAAGAGGCTTTCGAGTATGAGGGTTACGCGCTAGCCGGAGGATTGTTCTTGGCCAAATGCTTGGAATCTCTATCGGAAAGGCAATGGTTTTTCAGAGCAAGACTGATTGGACTCAGAATAAGATCTTTTTTATCTGCAGCGATTTGTCAGAAGCAACTGCGGCTCTCCAGTGCAGCAAAAATGACTCACTCTCCAGGCCAGATAGTTAATTATGTCACTTCAGATGCTTATAGGATCGGTGAGTTCCCTTACTGGTTTCACCAAATATGGTCGACTAGCCTTCAGCTGTGCCTCGCATTAGGCATTGTTTACTACGCTGTGGGCCTTGCAACATTGGCGGCTCTGACGGTGCTCATATTGATTGTTGCCGTGACTTCTCCGATGGCCAAATTGCAACTCAAATATCAAAGAAAACTCATGGAGGCTCAAGATAAAAGGCTGAAGGTGGTCGCGGAGGCGCTTGCGAATATGAAGGTGTTGAAGTTGTATGCTTGGGAGACGCACTTCAAGAAAGTCATTGAGGAGCTAAGGAAAGACGAGTCGGAGTGGATCGCGGCTGTTTTGTGGCAGAAGGGTTACTATATGGTCCTGTTTTGGTCTTCGCCGGTTTTGGTTCCCGCCATCACTTTCTGGACATGCTACTTTTTGGGCATTCCCTTGACCGCAAGCAATGTCTTCATGTTCTTGGCGAGTTTAAGAATCATTCAGGAACCGATCAGATTGATCCCCGATGTGGTTGGGGCCTTCATCCAGGCTAAGGTTTCATTGTCTCGGATTGCCAAATTTCTAGAGGCACCTGAATTGGAAAATAATCCAACAAAGCAGCAGAGGGATAATGAGGTGCTGGAAATGGCTGTTTTCTTGGATTCACGCGAAATTTCTTGGGACAGTGGTGCCTCAAAGGCGACATTGAGGAACATAAATTTGTCGGTCAGAAAAGGAGAGAAAGTAGCAATATGTGGGGAAGTTGGGTCAGGGAAATCTACCCTTTTAGCTGCGATTCTCGGAGAGGTTCCATATATCGATGGCATAGTAAGTCATTGATTAATCTTCTCATTTGGGGACTTACTAGTTGTACATTGTAACTAGAGAATTGTACTATTTCCTGTGTCGGCCAGTTTATCTTATGCCTATAATGACTTGCAATGTATGATATATTAGGTCATAATAAAAAAAATTAACAACTAATGTCATTGAAGATTTACTGGTAAGCCTTGATACGTGTTTAGGTGCGCGTTCATGGTAGGATGGCATATGTGTCTCAGACAGCGTGGATCCAGACTGGGAATATACAAGAAAACATCCTATTCGGATCCGTCCTGGACTCTGTCAAATATCGAGAAGTAATTCAGAAGTGTTCGCTAGCCAAGGACATGGAGATGTTTCCGTTTGGCGATCAAACTCAGATCGGGGAGAGAGGCGTCAATTTGAGTGGCGGACAGAAGCAAAGGATACAGCTTGCACGGGCTCTGTATCAGGATGCGGATGTGTATCTGTTGGATGATCCCTTCAGCGCCGTGGATGCTCATACAGCGACGAGCTTATTTAATGTGATCTCCTCTCCAGGACAGTGAAACTTCCTTTTGTTTTTGTATTAAGTTCTAAATGATTGCGATATTTGCTCGTTGTTGCAGGAATATGTCATGGGAGCTTTATCCGGGAAGACTGTTCTACTTGTTACGCATCAAGTTGACTTCCTTCCAGCTTTTAACTCCATCTTGGTTAGTAACTCATTCAACCCAAAGGAAAATTTTTTTTTCGGTGTCTGTGGGGAATTTAATGTCATCACCGATGAATTTCTCTGCCATGAAGCTATCTTTCACTTTTCTCTTTTGTTCATGGTGTTCCTGAACAGTTGTGTTTCTTGGCAGTTAATGTCATCCGGGCAAATTGTAAGTGCCGGCTCATACGATCAGTTGATGGCTTCCAGCCAAGAATTTCAGGACCTTGTGAACGCGCACAACATGACTGCTGGTTCTGGAAATCAAATCAGCATGGTTTCATCAAGAATACCTGGATATTCGAAGGAGGAGATCCGGAAAATATATGTAGAGGAACAGCTCGAGGCCTCTCCAGGAAGTCAATTGATTAAGCAGGAGGAAAGAGAGATAGGAGACAGCGGTTTCAAGCCTTACTTGCAGTATCTGAAACACAACAAGGGCTTTTTGTTTTTTACCTTGGGAACTATATCTCACATAATCTTTATAGCTGGGCAGCTCGGGCAAAGTTACTGGTTGGCTTCCGAAGTCAACAGTACAAGTGTGAGCACCATCGAGTTGAACTCCGTTTACACTGGGATAGGCGTTGCCCTCGCTCTCTTTTTGCTTATTAGATCATATTTCATAGTCTATTTAGGTTGTGGCGCATCGGACGCCATATTCTCTATGTTGTTGCGGTCCCTTATTCGAGCACCAATGTCCTTTTTTGACTCGACTCCTTTGGGAAGAATACTCAGCCGGGTAAGAACATACTCTGAAGTCGCTGTGCCTTGAAGATGTTTAAGATGAATGACATGATTTGCTTAATTTTGTAGGTTTCTTCAGATTTAAGCATCATCGACGTCGATGTGGCCTTCAAGTTAACCATTGCCCTTGGGTCCACGATGAATACCTACTCGAACTTTTTGATACTTGCTTTTCTTACGTGGCCGGTTCTACTTGTCATCATACCCATGATTTATCTGACGCTGATCATACAGGCAATGCTTATGCGTCAAATCATTTAATTGTTCCTTAATAGGCAAAATTCTGCACACTTATCTCCTGAGAGCTTTCTTCGTATCATTCAAATTCTAGTGCAGCATTAGCTTAATTTTTTCTTTTACTACAGAAATACTACTATGCTTCTTCTAATGAGTTGATGCGACTTGATGGCACAACCAAGTCTACACTCGCAAGCCACCTCGCCGAGTCCATCGCCGGAGTGATGACAATCAGAGCATTTGGCCAAGAAGACCGATTCTTTTCAAGAAGTCTTTGCCTTATTGATGTGAATGCAAGTCCGTATTTTCACAGCTTTTCGGCCAATGAGTGGCTGGTCCAACGTCTGGAAGTCCTGTGTGCTATCGTCCTAACGTGCTCAGCCCTCGCAATTTCTCTTCTCGATCTCGGGTCCTCTTCCTCTGGTTCGTATCAGTAAAAGCTCAATTCAGTTCTTCATATCGAGACTTTCCCTAGAAGCTGGGCTCTTATACATGTACCACTTTATTTTAGCACTTTTTAATCTAATGTCAAAGCAGCTATGCATCAACATGTTGGTTCACTTCCCTTTTCAATATCATCTGGGAAAATTGTTTCCGACTTAAAAGATTTTGCAGGTGTCAGGCCTGACTATCATTTGATGCAGGATATGTTGGAATGGCGCTGTCGTACGGTCTATCTTTAAATGTCTTCCTGGTCATTTCGGTCCAATTCCAGTGCTCGCTATCGAATCTGATCGTTTCTGTAGAAAGGCTAGAGCAGTACATGCACATTCAAAGCGAAGCTCCGGAAGTTATCGAAGATAGCCGGCCAGCACCCGACTGGCCTTCTTCCGGGAAAGTTGAGATTTTTGATCTGAAGGTAAGACGCACACAATTAACACACCTCTCAATTCAGGACTTGTCTTGTCGTTCACTTAGGTTTGATCATCAAGAGATTAACAGGTAAGGTATCGGCCCGATTCTCCCTTTGTTCTTCACGGGATAAGCTGCAAAATAAAAGGAGGGCACAAGATTGGGATCGTTGGCCGGACTGGAAGTGGAAAGACCACTCTCATCAGCGCTTTGTTCCGTTTAGTGGAACCTACTGATGGAAAAATATTTGTCGACGGCCTAGACATAACCACTATTGGACTTCATGACCTGAGATCACATTTCGGGGTCATCCCGCAAGATCCGACACTTTTTGGCGGGACAGTTCGATACAACCTGGACCCCTTGTGCAAGCACACCGACGAGGAAATATGGGAGGTAATTTCCATACTTCTCTCGAAGTTTGACCGGCGCATGTTTCTCTCTTTTACTAACTGCACTGGCATTATAAAATAAGCCTCCCCGCACGTAACCTGAATCTAATGAGAGCTCCCGTGCTAAAACTTGAATGACTATGCCTCCTGCAAAAGGAAGTACTTGCGGTTATGTTTCATGATTGCTTGAATTTCTGTGGAAAAAGGTTCTTGGAAAATGTCAGCTCCGGGAGGCTATACAAGATAAAGAGAAGGGCCTGGAATCACCAGGTAACGCTGAATCGAACAGCAAAATCTAGTCTTAAAGTTCTCATTGTCCATCATTAACAGTTTACACAAACTCGAAATGCAGTCACACAGGATGGATCTAACTGGAGCATGGGGCAACGGCAATTGTTTTGCCTGGGACGAGCATTGCTGAGGCGAAGCCAAATCCTAGTCCTGGACGAAGCCACCGCGTCTATCGACAATGCAACCGACTCGATCCTCCAGAGAACCATACGAACGGAATTCGAGGACTGCACGGTCATAACCGTGGCCCACCGGATACCGACCGTCATGGACTGCACGATGGTGCTGGCAATAAGTGATGGTAAAATTAAACTTCCAAATAACTGTTTAGCGAGAACCGACTGGAGTTGTGAGAAATACATGACATTCTTTGCATTTAACAGGGAGATTGGTAGAGTATGATGAGCCTATGAAATTGGTAGGCAAGGAAGATTCGTTGTTCGGGCAGCTTTACAAGGAATACTGGTCTCGAACGTCGAATGCAAGTAATTACTCAGAGAACTTTTGAGATGAAGCTTGCGGAAGCCGACATACATTATCCGAATGCATTGCGTGAGGCCAGTGTCTTCGTTTAGTGCAGTTGGAAATGCCGTAGGGAGATGATTTTGCTGCTATGTTTCGGTCAAAAAACCAGACGCCAGAAATGCCCGAACCAACCAAAGCATATCGTTATAACATTATAAACATGTATACTATTTTCTGTGAGGCATGTTTATTGCATTTCTCCCTTTTCATTGGTACTTCTCTCATTAGTTGTTTTCTACTACAAATATCCAATATTTATTGGAAATTCTACTTTTTTATATTCAATATTCAATTCTTATGAATGCATATATAATTATTACTATTTCCGTGTTATAATCTCTATTTAACATGAATGGCTTATTGCGAAATCTTTTGGAAAAGATGTTCTTCCTTTGTATGCGCAAAAGCTAAACATACTTATTCAAAGAAAATTGAATGTCATATGCATTTGCTTATAAGAAGATAATGCTTTTTTCTTTTTTTACTTCGTTGAGTAAATTTCTTCATCGAAATGTATGTTTCAACATCTCAATAGCTAGTAATTTTTCTCTATAAGAAATCACAAACCAGCATGTGCTAATATTTGATAATCGGCTTAATCAGTTGCTCTTTAGATTCAATCGATTTGATCAAATGGGTTACACTATTTCATTAGAATTTGATGGTCCAAATTGCATATCAATTGACTTCATGGTATGTTTAGATTGACAGAATAGAAAGGAATGGAATGGTCAGGATTGCCATTCCAATGTTTAAAGGGAACATACATGACATTGAACTCACATGTGAGGAGATCGTAGAGATGCACTCAAGGAAAGTCTCATATCGAAGAATTGATGTAGTGTTGAGCAGTTAATATATCTTTATTGGCTCATAATATATGGGCTTACGTTTTCTAGTGAAGGTAAATCTAAATGGATACATTAAGGGGCTTGAACTTGAACTCTCCCTTGGCGATCTTGCTTGGTGAAGTATTGGGTTTCTGCTATCTGCTCTCATCATTGCCAACGCTATTCTGTAGTCCATGATAGTCAAAAGTCGACGTGCATTTTCATCCCTAGTCTCTTTCTTCAGACCGAACTATAAGGCTCCCATCAAACCGTGTTGCTACACTATAATGCCCTCCTTCATCCTTAATCTCTTTCACCATACCGAGCCATGAAGGCTGCTTGGAAACTGCATCAATTACGAGATTTCTTCCTCGAGTTATTCACCTGATTACCGATATGCATTGGGAATAGATCACCAATCAACCATTGACTTTGATACTAATTGTTGGGAGTGCGTAGTAGAAACTTGAAGCTTCACTGGGGAGATTGACAATGGAGAGCCCAAATCCGGATTCGTCAATATATCTAGTTGGACTAATTTCACTCAAAAACATAAACTAATGAGTTATGGGCCAATTATGTTATATTAATTGCTCTACACCAGGCTGGTTCTCCAATGTGAGAAGTTTTTAACGTACCTTCCACGTATGTTTCAATAAAGTGATGGTAAATTTACTTATAAAGAAATGTTTCATGAGAACATATAAGAACAATGAGAAATATGTGACATTCTTTGCATATAATAAGGAGATTCGTAGAGTATGATGAGCATATGAAATTGGTATGTAAGGACATTGTTGTTCGGGTAGCTTTATCAGGACTATAGGTCTCGAACATTGAATCTTTTGAGACGAAGCTTTCGGAAGTGGACATACATTGGTACGAATGCATTGCGAAGTCTGTTTTTTCGTCTAGTGCAATTGGAAATGCTATAGGGACATGATTTTGCAGCCACGTCCCCGGTCAAAAGGCCAGATGCAAGAGAAGGCCGAACTGACCAAAGCAGATCGAAAATGTGTCCTACATTCAGTGAGGCATGTTTACTGTATTTTACATCTTTTTACAATTTTGGTCCCTATAAATATTACTATATTTCCATTTAAGGTAATCCTAGTCTATAATAGTAAAAGTAGAACCTCATTTAGAACTGTATTAGATTGATAATTGAGCTACTTAATGTCTAGGTGTTTCCTGACCAAAAAAGAAAATGTCTACGTGTTTTCACAATTATTTATAGAATGATATCAATATACGTATAGATATTAGTACTTATATTAATCTAAACCTTGTTCCTTACTTTTTAGAAAGTACGAGACACAAGAGATTGAAATTTTATCAATCTGAAAAATTGGGAATAAGATTTAGATTGTTGAAAATTTTATCAATCTTAAAAACAAGGAATAAGATTCATATTAATACAAGCACAAAGTATCTATAGATAAATTAATGTCATTTATAGATATCTCTATAACGAGAATTAGACTTAAACTCGGAAAAGTTTTGACCCAATGCAATGCTAAATGAGTTTCTAGTTTTACTATTATAGAGCTCATAAGCTAAATGTACTTAAATGGAACTATCAAAATATTTATGAAGATCAAAAAGGTAAAAAGATAACAGAAAAAATACCACATATTTTTTGTTGATTTAAAAAAGAATTGAAATGAAAAGATATTCTAAAATCAGGGGAATAATGTAATTATGAAAACTTGCAAATAGTATTAATGTTTTTTTTTACTTTGTCATGAATAGTTGATAAACTAAATTGAACTAATTGAAAGTTTAAGGATATTCTGACCAAAAAACAAAAAAAAGAAGAAGAAAGTTTAAGGATCATATTGTATATAGTATAAAGACCACATTGAACAAATCAGAGGTCCGATGATGATATTGCATATTAGACCATAACTTATAAATTGTTAGGGCAAAAGGACACTATAAATGCCATAAGTTATGTATGGAGATCATTTTGGTGCCATAATTTTTTTTCGGATTATTTTGGTGTCAACTTTTTTGAAAAACGATCATTTTAGTGTCAATGCTGACATGGTCGCCGGAAATCTGACGTGACTCTTTTTTTATTAATTTCCGATGCTGACATGGTTTGTTGGAAATCTGACGTGGCTCTTTTTTTGGTCGGAATTTTGGCCGGAGTCACTAAAGTGATCTCTTTTCTTCCGACTTGGCACCAAAGTGATCCGAAAAAAAGTTATGGCACCAAAGTGATCTCCGTATATAACTTATGGCACTTATAGTGTCCTTTTGCCAAATTATTAGTATCAATTTCCATTATCAAATGAAAATGTCAACGTTGCATAGTGTCGCGACCTAAAATAAAAATCGGGCGTTTCCGATCTTAGGCTAATGGATTACTAGATCAATTAAATTAACTAACCTAGCTCGAGTTTTCCCAAACTCTACCAAATCGCAACTTAGGTCCAATTGTGAACATGCAAATATTTCAATAGGAGTTGCCACTAATCATTTAAGATAGGTTGATTAGAAACCTAAATAAAATAGCGGGAGTACTATTTTATTTCTACGAACTAGAAATTATGAATTCGGGACTTGATTACGCTAAATTCCTTAACGCCCTTTCGGTACCAATTTCAGGAAAAAATACTCAATTTGACAATTCTGAAAAAATTTTGATTTAAAGTTCAAAGGTGCAGAAATTTATTTTTTTTTCTTTTATTTAAATGAAAACTAACCTATATGTAATGACGTGCAAAAATTGACATGCGATTAATGCAACCTAGCATGCAAACTATATGTCATGCAACAACGTGACCTATTTCTAATGACGGGCATATTTTTTGTATTTTTTTAAATGAAATTCGGAATTAAAATATCAATCATCTAAACATGCAATCAACATATTCTAGAGAATATTTTTTTGGTATTTTTTTTTATGA
This sequence comes from Syzygium aqueum, assembly GCA_031216185.1. Lineage (NCBI taxonomy): Eukaryota > Viridiplantae > Streptophyta > Magnoliopsida > Myrtales > Myrtaceae > Syzygium > Syzygium aqueum. The sequence goes on along the minus strand of CM062235.1, from coordinate 5,859,723 downwards.
AAATTCGAAATTAAAATCAAGTAAAAAAATATATAACCGCTAAATCTTTCGAATTAAGTTTCAATCTGAAGCCTGACAGATCGACCCTAAAATTCGAAATACCTGCTCTGGAAATAATTCTATCTAAAGCCTCATAGATAGATTTATTTCCACGTGTGCGGTTGCGGATTAGGAAATTTTCCTAATCGATTACATCTTGAAAAAATTTAGATATCTCAAATATTTTGGATATATTCAAAGTATTTTTGAAAATTCTAAATCCTATCCAAATTTAGCAAGTAGATATCCAAAGTTTCAAAGAAGGAAATAAAATCCTAATTGGAATATATCTATTATTCAAATATGCAGAACTAGATATCAATAAACACAAATCAGGCAACGAAATATTCAAATTAAATCAAAATAAGAATATTACATGATTTACCGATTTTCTTTCCTAATTTGAATTTGCAGCGATCGGGATTGCGGATCGACGGTGCGATGGGAACGGTGTCGGGAACGGCGGCGGCGATGCACGAGCGGCGGTGCATGAACGGCGGGGGCTCGCGGCGTCCGATGGTGGTTTCGCCAGCGGAAACGGTGGTGCGAGCGGTGCTGCAGCGGTGATGACCTCTCAGTCAAGGAAAGACCGGCGAGTGTGGCTCTCGGTAGTGATTCAGTTCATGGCGTGGGGATCGTCGCAAAAAGGTTTCGGAGATGAGAGAGAGCACTTTTTGCGTCACTTGCTCAGCATCACGTGTCTTTTGCGTTGAGCGCGTAGCTTCTTTGCTCTGGCGTTTTCTCTTGTGGACGTCTTCTCTTGCACAAATCACCTCGTACGGCTATTCAAGATCGTTCTCGAGGCTGTCTTCGCAGCTCCTCCGTGTGATCAGAGAGCGTGATCGTCCATCACCTCTCTATTCACTGTTCGGCTCTCCTTGTGCTATGCGACTACAATTCACGCTGAAGGAAAACCCACTCTCTTTTGTGTGCCCTTTTTTACTTTCTTTCCACGTTCAGAAGCTATGTGCCCCTTCTTGTTGACTTGTCTTTTGCTCTCACGTTCTGTAAGCTCTCTCTCTCAATTTTTTTTTGTCTTGTGGCCGTGAATTGTGAAGACCACGCCCCCCACCCCTCTGACTTCTCTTCATGCATATATATATTAGCCAACACATATTGCCCCTTTATTGATCGGATTCTATTTTCCTCTCTTGTATTATTTTTTATACTGTTTCCCTTAACCGAGAGAATCGAGTGCCACGAGTGTCCGAAAAAATCATGCCCATTAATTTCTGAATTGAGCGCAATATATTTTCTGATCATGGGCTCAATTAATCTTATTTCATGGACCCAAACAAATCAATTGAGCTCAAAACTACACTTGCAGCAGTCCAATAAGCTCAGAATATCCGATCCATTCAATTAGACCCATCTGACGCTAGCCCAATCACTATGCAATCAAGCTATATGATAAATGCTCCTAAAAACTATATGCAATGCAATTTTAATATTTTTGTTTAGGGATTAAAATTTAATCCCTAATTTTCTATGTAATTAACCACTAAATGATGCGCCGAAATTTAGGTGTCAACACATAGCTAGTAATTCTTTATAAAAAATCACTTACTAGTGTGGAATAATATCTAATAACAGCATAATTAGTTTTTCTTTCGATTTAATTAATTTGATCCAACGGCTCACTTAATTTCATTAGAATTTGATGGTCCAAATTTTATATGGATGGACTTCTTTTATGGTCCACAACAACATAGAATTAAACGTGAATGTGAGATTCAAAATAAAGCTATGGATGATTCTGTACGCTATCTGTTTGTCCTTTTGCTTTCGTGATTTATCAACGAAAACTCCTTCTAGCATAAAAAGAGTCCATATGACTTTTAGTATGCCACCATTTTTGGTCAAAAGATTGTTGTATCATGACAGATATTAAAGATTTATCTCCAAACTCCATTGTTAAACATTTTAATATATTCTCATTGAATAAACGAATATGATCTACTTATTTAAACACTCTGTTTTAATAAGGCATATCACTCAATGTATTAATTTCATAAATCGATCTTAGGAAGTGTAACATGAATTTAAGCAATATTTGAGTATCCTAATTCACGGGGGAGCTTCCATGGGTCCTCTCATCTCAACAAACTAACCTAACTTTCGGCCATTTTGTAAACCATGATCAAACCTAGTCAAATAAAAATTTGTCCCATTAGAACAAATTAGAATATTCATATGGGGATTAGATAGAGATACGGAGACTAATTCAAGAAGTGTTTTTTTTTATTTTATATTGTCCCTAACCTCGATCACATGTACATTTAAAAGACCGGTTATCGTGCGAATGAATTTCAAGCGTACACATGATTAGATCTCAACATCACTGCTGCAAACTGTCTCCACCAACCGTTGGACATGAATACTATATAAAAGTCACGAGGACTAAAATTTAAATAATGCATTGTCAAGACCCGAGAGGCAAATAATGCATTTTCTTTGCGGTCTACGGCTTCATGCAAACATAAAAGATATTGCTTTGCTTGAGAAAGAGAGTAAGTAAATTTATTCACAAGAGTAAATAAATTAATATCGTTTCTAGATATCTTTACAGAAAGAATTAGACTTAAAATTGGAAACGTTTTGACCAAATACAATGCTAAATGAGTGTCTAGTTTTACTATTATAGAGATCACAAGCTAAATGTACTTAAATGGAACTATCAAAATATTTGTGAAGATCGAAGAGGTAAATAGATAACAAAAGGATATCACATATTTTTTTTGTTGATTTAAAAAAGAATTGAAATGAAAACATATTCTAAAATCGGGGGGAAAATGTAATTTTGAGAATTTGCAAATAGTATTGAAGGATTGATTTGACTTTTTCATGCATAGTTGATAGATTAAATTGAATTAATTGAAAGTTTAAGGGCCATATTGAATATATTATAAAGACCACATGGAACAAATTAAAGGTCCGATGATGATATTGCATATTAGGCCAACATTTATGGATTGTTAGTATCAAATTCCCTTATCAAAATGCAAATTTCAATGTGGCAATACTTAGTAATTCTTTATAAGAAATCACTAACCAATGTGTAATGATATTTGATAACGGCCTAATTAGTTGTTCTTTCAATTTAATTAATTTGATCTAACAGCTCACATAATGTCATTAGAATTTGATGGTCCAAATTGCACATGGATGGACTTCTTTTATGGCTCACAACACACATAGAATTAAACGTGAACCTGAGATTCAAGAACAAAGTCATCGATGTTCTTCTGTACATTAAGCCGTTTGCCCTTTTGCTATCGTGCAGAGTCCACGGAACCTCTTTCTAGCATAAAAAGAGTCCATGTGACTTTAGTGCGGCACCATCTTTGGTCAAAAGAAATTTGTATCATGACAGATACCAAGATTTATCTATGATATTGATTGTTAAATGTTTAATTATATTCTCATTGAAGATCGAATATGATCTGCCTACATAAATACTCACTTATAATAATAAATATCACTCAATTTATCGATTACATAAATCGATTTCAGTATGATTAACATGGCTCTAAACAAGATTTTAGTATCCTAGTTGATCATGGTGGCTTTCACGTTTCCTCTCATCTCAACAGACAAACCTGACTTCCAGCCTTTTTATAAACCATGGACAAACCTCACCAAATAAAATATTTGTCCCCATTAGAATAAATTAGAATATTCGCATGGGGATTAGCTAGAGATATGGAGACTAATTCCAGAAGCGTTTTTTTATTTTATTTTGTCCCTAACCTCAATCACACGAACATTTAAAAAACCAGTTATCGTGCCAATGAATTTCAACAGTACACATGATTAGATCTCGATATCGCCGTTACAAAACTTTCTCCACCAACACAGAGATAGCACAAGTGATGAGTCATTTTCCGAACCTTTGGACATGAATACTACACAGAAGTCACGAGGACTAAAAAGCAAATAATGCATTGTGTAGAACTGAGAGGTAAGTAATGCATTTTCTCTGCGGTCCCTGGCTTCATGCAAACGCAAGAGATACCGCTTTGCTTGAGAAAGAGAGTGAATGATTTTATTCGCAAGAGTTGTGACCTGTGGTGAAAATCTACGCTTGTTCTTCATTGTTAGTTCGATTGAAAATTGTCTTTTCCGGTTGATTTTTTCTTTCGTTGTTCTTAATGTTTGACGTTGCATGTTTGTACTTTTAGCTCGTCGAAAGTATCATCGGACAACTATCCTGGATTTTCGTTAGAAAAGAAACAAGGATTGAACAAAAGTCAATCGACTGGAACCGGCCGGGTTAAAATTTGGTCCCAAATAGGAGGTTGTAGCCGGAAAACAAAAACCCGAGTGGATTGGAGAATTGAATCCGAAAGGAACACGGGCATGGGAGAGGAGAAGGAGAGACAACCTCAATTCAAACATAAGAACAGCTTGCAAAGAAACTGTTAATAGCAATATTCTAAACATGTTATTGAGTAGTGTCCTAACATCGAAAACCATTTGTCCAACAAAAGAAAAAATAACCTGTCTATTTGTTGGCCTTAAAGGTAAGATGTATCATTATTAGTTCATGATAGCAAAGTTACTGAGAAATTACCCAATTAGTCCTAAACCCATTGTACTGGTGTCAATTTAGTTCTAAACTTTTCAATTTTGCCAATTGAGCCCTAAATCTTTGCATGAAATTCGAATGTAACTCTTGCGGCTAGTTTTTGTCAGAAATCACTGAAGTAGCGGTTCAGTTACTGCCACATTAGACAACTGGCGATGACTGAATCGCTCGTCAGCGATTTTTATCAAAAATTGACCGAAATGACTTTATTGAAATTTCTTGCAAAGGTTAGGAACTCAATTGACAAAATTAGAAATTATAGGATTGAATTAGCATTCGTATGATAGCTTTAGGACTAATGGGATAATTTCCTCCAAAGTTACTAGCAGCAGCTAGCAACATTATTGGACTTGATTTAGACGCATGTATTGAATGTCTGCTGAATTCAGATCCGAGCATGAATAGTAGGTATCGACTTTAGAATAGGTCGATCTGGCTTTCTATTTCACTCCTCTAAACAAACAAAATGGTCCTAGAATTGAGATTTCAAACAGAGAAGTCAGTGACCATAGTTCTTTGTTCTGCCGGAAGGGGTAAGAATTAGCATTTCTGCTTTCTTGTTCCCTTCGTATCATGTAACACACGGCCTAATTTTTGTTGCCATTGCATAGAAAGGGCTGAAAACTTTCGTCATTCACTTGTTTCACGATGCATGATTGAGCGTGTTCGGCTTGTACCGTGATTCATTCGTTGGGTCGAACGCTTCAACTTGTTTATGACACGCTTAAACATATTTGATTGAAATGGGCTATTAATATGCTGCTCTCATTGAGACGATGCACAAGTAAATGCATTCCAATCACGTCTTTGTGCGTTTAAATACAATTTTACACATTTGTATGAGATTATATTCTAAACCGGCTAAACATGTAAAATTGCGTGGCTTGGATGGTAAACACGTGTGTTGTAGGGTTCAACGATATGGCACTATTAATAAATATGTCGTGCGTGACATGAAGATGAATTTACTAAGAAACGGGTATGGCACAAAGACGCATGAGGTGGGGACTTTTTTTTTTTTTGGGCGTATATTTTTTTTACTATGAAGATGAATTTACTATGAATTTTCTTAGATTAAGTTAAATATGGAAGTGTTTACAAGACTCGTATATATCTTAAGAAAAAAAAAAGAGGGTTCAACAGGGAAAAAGACCGACAAGCCTTTTTTTTTTTTTTTGATAACCCAGGGAACCCCCGCACAGCCGACAAGCATTTTTTCTTCATTTCCATTCAATCTAATAACATCCAGTTTACAACAGAAAGTCATGTGTTACAAGATTAAACATGATCAAACATGCAACAGCTACTCTCCCACCCATAAAATTTAGGATTAATATTACGAAAAATCCTAAACTGGTACACTTGTGACAGATTTACCCCAAACTATTTTTTTGACCATAAAAAATCCCAAACTGGTACATCTGTGACAATTTTATCCCGAACTATTTTTTTGACCACCAAAAACTCTAAACTGGTACATCTGTGACAATTTTACCCCGAACTAATTTTTTAATATTATTTTTTATTTTTTCGAATTTTTTTAAGTTTTTCTTATCTTTTCTTTTTCCTTTCCTTTTCGTTTTTTTTTCCTTCATCTTTAACCTCAAACAAAAAAAAAAATTCAGGAATTGTGAATTTGGTAAGGCATATTAAATTGAAATTAAATTCGTAAGTTTGTATCTATAATTTTTTTTCTTTATAATTTCTTACTATGTCAATTAGAAATAGTACAAAAAATTCTTCTTGCATTTTATTTATTATATATTTCAAGTGATCATATTGATTTATGAATCTCCATGCATATATAATATCTCTCATCTTATATATAAAATATACTAATTTTGTAAATTAATCTGTTAAATTAAATTGGCAAGCAGGACGTATAGAAATTGTTGATTAGATATATTCCAAGCTCAGGTAACAAGCTTGCGTTAGACCCCATCGGTTTACTTATCCACTTGCACCCAAAAATAAGAAAGACACGACAATAATATAATGTCTTTTTCGCGAGACATTTAAATGTAGAAAAAAATGGTTGGCATGAAAATTTATGCATATAAAAGAAAGTCTTTCATTTAGCGTTTATGTTTTTTTTTGGGTCAAAATGTAGCATTTATGTTACGTGTCACATTATTATGGTATCAATAACAATATAACAATCCATTGTTGGTCCAATGAAGATGAAGGAAAAAAAAAGAAAAGGAAAGGAAAAAGAAAAGAAAAGAAAAACTAAAAAAAAATTCAAAAATAAAAAAAATATTAAAAAATTAGTTCGGGGTAAAATTGTCACAGGTGTACCAGTTTGGGATTTTTGGTGGTCAAAAAAATAGTTCGAGGTAAAATTATCACAGATGTACCAGTTTGTGATTTTTTATGGTAAAAAAAATCATTTGGGGTAAATCTGTCACAAGTGTACCAGTTCAGGGTTTTTCGTGGTATTAACCCTAAAATTTAATACATGGCATTTTGAGATTGCATGTAGTTATTCTCATATATTTTTTGTAAATATTCTGTTAACAAATATTCCCGAGTACTTGTTAAATATTTTTAATTTCGAAATATTCAATTTTCAAAGAATTGATTGTGCTTGTGCATGTCATGACGACAGTCAACGAGTTAAAAATTACAATACTTTCTCATTTGGTTACTAGTTTTTAGAGTTAGTTTTCAACCGTTCATTTTTAGTAAAGTAGAAAGAATTTTCCAAAACGTATGTTTACGATAGCGATAGACATATGTGTAAGAATAACATGTGATTCCAATCAGTTACTCTTCTTCAAAGAAAAGTTTATTTATAAGCCACTTACTAATTCTTTTTACTTTACCGTGAATATACAATGACTCGATCGTGAAATTTTGATTTATTAATTAATTCGATAACTCTTTCATTGGGACGTGAGCCTTGTCTTGTTGTTTCTCTACTAAGATTCAATAGGAAAAGAATAAGAACGCCCAAAAATCTTTTGACCGAACTTCAACTTTGTGCAATGTACTCTGCATGATTGGGGTATCGGCTTTGAATGGAATCGAAAACTTGCTTAATCCTAACTGATCCTCGAAAAGTAAAATTGATACAGGGACTGTTGGATAAAAGTTGATTCTCTTAGCGCATTTTCCCCCCAAAACTTCTAATCATCTTAACTATGATAAAACTAAATTTCAACAATGAAGTAGATTTCTTCCAGCAAATTTTGTAAAGTCAGATCAAAATCTCACTTCTTTTAAATGGTGCAAAATCACTTAGAATCAGTCCTCAACCGCCTCTGCCCTAGAACATCGATTCTCAATTGAAATGGAAGTTGAAATCTATAATGGAATCGGTTCTACTTGAGCACTGATTTGAAGTTGAACCGATCAGGCTAGCTTTGGCAGTCCCGAATCTATTTTGGACCATGTTATTGCTAGCCTATGTCTTTTGCCAAAACGTATGTTGCAAAATATACGGTATGTATCATCAGTTTAAAGAAAATTTTATGCCGACGGTCCATCTAATCTGTCGGAGGGAAAACGTGCAGGCAACCATCTATCATAAGTCAGAATCATCATTTTTCGTTGTTGTACGGACGCGGGCAGTTGTTGAGTGCTTGGGCTTGGTCTTACATGTCTTCATTTGCAAAATTCCACGTTGTCGCATCCCACGAAAAGTGCTAGTGCTAGGTAGCTGTGGTAGCTAAGATTGAGAAATAACCATTAGCTCTGCTCTCTCACTCACCCACGCACGCGCATGCTTAACGTGAAAACCGCTCAACACGTGATTTTAGAAAAGGGTTAATACAATTAAAAACTCCACACTAATTTATTTATGATAAATTTATTTTAAATAAAATTTTTAATTATAAAAAATCTCAAACTGATATACGCATGATAAATTTATCATATATTAGTTTCTCATAAATTTTTTCTATTAAATTATTTTATTAAATGACACTCACTCGCAGTTGATGAACGTATTGATTTTAGATTGAACCTTCCGTTTATTAATTTGTGATTTTTTGTGATATTAAAACAATTTAACGAAAATTAACGGAGGGTAAACTTGTTATAAATGTATCAGTTTCAGGTTTTTGATGGTAAAAAAATTAGTTTGATGTAAATTTATTATGTATCAATTTAAGAATTTTTGTGGTATTAACCCTATTAAAAATAAAGCAATAAAATGACGGCAGGTGGGCTCTTCTCTCTCTGCATGCATGGTTTGGGGAGCCTGGTGTTTTTCGATTTTCACAGTCAACGTTACTCTTTGTTTCTGCACCAGATCAAGCTCTCTGCAAGCAAGAAGAGATGCTCTGTTTTCTGCATTGAAAGCAGAGTCAACCTCTGCCTTCTTCGTCTTCTCTGTTTTGGCGAAGATTGCTGACTAGAGCCTGGAAGTGAGTGCTTCTTCTCCTTGTTTGAAGTCTTGTTGCGTCAATGAAACTTTATCCGCTCTTTTCGAGTGCTACTGTTGCTGCAAATGTGCATGAAAAGGCATGTTTGTGGGCAGGAGGAGAACTCGAGAAGTTCTTGATTTTTTCATACCGTGGGTATCGAGACATTGCCTTTTTTTCTTCTGACAATTTCTTTTTTCTAATTAGATAGTTCTTTTGGTGGTTTCTTGTCCATTTATATATCACGGTTTTCCCAACATAATGATTCATTCATTATCTTCGTTGATTGATAATCCTGGCAAATCGAGTGGGTTACCCACAACTATTCCCCTGACTATGAGAAAATCATTGAAGAGTTCCGTTGGTGCACTTTTCAAGCCTCATTGATTGTGTTTTGGAAATGCATTACTTCCGGTCGGAAGTGGGTGGCTTTCTTCAAACATGTGCCACTCGGGCTTTCAAAGTGTCACGATAATGTTCTCAATGTTTTCAGTAACCTTAATTAGTGCCCTCAAGGGCATTTGTTAACAAGACACTATACATCTCCTGCCTTCATATGACAATTCGAATTTCAAGGCAACTTGCTAACTACGACATGATTATAGTCTTGAAGTATGATCCTGAATTGCAGTCTTTCAGGAAAGAGGCACAATAAGGGGAGGATTCTGGACCATATCTGCGACGACTCTCGGTGCTCAAGTAGAGTTGGACATAGCAGCAGCTCCGCGGTCACGTCCATTATCCATCCCCATTCTTGTACCAGCCAGATTTTGGTCATTTGACTTGATATCTTGCTCATTTTGTACTTTCTATTTGACTTACTCAGTAAGTTGTCCTCAAAGAAAATTGCAATTGCCACCGCAGTTTCCACTTATTCGTCCCACTTTGATTTTGGTTAATCTTTAGGAAATTGAATGAGGATGCTACTCTTTTACATCTACATGAGTGGCTTGTCTTTCTGTTCCAAAGGGTCAGTTGGTTGCTGCTATCTTTTAGCGCGACCATTAGGAGGCTACACCTTCCATACATCGCATTGGCTCGGATTAATTCAATGCTACCCTCATAGTACACAGGGTTTCTCTGTAATCTTCCCCACGGGAAAGAAAGTAAACCACTGCATCCGTGTCATCATTTTATCATTCCCTGGAGCGATCCTCCTGCTTTTTATTGCTTTCGGAGGATACAGTTACATGGAGAATAGCAAGGACTGCGAGAATGGCGCTGTGTATGAACCTCTGCTGGACAAAGAACAGAACCACAACGTCACTCCTTTTGCCAAGGCAGGATTTCTCAGCAAGATGTCGTTTTGGTGGTTAAATCCGCTAATCAAATTGGGGAAAGAGAAGATCCTTCAAGATGAGGATATTCCACGTCTCAGGTTGGAAGATCGAGCAGAAAAATGTTACTCGAGGTTCATGGAGCAACTGCACAAAGAAAAGAAGAAGAACCCGTATGATATCTACTCTATTTCGCCTACGATATTTTACTGCGAATGGAGAGGGATTTTGGTTTCCGGGTTCTTTGCTTTGACCAAGGTCTTGACTCTCTCCACCGGGCCTTTGTTCCTTCGCGCCTTCATCATGGTTGCCGAAGGTGAGGAGGCTTTTGAGTATGAGGGTTACGTGCTAGCTAAAGGATTGTTATTCGCCAAATGCTTGTGATGGATTTTCTTTGTGAAGATGGGCCGCTCATGATGGGCTAACCCAGCCCATGAAAGAAAGTAACTGCACTTGACAATTATTGTCTAAAAATAAAAGGTAAGAACACACGTAAGGATGCGTGAGTGTTGCATTTTTCATTATCAGAAACTCACTTTCACAAAGAGAAAAAGCAGAAGGGGCTTTGTTCAATAATCCAAGGATTGTTCTCTCTCTCGAGGCTGCGATAAGTGCATTTAATTTGTGGCAAAGAGGTATGTTCGTTTTATATAATATGCTTCGAACGATCGGTAATTCAAGTCTAGAATGGGCACGTTTTCCGCGTTTTAGTATTATGAATTAGGAATGTGTTTCCGTCAATTTTTTTCGTAATTTCAAGGAATTTGTTTCCTTCATTGGTATCAGAGCATGTGTTCTTGTTTCCTGATTGTTTGATGCATTTATAAAACGAATTGTTGGCCGGAATTCGTGAAACGGCGCCGACGAACGCTCAGGTACGAAAAACAGACACCCGGCCGTACTATTAGGGGTCATTTCTCGATTTCCGTGCGTCAAAATTCATTTTTGAAAGTGCAGGGTCGTAGTGCTCGTCGATACGAGCAAAACGAGTAGTGGCACGCCCTGGGGGGAGACCGGACGCGCCTCCACACGTCGCTGCAAGCGGCGGCTTCGCTGGCACGTGCACAGCAGGTGACGCGCGCATGTGCCGCGCATGTGCCAGCGTGCACCTGTGTGCGTGGCTGACGTCAGCCACGCCTATTATTTAATTTATTAATTATTTAATTGTTTATTTATTTTCTTTTGTGGGCCGAAGGCCCGACCCGGAAACCCGACCCGACCCGTCTGACCCGTGACCCGACCCGTTTGACCCGTTGACCTGACCCGGTCATCCATTGACCGTTGACCGTCGTTGACCGGCGTTGACCACCATTGACCGGCGTTGACTACCGTTGACCGACAAAAAAAAAAACAGAAGGGGTTGCAGAATGTGTCTCTTGCAATATAGTATCATGATTTAAAAAAATGTAATCATTTTTTTTTTCTGCATTTGTTGCAGGAAAAATGGTATGAAGATAGCGAACCCCTATTATCCCTAGAACGGCGGTTCAAAAGGAGAAGCTTGAGAAACTAAGAATCAAGCTGGCTCTTTACCGGTGGGATGCTAATGATGACATGATGACACACATCATCAAGGTCAACCAAATGATACAAGATATCATTTGGAACGGTTTCGCAATGCCATGGTATGTGATGGTCGGAGCCCTCAAATGCACCATTCCTGATGAGTTGGGAAGAATGATTGATAGGGTTTAGGATACCTTAAAAGGTCCAAGCTATAAGATGATTGTGGAGCAATTCATGAAAGAGTACATACGGGTCGGGGCAAGAAGGATGTCAACCCTTGCATTGAATCGGTCTCGGCGCAATACGTTGCCCGAATCTAGGGGTTTTCCGGGTGCCTCCTTTTGGATGCCAAAGAAAATAAAATTTTCTAAGGATTTTTATGAATCTTTCCCTGTCTATATGAAATTGATAGACGGTTGATTTTTTTTTTTATTTCATTTTAGTTCGATTTTAAGATATCCTAGGTGGATAGTACTGTTTATGTTGGTGTTCATTTTTTTCCTTTTCTATGTTGGATTCGTTCCTTATGTACATATTTTTTCATGAATAGATGTTGATGGATATTTTCTGTTATGAATAGTTTATGGTTATATTCTATTATAATATCTGTCTTATTGGTATTATCTGGTTGAGTGAGAGTTCTAAAAGTTTTAGTAACTTTAAAGAACGTAATTTTACCTTAATGATTACATTAATGGTAATTTCACATTAGGATTTTTTTGATGATGATTGGGAACATAGTGAACTTTTGAATCTAAAGCTTATATGAAATTATTCGTTAATATAATCAGTTTGTGTAAATTAATGCATAAATAAGTGGCATTAACAATTCGTGCTTGTCTGTCTGATATATTCAGATTCAATGGCTTCAGCATCAAAGAATATAGTTGCTGAATTAAACAAAGGAGAGAAGCTTAACGGTGATAACTATGAAATTTGGCATATGAAAATTCAATATGTGCTGGAAGAGCAAGAGGCTCTTGAAGCTCTTAACCTGATTATGGAAGAGCCTGAAGATGGAAACACTACACAACATAAGAGAGATAAGGATGCATTTGCTGTATGGAAAAGGAAGAACTCCCTTGCTCGCATCACGTTGCTGAGTAGCATGGAAAATGATGTCATGCGAGAGTTTAGGCGTTTTGAAAATGCTAAGGAGATGTGGGGAGCATTGGCAGCAAGGTTTGGTCATACATCTGTAATCAAGCTTAGACAGCTCACTATAAGATTTGACTCATATAAAAAGCCACGTGGTCAGTCCATGAAACAACATTTAAGGAAAATGTCAAACATGATTAATGAGCTAAAGGATGCTGGCCATGTTCTGACTGATGAACAGCAAGTGCAAGCAGTGATTTGTTCTTTGCCTCAAAGTTGGGAGCATATGAAGTTGCACCTAACTCACAATGAGAACATCAAAACCTTTGAGGATGCAGTGCGCCACTTAGAGCTAGAGGAGGACCGTCTCCTAGCGGATAAGCCGGTAATTGACATTTACTATGCTGGTTCTAGCTCACAAGGGCCTTCGAGCTCTAAGCGCAAGCGTCCTGATTCGTTCAGAAGGTGGAGAGGTAAGAGAGCGAGTTCTTCGGGGAAGAAACCAAGAGATGAACAACACCAAAGAGGAAAGCGTCTTCATGAGAAAAAGATGTCGATGGTGAAATGCTACAACTGTAGCAAGAAGGGACATTTCGCTCGCGATTGCGGCGAGCCAAAGAAGGTAAACTCCCATTGCATTCTTGAGAACTTTGCCTATGTGTCAAGTTCTATATTTTTAACTGAGTCAAATCCTTTGTGGACTGTAGATTCGGGAGCAACAGACCATGTAGCGAAGGACAGAGATGCCTTCGTGGAGTTCCGATGAGTTCCAACGGGAACTAAATGGATTTATGTAGGGAACAACTCCAGAGTTGAGGTTAAAGGAATTGGCACCTGCCAGTTAATTATGCGTGATGGATGCACTTTGTTCCTACACGATATATTATATGCTCCGGAAATTCGTCGGAACTTAGTGTCTGTTTTAGTGTTGATTCGACTTGGTTTTAATTTGAACTTCCATAACAATGGTGTAGACTTGTATTTAGGTACGAGTTATTATGGTTGTGGTTATTTTCTAGATGGTTTTATTGTACTGGATGTTGATTCTGTAAATGTCAATGTTTGTTATTCCCACTTCACGTCTTCTACTTCGTGTGATAATGATGTGAATGTATGGCATGCTAGGCTTGGTCATATTGGCCAACAACGAATGCAAAGATTAGCCAAAGAAGGCTTGTTAGGCAATATTGAAAAAGTTGATTTGCCTATTTGCGAGCATTGCCTGGCGGGAAAAACAACAAAGAAATCATTTGGAAAGAGTAAAAGAGCTGATTTTCCTTTGCAACTTATCCATTTTGACATCTGTGGTCCAATGAATGTAAGAGCAAGGCATAGGGCTGTGTATTTCATCACATTCATAGATGATTGTACTCGATTTGGATATGTCTATTTGATTTTTCATAAATCTGAGGAATTAAGTTGCTTCAAGAAATTTATGAATTTAGTAGAAAATCAATTAGATAAGAAAATAAAAACGTTTAGATCCGATCAAGGTCGAGATTATTTATCTTATGAGTTCAGAAATTTATGTGATGAAAAATGAATAGAAAGACAGTTGTCTATTCCATATACTCCTCAACAAAATGGTGTTGCCGAGAGGAGAAACAGAACCCTATTGAAAATGGTTAGGTCTATGATGGCACAAGCTAATTTACCTATCACCTTTTGGGGTGATGTTTTATTAACTGCTGCCTATGTACTTAACCGTGTGCCTTCTAAATCAGTTACTTCCACTCCGTATGAGTTATGGACAGGTAGAAAACCCGAGTTAAGTTTTCTTAAATCTTAGGGTTGTGCTGCTTATACTCACGAGCCCTCTCACAAGTATGGGAAGCTGGGTCCTAGAGGCAAGAAGAGTATTTTTGTTAGATACTCAGAGCACTCAAAAGGATATGTGTTTATAGGCGAGCAAGAAAGTGGAAGTATTACTGAATTTGAATTATGAGATGTCACATTCTTAGATAATGAGTTTCCTAAGAAGGGCGAAATAGGTGAGGATAACTCACTTTTTGAAACCTTGGATCATGATAATGAAATTGATGAAGATCGTCCAAGTGGGAGCAATGTGAGAAATGAGGAATTAAATTCGACTCAATCTCAATTGCAACCGTTTGGAGAGACGATACCGTCATTATCTAATCCAAATGGGAGCGTAATGGAGAATGATGTGCCACGTGTACAATCTCCCGTACGGCGAACAAGTCACAAAAGTGTTTCTCGACGACGTTTTGACATTGAAGGGGAAACTTTCATGATCGCTTCACAAGATAAAGATGAGCCAAGGATTGTAAATGAGGCTCTAAGTTGCCCTAATAAGAAAAAATGGATAGATGCAATGGAAGAAGAAATGAAGTCAAACCATGTTTGAGAACTGGTTGATCTTCCAAAAGGACGCAAAGCTATTGGGAACAAATGGGTTCTCAAAATAAAGCGAAAAACTAATGGCTTAGTAGAAAGATATAAGGCTCGCCTCGTGGCAAAAGGGTATAATCAACAGGAAGGAATTGATTATGAGGAAACTTTTTCTCCTGTTGTGAGATTTACGTCAATTCGCCTTATTCTGGCAATAGTGGCAAGTATGGATCTCGAATTACATCAAATGGATGTAAAGACTGCTTTTCTAAATGGAGAACTAGACGAAGAAATTTACATGGAGCAACCAGTTAGCTTCATTATGAAAGGCCAAGAACAAAAAGTATGTCGACTTTTGAGATCGATATATGGCCTTAAGCAGTCTTCAAGACAATGGTATACACGTTTTCATAATGCCATAGTGGCCTATGATTTTACAATGATTGATGAAGATTATTGTGTATATATCAAACGGTCCAAAGATCAATTTGTGATCTTATCATTGTATGTTGATGATATACTGATTGCCAGAAGTAATATGGAGTTGGTTAATATTGTTAAGAGTTGGTTATCGTCCAATTTTGAAATGAAAGATATGGGTGAAGCTGCATATATTCTTGGAGTTAAGATTTCAAGAGATCGTTCCAAGAGATTATTATCTCTTTCGCAAGAAACTTATATCAACAAAGTTCTTGAACGTTTTTGTATGCATGATTGTAAACCCATGGATACTCCTATTGCAAAAGGTGAAGGATTGAGCCGTAGATTGTGTCCTAAGACTCCACAAGAGAAGGAACAAATGAAACGAGTTCCTTATGCCAGTGCTGTTGGGAGTTTAATGTACGCTATGATGTGTACAAGACCTGACATATGTTTTGCAGTTGGAATGGTAAGCAGATACCAATTCAATTCAGGTCAAGCACATTGGAAAGCCGTCAAAAGAATCATGAGGTATCTAAAGGGTACTGCTGATTATTCTTTGAGTTATCAAGGAAAGGATCTGCGACTTGAAGGCTACTTAGGGTGCGTTTGGAATTAGCTTTGCCAAGGGGCTTTGGGTGCCCAAAGCCCCTTGGGCTAAATTTTGGTGTTTGGCAAAATTTTTTACAAACCCCATTGAGCCAAAGTTAGCCTTCAAAAGGCCAAAAGCCCAAGGCAACCTCCAAGGTGCTTTGGCATTTGAGCATTCTCGGCAAGCAACAGTGCCGAATAAGTGACAAAAATTTTCTTCCGAAACTACCCTCATCTAATTTTTTATTTTCCGGATTTAGCCTCATCTGCCACTATTCATCATCTTCTTCACCTGTCTCTTGGCCGGTGTGGTCGGCAACCCGACGACAGGCCGGAGGGGGGACGGCGACTGGCCGGAGGGGGGCCGGCGACCGTCGCCTGGGCTCGCACGACCGCGGCGAGGGGCCGCCTGAGGTCGCGCGGGCCGGCGACCGTCGCCTGGGCTGGCACGACCTCGGCGAGGGGCCGCCTGAGGTCGCGCGGGCCGGCGACCGTCGCCTGGGCTGGCACGACCTCGGCGAGGGGCCGCCTGAGGTCGCGCGGGCCGGCGACCGTCGCCTGGGCTCGCGCGACCGCCGCGAGGGGCCGCACGACCGCCGCGAGGGGCTGCGCGACCCAGATCCGGCGACCCAGGCGAGGGCGCCTGAGGTCGCGCGACCTAACCGACCTTCGAGGGTCGCCGGCGACCCAGATCCGGCGCCGGGCGGCCGTCGTCTGAGGCCGAGCTCGCTCGAGCAGCCCCGGCGACCGCCGGCGAGGGCCGCCTGGGCTCGAGCGAGCCCCGACGAGGGTCCCGAAACCCAGGCGAGGGCGCCGGCGACCCAGATCTGACTGGGTCCGGCGCCGGGCGGCCGTCGTCTGAGGCCGAGCTCGCTCGAGCAGCCCAGGCGGCCCTCGCCGACGGTCACCGGGGCTGCTCGAGCGAGCTCCGCCTCAGACGACGGCCGCCCGGCGCCGGATCTAGGTCGCCGGCTGCTGCCGAACCGGCGAAGGGTTTTAATTTTTTTTTAATAAAAAAAAAAAAAAAAGCTTTGCAAGTATAATTTTTCCAAACGCTATTTTACGTAAAGTTACTTTGCAATGGACTTTTAAGTTACAATTTACCAAACACAATTTGCATTTTGAAAAACCCCTTCAACCTAAAGTCCTTTACATTTCCCCAAAGGCTTTCCCCCAAAGCGTTCCCAAACGCAGCCTTAGATGCTGACTGGGGAGGAGATTTAGAGGAAAGGAAATCTACCTCTGGATTTGCATTCTTACTGAATAATGGCGCCATATCTTGGAGCAGTAAGAAACAAACGTGTATAGCATTATTCCCATGGAAGCCGAGTTCGTGGCATTGTCAGCAACAGTACAAAAAGGAGTTTGGCTTAAGAGATTTTTGGATCATTTAAGTGTTGTTGAACATGCTACAAGCTCATTGTTAGTCAATTGTGATAGCCAAGCAGCAATAGCATACACGAAGGATCCGAAATATCATGGCAAGACCAAACATATAGATACCAAGTACAATTTTGTTAAAGATATGGTAGCACGAAAAGATGTGAACTTGCAGTACATATCTAAGCATAGAATGATAGCAGATCCTATGACAAAGCCTATTCTTAGAGATGTTTTCATTGGTCATGTAAAATCTCTAGGACTGCGTAGATGATGATGTACTGAATATTGTAATTTTCCTGAATGTTCACATTTAAATGAAATTGTTAATGCCTATGAATTTTTATATTTATGTATCTTAATACTTAGTGTATTATGTTAAGCAAGTATGTCGGACAGATAAGATTAACTCACTCGCACGAGTAATCGCCTCTATTTACTATGTGATAAGTAGAGATGAGACAATTTTTAGGCTTATTATCTAGGTGATAATCGAGAGCTCAAGCTTAAAATATAAATGTCGCCTTAGCTAAGTGCTAAGATGAGGACATAACATTTACTATGTCCAAAAGTAAAATAGTCCACATATTTTACTTTATCTGTCTTTCATGCCAGATATGAGTTCTAATGGATTCATAAGAAGAGTAGATACGTGAACTCAAGTTTAGACATTGAGTATATCATCTGTACGGTATTGAATGAAAAGACATACGTTCCATGGGAAAAGAGTTAATACCGTAATACGTATTTCATACTACATATGCATATAACGACCGATAAGAGTGGCAAAAGTTTTTTATCTCAACTTTATGCCGTGTGAGACTTTTGAGGATATGAGTTCCTCATTTAGTGCCCTTATGACTCTAACTTATTCTCAAAGTTTCTATTCAGTGTCCGCTATCTTAGGGTGTTGCCAATGGTCATGAATGATTCGATCTAATGGAGCATTTCTAGAAAAGCGAGCTGGACTGAAATAGAGAGGTTTAAGGAAAGAGGAAGATCAATTTGTTAATGATGTCACATCCTATTTTTGTATTCACAGGTCGACCAATTATGATTTTGAGTAAATCATAGTTGTGAATACAATATATGAGATACTAAAAGAGATCGAAAGAGATATAAATGTAACTGATTGATCTAGGGTATTGCATACTATATTTACTCGAAAACGTTATGCCCAATTTGAGCTGCCATGTATTCCCAACAGATGCATAGCAACGAGCTCTCGAAGTATGCTGGTCGCACGGATTATTTGCTAGTATGAATATTGCAAAGAAGAGAGAGTTAATGTTTAGTCCACCATGTGCGAGTGGGAGATGATGGATTTTCTTTGTGAAGATGGGCCGCCCATGATGGGCTAACTCAGCCCATGAAAGAAAGTAACTACACTTGGCAGTTATTGTCTAAAAACAAAAGGTGAGAACACACGTAAGGATGCATGAGTGTTGCATTTTTCATTATCAGAAACTCACTTTCACAAAGAGAAAAAGCAGAAGGGGCTTTGTTCAATAATCCAAGGATTATTCTCTCTCTCGAGGTTGCGATAAGTGCATTTAATCTGTGGCAAAGAGGTATGTTCGTTTTATGTAATATCTTTCGAACGATCGGTGATTCAAGTCTAGAATGGGCACGTTTTCCGCGTTTTAGTATTATGAATTAGGAATGTGTTTCCGTCAATTTTTTTTCGCAATTTCAAGGAATTTGTTTCCTTCAGCTTGGAATCTCTATCGGAAAGGCAATGGTATTTTAGAGCAAGACTGACTGGACTCCGAATAAGATCTTTTCTATCTGCAGCGATTTGTGAGAAGCAACTGCGGCTCTCCAGTGCAGCGAAAATGACTCACTCTCCAGGCCAGATAGTACATTATGTTACTTCAGATGCTTATAGGATTGGCGAGTTCCCTTACTGGTTTCACCAAATATGGTCAACTAGCCTGCAGCTGTGCCTCGCATTAGCTATTGTTTACTATGCCGTGGGGCTCGCAACTTTGGCGACTCTGATTGTACTTATATTGACCGTTTCTATGACTCCTCCGATGACCAAGTTGCAACTCAAGTACCAAAGAAGACTCATGGAGGCTCAAGATAAAAGGGTGAAGGCGATCACAGAGTCTCTTTCTAATATGAAGGTGTTAAAGATGTATGCTTGGGACAAGCACTTTAAAAAAGTTATCGAGGAGCTGAGGAAAGACGAATCAGAGTGGATCGCAGCTGTTTTGCGGCAAAAGGGTAACTATTTGATCCTGCATTGGTCTTCACCGGTTTTAGTTCCCATCATCAGTTTCTGGCCATGCTACTTCATGGGCATTCCCTGACTGCAAGCAATGTCTTCATGTTTTTTGCGAGTTTAAGAATTGTTCAGCAACCGATCAGCTTGATCCCTGATGTGGTCGGGTCCTTTATTGAGGCTAAGGTTTCATTGTCTCGGATCGCTGAATTTCTTGAGGCACCCGAATTGGAAGATAAACCAAGAAAGCAACAGAGTGATAATGAGGTGCTGGAAATGGCTGTTTTCATGGATTCACGTGAAATTGCTTGGGACAGGGGTACCTCGAAGGTGACACTGAGGAACAAAAATTTGTCGGTCAGAAAGGAAGAGAAAGTAGCTATATGTGGGGAAGTTGGGTAAGGGAAATCTACCCTTTTAGCTGCAATTCTCGGAGAAGTTCCATTTATCAATGGCATAATAAGTCATTGATTATTCTCCTTTGGGAAGTTTCTAGTTGTACGTTGTAGTTTCCCCACTAATATTTTGAAGATCATCAAATACAATGAGAGAATTGTACTATTTCCTCGCGATGTACGATTTATCAGGTCATAATTAAACCAATTTAGCAATTAATATGATTGAAAACTTACTGGTAATCCTTGACACCTTGTTTAGGTTCGCGTTTATGGTAGGATGGCGTATGTGTCTCAGACAGCATGGATCCAGACCGGAACTATACAAGAAAACATCCTATTTGGATCGGCCATGGACTATGTCAAATATCGAGAAGTAATTCAGAAGTGTTCACTGGCAAAGGACATCAAGATGTTTCCCTTTGGTGATCAAACTCAGATGTGGGAGAGAGGCGTCAATTTGAGCGGCGGACAGAAGCAAAGGATACAACTTGCACGCGCTCTGTATCAGGATGCTGATTTGTATTTGCTGGATGATCCCTTCAGTGCCGTGGATGCACATACAGCGACTAGCTTATTTAATGTGATCTACTAAGGACAGTGAAATTTCTACTCATTTTCGTTTTAAGTTCAAAATGAATGAGATGTTTGCTCGTTGTGGCAGGAATAGGTCATGGAAGCTTTGTCCCGCAGGACTGTTTTACTTGTTACGCATCAAGTTGACTTCCTTCCAGCTTTGAACTCTATCTTGTTCAGTAACCCATTGACCGAAAAAGCAAGACTCTCTCTTTTTTTCGGTGTATGTGGGCAACTTAGATCTTTGGCTCATTTGAAAGAAAATGTCATGCCCGGTGAATTTCTTTGCAATGAAAGTGCTACTTTTTACCTTTCTCATTTGTTTCATGGTGTTCCCGAACAGTTGTGTTTCTTGACAGCTAATGTCATCCGGGCAAATCCTAAGCACCGGCTCGTACGATGAGTTGATGGCTTCTTGCCAAGAATTTCAGGACCTTGTGAATGCGCATTACATGACTGCTGCTTCTGGAAATCAAGTTGCAATTGTTTCACCGAGAAGGCCTGGGTATTTGAAGGAGGAGATACAGAAAATACTCCTGGAGGAACAAGTCGAGGCCTTTCCAGGAAGCCAATTGATTAAGCAAGAGGAAAGAGAGATAGGAGACAGCGGTTTGAAGCCCTACTTGCAGTATCTGAAACACAACAAGAGCCTTTTGTTTATCACCTCGGCAACTATATGTCACTTAATCTTGATAGTCGGGCAGCTCACACAAAATTATTGGTTGGCTACTGAAGTCAACTCTACCAGTGTGAGCACCGTGGAGTTGAACTCTGTTTACACTGGGATTGGCATTGCCATTGTTCTCTTTTTGATTATTAGATCACATTGTGCAGTCTACTTAGGTTGCGGTGCATCGGACTCCATATTCTCAGTGTTGTTGCACTCCCTTATTTGAGTGCCAATGTCATTTTACGACTCGACTCCTTTGGGAAGAATACTCAGCCAGGTAAGAACATACTCTGAAGTTGAATTTGTGCTGCTCTTTGAAGATGTTTAGGATGAATAACATTATTTGCCGAATTTTATAGGTCTCTTCAGATTTAAGCATCATCGACATCGATGTGGCTTTCTAGTTATTCACTGCCCTTGGGGCCACGATGAGTACCTACTTGAGCTTTTTGATTCTCTCTTTTCTTATGTGGCCGGTTTTATTTGTCATCATTCCCATGATTTGTCTGTCACTGATCATAAAGGTAAAGCTTATGCCTCAAATCATTAATTGTTCCTCAGGAAAAATTCTGCACACAAACCTCCTGAGAGACTTCTTCCCGTAATTCAAATTTTAATGCAGCATTAGTTTTTGTCTTTCTTTCACTACAGAAATACTACTACGCTTCTTCAGATGAGTTGATGCAACTCAATGGCACAACCAAGTCCACACTCGCCAGTCACCTTGCCGAGTCCATTGCCGGAGGGATGACGATCAGAGCGTTTGGCCAAGAAGACCGATTCGTTTCGAGAAGTCTTTGCCTTATCGATGCGAATGCGAGTCCATGTTTTCACAGCATTTCAGCCAATGAATGGCTGATCCAACGTCTGGAAGTCTTGTGCGATATAGTCTTAACATCCTTGGCCCTCGCGATTACTTTTCTCGGCTCCTATAGTTTGTATCATTTTACTTCGGTGCATTTTGACCTGATGACTAGCTCTACTAAAAGTAGCTTTGGATCGACATGTTGGTTCACTTCCCTTTCCAATATAACCTAGGAAATCGTTTCCAACTCTGAAGATTTTAGCGGGTGTTGGGCCTCACACATTTATTTGATGCAGGATATGTTGGAATGGCACTGGCGTACGGTCTATCTTTAAATATCGTCCTGGTCAATTCGGTGCAATTCCAGTGCTCGCTGTCGAATTTGATTGTTTCAGTAGAAAGGCTAGAGCAGTACATGGACATTCAAAGTGAAGCTCCGGAAGTGATCAAAGATAGCCAACCCGCGCCAGACTGGCCTTCTTCCGGCAATGTCGAGATATGTAATCTGAAGGTAACACACCTTCGGATTCAGGACTTGTCTGGTAGCTCATTTAGCTTTGATCATCGAGACATTAATAGGTGAGGTATCGGCCCGATTCTCCCCTCGTTCTTCATGGGATAACCTGCAAAAAAAAAGGAGGGCACAAGATCGGGATCGTTGGTCGGACTGGTAGCGGACAGACGACTCTCATCGGCTCTTTGTTCTGTGGAGTGGAGCCAACCGATGGGAGAATAATCATTGATGGCCTAGACATAATCAGTATCAGACTTCATGACCTGAGATCACATCTCGGGGTCATCCCACAAGATCCAACACTTTTTGGCGGGACAGTTCGATACAGCCTGGACCCCTTGTCCAAGCACACCGATGAGGAAATATGGGAGGTAATTTGTGAACGACTTTCACAGTTCGATTGGTGCATGTTTCTCTCTTTTACTAAACGTACTGGCATTATGAAAAGAACCGCACCGTGCATAACTTCAATCTTGGGAGAGATCCTGAGCTAAATCTTGAATGACTATACCTCCCGCAAAAGGAGGGACTTTGCTGTTATGTTTCGTGATTGTTTGAATTTCTGTGGAAAAAGGTTCTTGGAAAATGTCAGCTCCAGGAGGCTATACAAGATAAAGAGAAGGGCCTTGAGTCGCTAGGTAACGTTGAAACCAAACTGCAAAATTTAGTCTTAATATGCTCATAGTCGATCATTAACTGTTTACAAAAACTCATATTGCAGTCGTAGAGGACGGATCTAACTGGAGCATGGGGCAACGGCAATTGTTTTGCCTAGGACGAGTCTTGCTGAGGCGAAGCCAGATCCTAGTTCTGGACGAAGCCACCGCATCTATTGACAACGTGACCGATTCGATCCTCCAGAAAACTATACAAACAGAATTTGCGGACTGCACGGTCATAACCGTGGCCCATCGAATACCAACCGTTGTGGACTGCACGATGGTGCTGGCAATAAGCGATGGTAAAATTAAACTTACAAAGAAATATTTAGTGGAACCGACAATTACCGTGAAAAATACATGACATTCTTTGCATATAACTGGGAGATTGATAGAGTATGACGAGCCTATGAAATTGGTAGGCAAGGAAATTTCATTGTTCGGGCAGCTTTACAAGGAGTACTGGTCTCGAACTTCGAATTCGAGTAATTACTCGGAGAACTTTTGAGATGAAGCTTGCGGAAGCCGTCGTACATTATCCGAATGCATTGCGTGAGGCCAGTTTCTTCGTTGATTGCAATTGGAAATGCTGTAGGGAGATGATTTTGCCGCTACGTCCACGGTCAAAAGATCAGACGCCAGGGAAGCCTGAGCCAACCAAAGCGTATCGTTATAACATCTTAAACATGTATACTATTTTCAGTGAGGCTTGTTTACTGCATTTCTCCCTATTGATTGGTACTTCTATCATTAGTTGTTTTCTAGTACAAATATCCAATATTTATTGGGAATTATACTTTTTTACATTTAATATTCAATTCTCATGAATGCATATATAATTATTACTATTTTCATGTTATAATCGCTATTTGACACGAATGGCTTATTGCGAAATCTTTATAAGAAAATAATGGGCTTTTTCAGAAGATGTTCTTCCTTTGTCTACTCTACGCAAAAGCTAAACATGCGTATTCAAAGTAAATTAAATGTCATAAGTATTTGCTTATAAGAAGCTAATTTTTATTTTTTCCTATTTTGTTTAGTATATATATATTTTTTATCAAAATGTATCTTTCAACGTCCCAACAAGGCAATAACTAGAATTTTTTTCTATAAGAAATCACTAACCAGCGTGACAAATTGGTACACCTCGACAAATTTACCAAAAACTAATTTTTTGATAACAAAAAATCCAAAACCTGTACACTTGTAACAAAATTACCTTCTGTTAGTTTTTGTTGAATTTTACTGTTAAATTGCTTTGTTAAATTGCTTTGTTATATGTCATGATGCACCAGTTTTGGGTTTTACCCCAATTTATTATAAGTATACTAGTTTGCGATTTCTTTTGTATTAATCCAATTTAATGGAAACTAATGGAGAATAAATTTATCACAAATGTACCAATTTTGGATTTTTTGTGGTAAAAAAATTAGTTTGAAATAAATTTATCACAGATGTACCAATTTGGGATTTGTGGTGTTCAAGAAATTAGTTTGAGGTAAATTTGTTTCAGGTGTATCAATCTTGATTTTTTGTAGTATTAATCCTAATGTTTTATAGTCGGCTTAATCAGTTGCTCTTTAGATTAATCAATTTGATCCAACGGGTTACATTATTTCGTTAGAATATATGGTCTGAATTGCATGTGGATGGACTTCTTTCATAGCCCAGAGCAACATAAAATTAAATGTGAATATGAGATTCAAAACGAAGTTGTTGATGCCAGTTCGGTTCGGTTCTCTGATCTAGGAAGAGGTTCCGGTTCTTGATTTCACTTTTTTAGGAATCGCCAGTTCCCGGTTCGGTTCCGATTCCTATAGGAATTGAACTAGGAACTGGAATCGAAAATCGAAAGGGAACCGAAAACTCTAAATTTAAAATCCCTAATTTCTTACTGCTTCTCACTTCTTAGCTCTCAAATTCTCATCTACTTTGATTAGTGGTTGGAAGGTTTTTTTTGTCTCTCCAAAGAGTTAGACCATTACCATGTGAAACAAAAGGCAAATATCTTCTTTAAATGATCGACTCTAAGAAGAATGATTTACCACATGCATGGTTTGATTGGATATCTTTCTCATCCATCGGAGAAGAATGATTTATTGATTCACTGAGAGGTTGATAAATTTTGTTTCTTGTGAAGACTTGCGTTTGGGAATGTAGCTATATGCTTCAGAGGGGCATGCGTAACATTTTCTAAAGTTTGTTTTGACCTTTGATTTATTGTGATTTTGGAGTTCCCACCATTCGCATGCTCGTTGCTTTACTTAACTTTTTATGTTTGGGTATTCATTGTCATGTATCTTTGCCAAGTTTTTGTTCTTTAGTGAGGTTCGATTGTTTCCGTCATTCACTTTTTCAAGAACATCTTAAGCTTGATGGTTGTATAGTTAAAACCATGGTGATAATGGATGGTAGAAGGAGAAAAGAAAAAAATTGTAGTTGCAGTTGCAAATAATTGATACGTGACACTTCAATTTTCAATTTAAAACTATTATTAAGTTGTTAACTATGATTGTTGTTTCTTTTGATTTTAGGTGATCAAAATTTGGAACAAAATTTCATGGATGTTTGAGGACCAATAGCTCATCTTTTTTTCCTTTCTCCTGCTTCCCATTTAGTTTGTGGTCTTGGATATTGTTTTGATCGACATGCTAGTCCCTCGTGAATTCTATTACATTTCAATTCATGCAATGACTTCTTACTTTAATTGTATTTATTTGAACCATAATGCCAGAAAAACTAGTCTTTGTTATTTTCTTTGATAAATGATAAGCTTGTTTAGTATTGCTGTGTTCATTTTCGTTTGTTTTATTAAAAATGAAAAAAAAAGAACCTGTTAGACCCTGAAATCGACAGGTGAAACTTGTAAGTAATCTGAAGTCGCTCACCTCTAGTGCTTCGGCCCTTTTTCTTTTGTTTGTAATTTTTTTTATATAAATTCTATTTTATGTTATTCCCAATCAAACACAAGATTCAATATAACTTGATTATTTTCCTTTTTTTCCCTTTTTTTAATTACTAATTAAATCTATTTAATGAGCTTTTGTAATTTCAACTTATATTTTAGATATAGAAGTTACTTTAATTTCTTTTGTTTTTTCGCATCAATCCATTAGTGTACCATTTACGATATTATTATATGAATATCAAATTGAGGATTAGAATTTAAGCATTATGATACTATTGGTAGATAGGTAAGTTCAATCCTAATTATATTATAATATAACTAAATTTTAAAAAATTATTTTTTAAAAAAGATAATGATGTTCAAATAAGGTGTTAGATAGAAAATGGGTTACAAGGAAAATTTAATTTTTTTTCCTAGCATCGTGAGTCCGATCCCAGTGAACTTAAAAGCAATGACTATTCATCAGACTCGTGTATGCCTCAATAAGAATGGTTAATACCATGAAAAACCCCAAATTCATACACCTGTGATAAATCTAACATTCGTTAGTTTTCGTTAAATTTTACTGTGAAATTATTTTGTTAAATGACACACGACAATTGACGGATGTACCTATTTTGGATTTTATCCTTCATTTGTCATAGATGTATCAATTTGTGATTTTTTGAGGTATTAATTCAATTTAACGGAAGGTAAATTTGTCACAAATGTATCAATTTGAGGTTTTTGATGGTCAAAAAATTAATTTAGGATATATTTATCACAGAGGTACAAGTTTGGAATTTTTACTGGTAAAAAAATTAGTTTGGAGTAAATTTGTCACAAATGTACTAGTTTGAGGTTTTTCGCTGTGTTAACCCAAATAAGAAACAAGGTTAGAAAGGGAAAAAACCCGCCAACCTTTTCTTCATTTCCAATTCAATACGGTGATCGACTTGCATTCAAGCTTCATGCTCTCATTGCCGACATCATCAAGCTCAACACCCATCTCTCTTTGTAGGCCAAAGACTTCTTATCCGATGGAGCAAGTGATGATGATGACGGTACCTCCCTCCCCCCTCCTTGCAAGACGCAAGGGCCAGTCGACTCACCCACCCGACGTCTAGCCAACTTGAACTTTAGCGAAAGTTGCACAATAGGAATAGAAGTGCGACTGTGTCCAAATTACATTTCAAAATATCAAGTCATCATTTTTCGTCCATTAATCTAGATAAAACCAACGGATGAACTTGATTGCATTAATTTGACAGGTTTTAAAGTTCGATTGCATTTTTTGAAAGATTTAAGAGTTGATTACATTTTTATAATGAATTTTTGGATTTCTAATGTACTTATGCCTTTGTTTTAAGATCTAGATGTAAATCCCCTTGGCCTTCAATAGAAGAAGAATAGCAGAAGTGCCAAAACTTGTGTACGGCCCTCACTTTAGTGCCAAAAGTTTCATTTGAATAACTTTAGTGCCAAATTTTTTGAAAAATGCTCATTTCATTGCCAACTCCGATCAATTTGGTCGGAAATCCGACATTGCCTTTTTTTGTTAGTTTCTTAAGCTGATGTGGCTCGCTGGAGAGTTCGGTCAGCATCCCATCCCTAAAACGATGCAGTTTAGTGCTCTTTCCCCCCCAAATAAGAACTCTAAATCTCCAAATTGAGAGAATCCCTCAATTTGCAATCCTAACCGGCTATTTTCTCTTAACCGGCTATCTTCTCCCTAGTTGAAATCCTATTTTGATTCACCCCCATAGTTACAAGCTCAATCTTGCAAATGGAGAGCAGTAGCGTTGGCAGCGACTCAAATTCGTTTCAACGAAGCGAACAAGAGGCCGAATGTTACTGTTTTTGCGGGTTGCCGAGTCCAAAATAAAAATATCTTAGACTCGGTTGAATCCCGGAAGAAGATTTAATGGTTGCGCCAGGTATAGAGAAGGCTCGAAGTGTAAATATTTCAAATGGGTTGATGCGAAATTCTCCGGTCGAGCGACAAAGGTGATCTTGGAGCTACTTGAAGGACACCATCAACGCCCGCCTACATTAATGGATGAATTGGAGGATGTGACTCAATGCAAGCTGAAATGAAGGCGTTAGCATCTCTGGCCAATCATTTGAAGAAGAAAGTTTCAAGAATGAAAATTGAAAGGAAGCGCTATTGAGCATTGATCGTGTTGTTATTCTGTTGTGTATCCTATTTTATTCTCAAATGTAAAGTAAGTGATGAGAAGAAGTTTCTCAGTCTACCATAGTTGAAGATGAGTGGAAGATGTACTTGTATTGAGTAATTTGTAAGTATAGTTGTATTAGCCTATTTTTGTATGGAACAAAAGTTTGCTGCAATCTATGGTGGAAATGGAAGGTTGAAATTCATTGGTTGTGACCATTGACAAGTTTTCTTGCTTAGTTGTGTACTCTCAATTCTAATTTGCTTAGTTTTGCTTGAGATGTTTGGATTGGCGCAATGGTTTGCTGCTATTGCTGGTAATTGTTTGCTGCATTATTTGTTGGTAATGGAATGCTGGTTTGCTGCAATTGTTGTTGCAAATGCTTGTCAAATGAAGGAGTCGTACCAAGTTCAGAAGTCCTTATTTCAGTGTCATACGTTATAAATAGCGATCGTTTAAGTGTCAAGTTTTTCTGAAACTGATCACTTAAGTGCCAATCGTGGTGAAACCGATCACTTAAGTGCAAATTATTGTTCAAAAGTGAACACTTAAGTGCTAGTTGTTGATATATTCGTTTCGCTAATATTGCACCAGCAACAATCACATAGTTGGTGTGCTAGCGCACCAACAGCTTGCACCTCGCACCAGCATATATAACTTCTGGTGCAAGCCCTGCACCAGCCACCACGTACCACCATCACCACTGCACCACCACCATCACTAGTGCACCACCAGCACCACCAGCACTACAAGTACACCAACACAGCCACAACACCACCACCACAACCACTGCACCACCACCACCTATACGAGTCAAGCAACACCACCATCACTGTAGCACCACCACAACCACAGCACCACTACCACCACTGCACTTGCACCACTACCACCACCACAACCACAGCACCACGACCATCACTGCACCACTACCACCACCACTGCAGCACCACCACAACCATAGCACCACCACCACCACTGCACCACCACCACCACCACCACCACTGCACCTGCACCACTACCACCACCACAACCATAGCACCACGACCATCACTACACCACTACCACCACCACCACCACAACCACAGCACCACGATCATCACTGCACCACTACCACCACCATTGCACCACCACCACCACCACTGCACCACTACCACCACCATTGCACCACCACCACCACCACTACACCAGCAACCACAACTAGAACATCCAGCAGAACTAGCACACTAGCAGCACAACTAGCACAACCAAAAATAAAATATGAAAATTTCAAAAGTATAGACAAAATAAATATCGGTCCATTGACATTAAACTTAGTTTTTACATGTGGTCATTATGAATAACTAACTATAACATCCACATCCAAGGAGTGGCTTCCCACCAAACAAAAACATTAAACTGACTGAACGCAGTACAATGAGTCAATATGCACAACCTCCCAGCAAAAAATAAAAACTACCATATTTAGCATCATCCCATTAGTCAATATGAACAACCCCCCCAGTTCCTTTTCCTAAAAATAGACGTTTGACTTGATTCATGATCCTTACACTCTTTCTAATATCTGGCTCGATTCTTCAACCGGCCTTCCTGTTTCATGTACCTTCTTCTTAGTAGCTGCCATTTTCTTTATAGGCCGTGTCATTTGATGAGAGCTTTGAGTAGGATCAATGTTGGTGGTAGGATCACTTGGTTGAGATGCAACTGGTGTTGGGTTCCTTGTTGGCGGCTATTTTGGAGTTGCACCTGCTGTCTTCTTTTTTTGGGCAATAGTTTTTGGCGCTGTCTCCCTTGTCTTTCTTCCTGCCACTTGGGTTCCTATTTTCGGTGCAGCCATTGACTCTTGACTTGGGCCATCTTGAGAGATAAACACTTCCGAACTTCTACCAGGCTACAACAACATAATGATACTGTCAATATAAAGGAAATACCATAAATAAATTAAATGCAGGAGTCCTACAAAACTTACATTCAAAATAGTCATTCCAGTGCGCTCATCTGTAAAAAGGCCATAACCATATTGTCTTAGCCTTTTCCTGAGAGCCCCTCTTATTCGTAGTGCTGCCTCACTCTCAGCAACTTTTGCAGTTGGTCTTCTTCTCACCTAATAAAGACATATCAGTGTTAAACTTCAGCCCAAAAAATAACACAAACATCAATTGTACAACTTACAGGATATTTTCTCCTCGTCTGTTCAACATTCGACTCAGTGGTTGGCCCTTGGGCTGGCCCTTCAGTTTGCCCTTGCACTGACCCTTCAGTTTGCCCTTGTGCTGACCCTTCAGTTTACCCTTGAGCTGGCCCTCCAGCTCGCCCTTCAGCTGGCCCTACATTAGCCCCTTCAGCTGTCCCTGCATCAGCCCCTACACCTGACTCTATATCAATCCCTTCATTTAGCCCTTGGGCTGGCCCTGTATCAGCCCCTACATATGGCTATTGTTGTTGTTGAAGTTGTTTCTTCAATGCACAACCCTTTTTATTGTGCCCTTCCTTTTGGCAATAGGAGCACGTCATCTTTATACCAGTCTTGCTCATCCTCTGAGTTGAAATCTCTCTCTCCTGCATTTTTCGTTTCTTTTTTGGCCTTCAAATTTTCTTCTTTAGTGGCAAAGGTGTAGGGGCTTCAGAGTTTGTTGGCTCCCAGAATTTGATACTTCTGATAGGCTGCATCATAAATTGGTACGAAGTAACATATGTGCTTTTCTCGTACCAATCATCTAAGTAATCCTCTAGGTTTAGTTGCTTTAACTGGATGGCACAAATGGCATGTGCACAAGGAATTCCAGTTAGTTGCCAGGCTCGACATGAACACTTTCGCCTCTCTAGCTGGATGACATACTTATCAGCATTATTCATGATCTCATATCCATCATCTCCATTCCAAATTGGATGACATAACCTACTAGCAGTTGTGTTCTCATCTAATCTCTTTGCAATCTTGTGACCACATTGTCTAGTCCATTTTGTAGCCTCATCTCTTTGTCTCTGGAGCCGAGTCATGACCATAACTCGTATGTCTTCAAGCATGTTGATGATGGGTTTGCACCTAGCCTCTAGTACTCTGCCATTGAAAGCTTCGCGGAGGTTATTGTCAGTGATATCGCACTTGAACTCTTCGTCGAAAAAGGCCATGCACCAATGCTTAGGTTCCGTTTCGAACAATGCTTGAAAACCTTCATTTGACAACCGAAACAACTCCTGCTTGGCTATTCTAAAATCAACCATGTTTGTGCTCTTTGCTATATGCCAAAATTGCTTTTGCAGCTTATCCCCTTTATAATTCTTTGCCTAGTTTGCATATATGTGCCTTGCACACATTCTATGTTCAGCATATGACATCAACTCAGCTAATGTAGGAACAAGTCCTTACAATAATTCAAACCAAAAAGTACTTGTAAGATCAAATATGCGATTAATATTAAAAAGTCAACAGTTTTAAATGGCGTTACCTTTTGTTGATCGCTCATGAATGCCCAACCTTCCCCATTGGTTATCTCAAGGTCAGCCATTATATTTTTTAGAAACCAGGACCAAGTGTCCTTGGTCTCTACTTTGACAACAGCCCAAGCTATTAGAAACATTTGGTTATTGGCATCTCTCCCAACAGCAGCTAACAACTCTCCATTGCATAAACCCTTCAAGAAACATCCATCCAATCCTACAATTTTTCTACAACCAATCAAAAATCCTCGTTTGCATGCATTAAAGCAAACATAAAACCTATCGACCTTAGTCCCACGATCAAGTAATGGCCTCTCAATAACCTCTACATATACTCTACTGGATGGGTTTTGAAGCATACATTCGTAATCATAATCCCAAACCTGGCCATATTCTTCCTTGTACCGACCCATTAGTGTACTCATCACCTTCTGCTTGGCTTTTTTGCACTGATTCCTCGATACATTAACCCCTACTTGCTCCTTCACCAACTGCTTTAACTGAGGACTCTTAATCTCGGACATCGCTTTGATAGTATTGAAGAAGTGCTTCGACAACCATACACTTGTTACCCTTTTATTCTAAAAAATAATGGAACAAGTATGTTCCTCATGCAATGATCTAATCTGGAATGACCCGCTTTTCCTACTCACTGCACCATAGATCTTCCATGAACAATTTGGTTGCGAACATTTAGCTCTTACAAATTCTTTCGTATTTCTAATAAATTCGACACTCCTTTGCTCAACAATGGAGTTCTTGACAATAGTTTCTTTAAACAGTTTCGCATTGTCAAATTTCATTCCTACAGACAAAATAGAACATGCAGCAGTCGGATCATAGGAAGGATACTTACTTTTCCTTCTACGGACAGGCACTTCGTCATCTTCAAGCTCGTTCTCGGATCTAGCACTCTCATCTTCACCGCCACTCTGTTCATATTTAGTCTGATTACCATCAGTTGGAGCTTCTTGGTGACTATTCACTAGTTGTGGTTCATGCGATTCTCTCAATGAAGCAAATTTATTTCTCGGAAAGTCTCTCTCCTTTTGCCTTGATTATGCAAGTTCTTCATCATCATCGTCATCACTTAGGAAATTTACATTTCCCAAAACTTCATCATCCGATTCACTAGATTGAGCAAATTCTCAATTTAATTCGGTCAATTCTTCATCAGGTATGTCTTCACTAGAAACTTGGGGACATCTTCCCGGCCTATGACTTGCCAGCGTCTCCGGCCTCAACTATTGCCTTTCGTCCCCAGCTTGAGTACATTATCCTACTTCTCCTATTTCAGTGCTCTCACCACCTTTATCATCTTCAGAGTCACTGTAATACTCAACATAGACTTTTGCTTCCTCGTCATGAAGATAATGGTAAATGATGTCCTTGACACCATTATCATCATGCAAGAATCTCAATCCATCCTTCAAGCCCTTCCTAGGAACACAATAATGTAATTTATCTACTTTGCATCGTAAATAATGTACTATGTCCCTCATGAATTCAATATATGATGGCCTCCTTACATAAAAAAAAAATAGCATCTTCATTTCCACCACCATATTCCCATTCCTCGATGCCAATGATAAATTTCCCACCATAGCAAACAATGATGCCGACAACATTGTCCCCTATGCCCATGCTGCACCGAAAGTAAACAAAATAATCAGATTTTTGGACCACAACGCACAAATGCCAACAAGTTGCTCTAATTGTCTCATTAGACTTAGTCAAACGAAGTAAAATAACCTCAGTCGCTGTCGTATAGTACAAACGAAGCAACACAGCTAGCACCGAGCCTTACTTTTGCCTTCGCAATCAAAACTTGAGGTCCCTACAATCACTATTTCGCAATTCCTACAGACAAAACAGTCATGCCTAGTTTGTCTCTCCCCCCAAGCCTTGGTTTTGCTCTCGGAGCCACAATTTAGCCCTCGAAGCCCTAATTGTCCCCTTGGAGCCCTAATTTTGCCATCCAATGGAACCATGGAGAGAATATGACAAACCTGAATGACTGAGGGTAAGAGACAACACGCGAGCGGTAGCCGACGACGGCGAGGGAGCACAGTGACGACAGCGACGGGAACTTTTTTCTCCTGAACAATGACCAGACGAGCCCTAATTTGGTCTTCTTCGTCCACGTCGTTCAATTATCAAGAGGGAAACGATGTCGCATTCTTCTCCCAAGCCATGTAGGCAATGCGACGTCGTTTTTGAAGTCCACGTGGACTTTATTTTTTTAAAAATTTGCCAAGTCATTTACAAGATTTAATTAAAAATGCCACGTATAAATTTTGGCCGGAATATCTCGCCGTTGGCACTTAAGTGATCGTTTTTCCTCCGATTTGGCACTTAAGTGAGCCGACGAAAACTTTTGGCACTAAAGTGAGCGCCGTACACAAGTTTTGGTACTTTTGCTGTTCTTCTCCCAGTCTTCGATTGACTTGAAAGCCTACGTCATGGTGTTAAGATATTTGCTGTCGCGATTGAAGGAGAAGTTTCGGGCATTCTCGATTGGCTGTCGGTCGTTGGGGAAGTTGAAGAATTTAAATTCCAATTGATTTGGCATTCAATGTATCATGTCAGAGACTCGTTTACAGGAACAACTAAACATGCAACAGCTACCCTTTTACATAAGAGCGAAATTTTCCAACTTTGAATTTACATGAGCCTCATTTTTTTCGAATTTCTCCCACCAGTAAAATTTAATGCATGGCATTTTGAGACTGCATGTAGGTATTCTCAAATATTCAATAAATGTCATGTTAACAAATACCACCGATCTCAAAAAGAAAAATGCCACAGAGCATTTGTTAGAGATGTTTGGTGTTTTCCACTGTGTTTGTCCACGTCACGAAGATAGACGGTGTATTAAAAACTAAGGGTGTGCATGGTCTGGATGGGCGGTTCCCGCCCCAGAACGGTGGATTGCCCGCTACAGGATCGGTTGCAAAAATTGAAACCGAAACCCACCCGTCAGTTCCATGGATCCACATGAGAATCGGACCACAGGTCCGGTCTGGTTCTTGAGTGGGTCTATGGAACTGGTCCCAACAATTTTTCATGAACAAATAAAAAAAAATCCGCGGACTAACATCGGATCAACAGAACAAAAAGAAAATAACATAACTTTCCATACAATTCATACACTATAATCGGTTATATTAACCACATCATCCATAAATCAAGTGGATACCCATCAATTATTGGGAAAAATGACCAAGGTTATCCCAATTACACAAGACCTTTAGACATGATAACAAATTTTCTTTTTTTTTTATTTTTTTTATTTTTTTAGTTAAAAATTAAAAAAATAAAATATATTATTATTATATTACCGGCCTGGTCCGGGTGGGCGGTTCCACACCGGGAACCGGACCTGCTCCAATTTGGAACCGGAAACCGGACCGGTTCCCTTGGGAACCACCGGTTCCAATTTGGTTCTGGGCGGTCCCGGGCGATCCAGGCTGGTCCGATTTTTTCGCACGCCCCTATTAAAAACTGCAATACTTCCTCAATTGATTGCTATTGTCCTAAGTCATCTTTTAACAAATTACTTTATAGTAAAGTAGAAAGAATTTTGCAAAACTTGCATTTACTATGGATATAGAAATTTATGTAAGAATAACACGTTATTACTATCCTTCAAATAAAAATTTATTCATAAGTTCACTTACTAGATCATTAAATTTTGACTTTATGAAAATTAATAAATTAGATAGCTCTCTTAGTGGTCGTGAACTATGTCTTGATGTTTCTTTCGTATGATTCAATGTGAAAAGAATAGGAACCCCAAAAAATGTTTTGCTAGGATTTCGACTTTGTGCAATGTCCTTTGCATGATTAGGTGGTCTGGTTTCAATTGGAATTGGAAACTTACCCGACCCTAACCTATCCTCCAAGCGTAAAAATGATACAAAGACTAAAAAAAAAAGGCAGATTCTGTTATCTATCAAGAATCGATTTGTTTTTTTTTTGCAAAAACTTCTAATCTAAAACTTTTAACTTGATAAAACTAAAAGTTTAACAATTAAGTAGAAATTTCTTCTAATAGTTTTTTTGAAACTCGGATCAAATTTCACTATTTTTAACTGAAAAAATCGATTCGAATCGGTCCATACCGCATATACCCTAGAATGTTGGTAGTCGAATAAAATAGGTGGTGGTACCGAAAATGCAATCGCTTCTACTTGAGGACTAGTTTGAAGCTGAACCTGAGAATACCAATCTGGTATACCAAGAGAGAAGCTCTTGAGCGTCCACCACAGAACACCATGTGTCGAGCGTCAATTGGCTATCTAGCCACTAAGTCGCAGTAACTTTATACATATACACTCCTCATAATAGGCATAATTCCCTAAAAGGGAAAATGACAAATAGTCCATGAACTTTGACCCAAGGTGTAATATGGTTTCTGTATTTTTAATTTATTCAATATGATTTTTGAACTTAAGCTTAATGTTCAATGTGGCCTAATGTTCAATGTGGCCCATGAACTTTTATTTTGTTCGATGTGATCCTTAAACTTTTGGTACATGTCTTGAACTACATTAAACATGTTCATATAGTTCAGTGATTACATTGAATATGTACCAAAAGTCTAAAGACCAC
The DNA here is from genome assembly GCA_031216185.1 of Syzygium aqueum. Taxonomy (NCBI): domain Eukaryota; kingdom Viridiplantae; phylum Streptophyta; class Magnoliopsida; order Myrtales; family Myrtaceae; genus Syzygium; species Syzygium aqueum. The sequence goes on along the minus strand of CM062235.1, from coordinate 5,823,140 downwards.
ATCGAACAAAATAAAAGTTAAGAGATCGCATTAAACATTAGGCTAAAGTTCAGAGACCATATTGAACAAATTAAAAATTTTAGGGACCACATTGCACATTGAGCTAAAGTTCAGAGACTGCCTGTGTCATTATTTCTCCTTAAAACACCATAAAATTTAGGTATGGTCCCAATTTGGCTCCAAACTTTTTTTTTGTCTAAGAAAAACCCATAAACTTTAGGTCTAGTCTCAATTCTATCCCGAAGTTTATTTTGTCAAAAAAAAAATCTCAAACTTTAGGTCCAATCCAAAATTTTCCTGAACTTTTTTTTGTCTAAAAAAGTCACTAACTTTAACTCTAGTCCAGACAGATGCCCCATACTTTTTTTGTCTTAAAAAAATCATTAACTTTCAATCTATTCTCAAATTTGCCATATTACCCTTTTGACCATTAGTTGTTTGATGTTGCATTTTAGGGGTGTCCAATCGGACCGGATTTACTCGGGAACCGGACCGAACCACCCGAAATACAAGTTCAAAAACTGGTGTCCAGAATCTCACCGTCAGGAGCATACACGTCCCCGGGCTCCCAATCCACGACGTCCTTGTTGCTATGCTGCTATCCCTCAAAACCCCAGATTGGGCCCACTAGCTCCAACTCATCCTGACAGAACCAGGCCAAGTAAGTGTGGCGCTGCAAGTCCTCTAAGCCCACATCGACCCAAACGGGAGTGAGGTGCATAATGTAAGTCTGATTTGGACATACCAGATACTCGGTCTCCTCATGCACCGTATGCATAGGGATCCCAAAATGCCGAGGTAGCGGCATGATCAAGGTCGGGGTCGGGAATCTGAAATGGTTTGCACTACATCAATGAGAATAAATCTCAATAAGCAGACAACCTATACCCTACTTAGGCCAATGCGTACCCAGACGAACCCCATCATGCAATCTAGCAATGGATATAATAAAATTCTCATGCACACTTACCTCGCCTCGAATCATCTGCCAACTCCATGCATTAGTCAAATCACAATAATGCAATAATAGTCCAAGAACATAACATAAACACTCGAGCATCATAATCACGTACATTCACCCAATTCAATCAAACACATTTCGCATGCGTGTCCAACCAACTATCCACGACCCGCGTCAACATGTCTTAGGTCCAGCCCTCCAATCAATCCGGGCTCAGTCCCGCGTAACCACGCCTCGGGTTATTTCTTGCCTTTTTATCCACACCTGCATAATCACACCTCAAGTTGGTAGCCCTCCCATCAATCCAAGGTCAGTCCCGCGTAACCACGCCTCAGGACATTTCTCTCAACCCGCGTAACCACGTCTCAGATCATTTCTTGTCTTTCTAGCCACACCCGCATAACCACGCCTCAAGTTGGCAGCCCTCTGATCAATCCGGGCTTAGTCCCGCGTAACCATACCTCAGGACATTTCTCATGCATATACGCCACAACACAATTCGCCGATACCAATCTAACACGTCATACTATTCAAATCCAAGTCATGCTCACCATATTGGCCCCGCTAATCCAACCTTTAAGTCGGACACATTCAAACGCCGATTTCACCCACAAACGCCACTACAATTCAGTCATTGAACTCATCTCAATCAATAAATAATTTAGCATAATATCACCACCACAATAAACCATAAACTAATCACATCCAATTAACTAATCCCTATCTAATTTAATCACTAACTAACCCTAATCACCCATGAACAAGTCTAATAATACCCAAAGTACTAAGTAGGGTTTGAAGAGATACTTACCTAGGTTTTGGCCCAAGGAAAACCGGCAAGGGGCCAAAATGACCCGGTGGAACAGTGGCGGGCTTGGCGTGGCACGGGCGCAAAGGCAAGGTGGCCGGTCATGGCTCGACACAGCCCTCGGCCATGGCCTGGGACTCTCGGCCACGATCGGGCAAGGGGCCAAGCGCGCGGGCGAGTGGCTGGGCATGGTTGGGACGGCTTGGCCACAGCTAGGCGAGCGGGCTAGGCATGCGGATGAGCGGCTGGGCACGGCTGGGACAGCTCGGCCATGGCCCAGGGCAGCGGCCAAGTGAGCTCAGTCGAGGGTCAGACGGCGACGGTGAGCTGGTGGCGACGACGATGGTGACGGCGGCAGTGACAGGCTCGGCCAGGCGAGCAGGAGAGCGATCAGCGATCTGGGCTGGCAATCAGTGATAGCGATGGGCAGCCGGGGCGGCGATGGGCGAGAAGGGGAGCTGGGATGGTGGCGGTGAGAGCGACGGTGGCCAGTGGCAATGGCGGCTACTGATTGGTGAGGCGGAGTAGGGGTGAGCTAAAACAGGGGAAGGGGAAAAAGAGAAGGGCCACGGCGATGCTGGCGGAGCCGGTAGCGGTCGGGGGTGGCACGATGGCGTCGCAGGTGGTTAGGCAAGGCAGGATGGGCCGGCTGGCGGCTCGGCAGTGCCGGGCTGCGATGGCAAGCTTGCTACTCGTGCGTGTAAGGAGGGAAAGGAAGGAGAAGGGCAATTGGCTTAGGGGTAAACAGTTGGACAGACGGTGGCCTTGGTGGGTAGGCGAGCAGTGGCGCAAGGCGGACGACAGGCGAGCAGTGGCTGAGACAAACGGTGGCGGGAAGAAGGGGAGCATAGTAGCGACGAAGGCGAAGAAGGAAGAAAGAAGTAGAAAAAAAGGAAAAAGGAGGCAAGAGAGAGATGGGGCGGTGCGCATGGCAGAGGGGAGGGGACGTGCATGGGGCAAAAGGGGGGAGGGGATGCGTCCGAGAGAGAGACGGGAGAGAGAGAGAGAGAGAGAGAGAGAGAGAGAGAGAGAGAGAGAGAGAGAGAGTCAACCCCAATCGAGTACAATCCAACGGCCCACGTTCAAACTTGAAGTCGATCTGACGGTTCACGAAAAATCCTAATTTATAAATTAGAAAAAGGCCAACAATACTAACTAAAATACACTAAGAGGGAGGTCTACTAGTTCAAATTCGCACCCGGTCCAAATTTCACTTTTCATCAATTCTGAGCAATATCAATTCTGGCCACAATAATATCGACACCATCCAATTAAATTCGTCATGAAACTATGAGAAATTCAACATCAAAATTCGGACTTTAAATAATGGCCAAATTTGATCGAGTGCGATTTTAACGAAATCTCAAATTTAAAAATAACCCAAGAGTGATTAGTTCCGGACGAAATTTTACTATAAGCACACTAACAAAATATACGCTTTATAAATCCCAAAAATGGATCAAAATTCAAAATGTTACACGGGTTTCAGGACAAACATGTTAGGTTTACGGTTCAAAAAACTAAAAATTGATTATAAAAAGGTAGATTCCAGATTCTAGGTTTGGAACCTGTCCACCTGGAACCTATCACCCCTATTGCATTTTCATATTGGTAACACATCCACACTAGCAAGGTGATGTGGAAAATTATCTCCAAAATGAAATCCTCTTTGTTATGAAAATTAGGAATAACCCATGGCGATTTTTGGATGAAAGGCTAAAGGGGGCAAATTTGGACTAGAGTTAAAGTTGGTGATCTTTTTTAGATACAAAAAAGTTTGAAATAAATTTGAGACTTAACCTAAAGTTTAGGCTTTTTTAGTAAAAAAAAAATTTGAGGCAAATTATGACCGAAGCTAAAGTTGGGTTTTTTTTAAACATAAAAAATTCGGAACAAAATTGAGATTAGATCTAAAATTGACGTCTTTTTTAAGGGATTGGACACACCGGGCTTTAGGAGCTTAGTGATTACAGTGCGAACTTTCAGATACTAGGCTGAGAGGGTATGACTACCAACTCCGGCACTTCCCTCTTTTTTGTGATTTTTTAAAAATAATTCTCATTCTTTTTATTCTCAAACGAAACATATGATTTTGTCTAGCTCAATTTTTCCCTTTTTTTCCTCTTTAATTTATTACTCGTTAGATCCATTTAATCATTTTTTCTGTTTTCAACTTGTCTTTTTAAGCATGGAAGTGTTCTTTAATTTCCCTTTTGTTTTCAATTCAATCCATTAGTGTACCATTTATGAGTTTATCATATGAATATCAATATAGGATCAGAAATTGGAATATTATGATATAATACACCACAATGTGTATTGTAAAATATACGGTGTACATGATCAGTTCAAAGAAAACTCTATGCCGACGGTGCATCTATCCCAGAGAGAGAGAGAGAAAGAGAGAGGCAGAGATCTTGCAGTCAACCGTCAATCATACGTCAGCATCATCTGGAACCGTTGCCGTGCGGAGCTGGGTAGTTGATGAATGCAACTTCCACGTTGTCGCATCCCATGAAAACTGTTAGCTAGCTATGGTAGCCAAGATTGAGAAAATCACTATTCACTCTGCTCTCTCTCTCTCTCTCTCTCTCTCTCTCTCTCTCTCTCTCTCTCTCTCTCTCACCATATCTCATATTCAACTGTCCCGTTCACTCATCCCACCAGCCATTCCATGTTTAAAGTGAGAATGGCTGAACAAATGATATAGCAAAATAAAGCAATCATACTGAGGGCAGGTGGGCTTCTCTCTCCCCCTCTGCATGCATGATTTGGGGTGCCTGGTGTTTTTCGACTTTCACAGATCAATGTTACTCTTTGTTTCTGCACCCGATCAAGCTCCTCGGATTGAATAATGGGTTGTCCGCAAGCAAGAAGAGGTGCTCTGTTTCCTGCACTGAAAGCAGAGTCAACCTCTGCCTTCTTCATCTGCTCTGTTTTGGCAAAGATTGCTGACTAGAGGAGAATCCTGGACCGTATCTGCAACGACTCTCGGCGCTCAAGTCAAGTTGGGCATAGCAGCAGCTCCGGGCTCGCGTCGATTATCAATCCCCATTCTTGTACCTACCACATTTTGGTCATTTGACTTGATATCTTGCCCATTTTGTACTTTTTGTTTGACTTACTCTGTAAGTTGTCCTCAAAGAAAATTACAACTGCCACCGCAGTTTCCACTTATTCGTCGAATTTGGTTAATCTTCAGGAAATTGAATGAGGATCCTGCTCTTTTACCTCTACATGAGTGGCCAGTCTTTCTGTTCCAAGGGGTCTATTTGTTGCTGCTAGTTTGGAGCGTGACCATTACGAGGCTACACCTTCCATACATTGCATTGGCTTGGATTTATTCGATATACCCTCATAGTACACAGGGTTTCTTTGCATATCTTCCCCACGGGAAAGAAAGTAAAACACTGCATCGGTGCCATCATTTTATCATTTCCTGGAGCGATCCTCCTGCTTTTATTTTTTTTGTGCTTTCGGGGGATGCAGTATGAATAGCAAGGACTGCGAAAATGGCGCTGTGTATGAACCTCTGCTGGACAAAGAACAGAACCACGACGTCACTCCTTTTGCCAAGGCAGGATTTCTCAGCAAGATGTCGTTTTGGTGGTTAAATCCGCTAATGAAATTGGGGAAAGAGAAGATCCTTCAAGATGAGGATATTCCACATCTTAGGTTGGAAGAACGAGCAGAAACATGTTACTCGAGGTTCATGGAGCAACTGCACAAAGAAAAGAAGAAGAACCCATATGATACTTATTCTATATTGTCTACGATATTTTACTGCGAATGGAGAGGTATTTTGGTTTCCGGGTTCTTTGCTTTGACCAAGGTCTTGACCCTCTCCACCGGGCCTTTGATCCTTGGCGCCTTCATCATGGTTGCTGAAGGTGAGGAAGCTTTCGAGTACGAGGGTTACGTGCTAGCTGGAGGATTGTTCTTGGCCAAATGCTTGGAATCTCTATCGGAAAGGCAATGGTATTTTAGAGCAAGACTGATTGGACTCCGAATAAGATCTTTTCTATCTGCAGCGATTTGTCAGAAGCAACTGCGGCTCTCGAGTGCAGCGAAAATGACTCACTCTCCGGGACAGATAGTAAATTATGTTACTTCAGATGCTTATAGGATAGGTGAGTTCCCTTACTGGTTTCACCAAATATGGTCAACTAGCCTGCAGCTGTGCCTCGCATTAGCCATTGTTTACTACGCCGTGGGGCTCGCAACTTTGGCGGCTCTAACTGTTCTTATATTGACCGTTTCTGTGACTCCACCGATGGCCAAGTTGCAACTCAAGTACCAAAGAAAACTCATGGAGGCTCAAGATAAAAGGCTGAAGGCGATCGCAGAGGTTCTTTCTAATATGAAGGTGTTGAAGTTGTATGCTTGGGACAAGCACTTCAAGAAAGTTATGGAGGAGCTGAGAAAAGACGAATCAAAGTGGATTGCGGCTGTTTTGCGGCAAAAGGGTAACTCTTTGGTCCTGTATTGGTCTTCGCCGGTTTTAGTTCCCGTCACCAGTTTCTGGGCATGCTACTTCATAGGCATTCCCTTGACTGCAAGGAATGTCTTCATGTTTTTGGCGAGTTTAAGAATCGTTCAGGAACCTGTCAGATTGATCCCCGAGGTGGTTGGGTCCTTCATTGAGGCTAAGGTTTCATTGTCTCGGATCGCTGAATTTCTAGAGGCACCTGAATTGGAGGATAAACCAACAAAGCAACAGGGTGATAATGAGGTGCTGGAAATGGCTGTCTTCTTGGATTCACGTGAAATTTCTTGGGACAGTGGTACCTCGAAGGTGACATTGCGTAACATAAATTTGTCGGTCAGAAAGGAAGAGAAAGTAGCTATATGTGGGGAAGTTGGGTCAGGGAAATCTACCCTTTTAGCTGCAATTCTCGGAGAAGTTCCATTTATCAATGGCAGAGTAAGTCATTGATTAATCTTCTCCTTTGGGGAGCTTCTAGTTGTACATTGTAATTGCCCCACTAATATTTTCGAGATCATCAAATATGATGAGAGAATTGTACTATTTCCTTGTGATGTTAGATTTATCAGGTCATAATTAAATCAATAGCAACTAGTATGATTGAAGACTTACTGGTAATCCTTGACATGTGTTTAGGTTTGCGTTCATGGTAGGGTGGCATATGTGTCTCAGACAGCGTGGATCCAGTCCACGACTATACAAGAAAACATTCTATTTGGACTGGCTATGGACCCTGTCAAATATCGAGAAGTAATTCAGAAGTGTTCACTGTCCAAGGACATCGAGATGTTTCCCTTTGGCGATCAAACTCAAATAGGGGAGCGAGGCGTCAATTTGAGCGGCGGACAGAAGCAAAGGATACAACTTGCACGCGCTCTTTATCAGGATGCGGATGTATATCTGTTGGATGATCCCTTCAGCGCCGTGGATGCACATACAGCGACTAGCTTATTTAATGTGATCTCCTCTCAAGGACAGTGAAATTTCTGTTCGTTTTCATATAAGTTCAAAATGAATAAGATGTTTGCTCGTTGTTGCAGGAATATGTCATGGAAGCTTTATCCCGGAAGACTGTTTTGCTTGTGACGCATCAAGTTGACTTCCTTCCAGCTTTTAACTCTATCTTGGTCAGTAACTCATTCAGTGAAAAAGCAACTTTTTTTTGCGGAGTCTCCGGGGAAATTAGATCTTTGGCTCATTAGAGAGAAAATGTCATTCCCAATGAATTTCTTTGCAATGAAAGAGCTATTTTTCACTTTTCTCATTTGGTTCATGATGTTCCTGAACAGTTAATATCGTCCGGGCAAATCGTAAGCACCGGCTCGTACGATCAGTTGATGGCTTCTTGCCAAGAATTTCAGGACCTTGTGATTGCGCATTACACGACCGCTGCTTCTGGAAATCAAATTGGCATTGTTTCACCGAGAAGGCCTGGGTATTTGAAGGAGGAGATCCAGAAAATACTCCTCGAGGAACAAGCCGAGGCCTCTCCAGGAAGCCAATTGATTAAGCAAGAGGAAAGAGAGATGGGAGACAGCGGTTTCAAGCCCTACTTGCAGTATCTGAAACACAACAAGGGCTTTTTGTTTATCACCTTGGCAACTATGTCTCACTTAATCTTTATAATCGGGCAGCTTGCGCAAAATTATTGGTTGGCTTCTGAAGTCAACTCTACGAGTGTGAGCACCGTCGAGCTGGACTCTGTTTACACTGGGATAGGCGTTGCCCTCATTCTCTTTATGCTTACTAGATCGTATTTCATAGTCTATTTAGGTTGTGGGGCATCGGATTCCATATTCTCAGTGTTGTTGCACTCCCTTATTCGAGCACCAATGTCGTTTTACGACTCGACTCCTTTGGGAAGAATACTCAGCCGGGTATAAACATGCTCTGGAGTCGAATTTGTGCTGTGCTTTGAAGACGGTTATGATTATAACATTATTTGCTGAATTTTATAGGTTTCTTCAGATTTAAGCATCGTCGACATCGATGTGGCCTTCAAGTTAAGTGCTGCCCTTGGGTCCACGATGAATACCTACTCGAGCTTTTTGATTCTCGCTTTTCTTACGTGGCCGGTTTTATTTGTCATCATACCCATGATTTATCTGACGCTGATCATACAGGTAATGCTTATGCCTCAAATCAATTAATTGTTCCTTAATAGGAAAAATTCTGCACACCTACCTCCTGTGAGAGACTTCCTTCCTGTCATTCAAATTTTGATGCAGCATTAGCTTTTTTCTTTCTTTTATGACAGAAATACTACTACGCTTCTTCAAATGAGTTAATGCGACTCAATGGCACAACCAAGTCTACACTCGCAAGCCACCTCACCGAGTCCATCGCCGGAGTGATGACAATCAGAGCGTTTGGCCAAGAAGACCGATTCTTTTCAAGAAGTCTTTGCCTTATTGATGCAAATGCGAGTCCATATTTTCACAGTGTCTCAGCCAATGAGTGGCTGATCCAACGTCTGGAAGTCCTGTGTGCTATCGTCTTGACAACCTCGGCCCTCGCGATTACTTTTCTCGATCTCGGGTCCTCTTCCTCTGGTTTGTCAGTAAAAAACTCATTTCAGTTCTTCATATCGAGACTTTCCCTAGAATCTTGGCTCTTATAATTTGTATCAATTTTTTTGGTCGGATAATCTGTATCATTTTACTTCGGCACTTTTTGACCTGATGATTATCTCTACTAAAAGCAGCTATGCATCTACTTGTTGGTTCACTTCCCTTTTCAATAGCATCTAGGAAATAGGTTTAACTTCAAAGATTTTAGCGGGTGTTGGGCCTCACAATATCATTTGCAGGATATGTTGGAATGGCTTTGGCGTACGGTCTATCTTTAAATGTCTTCCTGGTCGATTCGGTGCAATTCCAGTGCTCGCTGTCTAATTTGATCGTTTCCGTAGAAAGGCTAGAGCAGTACATGCAAATTCAAAGCGAAGCTCCGGAAGTGATCAAAGATAGCAGACCCGCGCCAGACTGGCCTTCTTCCGGCAATGTCGAGATTTGTGATTTGAAGGTAGACACATGCACCATTAACACAGCTTCCGATTCTGGACTTGTCTTGTAGCTCACTTAGGTCTGATCATTGAGACATCAACAGGTGAGGTATCGGCCTGATTCTCCCCTTGTTCTTCATGGGATAACCTGTACAATAAAAGGAGGGCACAAGATTGGGATCGTTGGCCGGACCGGTAGTGGAAAGACGACTCTCATCAGTGCTTTGTTCCGTCTAGTGGAGCCTACCGATGGGAAAATAATCGTTGATGGCCTAGACATAACCACTATTGGACTTCATGACCTGAGATCACATTTCGGGGTCATCCCGCAAGATCCAACACTTTTTGGCGGGACAGTTCGATACAACCTGGACCCCTTGTCTGAGCACACCGATGAGGAAATATGGGAGGTAAATTGTGAACGTCTCTCGAAGTTCGATTGGCGCATGTTTCACTCTTTTACTAAACGTACTTGCATTATGAAAAGAACCGCACCGTGCATAACTTCAATCTTAGGAGAGATCCTGAGCTAAATCTTGAATGACTATACCTCCTGCAAAAGGAAGTACTTTGCTGTTATGTTTCATGATTGTTTGAATTTCTGTGGAAAAAGGTTCTTGGAAAATGTCAGCTCCGGGAGGCTATACAAGATAAAGAGAAGGGCCTCGAATCGCTAGGTAACGTTGAAATCAAACAGCAAAATTTAGTCTTAATATGCTCATAGTCGATCATTAACTGTTTACAAAAACTCGAATTGCAGTTGTAGAGGACGGATCTAACTGGAGCATGGGGCAACGGCAATTGTTTTGCCTAGGACGAGCGTTGTTGAGGCGAAGCCAGATCCTGGTCCTCGACGAAGCCACCGCGTCTATTGATAACGCGACCGATTCGATCCTCCAGAAAACTATACAAACGGAATTTGCACACTGCACGGTCATAACTGTGGCCCACCGGATACCGACCGTCATGGACTGCACGATGGTTCTGGCAATAAGTGATGGTAAAATTAAACTTACAAAAAACTGTTTAGTGAAAACCGGCAATAACCGTGAGAAATACATGACATTCTTTGCATTTAACAGGGAGATTGGTAGAGTATGATGAGCCTATGAAATTGGTAGGCAAGGAAGATTCGTTGTTCGGGCAGCTCTACAAAGAGTACTGGTCTCGAACGTCGAATGGGAGTAATTACTCAGAGAACTTTTGAGATGAAGCTTGCGGAAGCCGACATACATTATCCGAATGCATTGCGTGAGGCCAGTTTCTTTGTTTAGTGCGGTTGGAAATGCTGCAGGGAGATGATTTTGCCGCTGCGTCCCCGGTCAAAAGACCAGACGCCAGAGAAGCCCGAACTAACCAAAGCACATCGGTATAATATCATAAACATGGATACTACTTTCAGTGAGGCTTGTTTATTGCATTTCGCCCTATTGATTGGTACTTCTATCACCAGTCTTGTCTACTATAATATACAATAGTAATTGGAAATTCTACTTTTTTAGTTTTAATTATGTATCGACCTCGCCGGCAATTGGCGAGGTTGGCCTCGCCTGTGGCTTGGCCTCGTCCACCCCTGCCGGCGACCAGCGAGAGGGTTAAGATGAAGGAAAGCAAAAAAAAAAAAAAAAGAAAGGGAAGAAAAGAAAAGATTGAAAAAAATTCAAAAATAAATAAATAATATATATTAAAAATGCCACACCAGTGTTGGTCGGACGACTGGTGCCGACTAGCGCCATCGTCAGCGCCAGTCGGTCAAAATTGGCCGGATGGACTGAATTAGCACAAATGTAAAAGATTTAAAACTAAATTGACACAAAAAATGTTTAAAACTGAATTGACACAATTGCAATAGATTTAGAATTGTTTTGGTAATTTTCTCAAGAAAAAAGGACCCATGGACCTTTTTTTTCATTTCCAATTCAATCCACTGACATCTAATTTACAACACAATAATTCAATAACATGAGCCTAAACAATCATGTAGTACAAGAATATTAAACATGCAATAGCTGCTCGTTTACCTTATAGCAAAATGAGCCTCGTTTTTACGAATTTCTCCCACCAGCAAAATTTAATGCGTGGCATTTTTGAGACTGCATGTTGGTATTCTCAAATATTTTAGAAATTGTCATGTTAATGAATATTCCAGAGCATTTGTTAAAGATGTTTAATGATAAAATTTTCAATTTTCAAAGATTTATTGTGTTTGCGCACATCACGAAGACAGTCCATATATTAAAAATTGCAGTACTTCTTCAATTGATTATTGGTGTCCCGAATCACTCTTCAACAAATTACTCTTTAGTTAAGTAAAAAGAATTTTGCAAGACGTACATTCACCGTAGAAATAGACATTTATATAAAAAATAACAAGTTATTCTAGTCGGTTACTATCTTTCAAATAAAAATTTATATATAAGTTCACTTACCATTTCTTTTTACTTTATCGTGAATATATAATCACTCGATCATGAAATTTTGAGTACATGAAAATCAATTAATCTGATAGCTCTCTTATTCTGATATAAGCCACGTCCTGTTGTTTTTTTTAGTATGATACCATGTGAAAAGAATATGAACACCAAAAGAAAAACAAATCTTTTGACAGGATTTCGACTTTGTGCAATGTCCTCTGCATAATTGGGTGGTCCGGTTTCAATTGGAATTGGAAACTTGCCCGACCCTAACCGATCCTCCAAGAGTAAAAATGATACAGGCACTCGCCAGCTAAAGGTTGATTCTCTTATCTAGCAAGAATCGAATGTTTGGCTAAAACTTCTAATCTAAAACTTATAACTTAACAAAACTAAAGGGGATATGTGCACTATAAATCCTAAAACTTGTAGCAAAAGTGTAATTGAGTCCTAAAACTTTCAAAAAGTGTAAACAAGTACTAAAATTTGTTATGAAAGTGCACTTGAGTCCTAAAACTTTCAAAAAGTGTAAATAGGTCCTAAAACTTGTCACAAAAGTCCAAACAAGTTCTAAAACTTATTACAAAAGTGCAAACAAGTCATAAAACTTTCAAAAAGTACAATAAATGGAATAACTTGATTGAATCAATTTGACAAGTTTTAGGACTTGTTTGTACTTGCGTGACAAGTTTTAGGACTTGCTTGCACTTTTTGAAAGTTTTAGGATTTAATTGCACTTTCGTGATAAGTTTTAAGACTTTGACTGCATTTATCCCAAACTAAAATTTAACAATTAAGTAGAAATTTTTGGCAATTTTTTGAGAACGGATCAAGCTTAACTTTTTTCAAATGAAAAAATTACCTAGAATCGGTCCATACTGCCTAAAATGTCGGTTCTCAAATGGAATGGGAGGTGGAACCAAGAATGAAATCGATTCTACTTGAGAACTAGTTTGAAGCTGAACCGATCAAGCCAGTTTTGGCCACCCCCGATTTTATTATGGACCATGCTATTGCATGCCCTAGTCTTCCTCTTGAATTTTTACGAGTATATGTAAAGTATACACCATCGATTTAGAGAAAATTTTATATAAACAGACGAGTCCATCCTTGATTTGAGAGACATCGTGCAGTTTACCGTCGATCGAAAGAGTTGGAGAGGGTGCCTAGTGGGTGAACCCTGAAATTGCGCGTACGATAACCTTTCTATTTATCTATTTTTCTGTTGTTAGGAACAAGTTTGGAATAGAGATCCGTTTGGTAATGTAATTTTATTTTTTTATTTTTGGAACAAATTTTTAGTCCAGAAATAGGTTTGGAACAAACTAAGATGTAAAAATTTTATATTTTTCAATTTCTAGAACAAAAAGAGAAATAAAAACTCTTCTCGTCACTCGCCCTCGCCTCCCGCCGCCTGTCGCACATGGCCATTGGTTGCCATTGCCACCCCCCATGGCCGCCCGTCATCCATCGCCCCTCGCCGGGCACCTGCCGGCCACTACCACCCCTATTGACCGTTGGCCGCCGCCTGTCGATGAATGGAAAAGAGCGTAAGAGCCAGAATTTTGTGTCATTATCAAATCAATTTCTATTATTAGAAGATAAATTTTGTGTCATTATCAAACGCGTATCTCTGTTCATAAACTGATCTAGAGAACATAAATAGACCAAACCAAAAGTGTGTTTTTAGAACAGAATGATTAATATTCGCATCCTAGCAAACCGTGGTGTGAAGGCATTCATACATTGTGCGTCTGAAGAGTCACTTCACGAATGCCCATCGCACCGAGTCTCGAGAGTCACCGGCAAAGTTTGGAAGGTACTCCTAAGCCTCCTAACGCTGGGATCGACCGGGAACCACGCGGAAAGATCGGTACAATGGTTGCCATTGTTTCTAGGATCAGCTGGGAACCACAGAAAGATCGAGATGAACGGTCGCCAACATTTGCATCTCTCCGGAGCACCCACAATGTTTACTTGATTGAACGGAAGCTCAGCGAACTGACAAATCCCCATATTTTCCAAAACAGCTTCGTGATATTAGCCTTGGATCCGATGGATACCCACGCATGGCTCGGGTCAATTCGTCTATCGACATTTTCGATGCTGCTTAGAGCGACCCGATGATTCCAACCGTGCCGTTTACTCATCCACCTGCTTCTGCGTTACCTAGCGTGAAATTTGTGGAACATCTAATAGTAAAGAAATGAAGCAACTAAATAAAGCGAGCTGGGCTTCTCTTTCTCTCTCTCTCTCTCTCTCTCTCTCTCTGCATGCATGATTTGGGGAGCCTAGTTATTCTTGATTTTCACTAGTCAAAGTGACTCTTGTTTTTTGCACCCGATCAAGCTCCTCGGACATAACAAATAAATGGATTGTTTGCAAGCAAGAAGAAACGCTCTGTTTACCGCAGTGCAAGCAGACTCAACATGTGCCTTCTTCGTCTGCTCTGTTTTAGCTAACATTGCTAACTACAGCTTGGAAGTGAGTGCTTCTTCTTCTTCTTATTGTTTGTAGTTTTGATTTTTGGTTGCGTCTATGACACATCATCCGTTCTTGTCGAGTGCTACTGTTGCTGAAATGTGAATGAAAAGGCATTTTTTTTTTTGATAACCCAGGGAATCCCCGCACGGCCGACAGCCGGGGAGTAAACCCTGGGGGCGACACGTGCTAGCCACCACACACGTGCCACCGGTTAAGTCACCCTGCGGCGCCCGGGATTCGAACACTCAACCTTTTGGAAAAAGGCATTTTTTTTGTGTAGGAGGACTCAAGAAATTCTTTATTTTTGCTCATTACCAAAAAAAAAAAAATTCTTTATTTTTGCTTTTCGTTAGTATTGAAGAACTGAATTTATTGCTTTTTTTGTTCTGAAAATTTGTTTCTGATCAAACAGTTCCACTTAAGGGTTTCTTGTGCATGTATGTATCAGGGATTATTCCCAGCAATATGATTGATTCATTAGCTTAGCTCCTTGATAGTCCTGGCAAATCGGGTGGAATCTTCTTGGTTGCTGTTAGATATGAAATTATCATACAGAAATTTTCTTTTTTGGGTTTTTGAGCTTTCTGAAAAAGATTCAAAGGTGGTGCGTGTGTACCCGAGACAGAATGAAAAGATCTGGCGCTTTGCTAATGTATCACAGCTTTCTGATTACCTCATTCCACTCTAAATTTACAGAAATGTTGCAGAACAGTGCCAAGAACCTCAACTTGTCACAAATTTTCACTCAATGTCACTACTATTCACATAATAATGAGGAAATTATTTAAGAGTTCCCTTGGTGCACTTTTCAAGACTCATTGATCATGCTTTGGAAATGCATAACTTCCTATCCGAAGTAGGTACTTTCTTGAGACATGTACCTTCTGGACTTCTGAAGTGTCATGATTATGTTCTCACTGTATTCAGTAACCATAGTTGGTTCCCTCAAGGTCCTTTATTAAGTAGACACTATATGTGCTCATGCCTTCATATGGCAATTCAAATTTTGACTGCTAATTACGACATGATAATGGTCTTGAAGTATGTTTCCAAATTGCAGCCTTTCAGGAAAGATGCACAATCACGGGAGAATTCTGGACCACATTCTGTAATGACTCTTGGCGCTCAAGTCAAGTTGGAGATAGCTGCAGCTCTGGGCTCACGTCCATCATCAATCCCTCTTCTTGTTCCAACCACATTTGGGTAGTTTGAATTGATATCTAGGTCATTTTGTACTTTCTATTTGTCTTACTCTATAAGTTGTCCTGAAAGAAAATTACACCTGCCACCGCAGTTCTAACTTATTCATCCGCACTCAGAATTTGAGTGATCTTCGGGAATTGAATGAGGATGCTACTCTCTTACCTCTACATGAGTGGCTAGTCTTTCTGTTCCAAGGGGGTCAGTTGGTTACTGCTAGTTTTGACCGTGACCATTAGGAGGCTACACCTTCCATACCTTCCATTGGCTGGGATTTATATGATACCAGCCTCATTGTATGAAGGATTTCCCTGTTATATTCCCTTTGGTAAATAAAAAAAACCACTGCATCCGTGTCATTGGTGTTAGATATTGCATCGTTTACTGGAGAGATCCTCCTGCTTTTCTGTGCTTTCAGAGGATACAGTTACATGGAGAACAGCGAGGACCACGAAAATGGTGCTGTGTATGAACCTTTGCTGGACAAAGTACAGACCGATAACATCACTCCTTTTGCAGAGGCAGGATTTCTCAGCAAGATATCCTATTGTTGGTTGAATCCACTAATGAAATTGGGAAAAGAGAAGATCCTTCAAGAAGATGATATTCTGCGTCTTAGGCTGGAAGAACGAGCGGAAACATGTTACTCGACGTTCATGGAGCAACTGCACAAAGAAAAGAAGAACCCATATGATACCTACTCTATCTTGTCCGCGATTTTTTATTGCGAATGGAGAGGGATTTTGGTTTCCGGGTTCTTTGCTTTGACCAAGGTCTTGACTCTCTCCACCGGCCCTTTGTTCCTTAGAGCCTTAATCATGGTTGCTGAAGGTGAGGAGGCTTTCAAGTACGAGGGTTACGTGCTAGCTGGAGGATTGTTCTTGGCCAAATGCTTAGAATCTCTATCGGAAAGGCAATGGTTTTTTAGAGCAAGATTGATTGGACTCCGAATAAGATCTTTTTTATCTGCAGCGATTTGTCAGAAGCAACTGTGGCTCTCGAGTGCAGCGAAAATGACTCACTCTCAGGGTGAGATAGTAAATTATGTCACGTCAGATGCTTATAGGATCGGTGAGTTCCCTTACTGGTTTCACCAAATATGGTCAACTAGCCTTCAGCTGTGCCTTGCATTAGCCATTGTTTATTATGCCGTGGGGCTCGCAACTTTGGCGGCTCTGGTGGTACTTATATTAATTGTCGCCTTGACATCTCCGATGGTAAAACTGCAACTCAAATACCAAAGAAGACTCATGGAGGCTCAAGATAAAAGGCTGAAGGCGATAGCAGAGGCGCTTGCGAATATGAAGGTGTTGAAGTTGTATGCCTGGGAGAAGCACTTCAAGAAAGCAATCGAGGAGCTAAGGAAAGACGAATCAGAGTGGATTGTGGCGGTTTTGTGGCAACAGGGTGACTATTTGGTCCTGTTTTGGTCTTCGGCGGTTTTAGTTCCTGCCGTCACTTTCTGGGCATGCTACTTTATGAGCATTCCCTTGACTGCAAGCAATGTCTTCATGTTCTTGGCGAGTTTAAGAATCGTTCAGGAACCGATCAGATTGATCCCCGATGCGGTCAGGTCCTTCATCCAGGCAAAGGTTTCATTGTCTCGGATCGCCGAATTTCTAGAGGCACCTGAATTGGAAAATAACCAACAAAGCAAGAGAGTGATAATGAGGAACTGGAAACGGCTGTCTTCTTGGATACACGTGAAATTTCTTGGGACGGTGGTACCTTGAAGGAGACATTGAGGAACATAAATTTATCGGTCAGAAAAGGAGAGAAAGTAGCTATATGCGGGGAAGTTGGGTCGGGCAAATCTACCCTTTTAGCTGCAATTCTCGGAGAAGTTCCATTTGTCAATGGCGTAGTAAGTCATCGATTAATCTTCTCCTTTGGGGAGTTTCTACTTATACATTGTAATTGCCCCACTAACATGTTCTATTTCCTGCTACGGCCAGTTCATCTTATGCCTATTATGACTTGCAATGTATGATTTATCAGGTCATAATTAAATCAATTAGCAGCTAATGTGATTGAAGATTTACCGGTAATCCTTAATCCATGTTTAGGTTCGTGTTTATGGTAGGATGGCATGTGTGTTGCAGACAGCATGGATCCAGACCGGGACTATACAAGAAAACATCCTATTTGGATCAGCCATGGACTCTGTCAAATATCAAGAAGTAATTCAGAAGTGTTCCCTGGCCAAGGACATCAAGATGTTTCCCTTTGGCGAGCAAACTCAAATAGGAGAGAGAGGCGTCAATTTGAGCGGCGGACAGAAGCAAAGGATACAACTTGCACGCACTCTGTATCAGGATGCGGATGTATATCTATTGGATGATCCCTTCAGCGCCGTAGATGCTCATACAGCGACGAGCTTATTTAATGTGATCTCCTCTCAAGGACAGTGAAAATTCTATTTGTATTCGTATTAAGTTCTAAATGAATGCGATGTTTGCTTGTTGTTGCAGGAATATGTCATGAAAGCTGTATCTGGAAAGACTGTTTTGCTTGTTACACATCAAGTTGACTTCCTTCCAGCCTTTAACTCTATCTTGGTCAGTAAGTCATTAAACCAGAAAACAAGAATTTTTTTGGTCTGTGTGGAATTTAGATCTTTTGGTCATTAAAAAGAAAATGTCATCCCCAATGAATTTCTTTGCTATGAAGGAGTTATTTTCATTATTCTCATTTGATCCATGGTGTTCCTGATTTTCTTGACAGTTAATGTCATCTGGGCAAATCGTAAGCACCGGCTCATATGATCAGTTGATGGCTTCTTGCTAAAAATTTCAGGACCTTGTGAACGTGCAAAACACGACCTCTGGTTCTGGAAATCAAATCGGAATCACTTCATCGGGAAGGCCTGGATATTTGAAGGAGGAGATCCAGAATATATACATAGAGGAACAACTCGAGGCCTCTCTGGGAAGTCAATTGATTAAGCAGGAGGAAAGAGAGATAGGAGACAGCGGTTTCAAGCCGTACTTACAGTATCTGAAACACAACAAGGGCTTTTTGTTTTTCACCTTGGCAACTGTACGTCATATATTCTTTATAGCCAGGCAGTTCGTACAAAATTATTGGTTGGCTTCGGAAGTCAACACTACGAGTGTGACCACTGTCGAGTTGAACTGTGTTTACACTGGCATCAGCATTGCCCTAGCTCTCTTTTTGCTTAGAAGATCGTATTTCATAGTCTATTTAGGTTGCGGCGCATCAGAGTCCATATTCTGTGTGTTGTTGCACTCCCTTATTCCAGCGCCGATGTCCTTTTACGACTCGACTCCTTTGGGAAGAATACTTAGCCGGTTAAGAACATCCTCTGAAATCGACTTTGTGCTGTGCTTTGAAGATGTTTAAGATGAATAACAGGATTTGCTGAATTTTATAGGTTTCTTCAGATTTAAGCATCATTGACATTAATGTGGCCTTCAAGTTAACCATTGCTCTTTTGTCCACGATGAATACCTACTCGAGCTTTTTGATACTCGGTTTTCTTACATGGCCGGTTTTATTTGTCATCATACCCATGATTTATCTGACACTGATCATACAGGTAATGTCTATGCCTCAAATCACTTAGTTGCTCCTTAATAGGCAAAATTCTGCACATCTACCCGCCGAGAAACTTCTTTATATCATTCAAATTTTAATGCAGCATTGATTTTTCTCTTTCTTTTACTACAGAAATACTACTAAGCTTCTTCGAATGAGTTGATGCGGCTCGATGGCACAACTAAGTCTACACTTGCGAGCCACCTTGCTGAGTCTACTGCCGGAGTGATGACAATCAGAGCATTTGGCCAAGAAGACCGGTTCTTTTCAAGAAGTCTGTGCCTTATCGATGCAAACGCAAGTCCATATTTTCACAGCTTTTCCGCCAATAAGTGGCTGGTCCAACGTCTGGAAGTCCTGCGCGCTATTGTCCTAACGTCCTTGGCCCTTGCAATTACTTTTCTCGATCTCGGGTCTTCTTCCTCTGGTTCGTATCAGTAAAATCTCAATTCAGTTCTTCATATCGAGACTTTCCTTAGAAGCTTGGCTCTTATACTTGTATCATTTTACTTCGGCACTTTTTAATCTGATGTCTAACTCTACTAAATTCAGCTATGCATCGACAAATTGGTTCTTTTCCCTTTTCTATATCATCTAGGAAATGGGTTTCCGACTTAGAAGATTTTAGCAGGTGTCGGGCCTGACTATCATTTGATGCAGGATATGTTGGAATGGCACTGGCGTACGGTTTATCTTTAAATGCCTTACTGGTATTTTCGGTCCAATTCCAGTGCTCACTATCAAATTTGATTGTTTCCGTAGAAAGGCTAGAGCAGTACATGCACATTCAAAGCGAAGCTCCAGATGTGATCGAAGATCGCCGACAAGCGCCAGACTGGCCTTCTTTTGGCAATGTCGAGATTTGTGATCTGAAGGTAGACACATGCCCTGCTAACACACCTTTCAATTCGGGATTTTTCTTGTGACGCCACTTAAGTTTGATCATTGAGATATTAACAGGTCAGGTATCGGTCTGATTCTCCTCTCGTTCTTCATGGGATAACCTGTAAAATAAAAGGAGGACGCAAGATTGGGATTGTTGGCCGGACCGGTAGCGGAAAGACGACCCTCGTCAGTGCTTTGTTCCGTCTAGTGGAGCCCATCGATGGGAAAATAATTGTCGATGGCCTAGACAGAACCACTATTGGACTTCATGACCTGAGATCACAGTTTGAGGTCATCCCGCAAGATCCGATACTTTTTGGCCGGACAGTTCGATACAACCTGGACCCCTTGTCTGAGCACACCGATGAGGAGATATGGGAGGTAATATCCTGACGTCTCTTGAAATTAGATTGGCGTATGTTTCTGTCTTTTGCAAACCACACTCGACTTACAAAAATAACCGCACTGAGCATGATTTGAATGTAATGAGAGCTCCTGAACTAAATCTTGAATGACTATACCTCCCGCAAAAGGAAGTACTTGCGTTATCTTTCATGATTGATCGACTTTCTGTGGAGAAAGGTTCTTGGAAAATGTCAGCTCCGGGGGGCCATACAAGAGAAAGAGAAGGGCCTGGAGTCGCTAGGTAACGATAAAATCAAACAACAAATCCAGTCGTATTATGTTCATTGTTGATCATTACAAGTTTACACAACTGAAATCGCAGTCGTACATGATGGATCTAACTGGAGCATGGGGCAACGGCAATTGTTTTGCCTAGGACGAGCGTTGCTGAGGCGGAGCCGGATCCTAGTCCTGGAGGAAGCCACCGCATCTATCGACAACGTGACCGATTCGATCCTCCAGAGAACCATACGAAGGGAATTCGCGAACTCCACCGTCTTAACCGTGGCCCACCGAATACCGACCGTCATGGACTGCTCGATGGTGCTGGCAATGAGTGATGGTAAATTTAAACTTACGGAGAACTGTTTGGCAAGAACCGACAAGAACCGTGAGAAATGCATGACATTCTTTGCTTTTAACAGGGAGATTGGTGGAGTATGATGAGCCTATGAAATTGGTAGGCAAGGACGATTCATTGTTCGCGCAGCTTTACAAGGAGTACTGGTCTCGAACGTCGAGGGCGAGTGGGTCTCCTGGTCTAATTCCTTGAGATAGTTGGAAGTATTGTAGTGGCTCCCGGTTGACTTTGACCCTGAAAATGATTATGGAAATACATTGCTTTGCTAGTTACACCCATTTCTCACAAAAACCCATTTTCAGCAGGCACACAAGAAATCTCATTTTACTCTATTGTATGCTTTTTGCATATCCAATTTAAGAATCGCCCGGAGCTTTCGTTTTCTCTCCCTAATCCTCAATTGGTGTAGAACTTTCTGGACTACGAAGATGTTGTCTTGAATTTGTCTTCTACTAACAATAGGCACTTTGTTTAGGAACAATGAGGTCCGGGAGCCTAGGCTTGAGATAGTTCGCCATAACCTTGGAAATAATCTTGTAACTGAAGTTACACAGGTCTAAACTGGGTTTTTTCCGCTTGATCAATGTTGGGGATAGTGAGAGAACAATTGGGCAATGGTCGGTGCCTATTGCTGGTAGAGCATAAGCCTCCGCATTGGAGAACAACACTCTCTAATCAATGTTGCACGGACCCTATCTAGTCTCTTCTTTACTAGCGCTTCCCCGTCTCTAATGTTAGCCCATGTGACGGCACACCCCTTGCTTTCTATATTTATGAGTAAGCAACTATTCAAAAAATCATAGAAGCGACTAGCCTATGATGGTTCGTCTCTCTATTGCCCACCTTTTCTCAATAATACAAAATTTCGTTAAAGTCTCCAACGCATATCTATGGGAGGTGATAGCTTGAACGTATAGCATATAACCGCTGCCATAACTCAACTCTTTCTTGAAAGTTTGTGGAGGCATGTAAGAATGTTATACGCATCGTATTTCCGATGTCTTTGTCCCTGCAGGATACATCAATAAAGTCCCTTTAGCTATCTTCTACAACCATTTCCACATCATCATTCCATAACACTGCCAAACCACTGGCTATCCTATAGGATCTACTATCGTCAAATGTTGGAACTGAAGTCCCCTCTTGACTCTGTCCACTACTAGCTTTTTATTCTTAGTTTCCATCAGAAGAACTAAGGTGGGACATTCTTGGCATGGATTCGAACCCTCGTCAGCCAGTCCCTACTAGCCATCCCCCAGCGACCCTTGCCGGCCATCCCCCACCATTGCCGACCTTTCCCGGCAATGGTAAGAGGGAGGGGGGGGTCACCACCTGGTTCTCACCTCTCTTTTTTTTTTCAGCTTATTTTTAATTTAATTTAAATAAAATTTGTTTTAAAAATCAGGTTTGGAGTGAAATGACTTCGTTTTAGTCATGTCATTGCTACGTCGGAAAGCGATAATAATAAAAAAAGTCACATCAGCATTTTCCGTTATTCAAGTCGGACGAAATTAATTGAAAGACTCGATTGCACCAATTTAATAAGTTTTAAAACTCGATTGCACTATGTGCAAGTTTTGAAACTCAATTGCACTTTTATAACAAGTTCTAAGGCTTCTAATACACTTATCTTTATAAAGTAAGAACAAGAAAAGCAACGGAGTGTGACCACTATGGCGTTTTGGCATTGCAATGTGGACTCCAAGGACCCACTTCAAATGCTCCTTTCACATGATATTCTATTTCTTTTGTGAGTCGAGAGTCGAGACTCAAGATGGGGTCAAGCAAGAGGGATAGAGGGAGGCATCAAGCGTTGAGCGAGAGAGACTAAAAAGGGAAGCGTCGAGCGAGAGTAACTGAGGACCGAGAGGGATCGAGCCTATAGACAATTAGGGTTTTGAGAAGAGTGAGAAATACCACATAAAACCCCCCAATGTTTTGTAATAAAAAGAATTATTAAAAAAAAACTATCTATCTAGTTCCGGTGATTCGGTCCGCATCTAGAATTGGAAATCGAATCAATTTTCACCTATCGGGTAAATATTTAGAACTGCCGGTTCAATTTGATTCCTAGTTCAGTCCAGTTTCAATACTCACCTCTCGAAATAACTATTCACTCTGCTCTCTCTCGCTTTCTAACGCACGCACCCGCATACTCACCATATCCATAAAAAAATGATTAATACCACGAAAAACCTCAAACTGGTACATCTGTGACAATTTTATCCAAAATTAATTTTTTGACCACAAAAAATCTCAAACTTATACATTTGTGATAAATTTACCCTTCATTAATTTCAGTTAAATTGGATTAATGCAAAAAAAAATTACAAACTGATATAACTGTGATAAATTGAGGGTAAAATTCAAACTGGTATATCCGTCAACTATCGGGTGTCATTTAATAAAATAATTTAATAGTAAAATTTAACGAAAATTAACGCAGGATAAAATTATCACAAATATATCAATTTAAAAATTTTAATAATTAAAAAATTAATTTAAAATAAAATTATTGCATATATCTCGGTTAGAATTTTTCGTTCTATTATCCCTAACTAAAACAGAAGCAAAGAAGAGCGGTTGGGTGATTCCACCGTCCCGTTCACTCAACGCACCTGCCATGCCTAGTTTAATGTGAAAGTTAGCCGTACATATTATATTGGAAAATAGAGCAATTAAATGAAGGCAGGTGGGCTTCTCTGTCTCTGTGTCTCTCTCTTTGTGCATGCACGAATTGGGGAGCCTGGTGTGTTCCGATCTTCACAAGTCAACTTCGCTCTTTGTTTCCGACCCGATCAAGCTCCTCGGAATAAAATATGGATTGTCAGCAAGCAAGAAGAGATGCCCTGAAAGCAGGGTCAACCTCTGAATTCTTCGTCCGCTCCGTTTTGGCAAGGATTGCTGACTAGAGCTTGGAAGTGAGTGTTTCTCCTTCTTCTTCTCCTTGTTTGAAGTCTTGATCTTGGTTCCGTGTATGAATCTTTTATCGGTTCTTTTCTAGTGCTGCTGTTGCTGAATATGTGCACGAAAAGGCGTGTTTTGTGGGCAGGAGGAGGACTCGAGAACTTCTTGAGTTTTTGCTTTTCGTGGGGATTGAAGACATAGCCACTTTTCTTCTGACAATTTCTTTTTTCTAATCAGATAGTTCTTTTGGTGGTTTCTTGTCTATGTATGCATCAAGGTTTTCCCAATAATATGAGTCATTCATGATCTTACTTCCTTGATTGATATAATCTTGGCAAATCGAGTGGATTACCCACAACTATTCGCCTGAGTACGAGGAAATCATTGAAGAGTTCCGTTTGTGCACTTTTCAAGCCTCATTGTTTGTGTTTTGGAAATGCACAACTTCCGTTCGGAAGTGGGTAGGTTTCTTAAGACATAGACCACTCGGGCTTTCAAAGTGTCACGATAATGTTCTCACTGTTTTCTTTTTTTTTTTTTCGCTAAATTGTTCTCACTGTTTTCAGTAACCTTAATTAGTGCCCTCAAGGGCATTTGTTAACAAGACACTATCCATCGCTCATGCCTTCATATGGCAATTCAAATTTCAAGGCAACTTGCTAACTACGACATGATAATAGTCTTGAAGTATGCTCCTGAATTGCAGTCTTTCAGGAAAGAGGCACAATTGGGGAGAATTCTGGACCGTATCTGCGACAACTCTTGGTGCTCAAGTCAAGTTGGACAAACCAGCAATTCCGGGCTCGTTTCCATTTTCAATCGCCATTCTTGTACCAACCAGATTTTGTTCATTTGACTTGATATCTTGCTCATTTTGTACTTTCTGTTTGACTTACTCTATAAGTTGTCCTCAAAGAAAATTACAACTGCCACCGCAGTTTCCACTTATTTGTCTGCACTCCGAATTTGGTTAATCTTCAGGAAATTGAATGAGGATCCTGCTCTTTTACCTCTAAATGAGTGGCTAGTCTTCCTGTTCCAAGGGTCAGTTGGTTACTGCTAGTTTTGAGGTGACCATTAGGAGGCTATGCCTTCCATACATTGCATTGGCTTGGATTTATTCGATACTACCCTCATAGTACACAAGGTTTCTCTGTAGATCCTCCCCACGGGAAATAAAGGAAGCCACTGCATCCATGTCATTGGTGTGGGATATTTTATTATTTCCTGGAGCGATCCCCCTGCTTTTTTTTTTTTGCTTTCAGAGGATACAGTGACATGGAGAATAGCAAGGACTGCGAAAATGGCGCTGTGTATGAACCTCTGCTGGACAAACAGCAGAACCACGATGTCACTCCTTTTGCCAAGGCAGGATTTCTCAGCAAGATGTTGTTTTGGTGGTTAAATCCGCTAATGAAATTGGGGAAAGAGAAGATCCTTCAAGATGAAGATATTCCACGTCTCAGGTTGGAAGAACGAGTGGAAACATGTTACTTGAGGTTCATGGAGCAACTGCACAAAGAAAAGAAGAAGAACCCATATGATACCTACTCTATCTTGTCTATGATATTTTACTGCGAATGGAGAGGGATTTTGGTTTCTGGGTGCTTTGCTTTGACCAAGGTCTTGACTCTCTCCACCGGGCCGTTGTTCCTTAGCGCCTTCATCATGGTTGCGGAAGGTGAGGAGGCTTTCGAGTATGAGGGTTACGTGCTAGCTGGAGGATTGTTCTTGGCCAAATGCTTAGAATCTCTATCGGAAAGGCAATGGTTTTTTAGAGCAAGACTGATTGGACTCCGAATAAGATCGTTTCTATATGCAGCGATTTGTCAGAAGCAATTGCGGCTCTCGAGTGCAGCGAAAATGACTCACTCTCCAGGCGAGATAGTAAATTATGTCGCATCAGATGCCTATAGGATCGGTGAGTTCCCTTACTGGTTTCACCAAATATGGTCGACTAGCCTTCAGCTGTGCCTTGCATTAGCCATTGTTTACTATGCCGTGGGGCTTGCAACTTTGGTGGCTCTGGCGGTACTTGCATTGATTGTTGCCTTGATTTCTCCAATGGCCAAATTGCGACTCAAGTACCAAAGAAGACTCATGGAGGCTCAAGATAAAAGGCTAAAAGTGATTGCGGAGGCGCTAGCCAATATGAAGGTGTTGAAGTTGTATGCCTGGGAGAAGCACTTCAAGAAAGTTATCGAGGAGCTGAGGAAAGACGAATCAGAGTCGATTGCGGCGGTTTTGTGGCAACAAGGTAGCTATATGGTCCTGTTTTGGTCTTTGGCGGTTTTAGTTCCTGCCATCACTTTCTGGGCATGCTACTTCTTGAGCATTCCCTTGAATGCAAGCAATGTTTTCATGTTCTTGGTGAGTTTAAGAATTGTTCAGGAACCGATCAGATTGATTCCTGATGCGGTCGGGTCCTTCATCCAGGCTAAGGTTTCATTGTCTCGGATCGCTGAGTTTCTAGAGGCACCTGAATTGGAAAATAAACCAACAAAGCAAGAGAGTGATAATGAGTTGCTGGAAATGGCTGTTTTCTTGGATACACGTGAAATTTCTTGGGATGGTGGTACCTCGAAGGAGACATTGAGGAACATTAATTTGTCGGTCAGAAAAGGAGAGAAAGTAGCTATATGTGGGGAAGTTGGGTCGGGGAAATCTACCCTTTTAGCTGCAATTCTTGGAGAAGTTCCATTTATCAATGGCATAGTAAGTCATCAAAGAATCTTCTCCTGCGGCTAGTTTCTATTTATAAATTGTAACTGCCCCACTAATATTTTCGAAATCTTTAAATACGACGATGGAATTGTACTATTTCCTGTTACTTATGACTTACGATGTACGATTTGTCAGGTCATATTCAATCAATTAGCAACTAATTTGATTGAAGACTTACTGGTAATCCTTGATCCGTGTTTAGGTTCGCGTTTATGGTAGGATGGCGTATGTGTCTCAGACAGCATGGATCCAGACCGGGACTATACAAGAAAACATCCTATTCGGATCAGCCATGGACTGTGTCAAATATCAAGAAGTAATTCAGGAGTGTTCCCTAACCAAGGACATCAAGATGTTTCCCTTTGGCGATCAAACTCGAATAGGGGAGAGAGGCGTCAATTTGAGCGGTGGGCAGAAGCAAAGGATACAACTTGCGCGCGCCCTGTATCAGGACGCGGATGTGTATCTTTTGGATGATCCCTTCAGTGCCGTGGATGCACATACAGCGACTAGCTTATTTGATGTGATCTCCTCTCAAGGACAGTGAAACTTCTATGTGTTTTCAGATAAACTCCTAAATGAATGTGATGTTTGCTCGTTGTTGCAGGAATACGTCATGAAAGCTTTATCCGGAAAGACTGTTTTGCTGGTTACGCATCAAGTCGACTTCCTTCCAGCGTTTAACTCTATCTTGGTCAGTAACTCATTCAACCAAAAAAGAGCTATTTTCACTTTTCTCATTCGATTCATGGTGTTCCTGAACAGTTGTGTTTCTTGACAGTTAATGTCATCTGGGCAAATCGTAAGCACTGGCGTATACGATCAGTTAGTGGCTTCTAGCCAAGAATTTCAGGACCTTGTGAACGCGCATCACACAACCTCTGGTTCTAGAAATCAAATTGGAATCACTTCATCGGGAAGGCCTGGATATTCGAAGGAGGAGATCCAGAATATATTTATAGAGGAACAACTCAGGGCCTCTCTGGGAAGTCAATTGATTAAGCAGGAGGAAAAAGAGATAGGAGACAGCGGTTTCAAGCCCTACTTACAGTATCTGAAACACAACAAGGGCTTTTTGTTTATCACCTTGGCAATTATCTCTCACATTATCTTTATAGCCGGGCTGTTCATGCAAAATTATTGGTTGGCTTTGGAAGTCAACAATACGAGTGTGAGCGCCGTCGAGTTGAACTCTGTTTACACTGGCATCGGCATTGCCGAAGCTCTCTTTTTGCTTTTTAGATCGTGTTTCATAGTCTATTTAGGTTGCGGTGCATCGGAGTCGATATTCTCTGTGTTGTTGCACTCCCTTATTCGAGCGCCGATGTCCTTTTACGACTCGACTCCTTTGGGAAGAATACTCAGCCGGGTAAATCCTAAGTCAAATTAGTACTGCGCTTTGGAGATGTTTAGGATGAATAACATTATTTGCTGAATTTTATAGGTTTCTTCAGATTTAAGCATCATCGATATCGATTTGGCCTTCAAGTTAACCATTGCCCTTGGGTCCACGATGAATACCTACTCGAGCTTTTTGATGCTAGCTTTTCTTACATGGCCGGTTTTATTTGTCATCATACCCATGATTTATCTGACGCTGATCACACAGGTAATGCTTATGCCTCAAATCAATTAATTGTTCCTTAATAGGCAAAGTTCTGCACACCTACCTCCTGAGAGACTTCTTCCTACCATTCAAACTCCAATGTAGCATTGAATTTTGTCTTTCTTTTACTGCAGAAATACTACTACGCTTCTTCCAATGAGCTGATGCGACTCGATGGCACAACTAAGTCTACACTTGCGAGCCACCTTGCTGAGTCTATCGCCGGAGTGATGACAATCAGAGCGTTTGGCCAAGAAGACCGATTCTTTTCAA
Source organism: Syzygium aqueum (assembly GCA_031216185.1). Lineage (NCBI taxonomy): Eukaryota > Viridiplantae > Streptophyta > Magnoliopsida > Myrtales > Myrtaceae > Syzygium > Syzygium aqueum. The sequence goes on along the minus strand of CM062235.1, from coordinate 5,794,845 downwards.
GAGGTCTTTGCCTTATCGATGCGAACGCCAGTCCACATTTTCACAGCTTTTCGGCTAATGAGTGGCTGGTCCAACGTCTGGAAGTCCTGTGCGCTATTGTCCTAACATCCTCGGCCCTCGCAATTACTTTTCTCGATCTTGGGTCCTCTTCCTCTGGTTCGTATCATTAAAAGCTCAATCTAGTTCGTCATATCGAGACTTTCCCTAGAAGCTTGGCTCTTATACCTGGTATCATTTTTCTTTGGCACTTTTTAACCTGATGTCTCACTCTACTAAAGGCAGCTATGCATCGACATGTTGGTTCATTTGCCCCTTCAATATCATCTAGGAAATGGGTTTCCAGCTTAGAAGATTTTAGCGGGTGCAGGGTCTCACTATCATTTGATGCAGGATACGTTGGTATGGTGCTGGCATACGCTCTATCTTTAAATGTCCTCCTGGTCTTTTCGGTCCAATTCCAGTGCTCGCTAGCGAATTTGATTGTTTCTGTAGAAATAGGGGTGAGCAACTTGGACCGCCCAAACCGGGACCGGACCGGACCCGACCGGACCGACGAGTTTGGTCCGGTTCTCGGGACTATTGGTCCGGTTCCCGGTTCCTAAAAACGGAACCGGTTTTCGGGCGGTCCGGTTCCCGGTTCCAAGGGGGAACCGGACCGGACCGGACCGACCGGACCGGACCGACTATTTAATATATATTTTTGTTATTTTTTTCTTTAAAAAATTAATAAAATGTGAACTAAACTCTAAGTAAACTTCATTATCATAAATTCATTGATAAAAAATAGTAAAATGTGAATTAAACTCTAAGTAAACTTCATTGACATAAATTTATTGATAAAAATTAGTAAAATGTGAATCAAACCTTAAGTATTTGACCAAAAAAAAAAAATCCAAAACTCTAAGTAACCGGTTCCATTGGACAAGACCGGAACCGGACCGGACCAACGGTCCGGTCCGGTTCCCGGTCCTAGAACAACCGGTCCGGTCCGCGGTTCCCAAAATTGGGAACCGGTTCTCTCGGTCCGGTTCCCGGTTCCACCTCGGAACCGGACCGGACCGGGAACCGCTCACCCCTATGTAGAAAGGCTACAGCAGTACATGCACATTCAAAGTGAAGCACCTGAAGTGATCGAAGATAGCCGACCAGCAACGGACTGGCCTTCTTCCGGCAATGTTGAGATTTGTAATCTGAAGGTAGACAAGCACCATTTACACACCTTTCGATTGAGGACTTCTCTTGTAGCGCATTTAGGTTTGATTATCGAGACATTAACAGGTCAGGTATCAGCCCGATTCTCCCCTTGTTCTTCATGGGATAACCTGTAAAATAATAGGAGGGCACAAAATTGGGATCGTTGGCCGGACTGGTAGCGGAAAGACGACTCTCATTAGCGCTTTGTTCCGTCTAGTGGAGCCTACTGAAGGGAAAATAATCGTCGATGGCCTAGACATTACCACTATCGGACTTCATGACCTGAGATCACATTTCGGGGTCATCCCGCAAGATCCAACACTTTTTGGCGGGACAGTTCGATACAACCTGGATCCCTTGTCCAAGCACACCGATCAGGAAATATGGGAGGTAATTTCCACGTCTCTTGAAATTCGATTGGTGTATCCTTCTCTCTTTTACTATTCGTACTTGATTTATAAAAAGACCTCGCCGTGCATAATTTGAATCTAATGAGAGATCCCGAGCTAAATCTTGAATTACTATAACCCCCGCAAAAGGAAGGATTTTACTGTTATGTTTGATGATTGATTAAATTTCTGTGGAAAAAGGTTCTAGGAAAATGTCAGCTCCGGGAGGCCATACAAGGCAAAGATAAGGGCCTGGAATCGCTAGGTAACCACAAAATTTAACTACAAATCCTGTTTTATTATTCTCATTGTCGATCATTAACAGTTTACGCAAACCCAATTCGTAGTTGTGGAGGACGGATCTAACTGGAGCATGGGGCAACGGCAATTGTTTTGCCTAGGACGAGCTTTGCTGAGGCGAAGCCGGATCGTAGTCCTGGATGAAGCCACTGCGTCTGTCGACAACACGACCGATTCAATCCTTCAGAGAACCATACGAAGGGAATTCGCGGACTCCACTGTCTTAACTGTGGCCCACCGGATAGCAACCGTCCTGGACTGCACGATGGTGCTAGCTTTAAGTGATGGTAAATTTGAACTCACCGGGAACTGTTTAGTGAGAACCAACAAGAACTGTGAGAAATACATGACACTCTTTGCATTTAACAGGGAGATTGGTAGAGTATGATGATCCTATGAAATTGGTGGGCAAGGACGATTCGTTGTTCGCGCAGCTTTACAAGGAGTACTGGTCTCGAAAGTCGAAGGCGAGTAATTAGTGCGAGAACTTTTGAGATGAAGGTTGCGGAAGTTGATACACATCGTCGGAATGCATCTCGTGAGGCCAATTTCTTGGTTTAGTGCAGTTGGAAATGCTCTAGGCACTAGGCAGATGATTTTGCTGCTACTTCACGGTCAAGAAGACCAACCAAGGCAGATGTATATAAAATTATAAGCACCTATTTTCAAGTTGTTGCATTTGTCCCTATTGATTTGTACTTTCTGTATTTTAATCATTTATCTTCTATAATGTACAGAATTTATTGGGAATTCTTCTTTTTTATTCAATATTAATTCTTATGAATCCATATTCACTATACTTGTTACTCTTATGCTTTATAATCCTTATTCAATTTTCCTCTTACATTTTTTCTCACGGTCAAACACTAAAAACACCGTTCCATTTCATTTCATTCCCATAGTTTACCAAATAAAGATATTGAAATCGTCGTCTCGAATGTGTTTTTTTTTTTGCCGAAATTTCTTGATAAAAAAATATTTTCCATAAAAATGATTAATTTGTATTTATTTGGTGGTTTAGGGAAAGTGATTTTCTTCTTATCAGAAATGGAAATTGTTGCCCCCGCCCCCCATATAAGTCCATTGTTTTAAAATCTGTGGAAAACGCATGCAAACACTGGAAAGTCGAAAAATAATTTATGAGAAAATAGTTTTCTTTCGGACAGACCCTTCATTTCAGTTCGTTTTCATTCCGTTCCCTGAATACATTCCATTCCGCCGTGCCAAATGCTATATCAAAGCTAGCCAAATTACTTCGGTTTTTTTTTTTTTTTCGTCTCTTTCGGAAGCCAAATACAAAAGATTGGGAAGCAAACGCAAACCGTTTTGGCCGTCTCGAGCTGAAACGACGCACGCAAAACGAGAACAGCACAAACACGCCACGCTCGGTCAGCTTCCCGGTAGAATAGACAGACAGAGAGAGAGAGAGAGAAATGGCGGCTTCGTTCAAGTGGGTGCTCCAGCTTCACAGGGACGTCCCCAGAGCTGCTCGCTTCTATTCGCAGGGCCTCGATCTGGCCGTCAACGTCTGCACCCTCCGGTGGGCCGAGCTCGAGTCCGGCCCTCTCAAGCTCGCCCTGATGCAGGCGTCGAGGTGACCCCTTCTCCCAATGCGTCCCCCCATCTGTTCGGTGAATTGTCCACGAGAGCACAGCGTTTGTTTTTAGCTCGACATTCCCATGCCCTGTTGTGTGTCTTGCCCGAAATTCGTGGCTCGTCCTCGTGTCTCCTCTCGTAAGGTTTGGATATGCAACCCCCCCCCCCCCCCCCTCCCTTCTCCTCGGTTGCGTCTGGTGATTCTACTCGTGGGGCTCGTTGCAGTGGGAGGTGAGCTGAGGGAGTGGGAAATTTCAGATACGTCTCTCTTGGCTCTTCCAAATTAAGGTTAAGGTAGTGCCGGTCGCCGTGTAGAATTCGTGCAGGGCCCAGTCCTAGGATATGGACTCCACATAATCTGTGAATTCACAATGGATTCATTTAGTGGTCCTGGACTCACAAGTATATCTCGGTATGCGGCTTCTAGGCACAGTAGATTTATGGTGATGCGTTTCCTTTATTTGTGCTTGATGTGTCAGAATGAAAGGTTTACTTGGGTTAAGCTCCGCATGAGTTCTTCATTGACCTGTCTATAGGTTACAGTTTCAAATATGAGTTAAGAGGCCATCTGCCTAATGAAACCACAAAACGAGACTTGACGGTCTGACAAGTTCAGCTCTGGTATTCGGCTGGTCTGGAAGGTTGCATCTTAATCTGGGTTTTGCTCATAGTTCGATGTTGTGAGATACGAACAATAAAAAAAAATCTGCATTTTCAGACGCACCCTTTAGACAACTGCAACTAATGACCCGCAATTCACAGCGATCACGTCGTGGAGAAGGGATATTCTTCACTCCTGTCATTCACGGTCACGGACATCAACAACACAGTGACAAAGCTAATGGCATTAGGAGCCGAGCTTGATGGTCCCATCAAATATGAGATCCATGGGAAGGTACTAATATCAACGTTAATCAACTTTTTCATTATTATAACCCCTGAGCATTAGTGTTTCAATCTGAGAGAGTTGCATGTATATGCTGGTTTTGGTCAGGTTGCTGCCATGCGGTGTTTAGATGGTCACATGGTAGGCCTTCATGAACCTGCATAAGAGTTCCAGAGTTGAATATTTCTGATTGATTGACCATTCAACAGGACTTCACAGCTGTTCTACTAGCACCTTCATTTTCTCTGAAGATATCAGATGCCGAAATCTTGTTCTTTTTCTTTTTCAGTCCCACAATGCTCACTGTCTGTTCATTGATATTTAAAACTCTGCTGCCCAAAGTCATTGAGTGAACATGCCTGGAGTAGTTGCAACACACGGAAGTGAGCATGATAGCGAGTAAGTGGGGTTTATACTGAGCTTTAGTTAACTTTTCAGCTAGATGAAGGTAATATTGCAAAGTCATTTTTCTAGGGAGAGAATGAACCACTTTTATTTTTATCTGCAAATGATGATTTTTGATGCACCATATCTCACTTGAGGATTCTGCACTGGGGGTTGAGAGAAATTTTTATTGTTCAGTTCTTCAGCTTGCAAGATTCTACATTTGGGCTACATACTTGCATAAAAGCTTGCCCCTTGCTTGTTTACAGTGAATATAATTGTGTTTTGATCTCCCTATGTACTTAGGTTTGAGTGGAGAAAAATAGCATTACACCGATCGACCTCATAAAGAAGCTGAGTCAAGCTGCAAATTTAGGGTTATCTCATTTATGCGTCATTTGATGTTTAATTGAGGAACAGATGTTATCCTTCAAGTAGATGGTGACGGAGTATATACTCCATATGCTGGTTTTTGTTATTTCACTTCTGAAGATTAAGCGCCGATCACGTGTGTGTTGCTTGATCACTAGACAAGATCACGAGATCGTCAAGATTCACCAACAAAAATCTTGGAATTGCTGATGCTAAATTGTCTTGTTAACCATTAAGACCAGCTAAGCAGCTCGGTTGCGCCTGTAGCAACCATGCCCTTCCCCTGTTTCCCTTATCTTTGGATCCTAGCTCAACGGAGGTATCCTAGTTAATTAGTAAATCGGGTTATAAAACTGATTACTCGCCATTAAGCAAACAGGGTTACTAGGAGTTAGGTCTCTTTCTTGTGCGGGGCATCAAGCACGAATGCTCAAAAAATCCGTTGGACAGGCGGATTCACACTGACGTAATATTAAAATCTGGAGAAAAAAAGTTTCCTGTGTCAAGATTCTTAATGTCATATGTTTTGACAGATGATTTAAAGTCACGTGCCAAGTGGTCACTATTTCGATCAACGCTAGATGCAATTTATGTCACACCCCCAACATTATGGGAACATGGGCAATGACACGGCTGGTTTTCCCAGGGACAATGACACGATCGGTTTTTCACTCAAAAGAAGTGGCCTCAAACGTAACTATGACTCAACTTGATATTGAAATATATACATTCATAAAAAATTCTTTTGGTTACAGTATCAAAGTTTCAATAATCCATCAAAAAAAAATATATATATACATATATCCAACAAACAACTAACTTGAAAACTTATAAAAGTCATATACAACTCATACCCAAAAAAACCCTACTATCCAAATGTCCTCCTGATAACGATAACACTCTCATCCTACTCGCGGCTCGTTAAAGAACTTGAAAAATAAGTAAGATGAATAAAATGAGTAACCACAGTCCATTGAATAATACATCTCTTCTAAGAGGATTGAATATTCACTATGCATTTTTATAAACCGATGTCAAAACTCACTTATCTCAATCCAGTATGTAATACACACACAAGATCAATTGAGTTATATCACTTTAAACTTCGGTAGTCCATTCTATCAACAAATCTAATGATCAACATGTAACTATGGTCACAATTTAACATCCGTGACAAGGGCGACCAAGTTTACCCCCCTTCAGTATGTAATACACATACAAGATCAATTGAGTTATATCACTTTAAACTTTGATAGTTCATTCCATCAATGAATCTAATGATCAACATGTAACTATGATCACAATTTAACAGCCGTGACAAAGGCGAACAAGTTTACCCCCTTTTGTTAAGTCAACTACCTATATTAGTCAATAGATCAGTCTAAAAGACATCCTAAAATAGTATGCATACTTACCCCCTCAATGGGTTCTAATCACAATGACATGAGCATAATCCATCAACATCAATCTCCAATAACCCACAATCAATACCAAAAACAATCTCATAAATCGATTTCACAAATTAAATCATATAATCTTTTTTTTTGTAAGGAAAATCATATAATCTTTCATTAGATTATATGATTTAACATAATTATGAAAGATTAAATCATATAATCTTTCATAATTATGTTTATCAAATATAATGATTTTCATAAAGCATTTCGCAATCAACACATATAGCTGTTGGTAATTTCCTTCACAAAACATCTAATCAAAACATTCACAAAAGATCATTTCAAACTATGTCAAATAAGGCTTTCTGATGCCTTTTTAACAAACTAAAAAGGTAATAAAAGTTCGATCCAGTTTATGTAAGAAGTATGCTCTTTCGTAACTCATATTATATTAAATCTCCACTACCATCAAGATATGAGTTTGTAAATTAATAGGAGAGATTGTAGTAGACCACTCACCTAAGAAAGTCGAAAACCAACCTACAATGGTTACTCGAACTAACACACTCATATTCTTATCAATTAATTGCAAAATGATATTAAAATCCGCATAATACACTATTATGATGAACTACTCGACTAACTACACTTAATCGTTGATAAAACGACTCGTAATGCTAACGAATAAACTCATTAATAGCAAGCGTTCAACTTTCTTCGTTACGTGTAACTTCAAATAATTGTTATGATTAAACCATACTTTGAAATCGATTTTCGTCAATCCCGTAGCTCCATAACGCCTTTATCTACCATTTCCATATAAATCTAATGCTCAATAGCTCCTCAATCGAACTTTGTAGTTCAACTTTCACGTAACTCCAAATTTAAGACCTAACTTCGAAAATTACTCCGATTAGACTAATAATAAGCTTGGATACTTACCAAGCATTGTAGTTCAGAGTTGATTCAGCTTGTTGGGGTGTCCAGATCGTGAACACGCAGAAATTTCTCCTTTCTCTCCTTTTCCTCTCCTTTCACTCTTTTCTTCCTCACGAACGAGCTGGCTGCTTCTTTCCTGTTTTCTCCCCTAGTTTCAGTGGCTTCAAAGTGTATCATCTGTAAAGATAAAAGAAGGTGGGCTGAGGGCTTGGATTTTAAGAGACATGGGCTTGGGCTTGTGGGCCTTTATATTACAATTCGTACACATAGAAACCTATTTAACCAGAGAAGTTTACGATTGTTCTGAGCTGTTCATGTTTCCATACGCTCAAGTCAATCATTCTGTGGTAAATGTTATCAATTTTTCAGATTTTTTTTTCAAATAATAACACTTGTCGCGCGATAATCGATTGAAATGGGTGAAATGTCATACTCTACGGTACTAAAACTCAACCTTGCTCAGTCGGGCTGTTTCTTTTATTTCTCCAAATGGTTTGGAAACATCTAGGCCCCAGCGAATAAATGCAACTAATCTAAGTTTATGGCACAAAAGATTCCTATTATAGCTTGTTAATCACTTGTCAAATCTCAACTTTAATCAATAATAGCGAATAAACGACTGGGAGACCACTTAATAACATCTAGAATATCTAGGAGTGGATCTTTCCATCAATTGGCAGATGTAGCACAGCATATTCTCGAGGGTTTGCTTGGTATTGAAGAAACATTCATGCGAGCAGGCTACAAGTAAAAGAGTTAACTCTACACCTATCGTAATTATATGGAAGAGTCACGAGAGAAGAGCGATTTAATCTAATGTCCCGTTTGTTTCGTGAGAAAATGAACAATTTGAAAAATACTTTTTTCAAAATGATCTCTTATATCACTTGAAATAATTAGTCAACAAAAAGTATTTTCATTATCGACAACAAAATTTTATCGTTCACAAAAATATTTAGATATAAATTATTGCTGATAATGAAAATAATTTTCGTTGAATAATTATTTTAAGTGATATATGCGATCATTTTTAGGAAAATATTTTTCAAAATCATTCATTTTTCGCTAAATAAACTCATCCTAAAATCAATAACTAAGAGGCTTTCAACTTCATCTATGAAGATAAAAGGGCTAACTTGGGTTTGTTGATTGGAACAGTCAGAGCATTAGTTCCAGGGAGAAGTTGTCGGATCCCGGAATCAACTAGAGAGAGGGAGAGAGAATGGGAGTGACTCTCGTAAAGACCTATGTGCCGTTCATCCGAATTCACATGTCACGAATAAGGCAGCACACGAAAACAGAGAAAACACAATAGAAATTATGTATTTATGCCAGTGTTTTGCGTAGGCAGCGGGACTGTTTGCTTCAGTGAGATTCGATTTCAGAGAAAAGCGTGAGAGAGAGAGAGAGAGAGAGAGAGAGAGAGAGAGAGCAGTTATGTGGAGAGAGGCATATGCACCTGTCAATCAAAGGTCACTAGTGATTGATGGATTGCAATGGGCAAGCACTACAAGATTCAATAAACTTTTCTTGCATCTGCCTATTAGAAAAAGAAAAAATTCAGGAAAGAGAAACCCTAGGAAAATTTGCTTTCCACTTTTTGGCTGATAAATTATCAGCCCGAGGTATGTATATTGACACTCAGAGTCCGCTTGCGGATAAGATGGATATTTCATGCTCCCGAGGGAAAGCATGTTCCTATCTCTCTCTCTCTCATGATATAGGATGTTAGAAGGAGAACAGATAACTAAACTTGAATTTATGGTCGCGTGATTCAAGGAAATCTTATTTTTTTCTCCTATATTAAGGAGGGTTCTTGCCACTCTGATTAGCTTAATTAGATCAACTAGTGTCGTTTGGGACATTTGACGGCCTTGTGTTCTCATTGCATTGTCATTAGCATACACACTGATATAAGTAGGGATATATCTTCATTTGTCGAGGAAAAAACAAATATCTTGTAGGAAGCATATTTACATCTTCAAAGAAGCAAAGTGATGATTCAAAACCATGTTCCTATCTCTTTTTCTCTTGTAGCATAGGATGTAAAAAGGGAACAGAAAATTAAACTAAAGTTTATGGTCAAATGGTTTGAGAAACTCTTGGTTTTTTCTCCTATATTAAGGAGGGTTCTTGCCACTTGAGTAGCTTAATTAGAACAAATTTTGTGGTTTGGGACATTTGACGGCCTTGGGTTCCCATTGCGTTTATCATTAGCGTATACACTAATTTAAGTAAGGATATATCTTTTTACTTGTCGAGAAAAAGAGATATCTTACTATAGAAAGCATATTTACATCATCCGAACGGAAGAACCAAAGTGATGATTCTAAAAGTTGCAGCTTTCACGAATTGTACTACACGAGAATCACTACGGATGAATTATACTTGAAATAAGAAAAAAAAGTCAAAATGACCACAGATGAAGATATTATTGTTGAACGGAGATCGTCTTGTCAAATAACTGTCACGAGGATTCATTGTATTTAGCATGAGATTCATCTAGTTAATTAAATAGATTCAAGTAAATATTAGGAAAAAAATCCCTGGACTTATTTTCTGTTATTTTCTGTAATTTCAATTTTGGAATCATCAAACATAAGAATGTGATCCGCCTCTTTTCAACCCGAAAAACACGAAGGAAGTTGTTGTCTGCGTCGTCCTTTTCCTGAACTCCCCACAAGCAGAACTTCATCTCTCTCATCATCGCTGTTCACTATTTGCAGGCAAAGAAGATAAGGGATTTTAACCTGTTCATCGGTTTTCTTCATGTTGGAGAATAAAGAAAAAGAACGACTTCAAGAAGTAAAAAATTGAATCCTGCGAAAATGATGAATTATGACACATTTTGTTTACCATGCTAACAACAACGGGACTAAAAATTCTTACATGAGTTTAACCTTGGTCAGGCAGGGAAGTTGGAGTTTAGCAGATTGCTCATTTAAGCTCAAGTACATGAAGGTCAGATTCGATTCTGTACGGTTTAATGTCCAGAAGGCGTACTCGAGCATTGACTGTTGGGGATTGCAAGTTCTGTCCGTCACAAATATCGTGATGCATAATATGTGATAGGGAGTGCGTGGCACTATGGAGTATAATATGTGGCCAATCTTTATCATTTGTTACCATTAGGTCATTTCTGCTGAATATATCTGTGATTAGGATCTCTTATTAAAGTTTTATCAACAAAATCGACTCTTTTATACCGTTCCTGTCCGAGCCTTTTAGTGCAGTGTAGGATTCCCATTGAGTCATAACAGGGCTTTGATATCAAGTCATAACAATGCTTCGATTTCTATCACAACTAGAGAATAGTGTTAATGGATCACAATAAATTCAGCATCGATTAACATCTTTTTGATTTTTGGCAATGATTGTTAAGAGACGGTATTCTTAAAAACTTAAATGTCATAAAGTGAGTTTGCAAATGCATAAAATGTATATCAAGTAGGTTTGCTCTCCTCCTCTCTTGGTAACCCAGATTTACACCATGCATTTCCATGTGAAATCAGCATATCAAACAAATTATAGTCGACGAACCAGAACATATGAACATAGATTTAAGAGAGTTATGTATCCATAGAACAAAATATTAATGTTGAAATTGTTGTCCTCAAGCCATGTTAGCAACATGGGATAAATCAATATTAAAAAAAAAAAAACTGGACTGAACTGTTTCCACAGCCCCGGAACAGTGAGTATATATGTATTTCTATTTTTTTTTCTTCTATGGATGAGGTACATGTCTAGGAAATTGTTGCAGCAGAGAAGAGCAAGGCCCAAGAAGTCATGTTGTCGTAAAGTGCAAGAGCTCATAAGAGATGAGCTTCAACCCTTTTTGCTTCAGATGTATCAACCAGGGTTTGAGTTGAGTTCCTAGAATAATTAAGTATCTCTGCTGCTGTGACGAGACTCCGCCATTGCTTATTTCCAAAAGTGCATGAAACGACACTGCTCATCGGAAACATTAACTAGAACAAAAAAGATCACACAGTTAGATTTTATCGAGCTCAGTAATAAGCATTTGTTAATAGGCATTGATATAAAGAATTCTTGAATTTCTCACGGATCCGACTCGCTAAACCCTAACCTGATCCTTCAATAAGCCATGGCTATGACATGGTTTGAAAAGGAAATAAGTTTTTTTGCTACAATTAGCAGAATGATGCCGTATAGACTTTTTATTGCACTTAATAAGAGCACTAAACAAGGTAAATTAATGATTCCAAACCTTATCTATTGACAAAGACAGACAAACTTAAAAGACAACTTCAAGGTTTTAAAGGGAATATTACTTCAAAGGAAGGAGGATCAGCAACCCTAACCCTACACCAAAATTCTCAAGAATATAACAAATAAATAAACCACTAATAGCGATAGGAGAAAATTATGCAGATCCATGATGTAGGAATTCTAAAGATGAATTTGACATCAACTTGCCTAATAGAAAAGAAGATGATGACAATCCTCGGTTCAACAAAAGCAGCAACAGCAAAAGTTTGACCCATGACTTAATTCTCAGAAAAGAAAGAAACCCTTGGATTTTGAAATTGAAGAAAATTCAAGAAACCCAAATTAAGAATTGAACAACAAAGCAATATTTGTTGAAAAATACGATCATAAAGTAAAAGGGAGCTCCCTTCAGTCCAAGGACAGGAAGATTAAGATCCAATAAGTCTCCCGCATCAATCACTCATTTACTGAGTAATATATAATAAATTGCCCCATTGCACTTGATCTCCGCCACAAAGAAAACTCAGTATTTGGATGAATGAGTCGGCAGCCAATTAAATCCTAAATCCACCCGTGTGTGGACTGAAGAAAGCTCTCTTTGATCTCGAGAACCAACTTCTTCTGCAAAACCCTAAGAGGAAGGAAAAGAATAAAGATTAAAATTTGACCCCTCCAACTTTCGCCCTCTCTAATATCCCTTATTAGGACAGGACGACTCCCGTATCTGCCGAAGATCTCACACAATCTGCAAACACGAGCAGGTGAGGAAGAATTGAAGGAAAAAATAATGCAAAATATGACGTTATGGTGATACTCGACACTTCATCTCAATCTCTAGCTCCTTCTTTTGTGAAACAAGGTGGTGGAGAAAGATGAAGCGAGACCAAAGCAGGAAGATTTGTCTGGAGAAAGACATTTCTGGGTTGCTGGTGGATCTGAGAATGGAGAGAAATGGCCTTTTTATAGAAGTAGAAAGAAAGGTTACGGATAAGACGGACATACCGATCTCTAAGAGGTTTGTAATAATATAAACAATTGCAGGAGTTATTCATATTCTTTCATTATTGTTGCCATGTAGATATGCCTCTACTCCTCACATTATATTATGAAAATCTTATCTTCCTTAGCATATGCTCTTTCTAGTATATGATGAATAAAGATGAATTCTGTAATTATTGATTGTTAAATCTAGCACTTTAGCATAATTACACGTTTATGAATTGTGCTGTGGGGTTCTGGTTTCAAGAGCAATGTGTGGTCAGGGTACTTAATGTCAAGATCTTTATATTGGGGTATAGTTTATACTCCCCATCGATATGAAGACATAAAGTCCCTCTCGATTTAGGCTCATGAATAGCTAGTGAGTATATATATAATCAATTTCTCCTGTAATTGAGAATTGTAACATAAAAATGTAATGTGCTAATTATAGTGGTATCCTCTATTGGATGTAGCTCTAGTTTAAAGATAAATCAACATAAAACCTTGTGTTTCGTTTTTTTTTCTTTGCCTTTACTTTCTATTTTATTGTGTTTGTGTGACCAATCCTAACACTTTCAACTACCCATTTCCATCTAAATTGAAAGACCACTGTGGATTAAATTTTGTGAAGTTCAGGTTCTTCCGTTAAAGCTGCCCCATAATCGCAGCAATATGTGATGAACAAGACTTCCAAATTTTTCAATTTGCAAACTTTCAGACACCTGCTGACCAAAAAAAAAAAACTTTCAGACACCTTTTTGGTTAATTAGTTATATTTTTAGTTTATCAGGGCTTGCGACTGTACTTTGTTTGTTAGGAAAATCAATACATATACAACTTCATTTAATCGTGAAAATGTTAATAATCAAGAATTTGAAAGAAAAACAGTACTACTCCAAACAGGTCTTCACTGTTCGTAACTAAATTGTGCCACTGGAGCAAAACTGTAATATATTTTCATACTTTTCACCCACGCCGTCTTATTTCATGCATGTGATTCTACAACTAATAAATTAAGTAAACCTTATTATCAATTTATTTGAGTCATTCATTACATACACTCTATTTAACCACACCTAATCCAACGTTATCATTTCATAATAATTCATTCCATGAAACATCAAAGCAGTTTCTAAGGGAAGTTCTTTCATATTCACTATCATATATGTTGGACAAGGATCCTAATCATATCCCCATACTTACATCAAATATTTACTGTATACATCAGATTGGTGCATCTCAAAATACGTATATTAAAGACGGTAAGTTCCATCATATTAAAAAATAAATGTAATTGTGAGCATGAAATAGTTCCTCTGTTTGTTTCGAGCAATCAATCGACTGGCGAGCAATGTTGGGACGGGACGGAAATTGACGTGACGAGGGTGGGGGTGAAGCGTAGACATGTAAATCTAGGTTGCAAATTCGATGGTATAAAAAGAAGGACTTCTTCATGCAAATTACCTCAGGCCGAAGTTTCAAAAAGTTGATGTAATCGACAAGGGCCGTAACACCACGAAGTTCCCAAATCACAACGAAAAAAAGTGAAAAGGAACACACCACAAAGTCCAAAAACACAACTGCTGCTACCCCAGGAAAATTCATTGCTACGTGGAAAGCGATTGTCCGAGAGAAATTTCGGGATAGTACTCATGATACCCTACGGATTCTAGGAAAAAAGAAAGTGTCGTGTCATGATCTTAGGGTTTCCATTTATGTGGAAACAGCCAGGACAACTGACGAAACCTATCTCGACAAAGTTCAATCTCTCATCACTAGCTAGTATAGCCTCTCCGCGGTGTATTGCGTATACATTTACCATTGACGCAAAAAGGTTTTCGACCTAGCAACAAGGTTGATGGCACCCTTAATTTAAATACTCCGATTTATGCTAAATATTCTTGTTATCACTGAGATTGACCACCTAATTCTTGTTATCACTGAGATTGACCACCTAAAAATCTACAATTTTCTATGCTGATGTAGAGACACAATCATCTGCAGCCAAATTGCAAACTTTGTGCTGTGTGAATACGCCTAAAAATGGGCCGTTCCACTAGATAATCTGCCTAGGTCTTTAATATGGGTCATGGTCCTCGCAATAAGCACCTTTCATCTATTATTCAATTCTCTCAAATATAAACAATGCTTATCCTTACAAGATATTGATCAAGTAGTTTAGTTCATTAACGCATACTGTTATGATATGTAATGTATAACGTGTCATGATTGTTAATATGTGCCATGATCCTAACAATAAGCACCTTTTGTTTTTCTATTCTTTTTTTTTTTGTAAAGCTTTTGTTTTTCTATTCAATTCATCCAAATATACACAATGCTTATCCTTACAAGATATTGATCAAGTAGTTTATTATACTAACGCATATTGTTACAATATGTAATGCATACCGTGCCATTGGAGTAAACGGTTGCACATATAACTTTGAATCATATAATGTAGTAGAAATAATATGAGTTATTTAAATGTATAGCATTAAATTTCGAGTAGCTACAACGTGCATCATTCAAAGTTTAATTTAAGTATCAAAGGAAACTCATCAAGGCATAACAAAGGAAAAAAATGATGGAAAGCATGTGATATACTTGTTTGATCGATAAAAACAGAAAAAATTCAAACTAAATTGCAAAAGAAAACTATACTATTTCACGTCTTTTCCTAAACTTCTTTTCGGCTCTGATGATATTCTCCATCATCATTCTCTTCGGAGAAAAAAAGAGTGCAATTATTAAGGAAACAGACCGTGATTGTGAGCAGTGTGGGGGGTGGTGCCATGAAAGAATAATTACGTATCTATTTAATTATTTTGGGGGGACGATCTGGGTAGATTCTGAAGTCTCTTCGGACAGAAGAAAAAGAGCATTCTCTGTCTTGCACATACTTTCCATTTCTCATGCCTCATTTCATTGTCTGCTCGTGGCTACATTGCTAGGTTGCAACTTGCAGCACCCTTACAATAATTCACAGTGCAATGCTTGCTGCGAATAATTGATTGGCGTTCTCATTTTTCACATTTCCTTTCCTTTTCTCTTTTATCTGGGTAATGATGAAACTAAAGAAAGATCGCGGGTTAATCTTCTCCCTCTGCTGTCCCGGCATGGCATGCGCTCATGATCTTCATCTCTCTCTCTGTCACGAGGGCGCTCGTCAGAACCAGCCTGGCCGAAAAGATCAGCTTTGAGAACCCCAAAAATATTCCCCCCCTGGCGAAAAAGATGGATGAATCAATCGGGGAGAGAGAGAGAGAGAGAGAGAAACCAGACATCATCAGCAAATTGCAGAGGGGAAGACAAGTACCGATGCACAGCAGCGAGCTGTGGTGTGGGACAAAGGAGTTGTCCCCATGAAATGATGTTCGGGTGATTGAAATGTCTCCTCTTTGTTTTCTTCTTTGCTGTTATTTCTCGTTTCAGAACCATCTATTTTGTCACCACCCTCATGCAGAATCATTCACTTCATTGAAGGAGAGTCGTAAATTAATTTTTTTTTCTGATTTACAATGCCAAAGAAAATTACAGGAGACGCCATAAAAAAAAACCATTCTTCACCATAATTCCCAAAACTGTGCTTTGAGCCATGTAGATTTCAAGTCTTACAATTTGGATTCTAAGGTTCAAAGGAACAACTTTACCTCCTGTAGTTTCTATTATTTCTCAGACTGCAATACATAAAAGTGTAAGGCATTTCAAAATTTAATGTACATAGTCTATATATCTTTGAAAGTAGATGAAGATTGGGACGATCCACAACGATGGATATTTTCAAATTTTAGACAGTAAAATTACAAATTCTCCTATTTTTACTTTTTACTTTTTCTTAACCAAAGTCTTGTAAAATATGAACTTTGCCATACTTTAGTCCGAGGGGCTTGAAGTTTTCACCACATTCAAATGCTAATATGTAGATTAAAATGTGTTTTTCATAATTTTTTTAAGGCCGAATAACATTTTAAATTTGACGCAAAAATGAGAAATAGCGTTTTACATTTTAAATAAGTAGAAACAAGCGCCCCCTCATATCTTTAGAAGACACTTTAAATAAAAGGGGAACCTGACATACAAATGAATCAACTTGTTTGAAAACATGATGAATAGATGTCTAAATCTGTGTAATTACATTGCCCGGACTTGACGGTAGTGATAAAAAAAAAAATTTCCCCTTCTTGTCACAGTAGTATCATATTTGATGATAGTTACCTCACCTTTTCCAAAAGCCGCGATTGGAAATATCACAATTATGCGCACATTTTATTAGAATTGCTGGAGATAGATTGATTGATTAGAAAGAAGAGGAAATGGGAGAGGGGGTTTCGGATAGATATATCTCTTTAATGGGAATTTTAGTTAATTAAGCTAAAAAAAGGTGTAAATTAAGTAATTTAATGTGTGGAATTAGCGCCACATTATAATATTTCATCAGACAAAGCTTCATATACATCCTATTTAATCTAGATTATCTTCTAGATATTTTCACAATCAATATTTTGTTTGGACATATTAGCATATCCTAGACCGACCAATCGCAAAATAATAGTCAAGATTTGCCTTAACATCATAAACATGGTGTACTTAACAGTTGAACAAATTGAAAGTTATGCTTCACCTATAATGTATTAACTTAATATTTGACATCATACAATAATTTTAACCATTTAAGGACAAAGCAATCAGTTACTAACAAAGTAACTATGTCACCGTTAGATAAAAGGATTATAAAAAATAGAAGATAAAAAGAAATGGGTGTTAGGTCCTTACCAAAAAAAAGAAATGGGTGTTAGGTGATCTAATAAACAGATTTTATTTTCATTTTTAAAATTAGCTGTGATGATTGTGTTTGTTGTGTAAAGAATGGGAAAAAAAAAGAATTAACAAACTATAGAAGTGTCGCATGAGTTAGTTTTCTTTTAAAATTCTATTTGCCATGCTTGCATAATGTGACGAAAATAATAAATGTTATATTATATCTTCGTAGATGAAATAATTAACACAACCTTGCTCGAATTAGATTATAGCAACCGTGCATGAAAGCGGTACGCGGTGGGAAGCATTGGAACCCCATAAGCATATAAAAATATAGTTCGAGGAACATATTCTAAAAGCCAATTTCACCTTTTTGGTATTCTAAAATTGGAAATATCATGGAACATATTCTTCAGCTATTATCAATATTCAAAATGTGCTCTTGAGAAGCTAAATTCAAATTAAAGAGATAATTTTCATCATCTAATTTCTAAAGCTTACGAGCTGTAAATATTGATCTCAATTGGTTTTTTCTTCCTCAAATACCCTTAATTACTTATCTTATAAATATTGTGTCTATGCACAAATGCATAAACTTATGATTCTATTTTATCTCTCACATGCGTTAACATTAAAATTTAGATATTTTCAATCCTAAACAACTTTCTTAAAAATATTTCAAATCTTGAGATTTTTTCTTCCACATATATATATATATATATATATATATATTTGCATACAATTTTGCTGCATATCATTATCAACAATTTGTTTTGCGTTACTTGGCAATCTAAACATTTCGTAATAGAGTAATTTTGCTCGATCTTTTACACGTCGGTTTCCTGCACACATGCAGCGAGAGTGCAAATTTATAGGTTAGGATAGTAAAATAAAAAGTAACTCTTATTCTCTATATTTATCGAGAGAAATGATTAAGTGACAATGTTTAATTTACTGTGAGATTAACATGTTTTGGATCACAAAAAAATAAATATCGAATAATTATAAATTGTTTGGGGGTCTATTTTTTTAAGAATTTATGGCTCACAACATGCTATTATTGTCACGGAAACCCGAAGAGTATTATGCTAGCAAAGTCCATTTATTGATTCTTCATTTAAAAGCAATGAGTCTTTAAATCCAAAGATGCTTCTGGTCTCGGAAGCGCGTATACTTTCAATCTTTATCATGATTGATTTCAATTCTATTCTCTTTTGTCATAGTGATTCCTAATGCTGTATTCGGCAATATGAGACTCTTCCAAATATACAATTACATCGTAATCCAACACACTTGGTACCTTATCATTGTTCTTCATTAGGAACCAACGGAATTCGACTTTACACTGTTGAAACCGCGAATCTTGATGTGCATTTTAAGTCGAGAACCATCTGAATTTAATAATGCAAGAATCGCTGAGGTGACATAAATTAGTTAACTTTACTCTTTGTAGCAATATCTTAGGATGTAATGAGCGACAAGCTTGTACTTCGGTGATGGAAAGGACAGAAGCAATCTAAGCATCTCCCCCTTTTTTTCTTCTTTTTATAGTTAAGAGTTGATACTCTTCTTTTTTCTTTCCTTTCTTTACCTTTCAATTGTTAAATCAGAAGCCGAATCTTAATGATAAAGATGAATTGTATTGTCATGTAAGCACCTTAAGGTCGGCTTGTTTGATTGAAAAACCGTTTTCGAAATATTATTTTTGTACTTTTCAGTGTTTGGATGACAAAAAACTACTCGATTGACAAAAATTGTTCTTCATGACTGAAAACAACAAGCTTAAATTATTGAGCAACCACCATAAGAGGATGCCCAAGTATCAAAGTTATGGTTTGAGTTATGGTACTTGTTACCTACTATCTCTTTCTCTATTTTAATCAAATTATTAGTTTTGTTGATGAAATTTGTCTACGTTTCTCCATTTAATACCCGTGATTTGGATTAAAGACTCTCTAGCAAAGGAAAAGATCCCAAAGAGGATGTTTTAGTCATTCAAAAATGTTAGTAGTTATGCACGTTTTGATACACTAATTTCGAAATTTCAGTAGTTATATACATTCTCATCCTATGAAAGTTCCAATTTGCATGTATAATATCATTCTTGGTATAACTAACTGTCATAAGCATTCGAAGCAACAATCGTGGAACTCAAAAGTGATCATCAAAATTCACATTGAGGACATTTAAAAATTTTTTACATATGTGATGACGAAAAAATATTTCATGTGATTTGCACAAAATTAAGGAATAAGAGGTCCAAAATGAGCATAAAATTAGATCTTTCAAGTCAACCATATTTGTGAACAGGCATAAAACTTAACGCGGCAGAGATCAGTCTAGTCTTAAATAAGCAAAAGCCCATGCAATTGCAAATGTGACCATTGGACCCTGTCGTAGGTTTGATATAAACCACTTTTGCATGGGCCCGATTGCTATGTTCATTGCATGATCCGATCACTTACATGTAAATGGGCCTGATTCATTGGCCCGCAACAGTTGAATCGGGATGCTAAGGCCCAAATCTTATAGCCCGCTAGGTAAATCTCATAGTCTATCTCTATAAATACCAAGATGTAGGTTCCGTTCTTTTTTTCTTTTGGTCGGTCCTACTCAATTTCTCTCTCACGATACATATTTAGACTTGCGCCCCGCCTCTTGCAGGGCGTGGGCACCGAAACCCACATCTTAAACTACGCAACCCCACCCCTACCCCCCGCGAAGGTGGGGATTCGAACTCCCCACCTTTCCATTCTCAAGTGAGAAGATGTAAGTTCCGTTCGTTTTGCGAAAAATGATACGTTTCTCAAAAATGTTTTATAGGAAGCCATTTTCTTTAAAAATGGCACAATTTTCCGGTGTCCGGCTGGAATCTGAAAAAGTCTCTGAAAATATTTTTCATTGTTTAGTATGGAAAATATTTTCCTCTGTGCACTACTTTTAATAATTTTTTTTAAAAATATTTTCTTTTTTATTTTTATTTTTTTTCTTTATCCCTTCTTCTTCTTCTTCTACCTTGGCCAATCGCAAGTTATTTTCCATCAAATGAACAAAGCTTTAGAGTTTGTCCGTTTGAAAAAAAAACTGTTTTCCAAAACTTGTTTTCGGGCTTTCCGGTATTTGGCGTCACGGGGGACGATGTCCCCTACAACCCCTGCCAGGGTGGCCCCCCAGACCCTCGTGCCTTCTTGTCGATGGAGAGTATGAACCACACCCTATTTAAATTTGGGGAATCTTGTGTATCTTTTTTTTCCCAATAAATGAAGATTTCATCATTTATCATCGCAATGGTATAATGGTCCAAGATCCGTTACCATCAACACTTATTGGATTTTGTTTTTGAATCGTGAGGTTCGAGCCCCATTATGACGTGTGGGATTGCGACCCATTTTAGTAGTTTGGTTCCACTTGATGAGCACAAGAGAAAGCTCTAGTAAAGACTTGTTCAAAGAGACATACAAAATCGAATTTATCGGCAGGTGATCCAAGGAAATACTTCTGACGAAGTTGTGCAACCAGACCAACAACAAATGCCTCTGCTTCCTTACGTCTCCAGGCAAAAATGTCGATTTATAAGTATATATAAATTGTACTAATAATATCGATTTCACTACTCGATATTGGTCATCCTTTACATCTTCGCGTCAGGAGTGATAAGCAATTCGCCGTACAAATTAGTTCTGGACTGTGACGTACTGCGACGACGACCCGTCTTCAGCAAAGCGGGCAATGTGCTTTCATTTGGACCCGAAAATATCTTTGTCGCTTTCCAACATTCAATTTTCCCAAACATTCCATAATATAAGCGAGAATGAATCTGCGATAGTAAAGTCAGATCGGCATTTTGGGTGAGGGAAGATGACTATTATCGTAATCAAGTTTTTGATCATACATTTACTAACTCATGAGCTTTATGGAGCAAATGGTACGTGTGAAGTATTTTTGATAAATCCATTTTGAACTTATAACTTTTGCCTTATTTCAGACATTATGGCATGGAATGGACGGTTACAGGGACCTTTGGTATCTGGTACTGGCTTTTAAAAGCAACGTTTGGCCATTCGACTGGGTTTATCAAACATCTTCAGTGGAGCGACAAGCTTAACAGAAACATTCTCAGCGACTTGGGAGTGCTCCGGAGAGAAACCGAGCTTTTAGCTTCTTGGTGCTATGAAAATGGAACAAAATGGGGTCAAGAGGCGAGCACAATCAAAAGAAACATAATAACCAAAACCCTTGTAATTTGCTGCAATTAGTGACTGTATTTCCTTTTCGTTGACTCCCTCTCGCTCTTATTCAGGTCGGCTTCATGTATGTATCGGCGGCTGAGGACTGCTTCACCAGCTTTACCTTACACTGCAAGGTATGGAAATCGGTCTTCGACAACTAATTTGAACGATTAATTTGTTCACAGCACGAGATGGAGTTCCAGGTCGGCTGAGGATGTGTTCTCCAGATTTTGTCCTCTGATTTATGCGTCATGGAGGATGAGCATTCTTCAGAGCATGTGACTCAGATTGCATTTGGCCCACTCCATTGCTTGGCTCTCTCCTGCTATGCCATCATTCCTCAGACATGCCTATTGAATGACATTACCCATTTTCCCAGAGGTAGGTCATTCTCATTTATAGGTTCTTATTTCTCCTTAATAAAAAAAAACCAAGTTTTTCATGGAGTCAAATTCAAATAACATATGGTCTTGAACCTCAATGGTTTTGGTATGTTAGGTTTCAAGTTCATTATTGCGTGTACATTCCTTCATTTTCCTATCTTCACTTTCCAAGCAGCTCTATGAAGTCGTAGAGAGCGGTCACTCAGTTCAGACATTTATAAACAAACAACAGATATGGATGATCAACTCAGTAATTTGTTATTTACACGGAAGCATAAACACGGTTCTGGCGGAAACCGGTGCCAGGAGAGCAAGCTTCTTGCCTACTAATAAGGTCGCCGATAAAGGTATGTAAAGGGCCTGTTCGATTTTCAAACATCGATCGTGTTCTTGGCCCCAATGGTGGCCCTAGTGATGATGAACATGGCTTCCGTGGTCGGAGGTATCGCTAGGGTGCTATATGGTCAGCTACACTTTCCTTGACATAGTTGTTGTTGGGTTCATCTTTTCTATTGTACTGAGTGTTGTATGGAAGACATGGAATTTACACTTGCTCAGGCGGCTCCGTCGTCTGTAGCCTGTAGGATTCAAGCACAGGACTTGATACTGGCAAATGGGGGGCTCGATGATTCCAGCATTACCTGCTGGCAAATTAATTTTTCCACATAAATGAAATCTCGTGGGTTGGTTCTATCAATAATTTGAAGTCAGTGTCTGTACATTTATCTCTAATCAATCAGTGATGAACCGAATCGAAGCAACAAGATAGGTCAACTTTGGTGGAGATTGCTTCATGATCGAACAGACGGATAACCAAGTTTTTCTTCACTTGCTTGTATACCACTTTCAGATATCTTTCTCTCTAATAGCAAGTGACTGCTTTCATCCTGTCCACCAGAAGCGGGAAAACTGGGGGAAAAAACACAAAAAACGTTTTGGACGAGGACATGCACATGAGAAGCGGCTTCTCAATCGTGATTGATCCTCAGGAAAGGCTATAACTTTGTTTCTCGCATTTTGCCTCCGAAATTACTGACGTTATATGCAGTGCCAGAGATGTGCCTTTGGGGATGCGGCCGACACGAGTGGTGCATATGGCTGTCGTCAGCTCGTGCCACAAGGTGTTGCTTTAAGTCCCAAGACGAGCACAACCCTCGTGTCACCGTTGAGTTTGGAATCCTAAACGGACTTCTGGTGACACTCCAGAGGAAGGTGAGGACGATGTCAAGGCTTCATGCCCCTTACGTCCTGAGCAACACACGTGCTACAAAGGCTGGAACAAAGGATCGCGATCATGCGAGCTAATTCCAAAAGCTCATCCTCAGTTCGGATTGCATGCTGTATCTCTCGCTTGCATGAAATCCGAATCGCTAAAATGGTCCGTCAATTATACAGCGGTGAGTTCGTTGTGGAGCCTTGCACACACTGCCCATCACACTTGGGTGATGGCCATGCTCGACAGTCGAAATCTTAGAAAGACTTTAATTCCCATATTAAGATTCTTGATACGAAGAACAAATCAAAGAAAATGACAGAGTCCTTGATGAATGTGAATGGATTCGATCAAAAATGATTTACTTACTTTCATGATTAATTAGGACCACCAACCTGATTAGAGGTTTTTTATTTGGGGAAGAAGGGAGGAGTAAAAGTGGGAAACTTGCTTTTGTTTCCATATTTAAACAATAATTTAATTAGATTACTAGTGGTCAAAGGTTCTTATTCCAAGTATCTTGATGGGTTTGAAGCATCATGAACTTATATTAAATAGCTTGAAGTGATGAAGTAAATAATGCGGAGTTGGAGAAGAATTACAAGGGGCTAATTTAAAAAAAAAAGCACAAATTTTAGGTTGAATGACAATTCTGGCACTAATTTTTTTTGCCTCATAAAAAAACACAAACTTTAGATCTAGTAACAATTCTGGCCTTAAACTTTTTGTTGTGCTATAAAAAATCACCAACTCTCACCCTTATCCCAAATGTGGCTCCCATTGACTCTTTGTTTGTAGTCACCCTTGTTTGAGAAAAAAGGTTATAGTCGTGAGGTTTGCGGATCTCGTCCATGGCGTCTGTCAATAGGCAGTGGTCTATAACTTCATATTATAACAAAACAATAAAGTCCAACAAAAAAAGATTCAATCTAGAGATCCTTTTGACTTGCTAGTGAAGTGAATAAAATGATTAATTTTACCGTTATTCTTCAAGTTATGACTCAGAGAAGAAGACAATTAATAGTGCTTTAAATCCAGTCAGCAAGCCATGTGGATTTATTACTGAGGTGGAATAGTCAAGTTGGATAATCAATGGTTCTAAGTCAAGGGTGTCAAATTTGGGATTTAAGTGAAAGTTTACGATTTTTTATGAAACAAAAAAAAAGTTAGGTCCAGAATTGTCACTTAATCTAAAGTTGATGTTTTTTAATGAGACAAAAAAAGTTGAGATCAAAATTATCGCTTAAGCTAAAGTTGGTGTTTTTTTTGGAATTATTCCGAATTAGAAGTGAAGTCTTTGATGCCTCCTTTAGCATGGACATGTATATTCTTCGTGTGGTTTGACATAATTGATTGCTCCATTTATACACATCATGTTGTATTGCTACTTCTACTTTGTTGGAGTTGCAGCAGCTTCAGTTGAGCATCGGATCCACTTGTGAATTCATTGGAGCGCAACGTTAGCGATTTCCAACTGAAAAATGAATGAAAAACTATATTGCAATTTCATGTGAAGATTTAGGACTAAATTGATATAAATAAGAAATTTAGGACTAAATTAATATCCGCATAGTGAATTTAGGACTGATTAAACAGTTTTCCCATTACTACCGAGTAACTCAGCCCAACTATTTGCTTCAAAAATTTCAAAGTTCAATGGCTTTTCAAGGGAGAAGTAAATGCTAATACGAGTCTATGTATAATAATATACACGCAGAGGTGGACATCCGTTTCATCAAGTATATATCTCAGCCTTTTTGAGAAGACTGTCTGGTGACTATACTCCTTTTACGTATACATATAATTCCAATGACGTTTCATAAATGAAACGCATGGTCCCCATCTGCCAAAAATTGACAACAAGCATTCTTCCCATCTCACTTTCTTAGGACGCAATTACTCCTGTTGAAGTACAGCCACAACTAAGGCATGGGCTCGACAATTTTAGTGACGAATCAACGGAAGACGAAAGACCAAATTACCAAAACAAATAGAATGAAGGGTTACCGTTGATAAACAATCCACTCATTAAATTTGAATTGTAAGATACGTTAACTTTCACATTATTTCGCAATAGATGGAGACTAGACAACGACACCCTCCACTTTCCTTGTCGAAACCGAAAGAGGGCGGGCTGAATGAATGTGCTTAGGGTTTGTTTGATGTAAATTCATGGGTATTTGGGTCCACTTGGCAACTTTATCATGTAAAATTCTTCTAACTCCAAAAAACTCAAAACCAAAATGGTAATGCCTACGTGTAGCTGGCAAAAGAAGATGTGTACACCGTGTTCAATACTGACCACCATGTTCTATCTTGTCCTTTTCCCCAAGCGACACTCGCTAGTCACTTCAATCCTTTACTCGCTTCCCTATCTCTCTTTATTAATCATTATTTAATTTTCATTAAACACCAGAAAATGATAGTTATTTAATAATTTTTCCTTATAATATATACATATCTCTCGGAGAAGCAAAATCTTCATTGTGTCAGCTTTTTCTTCTATCAAATATCTTTTGGGAGGTCGAATCTGTGCCGAAGATCTCTCTCTCCTAAGCAAAATGGGGATAATCTGTTTCTCGCAGCGGTGGCTCTCATGTTGCGGAAGATGCTATGATCGAAAGGAATTCCCAAATCGTGCAATCACTTTTCCAGAAAAAGGACCTTTCGCTCGTGCCTAATGAGTTTACTGAGTTTTGGCAAGCTTAGTGAGTAAGTGGAGCGAATTGCATGAGATGAGAGCATAATCGCTTCGTTCTCTAGTGGCAATCAGAACCGGTGAGTGAGCCTCCCTCCATTTTCTCACATCGTAGGTACGAGCAACAATAGTTGGGTGAGTGAGCCTCTCTCTCTTCTCTCTTTTCTCTCAACATGCCACTGGTTCCATTAGCTCATCTGGGCGGTTTGATTCGAGGGCCAGGTGGGCTGGTTTTCTATTCTAGAAACGGGGAGCCGGTTCCTTTGGTCCGGTTTTCACTTCGTGAGTGGAGTGTTGAGATTATCTCACATCTTTTTTGAAAGGGGCCGATGGTTGATTTATAATTGTGAAGCAAAGTCTTAACATTTGACCTAATTTTTAGGGTTAGAAAGGCTCAAGATAACCTAGCATTAGTATTAGAACTCAAGTTACTAAAAGGTCGAGACCTAAAAATCACTCAAAGAAGGTTGTTGCGGCTCCGACCTAAGCCCGATGTGTGAGAGGCAGATTGTTAGGGTTTATCTCATATTTGTTGTGAAAAGAACTAGTGATTGATTTATAAGTTTGAGGGAAGGATTTAGCTTTTGAGCTCGCTTTTGAAGTAAGAGAGGTTTAAGACCACTCAACACCGGACCCCTGCTGAGTACCACCAAAGAACAAGGAAAATGAGAAAGAAGGGGACGTGCACCAACCCTTCTTTGTGGGTGACCACACCATCCACGGGTCAAGCAAGAATGCTACAAAACCTTGCGATTACGGACGACGAAATAACCTAGATTCCGTCTATCAATGGACCGTAGCTGGGGCTCTCGAGCCCATTAAGAGATGCCCCCTTTCACAGAAGGATAGATAGCATGATATGGAGAACATACACGTAGGGACGAGTTGGATGACCTGCCATTCCATAGATAATCAGTCCCGAGTTATATGGGAATCTGACTTTCCATGCCACAAACATTTATCATCCCTGTTTCCTCACGTTGCTCTTCTTTCTTTGCACATAAAGTTGGCCTCTTCTTCTTCTGCTCCTCCTCCATCGACCACCGAGCATCGATCCTAAAGCCAGTGGCGTCGCTTCAAGAACGGAGGAGGAAAGAACTATGGAGCATCGTTCACGCCCTCTAAACCTTTGCCATGTCAACCCAAAATCAATCATTATCAACCGCGCGCACATGCTCATCCATGGGACAGCTCTACTTATCCTTATACGCTACAGAGCTTCTTTCTTCTTCACTGAAGAAGCTAGCTCACCAAACCAGCCCACCACTTTGGCTTGGCTCATTATTTTCCTGGGCGAGCTGACGCTGTCCCTCACGTGGCTGCTCCACCAAGCCTTCCGATGGCGACCCGTTTCGCGGACTGCCTTTCCCGAGAGGTTGCCCGGCGACGGGGAGCTCCCATCGATAGACGTGTTGGTGTGCACGGCGGACCCCGACAAGGAGCCCACCGTGGAGGTGATGAACACGGTGATATCAGCGATGGCGCTTGACTATCCACCAGGGAAGCTCCA
Organism: Syzygium aqueum; assembly: GCA_031216185.1. Lineage (NCBI taxonomy): Eukaryota > Viridiplantae > Streptophyta > Magnoliopsida > Myrtales > Myrtaceae > Syzygium > Syzygium aqueum. The sequence continues at coordinate 5,767,383 of CM062235.1, read as the reverse complement.
CGTGTACATCTCGGACGACGGCGGCTCACCGCTCACTCTGCACGGGATGAGGGAGGCGTACGATTTCGCGAGACGGTGGCTGCCGTTTTGCAAGAGGTATGGAATAAAGACGAGGTGTCCCAAGGCTTATTTCATGGATGAAGAGGATGTGAGCACTGGCGTAGGGTATGACTCCGAGAAGCAGGAGGTCAAGGTTCGTTTCGTTCGGTGATTTCATTTTACTTTTTGCAAACGTTGTATACTTCATCTTCTTTATTTTCCATTAATGCAAATTCTCTCACGTAGTCGGCATTATTCAGGCATTGAAGCATGAATCATACGTCCTCCATCCGTTCATTGTGCTGTTAGATTTGAGCGATCTGTCCACAGAAAACACAATATCAAAGAACAAGAAAATTGTTTTCTAGAAAATATTTTCCTCCATCCATTCATCGTACATCCTCCATCCATTTGTCGCCAATTTGCTTCGCAAAAAATAAATAATTTGAAAAATATTTTCCTAAAAATATTCAATTGTATCGTGTAATAAATGAACAAACGAAATATATTTTTGTTGTCCACGAAAATATCGAAATGTAATTTGTTATCAATAATGAAAACATTTCTTGTTGACTAATTATTTCAACTGATATAAATAATTGTTTTTCAGAAAATATTTTTCAAATAATCCATTTACTGCTATACAAACGGAGCCTATAATTCTCTTTTTCTTTGATATTGTGTTTTTAGTGGACAAAAGTAACTCGAGCGATGTATTTCTTCCGCCACTTGAAGACTTTAATTGCCTATTGTCTCTCCAACCCTCGAATCAATAGTGAATACGATAGCCCGTGAAATTTTTCTATATACTAATGTATTTCATATTTAATCAAAAAACATAACCTCTCGTCTTTCGTCTCTCCCTCCCTCTCTCCCGCTTCACGCCCCATGCCCAAGACGCTCTCCGACGTCACACTCCCTACCGCCTCCAGCATAGCTATAAGACCCAGCTACTTAAGTACTTAATCAAAATACATCATATCTATATAGAATTTTACTAAATTTTGGTACCTCTAGAATTTCTTTTGCTACTGTTGTCATTAATGCATATTTCTTGGTTCAAAGCAGACCTAATTAATGGATTCGGTTGGATACTAGGCCGTAAAGTACTTGCTTAGACTCGCCCCCGGACTTGAAAATTTTAAATTTTCTCTGTGAACTGGCTATGTTTAGACAGGTTCAAGCGGGACTTTTGGGTAAGAAAATCGAAGTACCATTCCGGGACAGGAAACCTTCGCAACAAAGTCCAATTAGTGACAACTCTCCAATTTGAAAGGAGCCAACGAAGGGTGTATGTCTATTAAAGTGATGTAACATCATTATTTACATTTTTGCAGGAGAAGTATGAATTGTTCGAGGCGCATATAAATGGATACAGAATCAGGCACCATGGTGCATCAAGGGATGGGAGGCTAGATCATCCGTCTATCATTGAGGTACATCACCGAACTTGGAGGAGTACATGTTTGCCCATGACTTTCAATTGTTACACGTTATCCCCCATGAACTTTCATTTTGTTACCATCGGCTAACCTTCGATATTTTCCGTTAGCATGTGTAATGTACATGACTTTTAAGAGATAAATGTGTATTTTCATCGTTCTTGACGAGCGAAAGAAAAAGCTCCAGTCAAGACTTCTGTTTAAGAGACAAAAGAAATCGGAATTATTTTGCAGGTGATGCATGGAAATTCCGCTGACGAAGTTGTTCAAGCTGACCAACAACAAATGCCTCTGCTTGTTTACGTCTCCAGGGAAAAAAGGCCTTCTGACCCTCATCACTTCAAAGCTGGAGCTCTCAATGTTCTGGTATGCTATTCAAGTTTCACATTTTCATTTAGGAGAGAACAGCATAAATACATATAAACTGTACTTGTATTATTGATTACGCTACTTGATATTGCTCCTCCATTACAGCTTCGCGTGTCGGGGGTGATAAGCAACTCGCCATACATATTGGTGCTGGACTGTGACATGTACTGCAACGACCCGTCCTCGGCAAGGCGGGCAATGTGCTTCCACTTGGACCCGAAATTGTCTCCGTCACTTTCGTTCGTTCAATTTCCTCAAATGTTCCATAATATCAGCAAGAACGACATCTACGACAGTAAAATCAGATTGCCATTTGGGGTGAGAGAAAAGACTATAATCGTAATCAAATTTTTTATTATGCGTTTACTAATTCCTCGAATCCTTATGAAGCAAATTGAACAAGCGAAATATTTTTGACAAATCCATTTTTAACCGATAACTTTGGTTTTCTTTCAGACATTATGGTATGGAATGGACGGGTTAGAAGGACCTTTATTATCTGGTACTGGCTTCTATGTTAAGAGAGAGTCCTTGTATAGCAAACCCATGCAAGAAGGTAAGTCAAAATAGGCACATATTAAGTGAGAGCCCTTGTACAGCAGATCCATGCAATGTAATTAACTGCTTCTCTTGCTGATTGGAAAGGTACTTCAACTAATCTCATGGATTTAAAAGAAACCTTTGGCCATTCGAATGAGTTTATCAAACATCTTCAGCGGAGCAACACGCTTAACAAGAACACTCTCAACGACCGGGGAGCGGTCTACAGAGAAGCCAAACTTTTAGCTTCTTGTCGTTATGAAAATGGAACAAAATGGGGTCAAGAGGCAAGTACAATCAAAAGAAACATAATAACCAAAACCCTCGTCATTTGCGGCAATTGGTGACTCCATTTCCTTTTTATTTAACTCATGGTTGCTCTTACCCAGATCGGTTTCTTGTATGGATCTGTGGCTGAAGACTTCTTCACCAGCTTAACCTTACACTGCAAGGGATGGAAATCGGCGTACTGTTGCCCATCGCAGCCGCAATTTTTGGGGGCGTCCACGACGAATTTGAATGACCTTATGGTTCAAGTCACGAGATGGAGTTCCGGGTTGGCTGAGGTCGCGTTCTCCAGATTTTCTCCTCTGATATATGGACCATGGAGGATGAGCATTCTACAGAGCATGTGTTATGCTGAGCTGGCATTTTTCCCACTCTACTGCTTGCCTCTCTGCTGCTTTGCCACCATTCCGCAGATATGCCTATTCAATGGCATCCCCATTTTCCCAGAGGTAAGCTATTCTCATTTGTAAGTTTCTACTTCTCATTAATCAATCAAGTCTTTCATGGAATCAAAATTCAAGTAGCAAATGGTCTTGAACATCAATGGTTTTGGCATGTCAGGTTTCGAGCTCACTATTCCTCGTGTATTCCTTCGTTTTCCTATCTTCACTTTCCAAGCATCTCTATGAAGTCGTCCAATGCGGTCACTCGGTTCGGACGTTCATAAACGAGCAACGGATATGGATAATCCACTGGGTAACCAGTTACTTATACGGAAGCATAAATGCAATTCTGACGAAAACTGGTGTGAGGAGAGCGTGCTTCTTGCCTACTAATAAGGTTGCCGACGACGAGCAAACGGAGAAGTACGAAAAGGGTGTGTTCGATTTCCGAACGTCGATCGTATTTTTGGCCCCGATGGTGGCTCTAGTGATGTTGAACATGATTTCCGTCGTCGTCGGAATCGCTAGGGTGCTTGTTTTGGGAGGTTGGGACAAATTGTTTGCGCAGATTGCTCTGTCGTTCTTCATCTTAGTGATAGGCCACCCTGTGACCGAAGGGATGGTAAGGACGGATGAAGGACGCATTCCATTGTCAGCCGTTTCTCGTTCAGCTCTACTTTCCTTGGCATTGCTGTTGTTGGGTTCAGCTCTTCTTATGTGCTGAGTGATTTATGGATGACACGCAAGTCACTCTTGGTATGAGGGCTCACAATTCGTATGGACATGTCCTAATTACGATTATAATTCAAATTTGTGTAGACCTAACAATAAATTGATTTTGATTTTATATGCCGAATAATTGAGGTACGATGAGAACATGTTGATTTATGTGAATTAGTGTTAACATATAAAGTTAGGCGTGTTGTGTTGTGTCATATTCGAGTTTTCGTTTTGTAATTTATTTTTACCTCGGGACACATTTTTATTGTGCAAATGAGTCATGTCCGACGTTATCAGCTCCTGTTGTTCTATTATGGATTAATTTAATGCCACAAATTTGTCTAGTCTATTTCCAAATTTCTTTTTTTTCAAAGAGTGGTTGTGGGAAGCCTTCTCCATTCTCAATCTATTATTTCCATTTTCTTAATGTTTTTAGGTAAAACTTGAGAGATTCCAAGCCACTTTTAATGAAATCAGCAACTTTTTGGTGGAGCAAGAATCGCACAAATTGGAGATTACATCATAGACAAAAGCGTGGTCAGGATTCAATCAAATCATATAAGCTGCAATAGTGATACAATATAAAAAGTTTAGGGGTTGTCACTACATAAATTCTGAATTTAGTAACATAATGAAAATAGTAATGTAGCATTATAATAAGAAAACTTTATGGTCTTAAAACATTTTACCTAAGCATTTAATAAGAGTCTATGTATTAATATGTAATCCAATTTATAAACTACGTTTTTGTATTTTTATCATTATTCAAATGAAATGAACCCTAAAACATGGTGATCAACTAATGTATCTACCTTCACATAACCGAAATCGAGATTCCATGTATCATAGAGACAGAAAAAGAGGGAGAAAATAAGGAAAAATTGCTAGAACAACTTTATGTGATGACTCAGCGGTGCACTACGATGAAGACCCCAAGGATATTTCTAAGTAACTTCTAAGTAAAGACCTACCTAAAGTACATAGCTCAAAATATACCTATAGTTTGACTAGAACACTTGATCAATTGGTGGCACCATAGTAACAAGTCGCATAATGTCGATGTGCAGCATGATAGGATCATATATTTCTATTATAATATAAAGTAGGCTCTACGATAAAGAAAGTTTGAACCATAGCAGTCTTATTTTACCGTAATCAGTTAGATTTCAAATTTTTTTAATCTTTATAGTGCGTAAGAATCTTATGATGGTTTACTCATTATTAAATGTCTGATAAAGGGACTATTCTATGATGGGTGTGATGGGTGTCCACGTTAAGTGCTGAAGACGCCATTTAACAAAGGCCCCCTTTTAATCAAGAATAAGGTATAGACCAAGACTTTTGAGCCAGCTTAAACTTTCATAAAAGGAATATGATTAATTATGAGAAATGCTTGGAGAGTGGTAAGTGAGTATACGCTCTTGACTATACATACCCAAGTGTACGTGGTCATGCGGCCATTTTTGAATATTTTTAAAATAGATTGTCAATTTGAAAAATCATTCATTTTGGGATGTGTGTGGTCAGGAGGGTACCGTCACTTCGTGGAAAGTGACAGTACCATCGTCTAAGCATTGCCCATTAATTATCCTGGTGCATATGACATCTCCATCATTATATGTGTTAATACTACATATATATATGTATATTGTGCTGTCTAGATCATCGCTTGATGATGCATTGTAATAATGACATTCTCCATTTTTCTGAAAAAATTGATGTGACAAATGTTATTTATGCACTCTTACCTTGTCATAGATGCTTTTCTTAGAAGGAAAAATGACTCAAACAATCCATGTATTTTTGGCTCAATGTACAACGTACTCTCTGAATTTTTAAATTGTTTAATGTGGTACCTGAACTTTCACTTAATGTGTAATGTGATCTCTGAACTTTTAATTTATTCAATATGATCTATGAACTTTTAGTTCATTTAATATGTACCAAAAGTCTAGGGACCACATTGAATATTATGCTAAAGTATAGGGATTACATTGAACAAATTAAAAATTTAGAGATAATATTGTACATTGAGTTAAAGTTTAGGGACTGTTTGCATCGTCATTCCTTTTGATAATGATAAGATCCAAAGTAGATGTCAATCTAGGCTCGAGTGAATTAAAACGTTTCTTAAACCGATTGATCCCATACAGATGATCCAATCAAAGTCCACGAACATGAGTCATTAGGATAGCACTCATTAGGCTGTTATTTTATACATCGAAATCCTCAGTTCACCCCTTGTAAACTAAAAGTGTGTACATAATGACTCCTACTTTTCGAGCTTCCACTTTTTGTTTTCTTTTTTTCAAATGATGGCGGGCACGCATAAAAAATTGCACAACGTCTCAATATCGACTCGGGTGATCATATATCGCTTCCTCTCAGAATTTTTTAAATTCGATACTTCTACGAGAAAGTTAAAAAAGTTAGTTTATGAGATTTCATAATTTGCAATCAGCAAATCAATTTATCACGAAACATCCATCGAGAAGCAGAAATTGGTCAAGGCCTTGTAGCACATAAGATTAGAGTGATTAGTAAATGTGATACATAACTATTCTCCGGTAATTACACAATTTTTGAGGGACCTCCCTTTGACCCAATACAGCTGAGTCCATAATTTTTATAAATTGCTTTTGAGGACGGTTTGCAATAGAAACAAAAAAAGAAAAGGAAAAAAACCATCAAAAACCTCAAACTTTATCACCTGTGACACATTTACCCTGAACTTTTTTTGTAACACCAAAAACCTCAAATTATGCTATTTGTGACATATTTACCTCAATGTACTTTAGTCTATGGGCATTTTTGTCTTTTTTGTTTTTTCTTTTTTTTTTCTTTCAGGCGAGGGGGACCTTCGTCGGCATCGGGCGAGGGTCGCCCCCGCATGAGTCGGGCGAGGGCGGCCCTCGCTCGCCCAGGCGAGGGTGGCCCTTGTTCGACGCTAGTGAGGGGCACCCTCGCTTGGGCGAGCGAGGGTGGCCCTCGCCCGACTCAGGCGACGGCGGCCCTCGCCCGATGCTAGCAAGGGCCACCCTCGCTTGACGCTGGCGAGAATGGCCCTCGTCGGAAAGAAAAAAAAAGAAAAAGCAAAAAAGATGAAAATATCCATGGACTAAAGTACATTGGAATAAATGTGTTACAAATAATATAATTTGAAATTTTTTATGTCGCAAAAAAAAGTTCAAGGTAAATGTGTCATAAGTGATAAAATTTGAAATTTTTGATAATTTTTTCCCAAAAGAAAACCTGTTATTTTTATTTTTTTTGTTTTTCTTTTGCCGATCGTGAAATGTCTCAAATCGGTCCTTCGGCGAATTTCCATGACGTCAAGAACTTTTCAGTTGACTTTCTCTGCCATGCAATTTTGACAGGGAAATGACCGGTCACTCCGGGGGGAGCAGCTGGCTGCTCACCTTTGATTGGTAAGTCATGCACAAGTAGCTCCTACGTACTGAAATAAATAAATAAATAAAATAAAATAATAACCTGCTAAACATAGAATAAATTCTACGCGAGCGGCCTCATCTATTCTTGATTGGAAGGCTATAACCGTCCTCTCTCTTCAGATCAACAGGATAAGACGAGACTTGTGTAAATTCTTTTTTAAATTGGGAAAGAAGATCGCCTATCATAATCACAGGAATTGATAACTCTATCTCCTTGTTTGCCTGATATCGGCGATGCCCATCTCGAAATATATACATTTAAATTCCTCTAAATTCGTTCGGTTTGAGTAGACGATAAACATACTTTAAGGTATAATAGAATATACATCCCGTTTCTTGCTCGGCTAAACCGATCAACTTGTCATCCAAATTCAAATCCAAATCCAAATCCTACGTTTGCAATTGCTTGCGCTTGTGCATAACCACGCACCAGTGGTGGAGTAAATCATCGGGCTCCTTAAAGAGAACCAGATGATAGAAATTCCAAAACAAGATCGTACCCAAAAAACAAGTAGCAATTTTGAAAAAAGAGAACTCACCCTGAATGAAGGGTGGCAGAATCGGTATTTCAGGTCATGGGGAAGATCCTATACATGGGGGGGGGGGGGGGCGGCTCAATTTCTGCGCACAAAAGCAAGAATTCCCGTCAGGATTCTGCCATTGATGTGCAGAAGCACCTGGAAACGGAGGGCCTACAGTGATCTGCTGGTGTAGCGTCCTTTCGCCCGGAACAGAAAGATACAAACCCGCAAAAGAGGCTGCGACTCTCTTTCTCTGTCTGTCCGTGTGTTTTCTTGCGGTTTTCATCAGTTTCCCGGAAAAAAGTACGTAGAAGGAGAGCGAGAGGCGCAAGAAAAAGAAAGAACACGGAAAAACATCCCGCGTCTAGATATCGCTTGTATGGTGGCTTATTTCTCTTGTTGTACACATACGGTAGAAAACTAAGTAAAATGAAGTCTATGAAGGGATGTATCGAGAACCGAAATAAAACGATCACGCAGAAGATAGATCACGTAGAAGATAGATAAAATAGACGATGCACGAATTTATTCAGATTTATCCTTAAATAGGGCTACATCATGTAAAGAGATTTCACTATGATTTTTGATTTGCAGCCACTTAACTCGTTACAATGATCATAAAAACGAGCAATATATCTATGCTTCAAACGGGCCCAAAATCTAAACCTATACGAAATCTCTTAATCTCGCACCATACAGGTCAGCTTAAATAAAAGCCCAAACTCGTTGAGGTTTCGGGTGCGCTGTCTCGGAGCCCCCTTCCGCTTACTGGCGAGAGGAGCAGCTGTCCGCTGATTGAGCAGCGGAACCTCAGTCGGGGGGCGCTACCTTTGAACCCCTGCTCGTTGATCGGGCAGTTGGGCACCTGTGTAGGGGGCGCTGCCCCCGAATCCCCGCATTCCGCACGCAGGGATTACATGTCGTCGGATAACACTTCAGTTTTCCTAAGCTCATGTGGGCATACCCGATATGAGAAATAATAATCTCCTAAATATTCGCCAACTCCAACAGTCTAGCGGTCTACGATCCCGACTTCAGTGACTAAGTAAAACATGAGATGATTCTCTGGGAGGCTGCAAGGAGAGCGTAGTATCCAAAGTTTGCAGTTACAGACACATTAATTCTCGATCTTTGGATCACTGAAAGATATACTGAATGGCTATAACTCGATTTGACATTTCATATCAGATAAGAGATTTTAAACCCAGATAAGGATAAGGGACTATGATCTTATCGAGATTGTATTTCCTTTTTTTTACGCGCTCTTATCCTTTTTTTTTCTCGAGGTAGAGGTGGGTGTGTGTTAAATTCAAGGCGTCAATCAAGCAAAGCTTTATTCAATTCTAGCAAAACTAGAGGGGGTGTGGTTCAGCCGTGTACCCTAAGTGGACAGCCCAGGAAGTCAAACAGCACTTATTTTCGGATTCTCTTATAAATCTACCCAAAAAAGATTTCCCAAAATACAAAAGACGCGGGGCCATATCCGTCTCGTGGCCGTACATGCGACCGGATACATTCGAATAGTCCGAATCTAGCAGAATTTGAATTCTGCTCATACAAGACCTATCAAATTCTGACCCATCATCGGTGCATTCGATCTCGGGGTGTGTTTTCAGGAAGCATGCACAGTACCATCTTCGAGTGACTTTTCCAAGATCAAAGAAAATGTCACAAAGTCAACCATAACCCACATCTCGCATGTAAACTGGACCAACCGGGCGCACGAGCTGCTTGTTCGATCCCTTAGAAAAAGTCTTTGTGAGAAATCCACATCCCATGATGCAATAGGAAAGTCGCAGGTTACGACGTCAATGTCTCTGGCCTCAAGCCGCGATGTTTATTTCCTTTTTTCTTTATCTATTTTTTGGGTACTAAGATGCCCGTTTGACTTTTCCTTAAGTAAAAAACATAACCGGCACATAACATCGCATTCATTTCGACAGTTCTCGCATGCCACGTTCGGCTTCGCCATGCAAGAAAAAGGCCCTGCCACGTCGGCACGTGAATTGCCCCCATTCATTCCCAGTTTATTCAAATTGTAATTTATAAGAGATAAATAAAAATTGGGGCCCTTTTCAGCAAGTTAAGCCGTGATCAAGTCATCCACATCACCTTAATCCAAAAAGGGTCATCTTTAGATTTTCCCCAATTGGCTAAAAATTCCATCTTTAACTCTTCCTTGTTAAAGGTAACAATAGCCTTAATACCATATGTGTTGTGCGTTCCCAGTTATGAGCTTACTTGGCGCTGACATGCGATTTGGGACGGCTTTGCGTTCTTTGACGAACCCTCCCTCCCTCCATAAATTCTTGAGATCTTACGTCGGGGATACGGGCGGCGCTCGCACGCTTAAGCGCATGAGATCGGTCAGCAGATTTTGGGTTTCTGCAGGTGGGTCGGGGAGAGGAGGAGCGACGGGCGAAGGGCGGGGCGGGGCGGGGGGAAGGAGGAATGGCGACGAACGGGACGGGCGCGGCGACCTCGTGCCCCGCGGCGATGAAGGCGACCTCGAACGGGGTGTTCCAAGGCGACAACCCGCTGGACTTCGCGCTTCCGCTCGCGATACTGCAGATATGCCTCGTAGTCTTGGTCACCCGCCTCCTGGCTTTACTTCTCAGGCCGCTCAGGCAGCCCCGCGTCATTGCTGAGATTGCGGTACGTACGATCTGTGCGGTGGATTCCTCCTCTGTTGTGGGTTTTTTTTCTCGTTCTGCTTTCGTTTTCGGGACTTTCTCCATGAAGGGTACTTCGCTTGTTAAGAAAAATGGAAACTTTGGCTTGGTTTGCTTCGAAATCACAGCGTGAGAGTTGATCCTGTTTGGTTTGATGAATGCGGTTGCTCACTCTGTGCGGTGGAGTCTTCCTCTGTTGTTTTTTTTTTCTTGTTCTGCTTTCGTTTTGGAGAATTTCTCCATGAAGGGTACTTCGCTTATAAAGAAAATTGAAAACTTTGGCTTGGTTTGCTTCGGAATCACAGCGCGAGGGTTGATCCTGTTTGGTTTAACGAATGTGGTTGCGGCTTAACGGCTTTGAATTATGTTTAATCTGGTGATATTTTGGGTAGAAATCTTTTTCATTCTGGAGAAAGAAGATGATTAGTGCTGGATTAATTTGATATGAATACCGGAAGGATGCTGGTAGTGTCGAAGCGGGTGACTTCGATTAAGGCGCCTGGCTATCGTTTGGTACTGATTAAGAGGACTAGTTAGATCATGTTAGGGGCTCGTTTTGACCCTGGAATTGGGAAGCGTTATGAACACTGCTAAGTGCTGTGCTGTGATAAATTCCCAAGAGATTTTGAAAGTGAAGCATGGTGTTGTTATTCATGAAAGTCGCGAGATTTGTTTAAAGTAATAGAAGGCACTGAACAAGTAATGTCGTTTTCGTGTCTTGTTGTGCTTATGGTAGGGAGGGATACTGCTCGGTCCTTCGGCGCTGGGTCGGAATCACCACTACCTCCAGAGAATTTTCCCGGCGAGAAGTCTGACGGTGCTGGACACTCTGGCCAACCTGGGCCTCCTCTTCTTCCTCTTCCTCGTGGGCCTCGAGCTTGACCCGAAGTCACTCCGCCGGACGGGCAAGAAAGCCATGAGCATCGCGGCGGCTGGGATTACCCTCCCGTTCGCTTTGGGAATTGGCACATCTTTCGTCCTCCGAGGGGCGATTTCCAAAGGGGTGGATGGACCGCCTTTTCTCGTGTTCATGGGGGTCGCGCTTTCCATCACGGCGTTCCCGGTTTTGGCGCGTATCCTGGCTGAGCTCAAGCTTCTGACAACTGATGTCGGCCGGATGGCAATGTCGGCGGCAGCCGTCAACGATGTAGCTGCGTGGGTTCTGCTTGCCCTGGCAATTGCCCTTTCGGGAACCGGCCGTTCTCCCCTTGTTTCTCTATGGGTCTTCTTGTGCGGCATCGCGTTCGTCCTCGGCTGCATATTCTTAGTCCCACCTATTTTCAGGTGGATGGCAAAGCGATGCCCTGAGGGTGAGCCAGTCGACGAGATGTACGTATGTGCTACCTTGGCAGGCGTTTTAGCCGCAGGTTTCATGACTGATTTTATTGGGATTCACGCCCTTTTTGGGGCTTTCGTGATCGGGGTTCTTGTCCCGAAGGAGGGGCCATTTGCTGGAGCGCTAGTTGAGAAAGTTGAGGATCTCATTTCGGGTCTGTTCCTTCCGCTCTACTTTGTATCGAGTGGTCTGAAGACAGACATAGCAACGATCCGGGGTGCACATTCCTGGGGTCTCCTTGTTTTGGTTATATTCACGGCCTGTTTCGGCAAGATTGTGGGCACATTGGTCGTGACCCTTTCGTTCAAAGTCCCCTTTAAGGAGGCTCTAGCTCTGGGGTTCCTGATGAACACTAAAGGATTGGTGGAGCTCATCGTCCTCAATATCGGAAAAGACAGGAAGGTAAGATCAATCTTTTCATTTCATTCGATCTTTTCTGGATTTTGACTGGGTTAAAGCTATTCCCTTGACTGTTCTGCTGTTACAAAATCGATACGGCAGGTACTGAATGATCAAACATTCGCCATTATGGTCCTGATGGCCGTGTTCACGACCTTCATCACGACTCCCCTAGTATTGGCAGTATACAAGCCAGCTCAGATGAGAAGCAAAGGCACTTACAAGCACAGAACGATCGAGAGGAAAAATCCCAAGACGCAGCTCCGTATCTTGGCCTGCTTCCACAGCATCAGGAATATCCCTACGTTCATCAACCTCATCGAGGCCTCGCGTGGCACGGAGAAGAGGGAAGGGCTCTGCGTCTATGCCATGCACCTCATGGAGCTCTCCGAGAGGTCATCTGCGATTCTCATGGTCCACAAGGTGCGAAAGAACGGTCTTCCCTTCTGGAACAAGGGGCAAGATCCTGATAACCAGATCGTCGTGGCTTTCGAAGCGTTCCGGCAGCTCAGCCATGTGTTGATCCGCCCAATGACTGCGATTTCCACGATGCCCACCATACACGAGGATATCTGTGCCAGTGCTGAAAGGAAAACGGCAGCCATTATAATTCTGCCATTCCACAAGCACCAGAGGCTTGATGGGGCGATGGAGACGACAAGGAACGAATTTCGGTTCGTCAACAAGAGGGTTCTCGAGCACGCTCCGTGCTCAGTCGGGATCTTAGTGGACCGTGGGCTCGGAGGAGGCTCCCACGTGCCAGCAAGCAACGTTTCCTCGACCATAACTGTCCTGTTCTTTGGGGGCCAAGATGATTGTGAAGCTCTGGCTTATGGCAAGCGCATGGCAGAGCATCCTGGGATTAGTCTATCGGTGGTCCGGTTCGTAGTGAGCCCTGAGATTGCCGGGGAAATTGTCGGAGTCAGCATCAATGACAAGGCTTCTTCCCGCACTAAGTCTGTGTCAGGGGACGAGATGTTCCTCGCTGAATTTAAGAGTACGGAGGAGGATTCTATTAAATATGAAGAGAGACGAGTAAAAACTCCTGGAGAAGTTATCGACACGATCAAGGAATTTAGCCGCTGCAATCTGTTTTTGGTCGGTCGGAGGCCTGAGGGCCAGATAGCCGCGGCGATGAACACGAAGGGCGACACCCCAGAACTGGGGCCAGTCGGTAGCTTACTGTCTTCATCTGAGTTCTCTACTTCGGCTTCGGTCTTGGTGGTTCAGCAATATGCAGGCCAGATTTCTCTCGACTCAGAGTCGGTGGGAAAGGTCGAATCGGCACCTGAAGAAGACTTGGCAGCCAATTGATTTGGTTAAGCTGTCCAGCAACTGGATCTGAAGGTAATGTAAGCGTGTAATAAGAGATCATGATGGAAACATTTGTAGGAAATTCGAACTGATCGGTTTCATTCCATATGTCTTCTGGTAATCAATTACCTTAGGTTGAGATTTGTTGCATTTTGACTTGATTTTGTGAACACACAATTGTCAGCCCACTAAAAACCACACCGTCCATTAATACTACTATTGTTTCAATAAAATGTGCAAAAGGCGCACCGTCCATACTCTTCTTGATGATCCGGTGAAACATCTCCTTCTTAGCCCGTGGTTGTAGGCGCACTGTTAAACAACGTAAGTTCGTGTATCGCTATCCTTCGCTTTATTGCCTGTTTCATATCTCAATAATCACTTATTCGCCCGCAATCGCGCGTCCCGTGCCCACGAACAAAACTTGTAGCATTGCACCTATAATTGGCTGAAGGGAGAGAGAGAACCGACGCAGTAAAGAGAAGAAGGAAACTTCATAAACAAATGAATTCTGCATTATTATAATGACTGTTGGTTGAAATATGTCATGAAGAAACTGAAAGTAGAAGTAGGTAAATTGATGTGGTCTTTGGGTTGGATCTATCATAACGACGTCAGCAGTAGTAAGTCAACTTCCACTTTATTTTTCACCTTTTTAATTTTTGGGCCAATAATTTTGTTTGATTGGATAATGGGGAAGTCGTAATATACTCGACGTTCACGGTGTCAATGATTTAATCACTTAAGTAAGGGTCACGTTAATGAGTATTTTTAGGCGCTTTAGCATTGCAAGTTAAGGAAATGTTTTCATTTTCGATGATAAATTGAGCGGGATTATTATATTCTCTTCCTGATATGCGTATGTATCAAGATATATGAAGGTGTTAAACAGCTATGCTTTTGTTTATTTAGCAGACTTGCTCTGTAAAACAGTTGACTTTCTACGAATAGGATGATAACTTAGGATGGAGCGTTTTTATTAAAGAAATTCTACAGCTTGCTTTCACTTACATTTTCAGTAAGTAGATTGAGGAGCAACTCATTGGAAAGAGAGTTGGCCACATGCAAATGCTTGGGACATAATCAAAAGTGATTTGGAAAAGATTCGGTCAACCTTAGAAAAACCTTGGGGTTCATTGGTTTGAATGAAAAATTATTTTAGAGAAATTATTTTTCAACTTTATGGTGTTTGGATAATATTTTTCATAGACGGTAAACAATAAGTTTAGATTATGGAAAAGCAATTTTCCTTTCTAATAAGAAGGAAATCACTTTCCTTAAACCACCAAATAAATGAAACCTAGAAAAATGATTTCTATTAAAAATATTTCCTTTGTCACGAAGTTTTTAGTAAAACAAATACACCCTCGCATGGAATATAATTTCCTTCATCATGAAGTTTTCAGTGACAAAGGATGTGATTCTTTTGAGAAAAAACTTCATGATAAAGAAAAATATATTTTGGGAAATTATTTTCCTAAAAAATGTTTTACCTTTTTCAAGCTAGGGGATTCATTTTCCTGATTTCAAGCATGCAGATTTTCCTTGACTGTGTATGACTTTTCGTTAACCGATCATTTTTGGAAAAACAAATGCAGGAAAGTCCATAAAATTCTTTCACCCAAATAAACACGACCATGTTGGTGTGTCCGATACTTTCGACAAATGGTTGATTATTCTTTAAATGTTGTGCAATACCAGTTCCCTGCATTTTGGTTCTTCCCTCGAACGAGTGTTGGGCTTGCATTATCAGCCCAAATCATTGGCCATGCGAGGTATGGTCAACCAATATGACAACTTCCCATGGATGACCCTTTTGAAATGTGAAGTTGTCGTATCGGTTGACCGTACCTTGCGATGCCCACCGAGGGAGCAGAGTCTTATATTTAGCGCACCACCCTTTTGACTAGCTCCGTCCTGCACCTTAATGTCTTATATTATACAAGTACGACGCACACAGAGTCTTTATGTTCAAATGGCCTGAGATGAATCCAACTTCACGAAGTATGCTGCACACACAATGGCAAATACCTTGTACGACGAAGTGCAACAATGCCTCCAAAGATATGTCGCTCAATCTCTATATAAACTAAAGTGAGACCTCACTAATGTGCATCAACAAGCTGTTCTGAAGAGCTCGCACGCACAATCCATCGAACATTTTCACCATGAGGAACATTTTGCACTCTTTCTTTGTCATTCTCGTCCTCCTCTTCACATTCCAACACACCTTTGAATCCAAGGCAACGTTCAAGGAGGACAGACCTTGCAAGAGATTCGTCGACCTCTTCTTGCACGACAAGCTCTTCAACAGGACCAATGCGGCCAATGCAACGTCGGCTGTGGTCACGGAGAAGATCGACGGATTCGGCGACTTCTTCTTCGGGAAGATGGTTGTATTCAACGACCAGATGACGAGGGGCCCCGTGTTCCATTCACCCCCAGTCGCTCGAGCTCAGGGGTTCTGTATCTAGGACTTGAAGACCTTCTACGATGCATGGTTCGGGTTCAGCTTGGTGTTCAATTCGATAAAGCACCGGGGCACGCTGAACATAATGGCGCCAACATTGTAGCTGACAAGGTTAGGTTTTTCTCGGTCCTTGGCGGCACCGAAGACTTTTTCATGACGAGAGGGATCATCGCGGCGGAGTTGGATTCTTTCGAAGGACTTGATTATTTTAGTTTGAAGATGGATATTAAGTTATACGAATGCTATTAGGTCCTAGTGCTAAATTTTTAGAGTGCTTTTATCTGTGCTATCGCATGTCATATGACAGAATTTGTTAAGATCTTACGTTAGCCCAAGTGAGAACTTTGTATTTCTTGCGGGAATAAGGGATTTCATTGTGGTGACAATTCATCATAAGAATTATCTACTCATTTTGGACCTCATTGGTTCTTTAGTTGTATATTTACGATGCCGTGATAGCTATACGTACTTTTTACCATTGTCCAACTGTTACTGAGGGTTTTGCTTCTATTCAATACATAATGACCAAGGCTAACTTTGATTGGTTAATTCGATTGGTTCATCGATGGCCATCATGTATGATGGTCCTAATGATGATCCTGCACGCATTTTGTGTGCATTTCAATGGTGGTTTTAAAACACCTTGCGAATTAACTTGGATTATAGGTGTAATTCTGGCCCCATAGCTACTTGTACTAAAAAGCAAGTAAACGTAATTCCCCCTAGACAATAAACTATGTTGACATGAGGAGGAACACATTTATGTCAACATATTTATTAGTTATATCATCTACAGTCGCTTGAATTTCTAGATGTTTTTCAAATCAATTATAGATTTTATTGAGATAGGTAAACCGATAATAGTTGCCCTTTGAGAACTATATTTGAGGAATTCATCTCGTACAACTTAAAGAAAAACCGAAAATATTGCTTTCGTTTCAAGGGATATAGAGTACAAAGGTTAAAACTTCATCATCAGTCCTTTCTAACTTCTCTGAAGATACGAACTAGTAAAAATACAAAAGCTCTTATTTGTGTACATAATGCCAAAATATCAAGTTGGCTCGATAGTGTTTATGTTGATCCTTGTGGGCATCTTGAATTTTCTATTTACGTACTTCTCCACTTTGATTTGTAATTTTTATTTATTTTTGTGTGTGTAATGCAACTTTTTTTTTTTATAACCCAGGGAACCCCCGCACGGTCGATAGCCGGGAGATAAACCCTAGGGACGACACGTGCTAGCCACCACACACGTGCACCGGTTAAGTCACTCTGTGTGATGCAACTTTACTCTTCTTTTCTTTATTATTGATAAGAGTTCTCTTGTTAAGACCCTATGAATTGATTGAAAGCTTAGATTCATACTAGAACCGCTATGATTAATAAAACTTCAAACTAAGTCCAAAGATTACTTGAGTAAGAACCATTGGATTATCACTTATTCAATAAAAGATATTATCACAAAAAGTCCCAAGGAGCTACTTCAAATAAAGCCATCGTTACACCGATCAAAGGAGTAGTTACCCAACTAGGAGCTACTTTACCATCTTCTGAATTAGATGATTTCAATAAATCTCCTACAATAGTTTGTCTCGGTCCAATTTAGAACTACCCTTAACGGTTTACGTAGCCATAAATCCGATTTTGCATTCATTAAGATTTATTGACTTTTTATACCATTTTGTTGCAAATAAACGATCTTATTATAGATACATTTAGGTTATGAAATTAAATAATAATAATAACAGCTACTCAGGTCGTCATCTCTATATTTGATTTACTCTTAAGTTTTTCTGGGTACGCCTTACATACTGCTTTTGGGCAACTCTCTCCACAATTAAAAGATCTATTCAAGGAACACGAGGACTAGTTGAAATAACGAGCCTCCCAACATTGGGCGGCTCCTTACTTCAATTCAATAGATACAATATAAAATCATTTCACCATTTTAGTTTGAAATGGCCCCCGGGGGCCTCCCATACTTTGTGTACGTAACGCGATAAAGTGCTAAAGCTTTTTTTTTTCAAAGTCCTAAGGAGCATTTTATTGGGACAATCCCTTATGATGTTTTGAAGATGACAAAATAATCAAAAACTAGTCTACTGTTAATTGATTGAGTAGAACCATGTGAATGATGCACAAGCCATTATGCAGATGGTGTCAAATAGGACCTTTAAAGGTTATATGCTCTTTATCAATGGTGATCAAAGCGTTGGGTGTGGAGTCGTCTCTAAGTTGGAGGCACTTGAGTAAAAGGTAAAGAAGCCTAGAACGAGTTCAATAAAGCTTGGATGTACCATAGATCGGTGAACAACCAAGTAGAGCCATAATTGTCAGTATACTTGGAAGTGAATATAACCAGAAGCCTGGTGTAATCAGGGAATTAGATCTCATCAGGAACTGCTGACATAAGCGAAGCGACTATAGTACCTGCACGACACTTTTACATGCTCTGGAAATCAAGACAAAGATATCCCATGATGATCTTTATCTGAATATTTATAACAACTAGTGATTTAGCTTGGATTGCTAAATAAAGATATTGATTGAATATCACTAGAGTCGAGACAAAGAGGAATGTATAAACCGATGCCGCCATAAATTCGATCATGTTTTACAATTATAGGTTCCATACCTGTTCTGTTTGTTTGGGATTATCTCCAAAAGAGCAAGACAAAAACTAAAGGAAAAAGAACTCGCACGCACAATCCATCGAACATTTTAACCATGAGAAACTTTTCGCGCAATTCCTTCTTCATTTTCTTCCTCCTCTTCACACTCCAACACGCCGTCGAATGCAAGACGATATTAAAAGAGGACAGACCTTGCAAGAGATTCGTCCTCTTCTTGCACGACAAGCCCTTCAACGGGACCGATGCGGCCTATGCGACGTCAGCTGCGGTCACGGAGAAGATTAATGGATTCGGCGACTTCTTCTTTGGGAAGATGGTCATAATCAACGACCCGGTGACGAGGGGCCGCATGTTCCACTCGCTCCCGGTTGCTCGAGCTTAGGGGTTCTATATCTGGGACTTGAAGACTTTCTATAATGCGTGGTTCGGGTTCAGCTTGGTGTTCAATTCGACCGAGCACCAGGGCATGCTGAACATAATGGGCGCCGACATTGTAGCGGACAAGGTTAGGTTTTTCTCGGTCGTCGGTGGCACCGGAGACTTTTTCATGACGAGAGGGATCGTCGCAGTGGAGTTGGATTCTTTCGAAGGACTTGATTATTTTCGTTTGAAAATGGATATTAAACTATACAAATGCTATTAAACCCTAGCGCTAAATTTCTAGAGTGCTTTTATTTGTAATATCGCATGTCATATGATAGAATTAGTTAAGATCTCTCACTAGGCCTAGTGAGAACTTATCTCTCTCATTGGAATAAGGGATTTTGTTGGGTGACAAATTCTTCCTGAGATTTATCTACTCATTTTGGACCTCCATTACAAAAAAAACATGTAATTTGCGACGGAATTAGCGACGGTTATATTTTTCCGTCGCAAATTAGCGACGAAACATATCCGTCGCAAATTTGCGACGTAAAAAATTTCCATCGCAAGTTTGCGACGAAACAACTTTCGTCGCAAATTTGCGACGGAAAAATATAACCGTCGCTAATTCCGTCGCAAATTTGCGACGAAAAATTTCCGTCACCAATTTCGTCGTAAATTTGCGACGGAAAAATGTCCGTCGCAAGTTTGCGACGGAAAAAAGTCCGTCGCAAATCTGTTGTTTATGAGCTCGTGATACTCGAGTTCAATCATAAAATTTTCGCTCTGTCTCGTTCTCTCTCGCTTTTTTCCCTCTTTCACATGTATGAAATTAGCAAAATCCGCCGACGCACATATTAATCTCGGTGAAGCTTTCATACCGGTAAGTATCATAGCTAACTTCATGACTATTCATCGTTGGATTGTAATTTCTTTTTTCATATATATTTATGTCTATTTTTTTCGTAATTTACTGACCGGTTTAACGACCGGCGATCGGCGACACCTCGCCGATCTTTGAAAGGGCCCGAACGGCCAGGCCGTTTTAAAACGGAAACTCAAGTTCCGTCGCAAATTTGCGACGAATAATGAAATTTCCGTCGCAAATGGCGACGGAAATTACTTTGCTGTCGCAATTTGCGACGGAACTTGGTTTGCTTCTGTCGCAAATTTGCGACGGAAATCGAATTTCCGTCGCAAAGGTCCATCACAAATTTGCGACGGAAGCAATGGTCCGTCGCAAATTTGCGACGGATGCAAAGGTCCGTCGCAAATTTGCGACGGATTAATTTAGTTTCCGTCGCAAATTTCTGTCAAACATTAAAAATTATTAAAAAAATGATTCTTAATTAATTATTTTTTTTGGGTATGTGTCTAATTGAAGGTCTCGCAATCCAAGTAGACGTTACAATTCACATCAAATTGACCACTTTCTCTTATCAATATTTCAGTCAAATATTTAAGTAAGTCTTCATTACGTGGAATTTTTTTCTATTTTGCAATTTCATATTAATTGTTGCGTAAATAACAAAATTATAATGTTCAAAATTTTATGATTTTAATTAACAACAATAGATATGATATTTTAAATATTTTACTTGATTTTTTTTATTTCAATACAGACAAAATGCAAAGGGAAAGGGCTTGGATGTATAATAAGAACTTACCTGGACGTCGAGGATTGACGGATGAGTTTCGTGCTGGGTTGGAACTATTTTTAGACTTTGTTAGTAGTAAGTATGAGTTCATGGATGGAAATAAGTTAAGGTGTCCGCGTAAAAAGTGCGGTAATGGTAAATTTCTTGTGTGTGATAATGTTAGAGAACACCTTACTAGATATGGGTTTACTCTGAACTATTTTAATTGGACTTCCCATGGTGAACCATTTATATCTGATGAAGGATATGGAAGAAGTGATCAATTTTCAGTTATGGAAGAATGTAGCTATTATGAGCAATTGAACCCGTACGAGAGGATGGTGATTGATGCAGCTAGTCAGAATTTTGTCATAGAATCGAATCACGCAAGTACTAGTTTTACTCATACATGTGAACAAGTGGGTACTAGTCATGCTCCACAAATGGAAGATATAGGAGTAACGGGTTTTGATGAGAATGTCTATAATGAAACTTTTCAATGTAATCAGTTCTGGGATGTGTTGAAAGCAGCAGATGAACCTTTATGGGCAGGTTATAAGGATCACACTAAGTTATCAGTGACAGCCAGACTGTTAAATATCAAGGCAGAGCATAATGTATCTGCGGATTGCTTCAACTCTTTTGTTGAAGTAATGCGGGAATCATTGCCTCGTGATAACGTCATGCTAAGTGATTTTTATGATACGAAAAAGCTAGTCGATAACTTAGGCCTTCCGGTTGTAAGGATTAATGTATGTCGTAGAGGTTGTATGTTATATTGGAGTGATGAAGAAAATGCAGAATCGTGCAAATTCTGTAGCCAACCTAGGTACAAGATTAACAGGAGGCCGGGTCGTAATCAGAAGCGTAGACCATGCAAGCAAATGTTTTATCTGCCCTTAATCCCAAGATTGCAAAGGCTTTATGCGTCTAAAGCCACTGCTGAACACATAACTTGGCATGCAAATTATGAAACAGAAGAGGGTCTAATGTGTCATCCTTCAGATGCGGAGGTATGGCAACATTTTAATAGAACATACCCTGAGTTTGCGATTGAGCCTCGGAACATCAGGTTAGGCCTTTGTGCCGATGGATTTGCTCCATTTAGTAAAACAGGGAAAAGTTATTCATGTTGGCCAGTTATCTTAACGCCGTACAATCTTCCACCCGGTATGTGCACGAAGATACCTTATATGTTTTTGACATTGATCGTGACAGGGCCGCAAAATCCGAAAAAGTTGATAGATGTTTATATGCAACCATTGATTGAGGAGTTACAACGGCTATGGGTTGAAGGTGTCCCTACTTATGACGTTTCTACCGATCAAACATTTGTAATGAAGGCTGCTCTTCTTTGGACGATAAATGACTTTCCAGCTTACGGAATGTTATCTAGATGGAGTACAGCTGGGATCTTAGGATGTCCGATATGTTTGGAGAGGTCAAAGTCATTTAGATTAAAACATGGAAAGAAGCCCAGCTATTTTGATTGTCATAGACAATTTTTACCGCCAAATCATCCTTTCAGAAGGAATAAAAAAGAGTTTATCAAGAATATGGCTGAAAGAATGCGTCCACCAATGAGGTTGACCGGCGATCAAATTTGGGAGCGTGTGCAGGGCTTTCCAACTGTTATTGAGAACCCGCACGGCACGACTTATGCGTACGGAAGTACACATAAATGGACAAAATGCAGTATATTTTGGGATCTACCATATTGGAAGGCCCATCTTATTCATCATAATCTTGACGTCATGCACATAGAAAAGAATGTTTTCGACAATGTCATAAATACTGTGATGGATGTCGCAGAAAAAACAAAAGACAACTTGAATGCAAGAAAAGATATGAGAGACATTTGTGATCATCCAATGCTAGCTGTGGATGCAAGCAGCAGGGCACCAAAACCGAAAGCAGTTTGTACATTGGATAAAGAGCAGAAGCGAGTTGTTTGTCAATGGTTGAAATCTGTGCGGTTTTCTGATGAATACGCTTCGAATCTCAGGAGATGTGTTGATTTGAATGAATGCAAGTTGACAAGTTTGAAGAGTCATGATTGTCACATCTTGATAGAAAGACTACTTCCAATAGCTTTGAAGGAAGTTCTACCGAACTTTGTATGGGGCGCCATTACAGAGTTAAATAATTTCCGGCATGATATTTGCTCGACAGTGTTAAAAGCATCGCACATGCAAAAACTAGATAGAGATATTCCAATTATTCTTTGCAACTTAGAAAGGATATTTCCTCCAGCGTTTTTTGATTCGATGGAGCATCTCTTAGTTCACTTGCCTTATGAGGCCAAAGTTGCAGGTTCCGTCCAGTTTCGATGGATGTATCCATTTGAGAGGTAATATTTTTTTTAAAATACATGTGAAATTACTTTACCATATAATATGTTCCGATAAGCTTCTTTCTATTTCAACTAGATTCTTATATCATTTGAAGAAAAAAGTGAAGAATAAGGCACATGTTGAAGCTTCAATTTGTAATGCATATATCGTGGAAGAAGTGGCAACATTTGCATCATATTATTTTGAGCCGCACGTTCAGTGTAAGAGGCGGAAAGCAGGCAGAAATAATGAGGGCCCCATTGATCCCAAATGCACGACATTCTCTATTTTCAATTATCTGGATCGACCAAGCAGCGCATGTCAGTTTCGTTACATATCAGGAGAAGAATTTCATGCAGCCCATACTTATATTTTACTGAACTGCCCAGAAATCGAACCATACTTCAAGTAAGTGTAAATTTGCAAATATATATTTCTGTGTCAAATATTTGCTAATACTTAAATGATTTTTAATTTTAGGATGTTCCAAACTTCAATGTTTGGACTACAACCAAATGAGTTTGACCGTTTGTGCGATGAACAATTTGCTGCATGGTTCAAGACATACGTAAGTTGCCTATCGACAAAAACCAAGTTATTAAAATTATATACATCATTTAGTAAAATATATATATTATTGACTTTGCATGTGTAACCTTAGATTCACAGTAATTGTGATGGACTTGGAGGGCAAGGATTGCTATATCATCTGTCATGGGGTCCACAGTTAAGAGTTCGAAGTTGGCCAGCATATTTCATAAATAGATATAATTTTCACACTCAAGAATATGAAATGGGAAAATCCATAATGAATAGTGGTGTGTCTGTTCGGTCATCCAATGGTGGGAGTTTAGAAGATGATTTTTATGGCTTGTTGGATGAAATAATAGAGATAGAGTACCCTGGACCATTAATAATGCGGGTTATGTTATTTAAGTGCACGTGGTTCGACCCCGTCAAAGGGATGAAGGTGCATACGAAGTTCAATTTGGTTGAAATAAATCACAAGAAAAGATATATAAAGTATGAACCATTTATCTTGGCACAACAAGCAATTCAAGTATGTTATGCACCATACCCTAGTTTGAAACGTGACAAAGCTGATTGGTGGGCTGTATGTAAAATCAAAGCACGAAGGAAAATCGAGGAACACTGGAAGGATAGAGCCTACCAACAAGAGGAAGTGTGTAACACTGTTGAAGTTGAGGAATATAACATACCAACTTTACGAGATCCGTCCAGAGCAATGAGAGATGTGGAACCAACTGAAATTTACGAATTAAATGTACAACAATGTTCCGAATCTGATTTGGAGACAGACGACGAAGACGAGGACGAAAATGAGGACGAAGACGAGGACGACGACGACGACGAAGATTAACAATTTTGTCACAAAACACTATAGATGTGTAATTATTAATGCGACAAGTGATATTTTGATTGTTATCATTATTGTTCTTGTTATTATTATTATTGTGCTTTTTTATTACTGTTATTATTGTGCTATTATTATTAACGTGTCCTTAAAAGTTGAGATGCCAACATTTTGGACTGAAAAAAGACGTTGCAAATTGAGGACTCAAATAAATGAGATGCAAAATTTTAGACCGAAAAAAAAAGACGAACTAAATGTACAATGGATATTAGTAAGTCTAAATTTGCGATGGACATTTAAATTCCGTTGCAAATTTGCGACGGACACGCTTAAGTCCATCACAAATTTGCGACGGACAGTTTAACGTCCGTCGCAAATTTGTTCCAAAATTTTTAAATGTTCGAAGTTTGCGACGGACAAGTAAATTCCGTCGCAAATTTGTGACGGAATCAATATGTCCGTCGCAAATTTATAGGGAATTTGGGCACGTTGAAATTTGCGACGGACACGATTACGTCCGTCGCAAATTTGCGACGCACACGATAACTTCCGTCGCAAATTTGTTCCAAAATTTTTAAATGTTCGAAGTTTGCGACGGAC
Organism: Syzygium aqueum; assembly: GCA_031216185.1. Taxonomy (NCBI): domain Eukaryota; kingdom Viridiplantae; phylum Streptophyta; class Magnoliopsida; order Myrtales; family Myrtaceae; genus Syzygium; species Syzygium aqueum. Next base: position 5,742,494 of record CM062235.1, on the reverse strand, counting down.
AAGTAAATTCCGTCGCAAATTTGCGATGGAATCAATATGTCCGTCTCAAATTTATAGGGAATTAAGGCACATTGAAATTTGCGACGGCATTTACATGTCCGTCGCAAATTTGCGACGGATACTATAACGTCCGTCACAAATTTGCGACGGATACTATAACGTCCGTCGCAAATTTGTTCCAAAATTTTTAAATATTCGAAGTTTGCGACGGACAAGTAAATTCCGTCGCAAATTTGCGACGGACATGTAAATGCCATCGCAAATTTATGGGGAATTTGTGCATGTTGATATTTGCGACGGAATTTACTTGTCCGTCACAAATTTGCGAGGGAATTATTAGGTGCGCAAAATTTGCAATGGAATTGAAATGTCCGTCGCAAATTTGCGACGGAATTTACATGTCCGTCGCAAATTTGCGACGGAATTTACATGTCCGTCGTAAATTTGGGAGGATTTTGTAATGTTTGAAATTTGCGACGGACAGGTGACGTCCATCGCAAAGTTGCGACAGACATGAAGTTGTCCGTCGCAAATTTACGACGAACTATTTAATCCGTCGCAAATTTGCGACGGATTTTTGTTCTGTCGGTAAAAAAATTTGCCATTGATATGTAAAGTTCGTCGCAAATTTGTGACGGACATTAAAATTCCGTCGCAAATTTGCGACGGAGTTGCGATGAACATACGGTCAGTCGCAAATTTGCGACGGTCAATACTAGTCCGTCGCAAATTTATAGGGAATTTGGGCACGTTGAAATTTGCGACGGCATTTACATGTCCGTCGCAAATTTGCGACGGACACGATAACGTCCGTCGCAAATTTGCAACGGATACTATAACGTCCGTCGCAAATTTGTTCCAAAATTTTTAAATATTCGAAGTTTGCGACGGACAAGTAAATTCCGCTGCAAATTTGCGACGGACATGTAAATGCCGTCGCAAATTTATGGCGAATTTGTGCACGTTGAAATTTGCAACGGAATTTACTTGTCCGTCGCAAATTTGCGACGGACAACATATTTTTAGTTGCAAATTTGCGAGGGAATTATCAGGCGCGAAAAATTTGCGACGGAATTGAAATGTCCGTCGCAAATTTGCGATAGAATTTACATGTCTATCGCAAATTTGCCACGAAATTTACATGTCCGTCGCAAATTTGGGAGGATTTTGTAACGTTTGAAATTTGCAACGGACAGCACCTATCCGTCACAAATTTGCGACGGACAGGTGACGTCCGTCGCAAATTTGCGACGGACAGGTGACGTCCGTCTCAAATTTGCGATGGACAGGTGGCGTCCGTCTCAAATTTGCGACGGACAACGGTCGCGTCCGTCGCAAATTTGCGAAGGAGTTTTGTTCCGTCGGAAAATTTTTGTCAGTAGAAAAATTTGCGATGCATATGTAAAGTCCGTCGCAAATTTGTGACGGACATTAAAATTCCGTCGCAAATTTACGACGGAGTTGCAACGAACGTACGGTCCGTCGCAAATTTGCGACGGCCAATACTAATCCGTCGCAAATTTGCATATGTTTTTCCTCATCTCCCGATCGAGATCCGGACACCCGTAGCTCCCCCCGATCGCCGCCGGTCGCAGCCACCCCGCAGCTCCCCCGCCTGTCGCCGGTCGTCGCCCAGCCGCCCGGCAGCCGCTCCGACCGTCGCCCGCCCCCACCGCCGTCGCTCCCGAACCCCCGCCCGTCGCCCGCGCCCGAGCCCCCGCCGGTCGCGCCGTCGCCCCCGCCCGTCGCCCGCCCCCCGCCGTCGCGCCCCCAGCCTTGGCCGTCGCCCGCCCCCCAGGCCGTCGCCCGCCCCCCGTCGGTTGCTCCCTCCCCCCGCCCGTCGCCCGCCCCCCGCGCCGGTCGCGCCCTCGGCACCGCCCGTCGCTTGTGCCCCCGCCCCACCTGGCCGCCGTCTTCCCGTCGCGAGGAGCCGCCCCCCACCGTCGTCGTCGCCCCGCCGCCCGCACATTGCCGCCCTCGCCGGACCGCCGTCACCGTTGCTGCCGGCCAGCCGCTGGCCGAAGACGTCGCCGCCTCCCGACGCCGTCTCCGTCGAGTTGCCGCCCGACGCCGTCGCCACCAACCGACGCCTTTGCCGCCAAGCTCCGCCGTTGTTCGCCCGGCCGTGGACAAGCAGCTAGCCGAGTAGCCACCATTTCGGCCCACGCCCGCGCGGGGTCCGCCACTGTCCGATCGGCTGGTTTTAGTTGTCCTTAATCAAGTAAGCAACTCTCTAAACCCTAGTTAATATAATTAGGTAATTAGTCGGACTTGTTTAGGGATTATTTAGTGTCGAATTAGTTGGCTAAGTTACGAGTCGATTTAAGGGTTGCATGTCGCTTTGATCGATGGTCAACTGGTTAATTAGTGTATTATGTGGATGATGAAACGTTAAATGACAATCGGATGATTGATTAAGCATTGAAAAATGAAAACACTTGAAAATTTAACAATTCTATAAAACATCATTAAAAATTACGAAAAATTTAAAAAACGGTTTAATTTGGCAACAAAATTCAAATTTGATGGTAAAAGTTGTTTAAATTTTGAACAATATAAAATTTCATAATATTACAAAATGGCAAAAATTAACTATGGTCACTCATTTTGAGTGAAATTTATAGTTGTTAACGTTTCGGGAAAAAAAATATTAAAGAAGTGAAAATTTTCATAACTTTGTAAAATGGATTAAAATAAATATGGCCATCCATTGCTCGGGAAATTTTTCTTTTGGGTGAAACAAATAATTTAAAAAATTTAAATAAAGTATGCATAAGTTCAAAACTGCACAGAAATGTGTATATAATATGTGGCCATCCTGATGAACAATTAAATTTAAATATTTTATAGGTGGCCGATAAAAAATTAGAATTTAAAAATTTTCATAACTTCACGAAATGGCTTATAATACCGATGACCACCCAATTTGAGTTATATTTAATTTTTTTAACGTGCCCTAAAAATTATTAAAATAAAGAAGGAAAAACAATTTGAAAATTTACCTAATAGCTTAGACTACTTGTGGCCTAATAATTTTAGTGTGGAAAAATTGTTTTATTTCACCGAAAAAATTTTATATTAAAAAATAATAATTTCAAAATTGTTAAAATTTTTAAATTTCAAAAATTTACAAAATGTCTTAGAATATTGATGGCCAACAACTTTTAGTGAAATTAATAATTTTTAATGTCCCAAAACAAATTTAACAATAATATAACCAATTTTCTCTCAGAAAACTTTACACAATGACTTAGAATACCTGTAGCCACTCACTTTTAGTGAAATTTAAATTTGTCTACGTGGTCAATAAAAATATAATTATCTGAATGCGATTCATGTATTGATGTTTGATATCTGTGGCCACCCATATCGTGCTCATATATTGATGTTTCATATCAAAATGAATGCGATTCATAGTGTATTTGTTCGTAGGAAATAGCATGTCATAAACACTCGACGTCGGCTTATTTCAAGGAAACATTTTGTCAGTCTTTCCATCAAAATGGTAAGTTTTGTCATGTACATCATTATGTGTCTGTAATACGTATCAATAGTTCTTTACATATTTGCCTAACTTTCCTACTTGTTAGTATAAACGTGGAGGTCACATGCATAGAAGACAAGCCTCTTCTTCGTCCTCGGCTCCGTCCCTTTCCTCTTCCCATGTCCTGTCATCTAACCCTCAACCACAATATGGTCCGTCACAATATGGACACATTGACCCTTCCTCTTACCCTCAAAAATATGTGACGGGACTTGGCCATATGCCAACTGAATCTCCTCCAGTTCAATCTCCTTTAGCTCCCTCTACTTCCGGTCCACCACACTATTCGTTGGAACATTCGAATATTGATGGAAACACAAGTGAAGAAGATAACCGATTCTTCATATGCCCATTTGGAGATTCGTAAGTACTTCATTTTTTTTAGTATATGTAATATTTAGAGCTTTAGATATTGATGTCAACTAAATTGTCGATGTTGCACAATATCCGTATGATTGCAGATTCACGGATGCTTCGTCTGTTGTGAGGGAATTGAACAAAATAGTAAGAAACTTTTGGATGGGAGAGTTTATTACTTACAGAAGTGTTCCACAAGAAGTGAAAGAAATGTGATGGAATGAGTTCAAGGTAAGTTTTACGGATTTTATTTTCTAACCAACTAAGTTTGGTGTAGTATGTTGATGGTCAAGAATGATATAAAGGGACCGGAACAACTCTGTAGTTTTCGATACTTAAAGGATAAGATATTTTCCCCGATATGAATTTTATAAAATCTGTCTATATTTGTCTGGTGCGTGGTTATGGATATTTGGTTATCATGATAACTTTTTTTTCGTGTTTTTATTCATTGCAGCGGAAGTTCAAGTGGGAGGAAGCGGAAGACAATGAAGTGAGAAGAATTTTCGATAAGAAAATTAGTGATTTTATGTGAAATGCGATGAATAGAGCGAAGGGCAAGCAAGCGAAGCCGTCTTTCATTACAACTGACAATTGGGCGGCAATGAATAGGTTTTGGGCATCTGAACAGAGTCGGCAACTCTGTGAGCAGAATAAGAAGAATCGATCTTCTAGGTCTAGTGATGGGTCAGCGACATATGCTGGGGGCTCTATCAACATTGGGGAGCATTGCAAACGACTGGTAAGTCTGTTGAATGAGTTATAAGTTAATTTATTTCAATTACTCATGTTTACATTTTGTAGGCACAAGAATTGGGGACGGAACCGACTTTTACAGCTACATTTGAACGCACGTTTCAAAGGAAAGATAAGACATGGACTGGCGAGCAAACAAAAACTGTTAAGATATGTAAGTTTATACTTTGGCTTATATGGAAACTATAATAAAAACCGTAAATGCTTTCAATATTTATGGTATATATATAGTGATATTATTTTCATCTACATTGTTAATGTAGGACAAATATGATCAACTTTTAATAAGCAGTGCTAGTGGTAGTGATGATTGTCCTACGTCCGGGACATCAGTTGATAATATGAAATTATGGATGGAGGCAATGGGTGGGCCGAAAAAAGGGAAAATATTTGGGATGGGATCGTTGTCAAGGATGTACATGCCGAATCATCCTGGAAGTTCATCATCCAATGGTCGAAGGAAGTCACGACATGACGAGCAATTGACCGAAGAAGTGCATCATCTAAAAGAAGTACTTGTTTAGAAGGACGAACAAATAAATAACTTGGAACATCAAATGGATCTCGTTATGCGACACCTTAATCTCAATCGCTATGACAATCCTCCTGTACCTCCAGCCAATCCAATAGGTGATGCGCACAATGATGACCAACACATTGAAGCTGAGAATGCTGATGATGATGATGCTGATGATTTCCTCCACACTTACTAGTTTGTATTCGTCGCAAATCGCTGGTAAGCTTGCTTCAAAATCTTGGTTATTCATATGTAAGAACATTTACGCTCGTCTTGAAACGTTTTTTTTGTTAACCCTTTGATTATTTTATACCTCGTTCCGCATCTATGCATAAACGCTTATTTTTATATTTTCGACTGATTTATGTATCGACATTTCCTCAGGTTTTGACAAGAGTGACTACTTTTGGTATCCTGACATCGTACCAAAGCCGCGTCTTCTTGTGTTTGGTTTTTTGGCGTCTTTTATGGTTGTCCCGCCTCTTATTTCATGTTTTCAATGTATTGTAAGATTGGATATGAAATAACATTATGTCAGATTATGTGACTTTCATTCGGTTATTTGTTTTAATTATATGTCATTGTGGTTGGTTTGTCAGAAACTATGATTTGTTCGTTCTTCTGTTTCTATTATTTGTCATTGTCTCCTTTATTTGATATGTACAACAATTTATGGCCGAAATGAACTCAAAATAGCATATATTATTTTGAGACGAATTTTGCGATCGTTACAGTTCGTGCCTACTTTTCGACGCATACATTTTGCAACGAATTTGTCGAAAAAATTTCTGACTAATTTTGCGACGAAATTTGCGACGGATAAGGTTCGTCGCAAATTTGCGACGAAATTTGCGATGAATTTTGCGACCGACATAGTTCGTCGCAAATTTGCGACGAATTTTGCGACAAATGTTGCGACGAATTTTGTGACGGACATAGTTCGTCGCAAATTTGCGACGAATTTTGCGACGACTTTTGCAACTAAATTTGCGACGAATTTTGTGACGGACATAGTTCGTCGCAAATTTGCGACGAATTTTGCGATGACTTTTGCGACGAATTTTGCGACGGAAAAAAATCCGTCGCAAATTTGCGACGAATTTTTTTTCGTCGCAAATTTGCGACGAAATGATAAATTTTCCGTCGCAAAATTTTGCGACGACCTTTTTGCGACGGAATTTTTTCCGTCGCAAAATTCGTCGCAAATTCGATTTGCGACGAATTTTTCCACATTTTCCGTCGCAAATTTCGTCGCTAATTTTATGTTTTTTTGTAGTGCTCGTTGTTTCTTCAGTTGTGTAGTTCTCCAATGCCGTGATAGCTATACGGACTAGCGAGGAAAATCGCTTCCTCGAACGTTGGAATGCAACTTCTATGAAATTGAAACCCGACCTTGTTTTACCAAAAAATAGAGCTTAAGATAGTTTCTTCTCCTCTCATCTTCACCTTAGACTAATTGCTGCGTATCTCTTTACAGATATATCAAAATCTTGGTAGGGCCATGCCGATATGTTCATGTGATTATGCGTGCCTCTTCTTAGCCTAACACCAACCAAAGCAGATATACCATATCCCAACCAAACCAATCACGAGAGAGTTGCCTTGAGCTTTCTCAGTCAGACTATATCCATTAGAAGATAAATAGTGGTTAAATAATATCTTAAATTGAAAAATTGCTTCAAGAAATCGGCATAACAAATTGAAGATAAAATAAGAAAGAAAGGTGCCTCCCTACAATGAATGCGGGGTCCAAAAATTCCTATATAAGGTGAAGCGAATCCCCATCTAGGATCACAAGCATTAGCCAATAGCTAGCAACTACACATAATCAACCATGAGAAAGGTCGTTGCGCGCAGATCATGCCTCCTTGTCCTCCTCCTCCTCCTCCTATTCACAACCCAATTCGCATCGGCTACCAAGAAAACCCTCAACAAGGAACACCCATGCAAGAGATTGGTCCTCTACTACCACGACATACTCTTTGATGGCAGCAACGTGGCCAATGCGACGTCTGCGACGATCACTAACGAGACCAGGCTTGGCAACTTCCAGTTTGGGAAGCTGGTCGTGTTCGACGACCCCATGACAAGAGATAACCATCTTCACTCCCCAGCAGTCGCTCGAGCTCAGGGCTTCTATTTCTACGACATGAAGAGTAACTACAACTCGTGGTTCGCCTACACTTTGGTGTTCAATTCGACGGAACATAAAGGCACATTGAACATTATGGGTGCAGATATATTGGCGGCTAAAACTAGGGATCTTTCTGTGGTGGGTGGAACCGGAGATTTCTTCATGGCAAGAGGAATCGCGACCATGGAGACTGATACTATTGAAGGAACTAACTATTTTCGCCTCAAAATGGATATCAAATTATATGAGTGTTATTAGAGAAGCTTTCTTCGTAGAGCTCTCATTCTTCTGTGTATTTTCCAAGAAGAGAGATTCAATGTCTCTCCAATTAAGCATTTTTCGTTCATGTTGCGATTGGCACTTTGGGAGAACCAATTATGGAAAGTTAATTTGAGATTGGACTGAAAAGATATATCCATTTGACTCTATTGTCATTTTTTCCGATAAATATCCCACCAAACTTATCGAAAGAGAAACGGTTGGTATTTGCGTTGAAATTTCTCCAACAAATTGTCTTTTTCCTTTTCATTTTGCGATGAACAAACCCATTTTAGATAGGTACATGAATGATACTCCACTACGAGTTATTGAGTTAATTTGCAATAATCCTTGTATCCAAGCAACTTCGGATACACACTTTATCGAGTTTATTCTGACTAATGACAAAAAAAGAGCGTGTTTATTAGCATGACTAAATGAGTTATACATATCAAGTCGTTTCAGATTGAAGTTTTCGCTTTCTTCATTCACTTTTCACCTTGAGGTCATGCTTAGTGCAATAAAACCATCTTGTCCAACAGTGTCGGTCCAGCCCAGCGATACTGTTTCATAACCTGTATACTGATAACCTTGCGGCACTAATGATTGAATGGGCCATGGAAACCAACTTTGCACCAATGTTGGTCAAACGGGAAAGGGGGACCGCGGAGTAGAACCAACAACTCCACTCAAATCTGTATCAATTCACGGACGAAAATTCAACACCTGCATCATAGAGAGAAAATAAGAAGAAGAGAGTTAAGTTAGAAAATTCAAATCGGATTGTTGACCGATCAATCCTACTCGAGGGAGAGTAGCTTTCCAGTGTTACTCTCTCTTCACCTAGGTACTCTAGCCTTCATGCTTCTTTCTTCTTCTTTTTTACCCTCCTTTTTTAGGTACTTTTTGATGTGGCTAGCAATGATCACCTAGAGTTGGATGAATATGTAATTTAAAATAATTCTTGATCAATTTAAAGCAGAAGAAAAAATCAAGAACAAAATCTGAACAATGTTCAGATTTTAAACAATCTTTGATAACAATTGTGTAAGTGTGCAATGTACTAAATTAAAGGAGTTTTCAAGGGAAGAGAAAATCTGCACACAAAACATATGGTGGTTAGAATTATATTAAACCTATGTCCATTCGCCCATGCTAACAGCCTACTGGCTGAATTCCACTAATCAAATTAATAAGAAGATATAGCAAGTTGAGCCGCTTAAACCCAAGCACTTCTCCTCAAAACTGGTGCTGCTTATACCAAGTCAATAGATCACACTATCTCACACCTAAGCGCACACTTATGACACTGTTTATACCTCTCAATTGATTATATGTTAAAGCTCATGAAAGACAAGTATAAAGATTAAAGTACACTCAGACTTTGGAATTCTAGATTATGGACTTCATCTCTTACTTCTACTTCTTGACACATTGGTCTCTTTTTATATTCCTCCACTTCCAAACTAGTCGTTAGACAGTCTCCAAAGAATTGTCTTCCAATCTACTCTTTGGATAGAACTGTATCAAGAAGATTGCGTAGTCGTTGAGGGACAAAATCTGAATATCCACTGAATCTGGTTGCCCATACAACCAAAGTCTTGGTTTCCATAAATAGAACTTCTCCATTTAGAAAATAGCTTGTCTCGAGATTAATTGCCAATCAATAAAGATGTTTTGCATATTAAATTGTCGCAAAACAATCTTCAAAATTGAGTTAATCAATTTATTCTAAGTGTGAAATCCAATACAAATTACTAGCCGTTATGTATGTTCTGAATACGTATTACATTCTGGACCTATGTCCGAAATTCATCATCTCTAGTGTAAAATCTGAACCTCTTTGAGTATAAAGTGTGAACCTGTTGAAGTAATTACACAATCTAAACAAAATTGACATATGCTTCTTTTTCAAAAATAACTTCCCGAATCAAAATACTTCAAGGCATTTATCAGACTTACAAGACACACATTGATAGTTTTGTCAACTTCAAAATCTATTAAGAGGTTTTCCCAACACTTTTTCCATCATTTTTATGTTATTTCCCGAATATTATAAATTTTTACGTACTTACCAACCCTTAACATGACATGACACAAACACATACACTACCATATACTATATAATGCCGTGACTCGATCTCAATCCAAACTTAGCCAATTTTGATTCACGTTAACCGTGTCTGTGAAAAAAAAGATATATATTTTGGTACTTGATTGAAATTTTATCCTATGAGTATCCATTCTAGTTCCGACATCATATAAGAATACACGAGTTGATCTTGACATAAAATTATCAGATTATGTTCTATCAAAATGTACCTTTGGTTTTTTTACCTTACCAAAAAAAAATGTACCTTTGGCCATAATTGTGCCCACTGAATTTTTGTTAATTTGGCCTCTGTCATCTAAATACAACAAACCTTTCACATACCACGACGATCTATTGTTTTATGATAATCATGTTATTAGTAACATATCATATATAAAGTATTAATTTGACTAAGTGGTGTCACGAGTTTTGGTTCATTTCTAGTGGCAGGACCCCCCAAAATTCCTCTTTTTAGCCATTTGTCCTCCCTGATTTAATGTTCTCGCCATTCCCTATCGACCACATTATATGAGGGGAACTATTCTCTCTTCCCATAAGTATGCTTTGCCACCCCCAGGAGAGTCTAGCCCCCTTCTCAGCATTCCAAAACTTTCATTGGGGGAAATGGATTCCTTTAAAAAGTCTAATCCATAAAGCTATTTGGATTTTTTGAAATTCTTCAAGCCTGCTTACTCAGCATAGCTTTGTTAAACTCAATCAAGTCCCGGAAACCAAGACCCCCCTTGTCCTTCCTAGTCTTAAGGACTTCCCATCGTTTTCGGTGTGCAGCACTCTTTGAATTAGTGTTCTTCCACCAGAATGAAGCAATCTTCTTGTCAATAGCTCTACAGATAGATAAAGGAACTTCAAATATTGGCATGGCATATTGAGGTAGAGCCTGCACTACAGTTTTTATAAGGATTTCCTTCCTAGCTTTAGATATCAGCTTTTCCTTCCAGCCTTCTAGCTTCACATTTACTCTCCCCAAAATCCAAGCAAACATTTGTTTCTTTGATACACCCTAATCAGATGGAATACCCAGATGCTTGCCTCTCTGGTTGATCACTAGCACTCGCAACTCTCTAGCCATATTTTCTTTTAAATTGTGAGGACAGTCCCTACTGAAGAAAACTCCTCACTTGTTAAGGTTTATAGCCTGCCCAGATGCCATACAGTATTGGTTTAACATAGCAGCTACATTCTGGCATTCCCGGACCCAAGGTTTGAGCCTGTTATAGGCCATAACCTAGAAGATAATTTTATACGCAAAGTTGCATAAGCTAATGGGACGGAAATGCTCAACTTTCTCAGGATTGGGGATTTTAGGGGCAAGAGAGATGTGAGTTCTATTCATCATAGGGTCTGACGTACCTGAATCAAAGAAATTCTTTATATTCTTCAGGATATCATATTTTATTACCTCCCGGTGGTGTTGATAGAACAACCCATTCAAACCATCTGGACCAGGGGCCCTTGAACCTTCAAGCTGGAAAACTGCACATCTAATCTGCTCCATCGTAATTTCTGCCACTAAGGATAAATTCATATCATCTTTTACCGATTTAGGGCAATGGTTAAGTACTGGCATAAAATTCCTCAGCCCAACTGATTGATAAAGAATTTTAAAATAATTCGCAATGATCTGTTTTAGCTGCTGCTGATCACGAGTCCAACCTCCTTCTGAGTTTTTCAACATTGTAATTTCATTCCTTTGTCTCCTTTGGACGGTTGTAGCATGAAAAATTTAGTATTCTTATTGCCCCATCTCAACCAATTTATTCTTGCATTCCTTATAATTCAAACTATCCGAGCTCATTTGCAAAACTGCACCAGGTCTTTGCATCTTCGAAAATATAACTTAAGATGGTCTCTTCACTTGACTTATCTTCACCTTAGACTAATTGCTGGGTATCCTTTTACAGATATATCAAAGTCATGGTAGGTCCATGCGATTATACATTGGCTCTTAGCCTTCCACCAACCCAAGGACAAAAACAAGCTCCTCAATCACGAGAGACTTACCTTGTGCTTTCGCAGTGAGACTATATCTATTAGAAGACAAATAGTGGTCAAATAATATCTTAAATCGTAAAATTGCTCCAAGATAACGGTATAACGAATTTAAAAGGGAAAACAAAAAAGGGTATCTCCCTACAGGGAAATGTGGGGTCCAAAAAGTCCTATATAAGGTGAACCGACGCCCCCATCTATGGTCACAAGCGTTAGCCAATAGCTAGCTATTGGCTAGCAACTACACATAGTTAATCATGAGAAACATTGTTGCCCACAAATCATGCTTCCTCCTCCTCCTCCTCCTCCTCCTCCTATTCACAAGCCAATTCTCGTTGGCCGCCAAGAAAACCCTCAACAGGGACCGACCATGTAAGAGGTTTGTCCTCTACTACCACGACATACTCTTCGGTGGCGACGATGTGGCAAACGCGACATCTGCGGCGGTCGCTAATGAGACCGGGCTCGGCAACTTCAAGTTTGGTAAGCTGATCGTGTTCGATGACCCCATGACGAAAGATAACCATCTTCTCTCCCCAGTGGTCGCTCGAGCTCAGGGCTTCTATTTCTATGACATGAAGAGTGACTACAACTCGTGGTTCGCCTACACTTTGGTGTTCAATTCAACGGAACATAAGGGCACTTTGAACATAATGGGTGCAGATATAATGGCGGCTCAAACAAGGGATCTTTCCATCGTGGGCGGAACTGGAGATTTCTTCATGGCAAGAGGAATCGCAACCTTCGTGACCGATACTTTTCAAGGAGCCAAGTATTTTCGCCTCAAAATGGACATCAAACTGTATGAGTGTTATTAGACAAGCTTTGTACCTCGAGAGTTAAATTCTTGCGAGGACTTTTATTTGTCGTTGTCTATTAGGAATAAAATTGCTGTCAGACAATGTTCGAATTCTCACATTTAAGAACTTATAGTATGGAAGATCCGTTTTTCATGTTTCAAACCAAATAAAATCTCCATGCGCAATCTCTATATTTTGTGAAGAGTGATCCGGTTGGAACACCTAGTGAAAAAGAGAAGCATATTGCCTAATTTTAGCAACTTTCTTCCGAGAGATCTCATTCTTCTGTGTGTTTTGCAAGAAGAGATATACAATGTCTATCAGATTAAAGCATTTTTTTCATTACGTTCATGACTGCGACTCGCACTTTGTGAAGAAACCAATCATGGACAAACTTTACACAAAAGATGTGGTTGGTATTTGGGTTGCAGTTTCTCCAATAGATTGCCTTTTCCTTCTCTTTTTGCGACGAAGTTATCCAAGTTAGATAGGTAAATTTTAGACCCAAGAGCGACACTCTTCTGAGCTTAGGAACCCGGTTAAATTTTCAGTATGAAATTGAGTTTTCTCCATTTTCCTCTTAAATGGCCATCGTAGTTTTCTTGAACTTCGACTCACTTCTTCACTTTTTTCATCTTCCGTTTAGATTATCTTTGTCAGTCATAGTAATCAAATCGAGTAAAGCCAATTTTCTTTTCGATGTCACTTTCTACGTTGTTGGTCGTTTTGGTTGCTCACATTGCTATGGTTGGGGTCCTAAATTGAGAAATTTCTATTCAAAGCTCTATCGTATGAAACCTAATTTCGTATTTTTTTGTGATATTAAAGCTCCTTTTTGTTTCATAAAAAATGAATGATTTAAAAAAATATTTTTCTAAAAATGATCATTTATGCTGCTTGAAATAATTAGTCAATAAAAAATATTTTGATTATCAACAAAAATTTATATCTAAATATCTTCGTGAACGACAAAATTACTTTTCATTCATTCTTTTTTTTAAAACGTTACAAGCTGTTATTTTTAAATAAATATTTTAAATAATTTATTTTTCGTAAAATAAACGGAGACTTAATACTTCAAATATTTGGATAGATCAATCAAAAGCTCGGTAGGGCCATGCCACATGTCCTTGTGATTATGCATTGGCTCTCAGCCCTACACCAACCAAAGAACAAAGACAAGCTCGTAGTTCCAGGTCATCGTTGACCCAGGTCAATCACGAGAGTCACCTCTGTGCTTTCGCAGTCAGACTATATCTATTGGAAGACAAATGTTAGTTAAATAATATCTTGAATCGTAAAAGAACCCCAAGAAAACGGTAGAAGGAATTTTAAAAAAAAATGAAGAAAAGAAAAGAAGGTATTTTCCTACAGTTAAATGTGGGCTCCAAAAATTCCTATGTAAGGTGAAGCGAAGCCCCATCTATTGGTCAAAAGCATTAGCCAATAGCTGGCGACTACCCATAATTAACCATGAGAAACATTGTTGCCCAAAACTCGGGACCAACCATGCAAGAGGTTTTACTTACATGATGTACTCTTCGGCGGCTGTGATGTGGCCAACGCGACATCTGTGGCGATCGCTAACGAGATCGGGCTTGGCAAATTCAATTTTAGGAGGCTGATAAGGTTCGACAACCTGATGACAAGAGATAATCATCTTCTCTTCCTAGCAGTTGCTTGAGCTTAAGCCTGCTATTTCTAAGACATGAAGAGTGACTACAATGCCTGGTTTGCCTACACTCTGGTGTTCAATTCGACGGAACATGAGGGCACTTTGAACACAACGGGTGCAGATATAATGACGGCTCAAACTCGGGATCTTTCCATCGTGGGCGGAGCTGAATATTTCTTCATGCTGAATTGTGACCTTCGTGACCGATATTCTTCAAGGAAACAGATATTTTCGCCTCAAAATGGACATCAGTGTTATTAGACAAGCTTTGTTCCTCAAGTATTAAATTTTTGTGACGACTTTTATTTATTGTTGTGTCTTAGGAGTAAAATCGCAATACGAACTATGCTTTCAATTAACATATAAGAATTTTGTTTCCGATTCTGGTACGACATTGTATGGACAATACGTTTTAAGACTAAATAAAATCTCCTTGCACAATCTCTATGGTTTGTGAAGAGTGATCTAGTTGAAACTAAGGAGTGAGCACTAGTCCAAGGTCAAACCTAGAACTGGACCGGACCGACCCTACTGGCCAGTTCTGATCCGGTTCTAGGGCCTACAGGGTAATTTCCAAGTTCCAAATATTGAAAACCGATTCCGACAAAATAGGACCTAGGTTCTAGATTTGAAAACTACCCACCCCAGAATCACTCACCACTACTTGGATAATGCCAATCTCGATAGAGTAGGTTCCAGTTTTTGGCAGCGTCCAATCTGTCTCCAACTTGGTGAGTGTTGGCCTGCAAACTTTTCGGGGACATGCACTGTTTCATCTCCACCTCCTTCAAAGAATCTAATTCTTTCAATGTCAATAACTCTCAACACTCCATAATAACGTAGCTCAAAATGCTATAGTTTTTCCATCCATTATAAATTGTTGCTTTTGGCGGATGAGAAATTCTGTTGTTGCTTTAACTTTCATTTTGCTTGATTAAGGGATGAGTTGGACATTTCCCAATTGCTTTATATTTATGTTTGTTTTGTATCATACTTCTTCTCATTTTGTTGCTCTACTATTTTGCTATAACTACTATTTGTTTTTGTTGTAAATTAGGAGATGTTTTACTTAAATTTGTCTTGTCAAGGAATAAATAAAATGAAAAAAAATTGGTTTGCTCGGGAACCGGACCAGACCAAAAGGATTGATTCCAGACTCTACAAGGTAAGTTTCGAGTTCCAAAAATTGAGAACTGATCCTCACAGGATGGATAAATAATCTATCCACCTACGAATTGCTCATTCCTAATTGAAACACCTAGTGAATACACGGAAGTCAATTTGAGAGTGGATTGAAAACACATAACCATTTGACTCAAGTGTCACTTTCTTCCAATAAATATCCCACTAGGGGTGAGCAACCGGACCGGGTTTACCCGGAAACCGGATCGGCCCAACCGAAAAACAGGTCCGGGTACCGGTTCTTATTAGAACCGGTTCTGGAACCGGTTCCATTTTTTTGGAACCGGTTAGAACTGGTCCGGTTTCCGGTTTCAAGTAAAAACCGAACCGGACCGGTTTTAGAACCGGTTTTAATATAATGTAAAAAAAAAACCTAAATGAAGATGGTTGCCCTACCTAAATGCAGCACATTCGCTGCTCTGCTGCTGCGCCTCACTCTCCAACTCCTCCTCCTCCTCCTCCGTAGCTCGATCCCGCCTCGCCCAGCCTTCCCACAAATCCGCCCTCTCCTTCCGCCGGGACCCCGTCGTGGTCGTCGTCTCCTCTTTCCTCCGCCCCGCTCCTCCTCCTCCTCGATTGCGGAGCTCCGATTCCGGCGGGCGCATATATTGAATCGTTTATTATTCATCTTTTATTTTGAATCGTTTCATTACTACATATATTATTTTGCTAGAAAAAAATGAAACTAGAAAAAAGGAAAAAAAAACAGGTTCTCGGGTAGACCCTGAAACCGGACCGGAAAAACAGGATCGGTTCCAAAACAGGGTCCAGGGAAAACAGGGTCGGTTTCAGGTTCCAAAAATTGGGAACCGATTATAACAGGGTTGGTTTCAGGTTCCAAGTCTGGACCGAACCGACCCTGGAACCGATCACCCCTATATCCCACCGAACTTTTCCAAAGAGATGTGGTTGGTAATTTGGGTTGAAATTTCCACGAAACATTGTCTCTTTCCTTTTCATTTTGTAACGAAGAAATCCACTAGATAGGTAAATATCAGACCCAAGAATGATACTCTATTAAGATAATGAACAAGGTAAATTTTTCCACTTTGAATTGAGTTTCGTCCATTTTTTTCCTCTTTATTTGGCCATCATTTTTTTAAAACTTTTTGACTCACTTCTTCACTTTTTCACCTTTTGAATTTTTTAACGCCATTTAAATTATCTTCGTCGGTCATAGTAATCGAATCGGGTGAAGATAATTCTCTTTTCAATATCACTTTCTACAATGTTGCTCGTTTTGGCAGCTCACATCGATATGGTTATGGTCCTAAATAGAGAGGCTTCTCTTTCAAACCCTCTCATGTGAAGCCTAATTTCGTACTTCTTCGTGATATAAGTCTACCTCAATTGGAGAGTCATATGCTTACCAAGAAATAGTAGACAAGGCGACTAGTAAGCACCAAAGAACATGGTCCCCGTAGTACTACTGAATAGAAAGAATATCAAGGATAGCGCCTCTCCACTAAGTTAAATTCAAACAACGTGGGAATTCACCTTGGACTTCATAAAAGTTCTTGTCGAGAAAATCCTCAAAATATTAATTGATCCATACTTAACAAAGGAATAAATTTTAGTTTCCGAGAAATCAATTATAATCATTGCGAGAAAATTAAAGAGGATTGAGAATCACGATTCCTCTTTTGATTAAGTGTTTTAAATATCCTCGTTAACCAAATCCTTACATGTGAAAAAAAAAAATCACACTAGCATATTGCATACCTTAACGATTGGTTCTTGTCCGTCATATATATAATCTATATCATGAGTTTATACGAAATATGTTTCATATAGAAAAATGTCGGTGTTCTTATTGGAATCCGAATTTTTAATGGATCAAGGACCGGCATTGGATTGATTGGTAGCTTACCTACCGCTTATAGACAGACCCGCTTCGGCTTCCAACTTCAACTCCGCAAAAGGCTAATTTGGCAGCCTAACTCCACTGTTTCACCAGAAAACAAATTGACCAGAGAAAAAAGAACCAAACGCGGTGTGTGTTGGAATTCGTCGACACGTGCATGCAGACATTATTGACAGTATGTGGAGTTCTTGTCCTCGTGCATAAGCCCGGAATAGATTACTCCAGCTCCTGCACCGACAAGACAAACCGACTAAACTCAGGCATCGTTGACATTGCACCAATTACCATAAGAAGAGAACATCAGCATCACACCCTTTCTTCGTCCTATCATATGATGAGAATACAGTGAATGAAGCAAAATTTAGAATTTTTTGTCACCAACCAAACCAAGCTGTGCCAATTAACTTTAGCACCTAAATTCCTTGTCAAACTCCATACATCCTTTTGATTAAACCTACCATTTCCAGATGGTTTGCAAAGAGAATGGAGTGATGTGTGCTTGTGCCCTTTCTAGCCACAATCTTCTACTCTTTACCGGCTAGCATCACACGTGTTGTGCGTAAAAAGGAAAACCACCGTTGAAGTCTTGCCCCACTACAAAAAAACTGAATTTTTGCCACGAAAATTTGCGACGAAAATTTTTTCGTTGGAAAATTTGTGACAAATTTTCCAACGAAAAGTAAAATTCATTGGAAATTTCCAACGAACAATTTTTCGTCGCAAAATTCGTTGGAAATTTCCAACGAACAATTTTTCGTCGTAAAATTCGTTGGAAATTTCCAACGAAAACTTTTTCGTCGCAAAATTCGTTGGAAATTTCCAACGAAAACTTTTTCATTGGAAAATTCGTTGGACATTTCCAACTAAATTTTTTTCGTTGGAAATTTCCAACGAATTTTCCAACGAATTAAAAAAAACCCGGAATTGTTCGGCATTTTTTATATTCGTTGGAAAATTCGTTGGAAATTTCCAACGAATTTTCCAACGAATTTCAATTTTCCAGGAAATTATTTTAGTGTGTACAATTTTCGTTGGAAAATTCGTTGGAAATTTCCAACGAATTTTCCAACGAATTAAAAAAAACACGGTATTGTTCGGCATTTTTTATATTCGTTGGAAAATTAGTTGGAAATTTCCAACGAATTTTCCAACGAATTTCAATTTTCCGGGCAATTATTTTAGTGTGTACAATTTTCGTTGGAAAATTCGTTGGAAATTTCCAACGAATTGTTTTTCGTTGGAAATTTCCAACGAATTTTCCAACGAATTAAAAAAAACCCGGTATTGTTCGGCATTTTTGATATTCGTTGGAAAATTAGTTGGAAATTTCCAACGAATTTTCCAACGAATTTCAATTTTCCGGGCAATTATTTTAGTTTGTACAATTTTCGTTGGAAAATTCGTTGGAAATTTCCAACGAATTATTTTTCGTTGGAAATTTCCAACGAATTTTCCAATGAATTAAAAAAAACCCGGTATTGTTCGGCATTTTTGATATTCGTTGGAAAATTAGTTGGAAATTTCCAACGAATTTTCCAACGAATTTCAATTTTCCGGGCAATTATTTTAGTTTGTACAATTTTCGTTGGAAAAGTCGTTGGAAATTTTCAACTAATTATTTTTCGTTGGAAATTTCCAACGAATTTTCCAACGAATTCAAAAAAACCCGGTATTGGTCGGCATTTTTTATATTCGTTGGAAAATTCGTTGGAAATTTCCAACGAATTTTCCAACGAATTTAAATTTTCGGCAAGTATTTTATTGTGTACAATTTTCGTTGGAAAATTCGTTGGAAATTAAAGAAATTAGAGTAGAACCGAGACCGGGCTCTGATGATCTCGCTTCCACGAACCCACAAATTTTCAAAGAGCTACTCAGCTCTCTAAATTCCTCGCCCCTCTCTTGCCTCCCCAATTCATCACCGCTCCGCGCGGCGAAGCTCGACGACGACGAGTGCTTCGCCACTGTGGGGGGCGGCGTCGGCGAGGTGAAGAGGCATGAGAGACCCTCGACGGTCGGCTTCTGAGCCGAGGAAGCGGCCGACGAGGCGGCGGGCGGCGACGACCTGGAGCTGAATTCGAAGTCGCACGAGACGTGCGCGCTGATCTGGTGCGACGTCAAGCAGACGCTGCTGGGCGTGCTGGCGTACAGAGCCACCGTCGAGACTGCCATGGGCATCTGGGCTGGGTTGGGGGGAGCGTAAGTGCGGCGGGGAGGTGATTTCTAGGGTTTCGGCCGGGAGTTCACGGAGCGTAAGTGCGGCGAGGGCGACGAGGCTGGCCCTCGCCGGCCATGGCGAGGGCCGAGCTCGCCATGGCCGGCGAGCTCCAGCTCGCCCAGATCTGGGCGAGCTCGGGCCTCGCCGGCGACGAGGCTGGCCCTCGCCGGCCATGGCGAGGGCCGAGCTCGCCATGGCCGACGAGCTCCAGCTCGCCCAGATCTGGGCGAGCTCGGCCCTCGCCGGCGACGAGGCTGGCCCTCGCCATGGCCGGCGAGCTCCAGCTCGCCCAGATTTGGGCGAGCTCGGCCTCGCCGACGACGAGGCTGGCCCTCGCCGGCCATGGCGAGGGCCGAGCTCGCCATGGCCGACGAGCTCCAGCTCGCCCAGATCTGGGCGAGCTCGACCCTCGCCGGCGACGAGGCTGGCCTTCGCCGGCCATGGCGAGGGCCAAGCTCGCCATGGCCGACGAGCTCCAGCTCGCCAGATCTGGGCGAGCTCGGCCCTCGCCGGCGACGAGGCTGGCCCTCGCCGGCGGCGAGGGCAATTTTTCGACCAAAAAAAAAATTTCGATGGAAAAAAATTTCCACGATTTTTCCAACAAAATTTTTTTTTTCGATGGAAAAAAAATTTCCACGATTTTTCCACCAAAAAAAATTTGTAATTTCCAACGAAAAAAAATTCGTCGGAAAAAAAGTTTGTTTCCAACGAATTTAGCCACAAGTTTTCCAACGAATTTTCCAACGAAAAAAAATTCGTCGCAAATTTCCAACGAAAATTGAAATTTTTCGTTGGAAAAATTTGCGACGACTTATTACCAACGAATTTTTTTTCGTTGGAAAATTCGTTGGAAATTCGTTTTCCAACGAATTTTTCTAAATTTTTCGTTGGAAATTTTGTCGGAAAAAACATGTTTTTTTGTAGTGCCCTATTTCTGAAAAATGCAGAACAAAATTGCTCCGAAAAACTAGAAAGGTTTAGATGAAGTACAGCAAAGATGATCGATTTTCTCGTTGCTGAAATAACAAGTATAGTTTAGCGAATTTACGAAATGTGACCACATCTTCACCGTGTCCTCATGGTGATGTCCTCATGGTGACGGTGTTTGCTACGGTCCCACAGAACCCATTGGTAATATGCATGCATAAAAAAACAATATATTTCGAGATGTAATGTGTCATGTTAACGTCCAGAGAATTTGTTCCAGTGCCAAGAAAATCCGTCATTGTTAATTTATAAACCGTTTAGATTGGTGGGCTCTTAATGTTAATATATGATACTGAAACTAGAGGTCCCAAGATTCATTCCTCACAATCTCTTCTGCATAAGTTTGATTAACTATGCAAGTAGTAGGTAGGGTTGTCCATTATGCCCTAGGTATAGTTTTATATGAAGGAATGGGAATCTCAATTGAACTTTGCCATATATAGGCTTCGCTGTTCCACCTTACTTTATGCTTTTCTCAAATCATAGAAAGATTCCCAATATATGGACTGCACAATATACCAAGCAAGATTATTTCCCTATTTTTCCCTATATATAGAAACCCAAGATTTTATGGCAACAGCCAAACATCTCCATCAGATATTAGTCATTTAATAAATCAGATTAATAATTTAGGTGAAACGAGATCAAAGAGATGACTTATATTTTTTCTTTCTCGTTATTCGAAACCATGTCGCAATTAGTTAATATTTAGGCTATGCTCGAAACCTCATTAATTGAGTCGGACATTAAATATCTTCCATATAAAACTAGAGCCAAAAATGTATGTGGTTGCGACACATACTGCCTATCATACAGTGAAAAGTCTAGGCATGGTCATAGACAAAGCTATCTATTTTGGCGGATCTCATGTACGTATACCCCTTCATAAGATCCACACATTTACAATGAGGATATCATTTCATCGAATTTCCCTTTTTTTGCTCCGGGCCAATTCCTCGCAATCTATTTTCATCAAATTCTCTACTTTCCCCTAAACATTTTGAGTGGAAATGACCGGATACGTCGATCAATCACATAGTCACCTCGCAACGTTTTGCATTAGTGAGAATCATTAACTATGCAAGTTAATGGTAGAGCAAACATTGACCTTGCCATTATGCCTTTTCACTATCGTTTTAGATAAAGGAATCAAAGCCGTAATTGAATTATGCCATCTTTAGGTTCGACGTCACTATTCCACCTTTTACTTCAGGTGTGTGTGTATTTATGTACACGAACACAAGATTTGATACCAACAGCCAAACAACTCCTCAAACATTAGTTATCAGATAAATCAGATCCATCAATTTAGATGAAATAGGATCAAAGAAATGTCTTCCTTTTCTCTTTGTCAAATTCCCCTTAGACTAATTGCCGGGTATCTTTTCATAGATATATCCAAACCTTGGTAGGGCCATGCCAACATGTCCATGAGATTATGCATGGGCTCTTAGCCTCCCACCAACCCCCCAAGGATAAGCTCGCCAACCACGAGTGAGCTACCTTGTTCTTTCGCAGTTGGACTAGATCTTTTAGAACAAAAATAGTGGTTGAACAACATCTGCAATCATAAAAATACTCCAAGAAAACGGTACAACGAATTTAAAACTAAAATAGAAAAGAAAGGAAGGTATCTCCCTACAATGAAATGCGGGGTCCAAAAATTCCTATGTAAGGTGAACCGAAGCCCCATGTAATGGTCACTACACAAGCATTAGCCAATAGCTAGCAACCACACGTAATTATCCATGAGAAACATTGTTGCACCCAAATCATGCTTCCTTGTCCTCCTCCTCCTATTCACAAGCCAAATTTCTTTGGCCACCAAGAAAACCCTCAACAAGGACCAACCCTGCAAGAGGATTGTCCTCTACTACCACGACATACTCTTCGGTGGCAACGATGTGGCCAACGCAACATCTGCTGTGGTCGCTAACGAGACCGGACTCGGCAACTTCAAGTTTGGGAAGCTGATCGTGTTCGACGACCCCATGACGAGAGATAACAATCTTCTCTCTCCAGCAGTCGCTCGAGCTCAAGGGTTCTATTTCTACGACATGAAGAGCGACTACAACTCATGGTTTGCATTCACTTTGGTGTTCAATTCGACGGAACACAAGGGCACTTTGAACATAATGGGTGCGGATATAATGGCGGCTCAAACTAGGGATCTTTCCGTCGTGGGCGGAACCGGAGATTTCTTCATGGCTAGAGGAATCGCGACCTTCGTGACCGATACATTTCAAGGAGCCAAGTATTTTCGCCTCAAAATGGACATCAAACTGTATGAGTGTTATTAGACAAGCTTCGCACCTCGAGGATTAAATTCTTGCGATGACTTTTATCTATCACCCTATCTATTAGGATCGTTATCGAACTATGCTTCGAATTAACATATAAGAACTTTGTTTCCGATTCTAGTACTACATTGTATGGACGATCCGTTTTTCATTTTTAAGACTAAATAAGATCTCCATGAACAATCTCGATGGTATATGAAGAGTGATCTAGTCTAAACACTTTAGTGAATGCATGGAAATCAATTTGGGAGTGGACTGAAAATACATATCCACTTGACTCTCTGAAGTGACACCTTTTTCCAACAAAAGATCCCACCAAACCTTTCGAGAAAAAATGTCAAAAAAGTCCTAAACTTTTTTGCGTTTGTGCCAATTCAGACTTAAACCTTTTTTTGTGCCAATTCAATCCTAAACTTTTTTTTAGTGCCAATTCAGTCATCAACCTTTTGCATTTGTGCAAATTCAATCCTAAACCTTTTATATTTATGCCAATTTAGTCCTAAACCTTTTTTTGGTATCAATTCAGTCATAAACTTTTTGTATTAGTGCTAATTCAGTTCTAAACCTTTTGCATTTGTGCCAATTCAGTTCTTCGACACGTGAATAGCAATTAGCTGGAAGGACAGAATTAGCACAAATGCAAAAAGTTTAGGACTGAATTGACACAAATATAAAATGTTTAAAACTGAATTAACACCAAAAAAAGGTTTATGACTGAATTGGCACAAATGCAAAAGGTTTAGGATTGAATTGACATAAAAAAAAGATTTAAGACTGATTGGTACAAAAAAATGTTTAAGACTAATTTGGCACAAATGCAAAAGATTTAAGACTTTTTTTTACACTTTTCTCAAACTTTTGGAAAGAGATGCCGTTGGTATTTGGGTTGAAATTTCCACAATCCACTTTTCTTTTTCTCTTTGTAAATTATCTTCGTTTAATTAAATCGTGTAAAGCTAATTCTCTCCTTAATGTCACTTTCTACATTGTTTCTCGTTTCGGTAGCTTACATTACTTTTAGTAGCTTCACCTACCGCTTGACGGTGGTAAACGTACCAACCCACTCAGGCCTTCAACTTCGACTTTACAAAAGTCCAATTTGGCGACGTGAATCCACCAATGTCTCACCAGAAAACGATTGACAAGAGAAGAAAGCAAAAGGGGTGTGTGATGGGATTATTCAACGCGTGCATGAATAGCTGCTTTCGGATGCCCGCGTGACGGGCGTGCTTGGAATGTTCCTTACTCTTATCTTCGTAGAAAATTACGAAAAGAATTCTTAAACTTATTATTATACGAATTCCAAATTCCATCCGAAACTTTTTAATTTGGCCGACTTCTTTGTTGGTAGAAAATTTGACCGATTTAGTTATAAATCTTTTAACGATTTGCCAATATAGTCCTTCTTGAGTAAAAATCGCTGACGTGGACACCGACAATCTTACGTGGTATCGCCGGCGCTAATATGGATGATTTTTGCAATTTTTAAAAAACAAATCTGAATTTTCTTTTTTTCCCTTTTTTTTTCCTTTTTTCCTTTCTCTTTTATTCTTTTCTCTTTTTTTTTCTTCATTGGATTTATGGAATTAACTTAGCAAATCATCAAAAAGTTTAGAACTAAATTGATCAAATTAAAAAATTTATTATTGAATTGGCATATGTATGAGAGGTTTAAGATAGGAAAATTACCAAAAAAATTCCTAAACTTATTGCACTTATGACAAATTAGGGGTTAATTCCAAAAAAAAACATCAACTTTAAGTCGAGAGAAAATTCTGGTCCAAACTGTTTTTATCCCATAAAAAAGCACCAACTTTAGGTCGAGGGATAATTATAGCCCGAACTTTTTTTGTTCGATAAAAAAGCACCAACTTTAGGTCAAGTAACAATTTTGGCACCAACTTTTTTTTGTCTCATAAAAAATACCAACTTTCACCCTGATTCCAAATCTGGCCCCCCGTTGACTTTCTGTATGAAGTCACCCTTATTTGAAAAAAAAAAGAAAAAAGGTTATGGTGGTGATATTGACAAATCTCATTCATGGCTTTTGTCTACATATGGTAGATGGTGGTCTACAGCATTAGATTACGAAAAAACGACGAAGTCTGGTTAGAGAAATTCAATCTGGAGATATTTTTAACTTGCCGGTGAAATGAAGAAAACAAACAGTTTCACCGTTATTTTTCAATCTGTGTCTCAAAGAATAAGACAATGAATAGTGTTTTAAATCCAATCAGTATGCCACGTGGATTTATTGCTAAGGTAGAATAGTCAATATGGATAATCAATAGTTCTACGTCAATGGAGGCCAAATTTGAGATTTAAATGAAAGTTTGTGCTTTTTTACCAGAAAAAAAAATTGGGGCCAGAATTGTCACTAGATCTAAAGTTTGTGCTTTTTTATAGGACAAAAAAAAGTTCATGTTAGAATTATTCCTCATCCTAAAGTTGGTGTTTTTTTATGCGACAAAAAAAGTTTGGGCCAGAAGTGTCCATCAACCTAAAGTTGGTGCTTTTTTTTTTAATTAGATCGACAAATTAGTCATAAACTTTTCAATTATGTTAATTGAGTCTTAAATATTTTCATGTTTTGCCAATAAAGTCCATCCGGCCCATTTTGGCTTGAAATTACCGACATGGACACTAGTCGTCCTACATGGCACATCCGATGCTGGCGTGGTTAATTTTAAAAAAAAATCGATTTCTAAATTATTTTTTGATTATTTCTTTCTTTTTCTTTTTTTGTCTTCCTCCTTCAGTCGCCATGGCCGACACTGGCCGAAGGAGAGGGTCACCGACAGCCACAGTGGCCTCGCCTAGTGGTTGGCGAGGGCCCGCAACCCTCACCCCGCACACGCCACGAGGGAGAAACTTACACGAGCGAGCTCTGGGAGCGACGGTCGCATTACACATACAGTCTAGAGGAGGCGGCGGCGATCCGGGACTAGAGGGCGGTTCGAGACTACAGCTCGAGGAAGCAGAGAGGCTGTGTCAAAGGGCCACTGTGACGAAGAAAGGTTGGGGCTCTTTGTCGCGCAGAGAGAGGGAGCGAGAGTTACTTGAGGGGTGGTTCTGGTGAGAGGGAGATGGTTTTCCACTTTATGCATTACGATCCAAACGTTGGCGAAGAGCGAGGGAGAAAGCGAAGGGAAGGAAGACAAGAGGGTGGGCGCGAGAGACATGCTTTGTTAACATGACCTGTGAGACACCAAAAATCAAAATCAAAATCAAAATCAAATGGTCGTCGCCGTCATTCAACAACTAGCTTTTATTCCTCTGCTCTCTCCGCCATGAAAAAGAACTTGGAAACCTCCGTTGAAGCTCTGATGCCGAGCTCTCGTCTTCTTATAGAAGAACCCACTGGGCAAGGCAGCCCAAACCATATCTGGGCGAGGCCAAGCAAGGGCCTTTCCCCTTGCCCACGACCGGCCGGCAAGGGTCGCTGGGACCTTGCCAACCACAATAGGACGGCCGGCCTCCACGTCATCGATTTTCGGTCAAAATTGGCCGGATGGACTCAATTAGCAAAATATGAAAAAGTTTATAACTCAATTAGTACAATTAAAAGATTTAGATTGAATTAGCAAAAGTGCAATAAATTTATGATTTTTTTGGTAATTTTTCCGGTTAGGACTTTTTTGGTGAGAGAAATGATTATGTAACTGTCCTTAAGCTACTGTAAAAATTACAACCTATTTTGCGCCACAAAAAATTAATAACAAATAATTAGAAATTATCGTGGGGTCCACTCCTCGAAGAATTTGTCGCTCACAACATGATGTTATTCTGACAATAGTCCAAAAACTATTATGCTAGCAAAACCCTTTTGGTAATTATCATTTCTCTCTCTCTCCATATTAAGTTTGGTCATCCATGCGTATAGCTACTTTCCTATGCGGGTCTTGTTACCAAGTGCAATAGAAGCGTTAATTAAGAGCTAACAATACTAAAACTAGCAAAACGTACATCAACGTATTTTGGAAATTGAAAACAAGCACATTTTTTAAAAATGACATGCTTTAAAATCGATATGTTCATATCTTCTAAGCATTATTAATGACACATAACAAGTGCCTTAAGGTACATTCAATACCTTCCTTCCTATCATGTTCTTTAATTTGCTAGCAATTTGGCACCCGCGCACATGGTTTTATTCTTATTTTCTCATATATTATCGAAAATAGTCAATACTTAGGCCATGTTTAGGACCTCATTAATTGAGCCGGAACCGGACACGAAATGTCTTCCATCAAGAATAGAGCTGAAAAATATATGAGAAAACTATTATGATCACGGCACATGCGACCTATCCTTTAGTGAAAAGTCTAGGCCTGGTCCTAGCAAAGCTATTTATTATGACGGATCTTATAGCGAGCATATCATTTCATTTCATTTCAAAGATCCACATATTTATAGCGAGCATATCATTTCAAAGATATAATGGGATCGACGAAACCAATTACAATATAAAAGTTATCTGAAAATATTTATTTTCCAGTGAGACCTATTAAATAATTAGCTCGATCTAATATAATGAATTATTCCATTAATCTCTGGCAAGTAGTGCCAATATCACTTCCAGTCCAGGGGGGCCCTTTCGTCTTTGGGCTTCTCCCAAGGTTGAGATAGAAACAATGGGAATCAGGAGCCGCCATTGTTCAGCCCAAGTTAAATGGCATCGAAGGGTACTCAATACTCAAGAAACCCAAAAAGAGAGGATTAAACTCCTATTGAAGGCCAATAGTAAACTCTTACTCTTGGCCTCTATTGAATACGCCTGCCTTGTTCTGTCAGTTCTCCTCATTGTTTGGCCTCTTCCTTAGTTACATGAACCTGAACCTACGCAAGGAGTTTGTGCAAACAAACAAAGAATGACTACAAAAAGGATGGTTCTGCATCAAGATTGCTCCAACCCCTGCACCAACAACTAAGACAAACCGGCCCAACTCAAGGCACCATATCATATAGGGGTGAGCATGATGGACCGCCCGAACCGGGATCGGACCGGACCGGACCAGACCGGCCGGTTTGATGGTTCTCGAGAGTATCGGTCCGGTTCCCGATTCCTAAAAGTGGAACCAGTTTCCGGGCGATCCGGTTCCCTATTCTAGAGTGGGAACCAGACCGGATCGGACCGATAAATATATATTTACTTTTTAAATTTTTTGAAGAAAAAAAAAGGCTAATCTAATCCCTCTTGCCTTTACCAATTTTTTTAAGGATTGGTTCCATTGGAAAATAGAATTGGTTCTATTGGAACGTGATTGGTTCCATTTGAAAATAGAAAAATAAATACATTTATTTATTTAAAATAGAAAGCATAATTTAAAAGTACATGATTAGTCAGTCTGGTTCACAGTCCTAGGACTAGCAGGTCTGGTCCTCGATCCTAGAAAATGGGGACTGGTCTTTTCAGTCCGATTTCCGATTCTTGGGTGGGACCAGATCAGGAATCGCTCATCCCTAATATCAAATGACTCCTAGGCTTAGGGGGGTTGAGATCATCAACATCCCATCACTCATCAAAAGAAGAAAAAAGACGAACATTAACATCACGCCATTTCTTCATCCTATCAAATGATGAGGAGCCAGTTAATGAAGCCAAATTTAGGAATTTTCTTGTCTCCAACCAAACCAACCTGTGCCAATTAGCTTTAGCACCTCGATTCCTCACCAAACTCCACGCATCCTTTTGATTGAATCCACCATGTTCCCAGGTGCTATGCATAGAGACTGGAGTGATGTGTGCTTCTGCCCCTTTTAGCAACAGTCTTCTACTCTTTACCAGCTAGAATCACACGTGTTGTGGGTAAAGAAGGGATCACCATATAACTACCTTCACTTCTTCGTATTACGATTTTATCCATTATTTACTAAAGAACGAAAATAATTCACCTTAACAACTTGGTCCGGTCTTAATAGATTTTTTTTTGTTCAAAATCCTAGGCTCAAATCCTCGTGTGGATTTTCTTTATGTACGTATAGTAAAGATGATCAATCTTCTCGTTGCTGTAATAGCAAGTTTAATTTAGCAAATTTACGAAATGGCGGCCGCACCTTCACCGGGTATTGTGGTGTTTGTTACGATAATTTATGATGTTTGTCCTACAAAGCGCAATGGCGACTTGCATGCATAGAGCAACCAGTTTGTCCGCAGCACTTTTTGTCGGCACAACGTTTAGCGATTTAATGTGACACAGATAATCCGCCATGCATGTTAATATGCAAAATGTTTTCTCCATCTTCATCTAGCCTTTTAGATTTAAGGGCTCTAATTCCAATATATGGAATTACAGGTGTCCAGATCGGTATCTCACAATTTCTTTTCCTGAAATTCCCCGTTTAGCTCTAAAAGGTTTGAAGGGAGAACACTGGCTGCGTTGATCAAATACTCTGCAACATTTTGCATCAGTAGTTATGATTAGCTGTGCAAGTAGTAGGCAGAACAGATCATAAATTTGTCATTATGCCCTAGCTATAGTTTTGTACAGAGGAATCAAAACCGTCATTGAACTTTGTCATCTATAGGTTGGACTTCACAGTTCCACCTTACTTTATGCTTTTCTCGGATAATTGAAAGTTTCCCAATCTATGGAATGGGCAAATGTGCCAAGCAAAAATCCCCTATATAGGACCCAAGAATTAATAGCAATAGCCAAACATCTCCATCAAGCATTATTCATCAGATCAGATCCACAATTTAGATGAAATGGGATCAAAGGAATGTCTTCTGTTTTTCTTTCTCACGTTACTTTCTCTTTCTTCAGCTTTCCCTAGCAACTAGGGGTGAGCATGAGAACCGGACCGGACCGGCCATAGGAGGTTCCCGCGGTTACCGGTCTGATTCCTAGTTCCAAAAAAAGTGAAATCGATACTGTACGGTTCGGGTACCGATTCTTGGGTAGGAACTGAACGAGGAACCGAACCTATGTTAACATTTAGGGTTAGTCGTGATAGAATATTGAAATATTAAACCAAGCTTCCATCCAATAGTTTAAGCTTTTAGAACGGTTGGTAGTAGTCTCACAAAATCTCACATGGTATTAGAATAGGAAGTCCTGAGTTCAAATCTTTCCAAGCCGCATTTACCTCCCCAATTATATATGCCCACGCTTAGTACTAGACAAAAAGAATACCAGACTAAACATGAGAGAGAGTAATAGAATATTTAAATATTAAATTATACTTTCATTTAACAGCTTAGACTTTCATAACAGTTGGTAGCGGTTCTACAAAATCTTAATTATTTCAAATGACATAAACAATAATTTTTTCGAAAATGATTTCCAAATCATTAATTTTCCGAAAAACAAACAGAGCGTAAGTCTAAATCAATTGGAAAAGGCAATATATAATTATGCACTCACCACGAAATAATAGACAGGGCAACTAGTAAGTACCAAAGAACATGGTCACATAGCGCTGGATAGAAAGATTGTCAAGGATAAAGATAGCGCCTCTCTCCTAAGTCAGATTCAAACAACGCGGGCCTTCACCTTGGACACCATAAAAGTTCTTGTTGAGAAAATCCTCAAAATGTTATTAGTTAACCCATGCTTAATGAAGGAACAATTTTTAGTCACGGGGAAATTAATTATAAGTATCGCGAGAAAATTAATAGAGTATTGAGAATCAAGCGTCCTCATTAAAAAAACTCCTTACTCGTGAAAGGGACCACGATAGCACATTGTTGATGGACCAAGGACCAGGATTGGGCAATTAGTAGCTTTATGTACCGATTATAAACATACCCACGATAGCAGCCTGAATCCACCGTCTCACCAGAAAACCATTGGCTCCAAGTGGGTGTGTGCGCTGAATTCTTGAACAAGTGCATGAATATGTGGCAAAGGTGGCACAAACCTCAATCACGAATCCCAGAATTGTCCTGTTTGGATCAGTGAAATTCAGCGAAAAAAGAAACCGCGATGCATGCTTGAAATTCAGCAACCAAGTGCATACGGAACGTTCGTCAGTTCTAATTTCAGTACCGCCATTCGCCCAGAACGCCGAAAAAAGGACCCCATGATTACCTCGAAGAAAACGCATAGTGGTTCAACGAGGTCCTGCGAAATTATAGCAGAGGATCACATCCTTAACTACTTTGGGGCATTTCATCAAACAGGAGATGCGTGCGACCGAAAAGAAGAAACCAAGAACTGAGCTGAATCACAGAGAAATGGCGAGACGAACCGAAGGACGACCCACGATGCAACAGCTCCATAAACCCAGATCCCACGACAGAGAGGTGAGACAATGACGGTTCCATTAGCTGGTGATCGAATCTTGCTTTTCATTTTCAATTGCATACACTTTTTTTTTTCATTGCACTTTTTCCGCCGACAGATCACATGCAGCGTAATGCCGCGATTAAATCTTTACTAAAAGTTCCTGATACTGATATCCATGCATCTAAAAAATGTTATCCGAGTAATTATTGAAATCCCACGTTGATCATGATGAAACCACCAACTTTTGTTGACGGGTTTGACGTGATGGCAGGTAATTCTCCAATGGTTACACTACAATCGGACACCGCTTATTTCAAATCATCAAAAGCGCATCCCTATAATTCAGATCCAATCATTGCGGAGTCGCTTTTAACTTTGGTTGTGTTGTCTCCATCATGGGTACTAATCGTTGGGCTATCCCATCATTCGGTTAGAAATTAGGCTGAAGGGAATTCCGGGATTAAACTATAGTTTTATATAATTTATTCATGCATCCCTAAGCAAAAGCTCAAAACTGAGACAAAATGAATGAGACCTGTCAACAAAAACGCTAATTTCCACTTCAAAGAAACACATGCTACTGTAAGCCTATCCTTTTCTTATTTATTCAGTTAAGTTGTGTTTGGTCATCCGAATAAAAATCGAGATAGAATATATTTTATCATATTCTGTATTTAGTAGAAAGGTCAGCGCAGATATTGTCCACGCCTTTTTTTGTCATTCTCTCTCAATTATTATGCATCTGGACCACCTCGAACCTCTAGTGCGTCCAATCATAACAACAGCCGTGGAAATGAAGCGACTCAATCGGAGACTGGTGTCCACAGAATGAAAAAGCAGCACTAAATTTCCAGTCCAGCAAGAAGAATGACGTATAAGCCAAGCTCTTCAAGACCTTGTCCACTTAGGTCCCCTATATAATGAGCATTAGATCATCATATATGCTCAGGGGCCTGAGTCTTTGGCAAAACTCTTTGTATCAATCGATTGTGCTCGAAAATGGGTGCAAGAGTAATCGTTTCGTTCGTCTTCTTGTTCCTAATTTTTTGCTCCAACGTCGACGCGGCGAACAAGCGGATCCGCAATCGCCGGCCATGCAAGCAGCTCGTGTTCTTCTTCCATGACATTCTCTACAACGGGAACAACGCGAAGAATGCGACCTCGGCCATAATCGGCGCGCCGGCTTGGGCCAACCGGACTATTTTGGCCGGGCAGAGCCATTTCGGCGATCTGGTCGTGTTCGACGATCCCGTCACTTTGGACAACAATTTGCACTCAAAGCCTGTTGGGCGTGCCCAAGGGTTCTATATCTATGACAAGAAGGATGTTTTCACAGCTTGGCTTGGCTTTTCCTTTGTGTTTTCTTCCACTCACCACAATGGTAGCTTGAATTTTGCTGGGGCTGACCCCTTGATGAAGAAGACTAGGGACATTTCCGTAATTGGCGGCACCGGCGACTTCTTCATGGCCCGTGGCGTGGCCACTCTGATGACGGACTCGTTCGAGGGAGATGTTTACTTCCGGCTTCGCGTCGATATTAAGTTGTATGAATGCTGGTAGTGGATTTATTGAAGCGCCAACGTTGCTAAACATACAAGCGGAGGCAATATGCACGACTGAAGTTCGAAGTTAAGACAAGTATTGAGATTTTCAAATAAAGTTCTCCGCATTTATGTTCCCTTTTGATGAAGTTTTCTGTTGATATTGTAGTTGTTTTGTTCTATCTTACTATATTTTGTGGTCGTATGTTAGCTGCATGAGAGCTGGTCCAAAGTCATTATATGGTTTTGGTCCAAGTTTCAGCTTTTAGCGTTTCATTATTACCTCTCGCAGTGGTGACAGAGTGATTTATGCTTTGCCAAGAAGACTTCCTCGCCCTTTACTTGTTATGGTAAATCCGCTCTCTGTAGCATAAGAGCCCGCATTTGCTTGTTCTAGTGAACTGTCGTAAACTGCTCTTAGTTTTCATTCAAATACATCCGCTTTTCAAATGTGAATCAACATGAGATCTCATTAATATCGCAGTCAGAAAATGCCAAGGTCAACACTAACGCCGTCAAATAGCATTGATTATCCTCATTGGCGTCCCATGTGACCTCTTGATGTGATGCCACACTACCAAAGTTATATTAGACATTAAAAATCGTCTGACTCAGAACTCTCTCTTCTCATCACCCGACACCTAAATAGAGATGGCACCAATTCTTTGGATAAGTGAGCCACATTACCCATTGTACTTAACATTTGCCGAGTAGGCGAGCCACGTTATGCAAGACATGGCAATTTAATTAACAAAGGCCTCAATCAAATTTGAAAAAGTGAGGTATTTGATTAATAAAGTAAAGGTTTAGGTACTCAATTTTAAAAGGGGCATAAATCCAAGTACTTGCGGTGTCATTATTTACTGATTTGAATGAAAAGTTATCGACTAATTTTGGGTTATCAAGTTTCACTTAAGTTACTTACTATTATTTATTTGTGTTTTTTCAATTTACCAAGTCTTCTTATCATTAACAAATTTTATTTGTCTTGTTAACAACTTTTCAAATTTACCAACTCTTTTTAAAAATTATCAATCTCAATTAGAGCGTGTGTCAACTTTTCTTCAATTAAGTTACTAGCTAATTTTGTTTTACCAACTCTTATCTAAAGTAGTTACTTATATTTATAAACTACCAACTGCTCTAATATGTGACAAAAAAATGATTCCGGGCGTTTGGATTGTTTAGAAAAATGAGCCAGCAATAGAAAATGTTTTCCTATAAAAGCTTAAATTCAGAAAAATGATTTTCTCTTTAAAAAAATCAAAAATTATTTTTCAAAATATGACTAGATATTAGCACTTGGATAAAAAACTTTGCGCATGGGCATGGGAACCCTGATGCTCATTCCCAGGCCCTTGGCAGCGGGGCCAGGTCCACCAAGGCCGGGCCCGGGATCCCAGTGCCCATGGACGCCAAGCCCGAAATATCAAGGCCGGGCCCGGGTCCTTGGTGCCCGTGCCCAAGTCTATCAAGGCTCACCCATAGACCCCAACACCCATGATCGGGTCCATCTTGACCAAGCCCAAGACTCCTATGCCCATGCTCGTGCCGAGGTTCCTTGTGCTTGCACCCAAGTCCATCTATGCCAGGCCCAAGCCTGAGCGCTAGGGATCAAGGCCTGATTTCGATGGACTCAAGCATGGGTGCCAAGGTCCCGAGTCCAATCTTGATGGACGCAAGTCCGAGCATAAGGACTAAGTCCTAGGTGTCGGGTTCGGGGCTCGGCCTTAATTGACTTAGGTCCTACCGAGGCCCAAACGCCAATGACTTGGGCCTAGCCATTATAGATGGGGGCCAAGGCGCCGGGGAGCCAGGCTTGGGCACTGAGTTCTCGGGCTCGGTTTCGGTGGATCCAAGATTAATGCCCGTGCTTATGCTCAAGAGTCAGGGATCTAGGATTGCGACCACAGTGCCCTTGCTGGGTTCCTCAACCACCCATGCACAAATCAATAGTGCCTGAATAGTAAATGGCTATTTAAGAAAATTAAATGAGATTTATCAAGCGATGAAAAATATTTTCCGGTCCATTTTTAGGTCTCAAACAAATATCGAAAAATATCGTCATTTTCTTGAGAAAAAAAAACTTTCCGGAAAGTATTCTTTAGACCGTGAAATAAACACAGAGCCTAAATTGTCAACATACTACCTGAAAAAAAAAAAAAAAAAAACAAAGTCATTGCTCATTATCTTTACCGACCGTTTTCCGACACTTGCCAACACCACCTATTGAAATATACCGACAGAGATTTCTGCTGCTTTTTTAAGTGGTCTCCTTGTAGACCAAATTTCCGACTCCCATTTGCTATTAAGACACGTCCATCAATCTCCTATTTCGGTCCAGTACTCAAGTAGCATTAGGGACCCTAAACTATAGAGCAAATCATCTGGCACGAAAAACGAAAAATAAAATCTAATGTTTGAATTGGGCTCTGGCCCGGCCCGCAATGCTCGTTGGGCCCATGCCCATTCGATTCGCAGCAAAGCGATGGAGCCATGGTGTCGACACTTGCGAGACATCCTTGAAGTCAATGTTCATCGTTCGGTGCCTGCCTGATGTCATGCAAAAAATATAATAATCGTTATCAAAACACGCCCAATTAAGGTCGGCCACGCTTCTATTTCGTGGGATGCTTCCGCGAAATCTCGCGGCTAACCTCAGCGATTAAAAAAAAATAAAAAGTTGTTTTGACTCGTATCGCGAAAATTACATGATTTGAAAATAATTTTTCTCCAAAATGATCGTTCGTATTGCTTTAAATAATTAGTCGATCGAAAACATTTTCATTATCGACGACAATTTATGTCTAGATACTTTCGTAGGCGATGAAAATATCCTGCATCCACTTATTTTTGTAAGTGATGCAAGCAATTGTGATGAGCATCGAATTATTTATCTTTTGCAAGAAAAAAAAAGAAATTAGATCGATTGGTTGCACTGTCATATTTGCGCTCATCTTTCCCACTAGGCGTAAAATATTGAAAGAGCAACTTATAAGAGGAGCTCGAGCCAGCTTGGTCTTGCGTGTACAGATTTCACCCGGGATATGTCCAAGAATATCCCCCCCCGTGCGATGCACCGGATGCATTAGGCCCATATAAATAAAAGTCCAACTATATCTTATAGTTGCGAAAAATAAATCAAATCATTTGTTCCTAAAGGATAGCAAATCTACATGATGTCTTTCACATTTTTGTCTCGACAAGAGAAAAAGTTTCTTAGAATTGGAAGTTCCACGTTTGGAATGAATTATCTCCCTCGACTCGTGATTCAAACTTTGTGAAGTTATTTTAGAATCAAAATTAGCATAATTATAAGTAAATTTGATGATTTGAAAGCTGTAAACTTCACGAGATGAAGCACTCGACCACAGTTGTAGCTAAACTTTCTCGGAATTGGATGTTAATCGTTCAGAATGAACAGTCGGCATGTTATTTTTCGTTGTTTAAGTTGTGATTGACGTTCGCCAAACCCCTCGTATTGATAGTGCTAAAGTGCCGAATGGCTCGTCATTAACATTATTTTTTCTTTTACAGTCGTGACATACAAAGCCAAATTATAAGTGTTAATGAACTTTTGTTTAGTAGAAGATCCGCTATATGACCATGAAAAAATGAAACATATCTAAACTAAAAACGTATTTTTACAATATGCCTCGGAATAAAAAACTTGGGTTAGAAATGGTAAGAGTATAAACACATGAAGTAAATAGCGTGATGTAGAAAAATAATCAGAACTCCATAAAAACGTATCCATCCAAGAGGCCATCTCACCATTTCAATATACATATAATAAAGAATATGGCTTTTAATTATTGTGTTGGAAGAAAACTCGCTCAACATACCTTTCGTGTTAAGCTATGAATTCGTCCACACTCACAGGACCTCAAATGAGGGGCTTCGTTGTGTCGGGGTGAAGTGTGAGGGATTAAAAGGGATGATACAATAGATCGTGAATGCGGAATATGGTATTTGCATTACAAAATTCGGGATGCAATGATAATGTTATTGAGAGATTTCCGAAGGCAGGATCGAGCACACGTGCAGAAATTGATTAGGAGCCAGCAAACTCAATTGTAATGTTAAGCTGCTTTGAATTTCTCGGTCAAGGGAGTGGGGATGCCCCAGCAAAATTTGACTTGGTCTGGTCGGTAATGATGAGGTCATTTTTATTTACTAATCTCAAAAAAAAAAAAATTTGGCCACGTGCTTCGGTCTGTCGGCCACTGCACTGGTTTTTTCCGCGGTGAGTTGTCTCTTTAGCCCGTGACACTGCCACTTCGTTTATGACAAAAGACTAATTCGGTGCTCAAAAGCTTACGTATCCATTACCATGAAAAAGGAAGATAAAATTAGATGGGATTTTGTTAACGAGTACACACGAGACACCGGTTAATGAAATTTAACAAAATGCGCTTATGAAACTCTTCTGTTTTTTTATGAAATTACCTGATCAGTATTAAATTTATTATATAATTATCAATTCAGTTTTAAATTTTTGGATTCGGCCAACGTAGTCCTAAAATTTTACGTGAAATTCCAATATAGTCTTTCCGTCCAATTGCCGCGGCGATCCACAACTTGCCACGTCGACATGTTAAATAGGATGGTCGGCGATGACTAAACGCCACGTCAGCAATTTTCGACAGTTTAGAAGTGCTATATTTAAATTTCACGCAAATATATTCGATTACGTCAACAAAATCGAAAAGTTTAAAATTAAATCGACATTCATATAGTAAAAATGACTTATTGAGTAATTATTCTCTTTTTCCTGCAATTATTACATTATTACAACCGTTTCTCTTTACTTTTTTTTTTGGGGGGGGGGGGGATTTTCTTTTTGTCCGAAACACTTGAAACCTTTCGGCATCTCAAGAAAAACCGCAGCAGAAATTTCTCGCGAAAACGGAGGTGATGATTTCGCACGGTTTCTTCTCACGATGTTTCAACTATTCCGAAGGGGGAATTAAGTTTTGGTTTTTCTTCTTTTTTTCTTGAAGTAAAATCAAAGAAACCTTATCCATTCAAATGCGTCAATCCGACGTGCATGGGCAGCCGCCAACTGGTGCAATTAGATCTCGATTAAAATAACGACAGCCAAGTAATCCGACAGTTCTCATGAACTTGGTCGTCTAATCAGCGCAGGTTCGTGGCATTTGCCGGTGTTGTGACTATGAGTACGACGTTGCACATACCTCCAGGTTCGATGAACCTTCAAACTCAAAATCTCTTTGACTGCGACTCGACGACAAAAGTACCATAGAAATTGTTTGGGGTAGGGTAATTCGTCTTCGTTTTGAGCTATGATAGAGCCACGATGGTGGTGATGGATTCGGCCTTTTGTTAACCCAACGAAGTGCTAAAAACAAAATCGTAAATAGGAAAATCACCGAAAACCATCAGGATTGGTTTGTATCCCTGAAAATTGACTTCTCTTGCAAGGGCTACGTTCTGGCCTTCAATAAGATGTTGTCTCAAGCGGTATGGTTTAACCGCATTTAAGTTTGCTTACCTGGTTCGGTCTCCATAACATTTCAACAGCATTGGTCCCAAATTAAACTACATTTAGCAATACTGGGGAAAGAACATTAGAAGTACCAAAACTTATGTACGGTGCTCACTTTAGTGTCAAAAGTATCCACCGGATCATTTAAGTGCCAAACTTTTAAAAAAACGATCACTTAAGTGACAACTCCGGTCAGTTTGGCCAGAAATTTGACGTGGTATTTTTTTATTAATTTCTGAAGCCGATGTGGCTCACCGGAGATTTAGTCAGCATGTATACTTCAAAACGACATAGTTTAGAATGTACGTTTCAATTTTTTAAATATTATTTTAATGATTTTTTTCTTTTTTTTTCCTTTTTTTCTTTTCTTTCTTCTTCTTCTACCTTTGGTTGGCTGCCTGGACGAGGCCGTCGTTGCCCGCCATAGGCGAGGTTGGCCCTCATCCAGGCCCCGTTGGCCTCGTCGAATCTAGCGAGGGGAGCTCTCGCCTCGCCCGCCCTAACCCAGGCGAGAGTCGGCCTTACCTTGCCTCGCTAGATCTGGGGTGGGTGAGGTCAGCCCTCGCCTAGGCCACGGCGGTCTCGCCAGATCTGGGCGAGGTGACCTTCGCCCTGGGTAAGGGCGAGCCTCGATGAGGGCTCCCCTCGCCAGATCCGGCGAGGCCACCGTGGCTTGAGCAAGGGCCGGCCTCGCCAGATTTGGCGAGGGTCGGACTGGCCTTGCCGGTGGCGGGCGACGGCAGCCTCGTCCAGGCGAGGCTAGGCAGCCGGTGGCCGATGTCCGATCACCGGCCAAAGGTAGAAGAAGAAGAAAGAAAAAAATAATAAAAAAATTAGAAAAATATTTAAAAAACCAAAATATACACATGAAAATGCCACATAGACTGATTTTTTTCAAAAAAAAAAAGCCAACTCATATTAAAATTTTAATTATAAAAGCCACGTATTAATTTGGTCGAAATTTATCAACGTTGACACTTAAATGATTATTTTTTCTCCGATTTAACACTTAAATAATCCGACGAAAACTTTTGACACTAAAGTGAGCATCGTAGATAAGTTTTGTCGCTTCTAATATTCTTCTCTAGCAATACCTGTAGGATATGATTCTTTAGAAGTGGATGATCAAAGGCAAGTTGCTTGAAGATGTCGACGCAATTTATCGTCTCGCTTGTATTGTGACACTGTAGTATAACATTGCAATTCAATTTCAACATTTCGCATAGGGTAGACTATTATGCAGACTAAGGCGGTAGAATCTCAAAG
Source organism: Syzygium aqueum (assembly GCA_031216185.1). Classification (NCBI taxonomy): domain Eukaryota; kingdom Viridiplantae; phylum Streptophyta; class Magnoliopsida; order Myrtales; family Myrtaceae; genus Syzygium; species Syzygium aqueum. Next base: position 5,703,253 of record CM062235.1, on the reverse strand, counting down.
AAATAACCGAAACGGCAATAGATCTATGCTTTTCACCGTGCCTTTAGGCTTTAGCTAAACCCATCTTCTCTTCCTGCGTAAGGATTCTTACTTAAGCAAACCTGTTTCTTGGCATCTTAATCGCGACACCCAACAAGGGTAGCAAAGCATAAGAAGTGTTAGTAGGATTTGTATTTGCCATTGCAAAACGGTACTAACAAAAGTAAGATAAATGAAATTCTCTGACCTATATATGTGCAGTGCTCCATACAATAATCATACCCAGATTAAAATCATCAACAATCTTCGCTGGATCAAGCAATACTGTGGAGGCCACTAGCGGAAGTTTCGGATTTACATTCCAATTAGGAATGGAAATCTTCCGCATTGAAATAGATCGGATCATTTCCACGAAAAGAATGATATGGAAGGAAAAAAGCAGGTGCTGCAGCTTTACAGTCTGCGGGAACTCTGCTAACTAATTAGACAATTCAAAGACGAAGTGCAAAAAAAAAAAAAAAGACGAAGTGCAAGGAATAATTAAAGGGCAGATATTATTCCCAAATTTAAGGAAAAATTAAGATGGATTCTCGAGAAAGAATCAAAGGAAACAATCAAGGACAACCCTCGTATATCCAATAATTTTATCCTCGTACATGTCATTTCCTTTCTCTTGAGCAATGAGAGTCCTTATATTCACTGTATGCATTGACTCAAATCATCCAACTGATCATCGGTAAAAGCTTGCACCGCATTACCCTTTATCCATGGGAAAACTGTCTAAAAAGTCATAAATCTATTACACTTTTATCAATTCAGTTATAAACCTTTTAACTTTATCAATTGAGTCCTAAACCTTTTCATTTCTTGTCAATTGAATCCATCCGATCAATTTTGACTGGAAATGACTGACGTGGATATTTTTATATAATATTTTTAATATTTTTTAAATTTTTTTTCCTTTTTTTTGTTTTTTTTTTTTCTGGATTTTGAAGCTAGGGCCGGCGAGGGCATCGCGACCCTCGTCGGCCAAGTGAGGGCACGCGAGCCTGAGCCCAGATCCGGCGAGGGCCGTGACGCCTCACCCAGATCTGGATCGACGACGGCTTGGCGGCCCTCGCTAACCCTAGGCAAGGCGCTTGGCAGCCTTACTAGTCCAGGCGATGACTAGACGCCACGTCAGCAATTTCCGAAGGGGGAATTAAGTTTTGGTTTACTTTACATTAGTTTTTTCTTTACATTAGTTTTTTCTTTGGAGGGGGGGGGGGTGTCGGAACTTTACATCAGCTGCAATCGCCACAATTTTGAATTTTCTTTTTGTCCGAAACACTTGAAACCTTTCGGTATCTCAAGAAAAACCGCAGCAGAAATTTCTCGCGAAAACGGAGGTGATGATTTCGCACGGTTTCTTCTCACGATGTTTCAACTATTCCGAAGGGGGAATTAAGTTTTGGTTTTTCTTCTTTTTTTCTCAAATTAAAATCAAAGAAACCTTATCCATTCAAATGCGTCAATCCGACGCGCATGGGCAGCCGCCAACTGGTGCAATTAGATCTCGATTAAAATAACAACAACCAAGTAATCCGATAGTTCTCATGAACTTGGTCGTCTAATCAGCGCAGGTTCGTGGCATTTGCCGGTGTTGTGACTATGAGTACGACGGTGCACATACCTCCAGGTTCGATGATCCTTCAAACTCAAAATCTCTTTGACTGGACTCGGTGACAAAAGTACCATAGAAATTGTTTGGGGCAGGGTAATTCCCATAAAAAAAAATTCTTAACTTTAGGTTCGATTCCATTTCTGTCCCCGAATATTTACTTTGTCTAAAAACAAGTTCCAAATTTTCACTTCGGTCGCAAATCTATTCACTATCAAAAAATCGCCACTAGTTTTTTCAATATTATCAATATTAGGAGACTGATGTTGTTTCATGAGAAAATTACAGAAAAAAGTCTTAAATCTATTGTACGGCTGTTAATTCCGTCCTAAACCTCTTAATTCAGCCAATTTAATCATAAATCTTTTAACAATTTGGCAATTTAGTCCTTTTGATCAATTTGGCCGGAAAATGCTGACGTGGACACTAGCTATTTTACATAGCACATAGAGAGTTGGCATGGACAATTTTTGAAATTTAAAAAAAGTTGACTTTTTTAATATATTTTCCTTCTTCCTCTGCCGGTTGTTGGGCCTCGGTGGCCAACCTTGCCAACCTCAAACGAGGCATGCTCTCGCTAGATCCATTGAGATCAAGCTTTGCCGGCCTTTAGCAAGCATGGCATTGTCGAGATCTAGCAAGGGTCGACCGCGCCGAGATCGGGTGAGCCTTGCCCATGCTAAATACGGCAAGGGTGACCCTCACCGGCCATCGTCAAGGCGTGGCAATCGGTGGAGGAAGAAGGAAAAAATAAAAGAAAAAAATTAAATTCAAAAATAATAAATAATAAAATTCAAAAAAATTGTAAAAATTGTATACATTAACGCCAACCGTGCCACGTAAGATGGTAGGCATTCATGTCAGTGGTTTCTACCTAAAATTGATCAACAGGACTACATTGGTTTAAGACTAAATTGTCCAAATTAAAAAAGTTAAAGACTAAATTGACCTATGTATAATAGATTTAAAACTTTTCTAGCAATTTTCTCGTTGCTCCATAGGAAGGTTGAGGGTGTTGATGAAGACACATGTTATGATAATAACTGACTCAGATGTTAGTAAATTTTGAGAAAACTAATGACGATTTTTGAAAGGTGAAAGTTGGGGATTTATATGGAAATTAGGCCGTTCATATCATCGACACATACCACCTTTTGCTTCCACTAAAACCTTACTTCATGTGATTGTAAGAAGATAGCCTAAACGTTGATTCGCGGACCCTCTATCTTGGTAGTGTATGTCAATTATAATACACAGACAAAAAACAATCAACACAATCTCAATCGAATGTCGCTCCTGAATCTTATTACGCGCAACAACTTTTATACAATGGGTATACCTAAAAGAGCAAGATTTAAAGGATAATCTAATTTTTAATCTAGAGTCAACAGTCAAATTAGTCTCTAGATTATTGTACAAAGGACGATCCTCATTGGGTAAGACATTTGGAGTTTAGTGCCCTACTAGTTTATCGATGACTACTTTATAGAGTCATTTCTTAATTCTCGTAAAATCTTTCAAACGAGTCAAACACGATTCCCCTTTTGATCTACTAATATTTCTCTTCGCGAGTTAATAATTGATTGGTAGGTATAGTTTGGTGCAAAGAACGAATCACGGATGGGGATAATTAAGTCGTTCGATGTTGTCATCTGCAAGGGGACAGCTCGTCACGTAGCGAGCGAAAGTGTCCAGAAAAGGACGTATCTACTGCACCTAGCAACATTAATCCCAAGATTTGATCCGTTGATCCGAATCTAACAGGAAGTTTCCTCCCTGCAATCGAGTCACTTTGACCTTGGCAATGTGCAAATATTTCGTTTGATGTTAATGCAAACAATACTAATTCAATCGTCCCCCTTGTCGGGTCCAAAATTAAGAAAATATAAGATCACGTAGGACCGCCCTACTTGCCCCATGGCATGACCCGGGGAGATCGTGCACTTTATCCCTTTCAAGTCGGATCACTACCCAACAAAGAATAAAAAACAACTCTCTCTCTCTCTCTCTCTTTCTCTCTCTCTCCATTGCATGCTAAACCCTAAAAGTGTCCATGAAATCAATAAGAATTCGACTCAAATAAGGTAAAATGACAGTGAAGACTTCTTTCTTCAACCACGTCTAGACCCTAAAAAGTGAGCGTGCGATGGAGAATATCCCTGAGATTTTTCTGAAAGTTGTAAGGAGGGAATATACTTTGAGAATGTTCAAGTGAGTTGCAAGAAGCTCTACTCCAAGATGGACATGGAATCTCATGTCACCATGACATCAAAACTCTCTTTCTCGCTCGACGCACGAACATATATGTTTGTGCTCGAGGTGAAAAGATGTTTCAGTAATTGAGGATGGACGATTATTGCATAATTTTTTTTTGCATGGGATCCAATAATATGTGTTCGAATTAGCTTAATACCGCGAAAAAAGTTCGATCGATATGGAAGTTATTAGACAATTACGTGCATTCGGTACTTGACACCTAATCAGCTGGTAGCCCCGAGTCGGATTGCTGGCCTAAGAGTCTTTGCCTAAATTCGCCCTTCTTTTGAGAAATATTAGATTCTCTTCACAATATAAGGCGGAGCTTAGGTGGACCCAAGCGGGTTCATTAGATTGAGCTGCCCCAATGTTTTGCCAAACCCATGATCAAGTTTAGTCGGCACATGTATAATTTTCGAGAAATGCTTAACTTATCATGTTTGCATTGCTCCTTTTGTAACGGCCACACAAGTTTCAAGTGCGTTAAACCTGCAAAAGGAATGAATACTCAAGCGGCCAAAAATCTAGTGATCATTTGAGGGTGGATCTTAGCTCTCCTGTCTGTTGCAGGGTTTAGGGTGCCCCAAACTAGGGGTGTAAATGGTTCGGTTCGGTTCGGTTTTCTCGAAAAACCGAACCGAACCGAACCATTAAGGGTGCCCCCTTGAATCGAACCGAATTTGAACCGAACCAAAAACTCGATTTGATTCGATTTGGTTCGGTTCGGATCGGTTTTCGGTTTCAAGTTCATTAAGCAAAGAAAGAGATGAGAGAGGAGAGAGAGAAGGGGAGAGAGAGGGAAAAATAATCCTAAATCTAAGTGTTTATTTTAGTTCGATTCGATCCGAACCGATCCGAAATAAACCGAACCGAAAAAAAAACTTGGTTTATTTTGATGATCCGAACCGAAATGGATGAAATTTTCGGTTCGGTTCGGTTCGTATCTCGGTTCGGTTTTTCGGTTTGGTTTTGACACCCATACCCCAAACCATCCTTCTCAAAATATTGACGTACTTATTGGTATCAATCCACATCGCTCTTTTTTCTTTATCCATTTTAGAAATAGGCCAAGAGCTGCACCTTGTGTCGGTCTGCTTCTCCCAGTGATCCCCATTCGCCCTAATCAGTCGGCTTGGGCGGTCCATCTTCGAACCACATGTCCATTGAATAGGGTCGTGCTCCTACAATATTTGTAATGACCCAACTCGTTTCAAGTAGTGACCACACGAAAGATAACCTTTAGAAATGAATCTTTATGAATCACTACATCTCTCCCATCTAAAGTGAGGAAAACATTTTAGATCCCCGATATAAATGCTTTTATTGATCTTTTGACAAAAATGCCATGTTTTTAGTGCTTGAGATAATTCATAACCAGTATTAAAACCCGAGCTTTGCACGGCTTGTTGCATAAATTGTGAATGTATATCTCGAACATTGATTTCGTGAATTCAAGATTAATTACAATAAATTTCAACAAATTACCAACAAAAAATACAGTCCTACAAATCAGAAGAGTTGGGAAAGGCTTAATTTCCTAAAAAAAGGACAAACGATTTTTACCACGGTTGATCTATAAAAGTTTTACTTATTAAATTTACAGTATGCTCTATAATTAAAAAATGACAATACTCATACAAACATCGTAATAATGAAGATACGTAAACCGTTTTTTCCCGCGTATGTAATAAAGGATAACTTTACATTGCAAGTAAATATATATATATATATTTCTGATTTTCTTCATAGTAAAAACACAAGATGAATAGAGCAATGAAAGGCATGATCTTAAAAACCTATCTCGCCTCCACATACTCCACGATCGACACTCTTCGGGAAAAGGATACTAAAGGTACTTTAACTTTCGTATGGCTCTCACAATTACTCTTCTATAGTTTAACTAAACATAAAATCTAGAACATCAAATCTGTCACACATTAAATTGTTTCCATCAAACTACTTTGTTAACAGGAATCATACATTTTACATACAAAAGCCACACAAAAATTCAAAGTTACCATTACCATATCCTTTTGCAATCAGAATAGTGCGACATGGCTGGAGTGACCCCAAAACTTGCCATTTCAAACAAAATAATCGAGTGCTTGAAGTGCAGATAAACAATCTTAAACGAAATATTCACTACTAAAGAAGCACTATAAAGGGAAGATTAAGGTAAAAGAAATCGACTTCTCAAGTTAAAATGTTTCGAGGAGACAGAAAGGGTGAGACACATGGAGTTCGAAGGAACGTACAAAAAGAGAGAAAATGGGTTCAATGAAAAGTCCACAGTTCGTAAAGTTGCACCTTCTGAATTTGATTGTTTCGAGAAATGGAATTCTTTGAAATGGCATAGGGCAGGACTTCCTTTCGTTGGTTCTTATTCTCGACAAATAAAAAGGTGCAAAAAAAAAAATCGAGACGTGCAGAATTTCAGGACGGAACATAATCTTGGGTCTTTTCATTGCACTTCGATGGTTGAATTTAAACTATTAACTTATGTCTATATTTATCGACATAATATTCTTCACTTACCAAACATTGGGATTGCCTGGCAAAAAAAAGTAAAAAAGATCGATGGTCGGAATTATATGGTTATGGACCTGATTATTGATTGTGTGTGCTAGTACATATATACAAAACTAGATTAAAATTTAACCTATAATGTGTTATGGTAATAGGCAAGTTCACAAAAACCCATATTCACAAAATAAAAAAAGAAATCCTAGATTTAAAAGAAAAATAAAACATTCGAGGAGTCAATAGTTAGGTGTCATGTGTTGGAGTTGGCGAATACTTCGGGAACTCTTGTTTCTCACACGGGGTATGCCCATGTGAGCTTAGGGAAACTAAAGTGTTATCCGACGACATGTAACCCTTGCTTGCGGAATGCGGGGGTTCGGAGACAACGCTCTCGACACGGGTGCCCCGCTACCCGGTCAGCAGGCATGGGTTCGGGGGCAACGCCCCCGAAATCTCAACGAGTTTGGGCTTTTTATTTAAGATGGTCCGTATGATGTGAGATTAAGAAATTTCGTATAAGTTTGGGTTTTGGACCCGTTTGGAACACATATATATTTTGCTCGTTTTTCTGATCATTGTAACGAGCTGAGTGGCTGTAAATTGAAAATACAGTGAAATCTCTTTGCGGGACGTAGTACTATTCGAGGGTGAACCTGGGTAAATTCGTGCATCGTCTATTTTCTCTGTCTTCTGCGTGATCGTTTTGTTTCGGTTCTCGATACATCCCTTCATCATGAAAATCCCGTTATATAATTAACGAGATAAAATAAGTTAAATATTAAGATTCTAGGCATAAACTTTGGCCGGATAGATGAGTCCAAAACTATTTTCGGGGGTTGATTTTTTTTGCCAGCACCAACAGAATCAATGGCAATGGATGGACCGGCGGAGGTCAAAGATCCAATAATCTAAAAGTGGAGCTGCCGTGCACTAGCACTAACTAGACCCCCGAAAAAGAATGGTGCACGCTAGCTTGTACCATGCCTTGCATGTATTCACCATTGAAATATAGAGAGGGAGAAAGGGCAGAGGAGAGAGCACGATGCTTCCCCCTTTTCGTGGGTTTTGATGGAGAATGTGCAATGGTCAGCCGACGTTCCACGTGTCCCGATCCGGTGGTGAGGAGATAAAGTGGGGAGATGCGATTCTTTGACCTTTTGTCCCGGTCGGGGATTTGGTGCTTTTTGGAAATTTACTTAAATATTTTTTTTTTGGTAACCCAGGAAATCTCCGCACGATCGACGGCCGGGAGGTAAACCCTGGGGGCGACACGTGCTAGCCACCACACACGTGCCACCGGATAAGTCACCCTGCGGCGCCCGAGATTCGAATACTCAACCTTTTGTGAGAGGAAGAGTGTCTGCACCGTCGACGCCACTCATGCGGGTGGTTAAACATTTTTTTTTTATAACCCAGGGAACCCCCGCACGGCCGACAGTCGGGGAGTAAACCATGGGGGCGACACGTGTTAGCCACCACACACGTGCCACCGGTTAAGTCACCCTACGGCGCCCGGGATTCGAACACTCAACCTTTTGCGAGAGGAAGAGTGCGCGTTCCAGCAGCGCCACCCAAGCGGGTGGTAAGTGGTTAAACATTTTCTCTTTGTAAAAACTAAAAAAAGAAATCTCTACAAATTGAATGGTCGACTTGGCTTCGAGGTTGGTTGTTTTAGGAATGGATCACGACACAAATAGCTCTCGAGCAATATAGTCCTTGAATTTTTAATTTATTCAATATGATTAATGAATTTTAGTCCAATTTGTAGTGTAATTCATAAACCTTTGATTTATTCAATGTAGTTCATAAACTTCCGATACAAATTCAATTCAGTCATGTTTATTGTTGTCTCTTATATTAAATCAATGGAACGACTATATTGAAAATTTTCATATAATTTAAGGGCTATATCGAACATGTATTAAATGAAAAGTTAAGGAACCACATTGAACATTATGCTAAAGTTCAGAGACCATACTGAACAAATCAAAATTCCATGGACCACATTGTACGATGGGCCAAAGTTTATAGATCATTTGCGTCGTCATCCCAACCATAAAACCCAAAGAAAAATCTCTATAAAATTGAAGGGCCCACTTGGCTTCGAGCTCGTTCTAGGAACCATTCTTTTCATTCATTCATTCAATTGTTTTGTTTAATAAATTGGGTGGGACGTTTTCGTGGGCTCCCCATCCTTTTCTTGATTTTCAGGTACAGGAGAAGCCGTTCCTAAAACGTGGAAAATCGACGAGATCTTATCTTTTCTTGAAACGGGAACCTTCCTTCCGTCCCCTCCCGCACCTTCCCTCCCTTCCGAAAGCGACGCTTTGCTCCGCATGTCTACGCATTGCAATTGATTGAAAATTTTAATCGTCGACCAGTATCCCGAATTGGGGAAAGGTCGCTCTCGCTAAGCCCACGTTCGGACGAATCGAAGGTCGTGCGTTGGAATTAAGCCTATGTCCTTAGTTTAAGCCGGTACCCTTTTTGAGCCGCTCGAGGGCATCGCTCATCACTGTGGTTTTGTTCACATGACCACGTAATGAGCTCATACGATATGAACGAAATAGAATTTTTGTTTGGACAGCCGTGATAAGATCCGTTCCCGGCACTGTTTTTTTCGAGTTAAATGCCGTCGTCGCTACCAAGAACGGTGGCATCGGGGGGCACTGGACCGGGCGAAGGGCGCCGAGGGCGGCCGTGGCGTCGGGTCCCCGGCGGCCATCGCCATCGCCCTCGGCCGCGTTCGAAACGTTGTTGTCTTTTTTTTTAATGATAACAGGTGCCATGTCGAGACGCCGCACGGGCATCCGTTAGTCGCGTCGCGTGCCATGTCTCATAGATCGTGAGGTCCGTCATCGTTTACGTGTTTCGAACGGGAGCGTGCGTTCGTTCTTTTCCCGGGACCATTCGACGTGTTTTTTTTAATTTTGGGGGGAAAACAAATTATGTTCTCATCCTAAACCCACCCTCTAAATTTTTCGGATTTTTTAATGTTTCTTTCTGTCCTTTTTGTCTTTGGCGCGCACATGAACAAGCTCAATTAAAAAAAAACGACAAGTTTTTTTTTTACCCTAAACAAAGAGGATTTTCTTTTTAAAAGAATTGACCAGAGAGGTTTCGACCCAAAAAAAAAACAAGAAAGAAACAAAAAAATAATCGAAAAAGGAGCGGCGGGCGCGTGACCAAAGAGGGTGACGCTAAATCCGCACGCGCGTGGTCGCACGCGCCCGCCGAGGCGCGTGACCAACGGTCCCCTCGCGCGGGACGCCGTCGATCCACGCGACTAGATCGCGAACGAGCCCACGGGATCCCTCGTTCGCGGTTTTTTCTCCCTCCTCCCACGCCCCGCGGTCCCGCGTCGCGTCGCTTTGGATCTTTCTCCCTCCTTCCGCACGCGCCCCATCAGCGCGTGGCGCGACACCCCCGCCGCGCCGGGGTGGCGGGCCTCCGCCACCGACACCCCCTGGCTAGGCGAGGGGAGCGGGGGCCTGGGGGGGAGGAATGAATGAAACCGGGGAAGCGAAACGATCGAGGGAGAAGGACGAGCCAATCACGTCGCACGCGCGCGGCGGCGGCGGCGGCGGAGGCGCCGCCTGGTCGCGTTCCCGTCCCCCCGCATCGCCGCCCGGGGCGGAGGGGGGACGCGTGCTCACCTTCCCCGTCGTCGACCGCCCCCCGCCGCCCCTTCCTCCCATCTCAACAGCCCCACCCCGCCCCCTCCCCGGCCCTTCGATTTTCTTTTTTGTTTTTCATTTTCTTTCTGAATATTCCCCTTCATTTTAATTAATTCCGGTTTTTCCCCCTCTCTCTCTCCCCTTTCTCCGCAATTGCGCCGTCTCTTTCCGCTCCCGGATTTTTTTCCCCCCGATTTTTATTTTTTAATGATAAAAAAAAAGAAGAAGACGAAGAAAAGCTCCACGACAATTTACGAAGCCGCACCCCTCGCTGACGTCATGCAACACCCCGGCCTCTTCTCCTTTTCGCATTCAATTTCTCCGCCGCCGAGTTGGGTTCTCGTTTAGTTAATTCCTTGGACCGACGTCCGGTTCAAATTGGCGTCTTCCTTGGCCAGGGATATTCTTTGGCTTAAGGAATCTGTCTTCCTAAACGTAAGTTATCTTTATTCAATTTTTGTCTAATTTTTGCTTTCCCAGTTAAGTTTAATCAGCTTGGTTAGTATTCTTCTTTGGGTGAAAAAAAGAATGGGGAAAAATCCCGAGGAGCCGGGGCCATTCGATTCTTGGGCGAGGCCATTTCCCGCTTTTACGCGGCGTGGTAGAGCCAGGATGCGTACGTTTCTCGCCGATCGAATTCGGGTTATACGGATCACGGGTTGGGTTGACTTGATTTGATGCCCACGTTACAAGATGTTATATGTTCAATGTTCTTTTTCTTTAAATTGCTGCGAAAACTTTAATGGCAATGGTCTCGCCGCGCACCGGTCTTGATCTCGCCGTGCAGAACATGCGTCCTTAACCGATCTTAATTGAAGAAGAGCTGTCGTACATCGGAGTACGATAAACTGCAAATTTGGTTAATGGATTAATTGCAATTTGGCTTGTACTTTGCTTGCCCTGCCCCCCCTCTTTTCTTCTTTTGCTTACGCAAAAAAAAAAAAAAAACAGAGAAAGAAAGATGCGACGCCTCGTGCTCTCTGGAATCCATTCATCACCTTTGATCAAGCGCACGCCTAGAATGATCACTCGCGAATTTTCCCCCCGTCTTCAATCGACGGCGATGCCCCCCCGTCGATTCTATCACGCGTTCCGGACCCGAAACGGCGCTCGATTTCGGTGGGGATCTTTTCGAACGCACGTGATTGCTCCATGTGTACGGACGGCGCGCGGTGTTGGAAGCGGTCCGACCCATTATCGGCAGGACCCAAAAAAAATTTGGAAAGGTAAATAGGGGTGAGGAAATGGAAATTGGGAAAAGAACTACGTGCCCCAAAAACAAAATAAAATTAAATTAAAAAAAAGAAGAAGGAAAAAAATGGATGGGAACCCAAGAATATAACCCTAGTTCGGTTTCGCGACGCACATGTTTGTTAAGCCCACCCCTTCCAGCTCAAAGCCATTTGCCTTCAACGCGTGCTCTCTCTATCTCTCGCTCATCTCCGCTTTCGCTCTCTCGCTCGCGCCCCCCCCTCCGGTTTCGGCCTTCCTCTCCGCCGCCCGGCCGCCCGGCCGCCCGCCGCCGTCTCCGGGAAGGCCGGCCGCCCGATCGCCGCGGCGCCCGCGGCTCCGAAGGTGAGCGGCGCCTCTTTCGATCCTCTGCATCGGGCGTTCTTGATTTCGAGGCCCTGTTTTTCTCCTTTTCCTCTTTTTTTTTTGTTTTTGCCTGTTGTTGAATTTTGTCCCGAGTTCGTGCGGCTGCGGAACCCGTCCGTTTCGCTTTGGTCTTGCCGTGGAGTCGGGCCCTTTGTTTGTGTTTTTCTGGGTTTGTTCGTCGTTCGGGGACGAAATCGTGTGCCGAATTGCTCGTGCTGTCGTGGTCTCGGTAAGCAGAATTCGGCGACGAGATGCGCAAAAGACTGGTTTTTTTTTTTGTTTTGTTTTGCGAAGAAAGCTATGATTCTTTCCACCCTTTTCCGACCAATCGAAGAGGGCTTAGCTCGATTGAGCTCATGTCCTTAGAAATCAACGAAAGAATGTTTTTTGCTGTCTGGTGTTGCTTCTTGCTGTCTGCATCTTTTTTATCAATCAAATGATTTTAAAAAAAAAAAGCCATGGCTTTCGGACAGGTGGTTCGATTAAAGCAACGCTCGCTAATTCTTTGGGCTTGCAGTTCTTCTTGTTTCTGGAGCTAGAAATGATGGAAAACGTTCGCTAAACCGTTTTGCTGTTTCTTCTTATGGTAATTCCCCTGCAATTATGCTTGTGCTTTTCTCTGTTTTTTTTCCTTGTTTTGGATGAGTAGAGGTGAATAATGAATCTTGGGGATTCCGAAGCGCTGTGCAGATGGTTCGATTGAATCTCTGCGCTTCGTGGGGACTTCTTGCGTATTCTTGTTTTTCTTAGTGATTTATCTCCGACTATGTTCTGAATCTGAACAGTGACCTGTCCCTTGCGTTGTTCCTTCATTCATTAGTATCTCAATTCGTTTCGTCTGTTTTAACATTTGTACCGTGTCGAGATCCAGTTTTGTCAATGTTTTTTCTTGTCCTACGGTGCGCGCGCGCTCGTGTATTAATCTGTGAGCTCCTGAGTTGGATATTGGGGGGAAAAATAGGCCTACTTCGAGCATATTGTTTTGCATCGTGGATTTGTGCTACCTTTCTTTTTTGCTTCCCTAGTCTGAGATTTTCAAATTACATATAATTTGGTTTCTGTAGTGTTTTCATCCGATCTGCATAATCTTTTTGCCTAGCTTAAGATCATGAGATAAGCAGCTACTTCTTGGTTTTTTCTCTGCCTGACCAACATCTTGTTCATCTCATACTAGTTCGGTGATCTTGTCCATGTTTGTCTTTATAAGCTGTTGTCTTGGACGACATAGCTAGCTACTACTTTTACTCTGTATGTCTGTTGATTTTATGGATGCAGTGCTACGTAGTTGTTTAACTTAGCTAATGCCTGTGTGGATGATTTCCTTGCTTTGATTTTCGGGTCCTCAGTTGCCTTGCCTGGTGTTTGCAATCTGGATTTGCTCTTTTCCTCAGAGAGTAAGACATCTAGGAAATTTTTGTTGACTTGGACTGAAATTAGACTTTAAAATATGTTTTCTGGCGGAAATCTTGACGTTGACCTCTTGTATGCACACTCCACTTTCAAGCACTTTACAAGCGTGAGAGTTCAGACATATTCCTTAACCAACTTTAGTGTGTAACAATTTTCTATTATAGGTTTTGCACTTTGTTCCCCTTTTTTGTTTTTGCTAAGATTTATTCGGTTGCTTTCTGCTGGTAGGAGCTCTGAGACATGAGATCTCTAATAGACTGATGTTTCACAGTGGTATAGTGTAGCGCATACTTTTACCCACTTAATACTGTGGACTGTAATCAGGGATACATGATGTTCTGGCTATTAGGATGTTTATAATTGTTTTTTTATTTCGCTTATAGGTGGAAAATGTAGTCTTTATGGTTTACACATATGTAGCTCGTCACTTGTCTGGGCTAATATGTATGCTAATCTGTTGCTACGGTAGAGGGATAGCTAGTGAGCCTTATAAACTCCCTAATTAAGAACTGTCAGTTAAGTGGTCTCGTGTGATGGGTGGAATCTTGAGATTATAGGGTGATCAATTTGTTCGTGTTTGCATCTACTAATTCTTTACGTGTTATTTTGATTGCATACTTATTCCTTGTGAACACCAGTCACTATGATGGTTGAGAATTTCTGGAGGATATTGTTTTTCACACTGAATTATTCATTCTTTGCAGGCAATTGAGAGCTATGGCCTCAGTCCACACCAGTCATACATCCTAAGATTCTTCTAAGCTTGTTGAGCTCTGATCGTTAAAGTTCTGCATTAAATTATTTGTCAAAGATGGACCGCCATGATACTTCTGGTTTTGTCAGTGGGGGAGGCATGTATGGCTTCCTCTAATTTCTAACTGTAGTTTTGTAGCGAATAACATTATCCCGGAAGTCAGGCAGACTGCTATTGCGTTGGCATTAGGTTTGGACTATTGGCATACACATTGGCATTTGGTTACGTTATGGATCCAAGGTTCCAGAATTTGGGTTTTGGCGTGCAGTATTCTTCGACCCCCTTTGGTCTCTTGGGCAGTTCTATGCAAGTTGGGGGCGCCAAAGGTGATTATGACACCATCTTGAGACTCAATTCCCCTGGCTCTTCCTCTCATCTGTCACCTATTTCAAAGGGCCTCAAACGCAAATGGAGTTCGATTGATGGAGCTATGGAGCAGCAGCAAGTTGGCTCTCCGCTGTCCCTTGTGCTAGGCCGATGTTCTAGTTCATCTGATAGCAAGGGTAGCTCGGCAACTGCTTGCACTGCAATATCCTCGGCCAAGGAAACTGAGGAGGAGTCGTCAATGGATCTCGATTTGGATTTCACCCTCCATCTCGGGTGTGACAAGATGCCGGGCACAAAGAAAGTCACTACGTCGGATGCTAAAGCATTCCAGATGCAACCAAAGGTTGACCTAGAATTGAGTCTTTCAACTGGTCCTTCAGAATCAGATGTCACCAACGTTCATCCAGATTCCCCGGCATTTAAATTGGGGCAGGGAGTTCCATTGGCTGGCTGTGCATCAAGTGCAGAAGTAGAATCTACATCGTGCCTCTGGAAAGCAGGCATCGCTCTGCCCCCACTGAACCAAGAGGCTGGCTTCTTCCTTAACCAAGATGCCAGAAATGCGGCTTCGTCGTCAATCGTTCCAAACCTGTCTTCAAGTGTAATAACAACGCCGAACAGTTCAGTCACCTGCACTTCCGGGATAACAAAGAAGCTGCAACAGCAGCATCGTAGTAGTACAAAAATTTGTCAGGTTGAAGGATGTGGAAAGGGAGCAAGAGGTGCTTCTGGCCGATGCATTTCCCATGGAGGTGGCCGGAGGTGCCAGAAACCTGGCTGCCACAAGGGAGCTGAGGGCCGAACAGTCTTCTGCAAGGCACATGGAGGTGGCCGGCGCTGTGATTACCTTGGGTGTACTAAAAGTGCAGAAGGACGTACGGACTACTGCATTGCCCATGGCGGTGGCAGACGTTGCAGCCATGAGAATTGCACTCGAGCTGCCAGAGGGAAGTCTGGTTTGTGCATACGGCACGGAGGTGGTAAGAGATGCCAGAGAGAGGGTTGCACGAAGAGTGCGGAAGGCCTTTCTGGCCTTTGCATCTCCCATGGAGGCGGCCGCCGGTGTCAGCACATTGGCTGCACCAAAGGGGCTCAAGGAAGCACTCTGTTTTGCAAGGCGCACGGTGGCGGAAAGCGCTGCACCTATGCAGGGTGCACCAAAGGCGCCGAGGGTAGTACTCCGTTTTGCAAGGGTCATGGTGGAGGAAAGAGGTGCTCGTTCCAAGGAGGTGGCGTCTGTACCAAGAGTGTCCATGGGGGGACAGCTTTCTGTGTAGCCCATGGGGGAGGCAAGAGGTGCGCGGTGACTGGGTGCACGAAGAGTGCGAGAGGACGAACTGATTACTGTGTCCGTCATGGTGGGGGTAAGAGGTGCCAGGCCCCTGGGTGTGGCAAGAGCGCTCAAGGCAGCACTGACTTTTGCAAGGCGCACGGTGGCGGAAAGAGATGTGCCTGGGGACACCCTGGGTCAGGTTTTGGCGGGGAAGCTGGCGGCCCATGCAACTCGTTTGCTCGTGGGAAGACGGGTCTTTGTGCCCTTCACAGCGGCCTGGTTCAGGATAAGAGGGTCCACGGTGCCATGGTTGTGGGTTCCATGGTGCAGAGCCCCACGGTCAGCCAACTCGAGAAGGCCAAAGAAACCGTGACCACGGAGAGCACGAGCATTGACATCACCAAGGTTACAGGTTCTGAAGTGACTTCATCTGGCACAGCTTACTCTGGTTTCCAGCAGTACAGTCTCGGCAACGCTGATTACCCTGTCGCGGATGGAGGGCTCTCGTCCATTTCAGTCTCTGTTCCGGAGGGTAGGGTCCATGGTGGAAGTCTGATGGCACTGCTCGCGAGTGGCTCTACTCTTGGGCCAGCTAATACTGAAGGTTCAGTTATCGATCTGTCTAAACCCGGGAAACCCATGGTGCCCCACAGCTGGATGTAAGCCGAAATGTCAACTTTGCACCATATTCAATCGTGTTGCAGATGGAGTATCAAGTCTGTCCCGTGTGTGTGCCTTCGCTCTACTGGTTTGCTTGGTTGTCCAATAGCGACTTGCTTGTGATTCATTGCAACCCTTTCGTAACATCAAGGGGGATAATTTGTTAGGTTATGTTAGTCATTAGTGTCTGGAGTCCTGGATTTGTCTTCGTCTCTGCTGTAAATATTTATGTGTATTTTTTAGCTGGTTGCGAGTACAGGTTATTGTACCTGTAAGGTCAAGAGGTCCGTTGTCCTGTCTGTCTGCCTGGGATTCTGGTTTATGTAATAAAGCCTTTGTTATGTGTAAAATGCTTCTGGGGCGAAATGTGGTGCGTATATGTTGTCACGTTAAAATGGGTCTTAAGCCCATTTATTAATCCAAAATTGTTTTTCGACCAAAAAAGAAAAATCCCAAAATTGTTTAAACGGGTCGTATTAATTTTGAAGGGTCTAGTTATATGGGTTCTAAAATGAGAAGTCTGAAATAAATGGGCTTAAATGGTTTCTCAAACGGACCTAATTTCAGTTCATTTTATATAGGGCTCAAACTCTTCTCTCTCTTTTCGTTCGTGGTCTTTTCTTCCTCTAATCGTTCAATTCTTTGGACGCCGAAGGAGCGTCCGAATGCCTCCTTCTAGTGGGCGATGAGCTGGGTGTCGACGGTCTTGTGCTCAATGTCCTAGATGGTGCAGGCAGTGTCGATGCCGGAGGTGCGGATGCACTTGGGCTCGGCCTCGTTCCAGTTGAAGGAGATGAGAGGCCGGCAGAACTCTCTATTCTTGTTGCCGTTGAGGAAGGAGCGGAGATCGATCCGGGAGGAGTCGTCGGCAATCTGCCAGATGCTGATGAAGTCGCTGGGGGTGGCGAGGAGATTGGCGTGCTGGCATTCCTTGTCGACGACAAAGGCAGTCTTGGTGGGGGTTTGGGGCGGTCGAAGGAGAGGTTTGGGTCGGCTTGGCCCTTGCCAGTGGAGTTGTCGGGCTGCACAATCTCGACGCGGTTGGTGATGGCAGTGGGGTGATCGAGTTGACTGGCGATGGTGAGGCGGTACTTCTTGTCGTTGCACACGCCCCAGTTCATGGCATGGATGTGCTGGGGGGGGCTTCATTTGTGTAGATGTCTGACCGCTTCTGGTGCTTTGTGTTCGGATCGCTGCTCGCTCCCATTATCCTGTTGGTTTCGGATATGGATCGGAATCGGACCGAATGGGCTCGATTCGAGCTCTGTGAGTGTGAGCGACTGGGACAGGATAAGAGAGAGTCAAAATGTCACCATAAGCCCCAAAGGAATCGGACCGAATGGGCTCGATTCGAGCTCTTTTTTTCTTTTGGTCAGAAGGGTCAATGTGAGTTAAACGAGTGGATGAGATGAATTCATTTACGAACCACCCAAACCCAGCTCGGCAGCTTTTTGATCTGCGTAAAATAAGTGACTCGCTCCAAGATCATTATTACATTGCTTTCTCTGGTCTGAACTCAAGGTTTTTTTTTGGTTTGATTAGGTGCTCCTTCTGCATATCGTTAGCGTTCTCTGGATCGTAGTGAACTGAGAAAGAAAGAGACTAAACTAGAGTTTAAACAGTGGACAAAACTACAGCATCTGCTCCTTTAGGTGCATTTCGCGCTCTTTCGATTTGGCGCCGGCTTTGGAGTCCGGTTAGGACAGTGCGGTATCCGATCCATGGATGAATCCGACCTCATTAGATAGATGATGAAGAAGCCGCGTATATGTCCGGTTTTTCCAGGTCAAAAGAAGGCGTTAGGAGCTGTCCGTGGTACCCGAGAATTTCTAGCGGCCACGGACCGAAGATTCTTCGCCCTTCAAAGACATTTCTCCGGCGTAAGAGAATCGCAATCTATACCAGTGTTGCGCGGTCCGCATCGTCGCGGCTTTTAACTCGGCCTTGATGCCTCCCTAAGTTACGCTTGCACATGGCATCGTATCTGAGAAACACTTAGGCTACGGTACGGACGATGTCTTTTGCACAAACGAGTTTGAACTTTGAAGACTGGAATGTATTCGAATTAGAATTGTTAAGAGCTTCGAAAAATCGTCGAGACTCATCCAGCCCAAGCCCAATATCAGGCCCAAGACCAAGACCAAGACAAAGCCCAAGCCCATTTGTTTCACCTCAAATTCAACCTACTTTTTCCTCCTGTTTAATTCGGACAACTTTTGTGGCCAAAAAAAAAAAATTCCGGACAACTTTCAACGACCGACAAAAAAAAAAAAATTTCGGACAACCTTCGTCGCAACAAGTACCTCACGATCTCCGATGAGTCGACTCGTCCCTCTCTCTCTATCTCCGCCTCGTTGACCAACCTTTGACTCTCTCTCCACCGATGGGCAACTGCAACGGCCTCCCCTCCGCCTACGCCCGCCACCGCCGCCCGCCGGCCTCCCCCGATCCCCACGGCGGCTCCTCCTCCGCCGGCCCCGACTCCAACGGCCTCAACGTCCGCCCCCCCTCCCCCAGCCCCTCCCGCCCCCTCTCCAGCCCGCCCCCTCCTCCGCCGCCCCCGCCGCCCCCGCCGCCGGCCGCATCCTCGGCCGGCCGATGGAGGACGTCCGGGCCACCTACGTCTTCGGCCGGGAGCTCGGCCGCGGCCAGTTCGGCGTGACGTACCTGGTCACGCACAAGGAGACGAAGCAGCAGTTCGCCTGCAAGTCCATCGCAACCCGCAAGCTCGTCAACAGGGATGACATCGAGGACGTCCGCCGCGAGGTCCAGATCATGCACCATTTGACCGGCCACAGGTATTTCTTCTCTCGAAATCAGTCGAACCGTGTCGCCGATTCGAATCGAGTGTAGATTCATTCTCGAAATCAATCGAACTGCGCCGTAGGTGTTGAATTCGTGGGAGGTCGGTCTATTCTAGCTAAGAGTAGGTCTTCAGGCTGACTAAAACTTCAGCTTTGCTTCGCTATCTTGTGATTGGTGTTCATTGCCTGTTTTTTTTCTTGCATTGAGTAGGAATATAGTGGAATTGAAAGGCGCTTACGAAGATAGGCATTCGGTGAATTTGGTGATGGAGTTGTGTGCGGGCGGTGAATTGTTTGACCGGATCATAGCGAAAGGCCATTACTCAGAGCGAGCTGCGGCGAACCTGTGTAGGCAGATCGTGATGGTGGTGCATAATTGTCACACCATGGGAGTTATGCACAGAGATCTGAAGCCTGAGAATTTCCTTTTTCTGAGTACCGACGAGAACTCGCCATTGAAAGCTACTGATTTTGGCCTCTCTGTTTTCTTCAAACAAGGTACTTCTGTTTCTCCTGTTATTATCCATTATGTCGTGTGTGTGGGTGTGTGTTTGCCTTTCGCTGTTGTAGTAATTACAATACAAGGCATTGTGATGTATGATTCTGATGGCAATGACAAGAAATTTGGCACAAGTGGCATTTAACGATGTTTCAGTATGTAATACCTGGTATTGCCTACGTATTTGTTATATGCTGCTCAGTTCTTCAGTTTAAGCTAAAAGATGACCCTGCAACACTAAGATTATGGTAATGTGGAAACTCCCGCTTCTGCCACGGAATTTACAAGAAGTTTCTTCCTCCAATTTCTGAAAAAAGTATGGAACTTCTGAGTGTGAATAGTGTGGCTTAAAATTTCTATATTTAGCACTGATGAAAAGTGTAGATCATCATGTCTCGTGCTTTGGTTCTTTTTCTAGCTGTGATATGACGGTATTTAGGTAATATGTTCATTTATGTACAACTAAGGGTAATATTCCTTTTTCTTTACGCTTTTGTTTGCTTTGTGTATTTAAACTGTTACTTCTTTGTTTGTCTGCAAAAGAATAAGATAGTTCCAGGGAATTTGCGCACTATCACTGGGGGTCATCGTCAGTAGGCCTTGAAAGCATGGACAAGAACAGTTTCAATCTTGGAAAAAGATCATATTTTTATTCTTCTATGTTGATTCCTAACAAATGATATATATTCCTTGTTGATCAGCTTGGAATAACTTTTGATCTTGGAATTTGGAAATGCTTGTATTTTCAATGTCGTGAATCCTGATGAGATATACTTTTATAATTGCTTATGGATCATGTTAGGTGATGTATTTAGAGACCTTGTCGGAAGTTCATATTATGTGGCCCCTGAAGTACTGCGCCGTAACTATGGTGCTGAGGCGGATACATGGAGTGCTGGTGTGATCCTTTATATACTGCTTAGCGGTGTCCCTCCTTTCTGGGGAGGTATGCTTCTTGTGCCTCTGTAATGACCAACTTATTTTGAAATCATTTATTTTTTTTTGGCGAATTCTTGTGAGAATTTCCATAATTTTAGTTTGAACATTTTTTATTTGTTTGGGGATGGATGAATGAAAATGTTAGTGGAATAAACACGGAGCCAGGACATGAGAATTATTCATCTATTCACACTTTGTTGTTTTTATGTACAGATCACTTGGCTAAGTAATCAAATTTATGTTCATTCTTGTAATCAGCGTGGAGATAGTGATTGACATGGATGAATGATTCGATAACCATCAAGGTCAAATTACGTCACTGTA
The DNA here is from genome assembly GCA_031216185.1 of Syzygium aqueum. Classification (NCBI taxonomy): domain Eukaryota; kingdom Viridiplantae; phylum Streptophyta; class Magnoliopsida; order Myrtales; family Myrtaceae; genus Syzygium; species Syzygium aqueum. The sequence goes on along the minus strand of CM062235.1, from coordinate 5,682,572 downwards.
TTTAATTCCACCTTGGCAGTCATCCTCTTTTTTTACGTTCTATGCAGAAAATGAGCGGGCCATATTTGATTCCGTTCTACGGGGGCATATTGATTTTGTATCAGACCCCTGGCCGTCCATATCTAGTAGTGCTAAAGATCTGGTAAAAAAGATGCTACGTGCTGATCCAAAAGAGCGGCTTTCTGCAGTTGAGGTGCTAAGTAAGTAAAAAATGACTGTCAGTGATGAGTTTACTGTTTGTTCATGGGATATGCTGCCCTTTCAAAGTCAAACAATTTTGACAATTATGCCAGCAAGTTTTTGAACCTATCCATCTGTATAGAAGATCGAACTAGGATTTCTTGTGTGCGCCTTGGAATGGTATCACTTTCTTTGCTTCTTTTCTTTATCAGCTTATTGATTAAGGAACTTGGAGAAAAGGATTGTCCTACAAAAAATGAAGCAGGGTCCCAGGGGGTATATGTGTTGCTGTCACGAACAGGGACAAAAAAGGGGAAAATTATACCCCTTTTTGTAGAAGTAAAAGCATGAATTAAAAATTTGCTAATAACTTAATATAATTTTAGCTTTTAGAAGATTTTGTAACTAATAGAAAACTATATTTGGTGCTTCTACTTTTACCAAAAGGCATGTGTTGTACTTACATGTTTCTACTAAGTATAATTTGTTGTTAGTTAGAGAAAATGATTCTGTAATGCTGATCGTAATGCAGATCATCCTTGGATGAGAGAAGATGGAGATGCTTCTGATAAGCCTTTGGATATTGCTGTCTTAACTAGAATGAAACAATTCAGGGCAATGAACAAGCTAAAGAAAGTGGCCTTAAAGGTGAGAACATCTGTGCTGTTAGATAGTTTTCTTTCAGCTTCTTCATGTGTGGGATTTGTCTTCCTTTTTATTTAACTAGAATCGGTGACTTTGTTCTCTTGTTGTGGGGTTATGGAAACAGATTAGGACTAGGAAGATCAAGCTAACTTCACAAGATTCAAGTTTTGTTGGTCGACGGCCAAAAAACCAAAAAATAAGAAAAATGAACGAGTTTGTTGGTTTTGGTGTGATATGTTGTCAAGAACAGCAATTTGAAAAAGCTATTTGCCAGAATTTTCTTGTTCTTTCTTCTTTCATTTCTCCTAGTATGGATGTTATTTTAAATGCACCTATTAGCCTTGCATTTGGATAGCTCATGCAACTCAAAGATTTGTCTTCTCCACTTAAAGGCTTGTCCTTTTACTGGGAAAGTTCTAATAAGAACCACAAAACTTGTGGCCACACACTTTTGTTGGTGCAGTATGTATGAGGGTTAGAGACAATGAGGTACAGACAATCAACTATTTAGTTTGCTGTTTGTCAATTAGAGATTATGGCTTTTATCTTTATGGTCTAGTGGAAGTTTAGTTATGTTGGAATTAGAGCATTCGTTAGCTAGCTATTATGAGGAACTGGAAGTTCAACAACTGTAAAGCTCACCGTTAGCGAGAATTTGAAAAGTTTTGAATACCCATTTTTTTTGCCAAGACAGGTATTGAAGACAGTTGATTCATAATTTTCTATAATAGTGCACATTCCGAGAACCTTTTCCGTTTGCCATATTATCCTGAGAATTTGTTGGAAATGCTGCATAAAGATCCTCCTCTAACTAAGAATATCTTGATTAATACAAGTATATAGTGAACTTAACTCAGGTGCCACTTTCACAAAATACACGTTTATGGTTTCTTCACCTTTGGCACTCTTCTTTTGCATTTCTTGTCAAAAATGGGAAAAAGGAGTAGAAGAACTACTAACAGCTTGAGCATCTGGATTAAGGGCAGTATGAAAAATTTGTTGCTGGAACTGTTGGGATTCAGTGGTCTAAATTACATGTCATTTCTTCGTCCTTCTAGGTAATTGCTGAAAATCTTTCTGAAGAAGAAATTATGGGGTTGAAGGCAATGTTTAAATCCATGGACACAGACAATAGCGGAACAATTACTTATGAAGAGTTGAAAGCTGGTCTTCCAAAATTGGGTACCAAGCTTTCAGAGAGTGAAGTCAAGCAGCTCATGGAAGCGGTACTATCCCCTCTCTTCTCAATATGATTTCCTGTTCTTTTCCTCTTAAAAAAAAAAAAACAAAAGGAAGTGCGATGTTGCTCCTGGATAAGAACATGTTTGGTTTTTCAGGCTGATGTCGATGGCAATGGGACGATTGATTACCTTGAGTTTATAACAGCCACTATGCATTTGAATAGAATGGAAAGGGAGGATCATTTATATAAGGCATTTGAATATTTTGACAAGGACAAGAGTGGGTAATTTCCTTTCTCGCACTTGGACATGATGTTTTAATCTTACGTTCCCGTACAAGCTAGCAAATCTAATTATCAATTCACAAATATATTTTGAAAAGTATGATGCTCACTTGCATGTATCTGCGGCCCTTTGAAGGTATATCACAATGGAGGAGTTGGAGCATGCACTTAAGAAGTACAATATGGGTGATGAGAAAACAATTAAGGAGATCATTGCTGAAGTCGACAGTGATCGTGTATGTTATTTCTTCTCTCATGTCCATTCACGATCAACTATAGTGCACTAAATCTGCATAGAATATTGCCCACTTATGGTCATCTCATCTCCTAGTACGTAATTTGCAGACAGCTCAAATTTGTGGCTATTGAAGCGTAATTCATGTATATTATGTAACTTGGCAAAGTTGGTTTAACAAGTATAGTTATGCAAAAATTACATATAAGATTCACAGTCTAGAAACGACAGAAGATGGTTCGCCGATTGGCCTAGGTCCACTTATTAAGGAGAAGCAGCAATTCACCTGTCAGAATTTGAAGTACAATGAAAGAGAAAGAATTCTCAAAACCCATAACCTGCAGATACACCCATTATCTCTTGCACACTTTGAAATATCACTAATGGAACATATATACTAAAACCCTAACAAAAATAATGTATGCCCGAACTGGTCTGTACAGTGGGGCCTCTGGCCCCCTCCCATAGTCCTGAGCCTTTGGTCCGGGCCCTCCATTTTCAGCACAGACCTCTTGAAAAATGATCAATTGGGCGCCATGAAATTTATTGAATTGAATCGCAAATTGGTCTAGCGCATGAAAATAATTCAAGTGACAATTAACATCTATCAAGGATACACCCTCGCATTTATTTATCTGTGAGAAAAAGAATCTTAAGAGTATAATGGTTGAAAACACAATGCCGTATAATTTGTAGCTTGGTTGAAGGAATTCTTGCTGTGGGCTAACTTTTTGTTGTTAGGTTTTGTGTTTTAAAAGTGTTCCTTGTGCAACAATTTATAGTTGAAAATGTATAATTTGCGAAATATGTCGTGGTATTATTTTATGGAGTGCGAATAAAACAAATAAGCAAGTAAAAAGTAGAGCAGGGCATAGAATTAATTAGCGCTCGATTTGTGTAAGTTGGAAATCTCTATTGAACTTCCATGATAAGGTCTTCTAAGTTACTTTCTTAACACTGCTGTTCCATGAAGATCAGCAGACATCGTTTCTTCATGGTATACCTTGTGGCCTGTTGATTGTAATATTCTTGTGACATATCTGAATGTTTTCGAATTTATCAGGATGGAAGAATCAACTATGATGAGTTTGTTGCCATGATGAGAAAGGGTAATCCTGATTTGGCCCCCAATAGACGTCGGAAATAGTCAGATGGAACATGAAAGCTTTTGTTGGCCCAAAACGATGGTGCAAGCAGATTGTAGATCGTATGACCGTGAGTATGATCGTCGAGAATCAAGATGACAAGCCTTAACGTGCTTTTAGCCATGGGGTCCGAATCCTTGCTTTCTGTTGTGATTTGCACAATTCATCCATGCCTCTGCTTGCTGCTTCTTATCGGTGTGGAAATACAGGAGATTACTGGAAATTTTGTTGAGGCAATTTGTGGCTTTAAGGTTGGACATGTCTTGGAAATGCGGAGCACCTCCCTCCATCGAGAGGTACCCTTGAAACTCACCTTGTTCTCTCGGATAATCCGAGTCGAGTGCTCTATGTAAAAGGGCTTGTGGGATTTTCCTATAATGTATGGCTAACTTCGTCTATGTTGGTGGAACTCCGAGTCGCCGTTAAGTTTGGGAGTGAATTTTAACTTTGACACACTTAACATTCAAGACGTCAAAAGTAATAGTGGTGCAAGCACTTTCTCATATCACAATGTTCTCAAAAGCTGTTACTGAAGGAGACAACCGTTAACCGATAGATGAACAAACCTTTGGACAGCCTAACTAGCCAGCCTAACTAGCCAAGAGCAAACTAGACCCGCGTCGATTCCACTGGTCCATTTATTGCCGCTACTCCGGCCAATGTATGTAGCAGTCTCTAATTAGTGCCCCAAAAGACAAGCAAGCATAACTCCAAATACTAGGACTAGGTAACATCATCAAGACATTGAAGCCTGGGTCAAACACTACCGCAAGAAAACAGATGATTTCGCAAGGCCACTTCCTCCTCGTCCATTTACGCACAGTTATAATGCTGCCATTATCACCTAAAGCTGCTGAAGATGGAAGCTACTAGAATCTGAAGAGGGATTGTGAACGACAACGTCACATGGAGAAATAAGTTCCGCGCATGTTCATGAGATCTTAGACTCTCCATCCCCAAACTGACAGAACTTTTGGGGACAAGATGGAGGCAAAGCAAAAATACCAATCCACTTTGAAGGCAACACCACTCATTGGGAGAGCTTCCATAAGTGTGGCCGCCCCCAGAAAGGCTTCCTAAGAGCAAAATTACAACTATTGCACTTGTATGACTCCTACACCAAGTGTCAACAGGAAGCACTCCTATCAGTGTCAAATTGAAGTGAGCAGAAAGGGCTCCGATATGGAAAAAACATAATCTAAGCTCACTGCAATCAGTATCCATTTGCTCTAGACAGATCCATTCCCTTTGCAGTTTTGCGGCCACAAGTGGCCTCCGCCAGAACTGCCAATGCAGATCCATTCAATTGAGACGAAGCTACCTATAATTTCAATCTGCTTCTAGTATCGACAATTGCCATCGTTCGAATCGCCTGCTCAAGGACCCAGCACAATCTCTTGCCTTGCCATGGCTATACTTTGAAAAAAACAACCTTGATCCTAGGGTCTCCTGGGATGCTACAAGCACTATCATGCTCATTTCATGGAGCTCTGATTCCATACATCTCAAGATTGAATCACATCACTCACTCATATCATTAGTAAAAGTCAAAGATTCAACACAAATCACAGCACCATATCAACCAGCCAAAAACACTATGTCAACAAACCAATACTAGCACAAAAATCCATGCAATTCTGAGCACGTCTGAAGAAAATGAAGGCACAAATATCCAGATTCATCCACATCTGAACCCAACACCAGAAAAAAACATGATGAAAACAGGGTTCATGCTAATAATGGACAATTTTAGCAACTTTCAACCAAAAATTTTAAAAACTACCACATCATTCCAAAGGACCTAGTATGAGACAGAAGAATAAATAATTTAAACCTTCTTCTTGTCCTTCAAAGGCCCTCTTGGGATCTTGCTCAAAACTTTCTTATCAAATACTGCATACTGCTTCTTGATCTGAATAGTTGCCTTCTCAGCAAACGGGTCTACCTTGTCCTCATACTTCTCATAGAGCACAGGCACCGTGTGAAGTAACACAAACACTGTTCAAGAAACAAACCCTATCCGTAAGACTTTATTGGGAGATATACACAACAAAGTTCAACAAATATTATAACACTTCCTTACCCGAGTAAAATAACGTCAAGAAGTTGGACCAGCTGCCCACGATAGACAAAACCCAAAAAACAGCAATCACCTAATTTGGCCACATTCAATTTTTCCATTAGGATGTGAAAGGAAATTGCAAAGCCATATGTGATCAAATTCAACCGATACATATGATCTGGACGAGCACCACACATGCTGAGAGAGTAGCGTACAAGCACAATTATGAACATACCAAGAGAAATTTCTTAAGATCTCTTCCGGATGCAATCTCCCTCAGCGTAGCAAATGCACGATTTATTTCAAAGCTAAGCGCAGAGGCAAACTCCAAGACAGGTTTCTCTGGTATCGATACTTCAGGAATGTGAGGTGGCTTCCTAAGAAAGAACAATTAAGGCAAGATAATCCCATCAAAGCCAAATAGGAAAAATATCGAATTTAACATTATCGACACTCAAATGGATCTAGTAATACCATCAAAAACTTACTTGTGAATGAATGTAGTGGCATTGGACCACAGGAACAAGATTGCAAGGCCAAGGATCAAGACATGGCAAACTAAAGTGAGAAGGTGGTACTCGAGCAATTCAAACAGAATCCATATTGCCGTTGCAACACCAAGAGCACCAGCAGATATCTTCTTATTTCTCCATAGGAGCACATCAGCAGCTGTTTCACCACAAATAATTACGAACAGTTTAATAACAAACTCCTGCAGTCAGAGACGCGCGTAGCAGGGAGAACAAGTTAGAACACACGGGATGGAAGCATACGTCATGTCTTATCATGTCATCTTTGCTGCGTAACAGGAAATTTCGCTATGACGAGAGTAAAGAGGCGAGTTTTCACAGCTTCACAACAACAGTCTTTAACACTGCTCGAAGCAAATCTCATACCTCAACCAAAGAAACCGACTTTAACCGGACAAGCCAAAGCTTCACAAAGGCATCTACAGATACTACGTCAGCCACCCAGAATGGAAATACTTCTCAGTAGATCAACATATACCTCAACCATAGCACGTTCACAAGAGCGCCCAGATCTAGATCACACACGCGTAATCGTCCCTCGATGATGCATCTCTCAGCGTCCAAAACGACCAACCAGACGATCACAAAATGGTACAGCATCTCATAAAAACGAATCAGATCGGCAGATCGAACGAACAAGATCGCGACTCAACACAGCTCCGTCGCCGCGTCCCATTTCCACGCAAAAGACGACAACCAGAGCTTTCCGCAAGATCAGCGAGCAAAGCAAAAACGTCGGAGCTCAGATCTCGGCATCGAATCGGAACGACACTCGACTTTTGCAAGCCACGCCGACCGAGAACAAGCGAAGCACATCAAAACAGCCAAAGACACTAGGAGCAACACCGGATCGAGAGAGAGAGAGAGAGAGAACAGGACGTACGCTTTCCGCCGCCGAGCACCTTGTGGACGGGCTGCTCCCGGCCGAAGGGGCGGTAGACCTTGGCCTTCGGCGGCAGCGGCGACGGGGCGGGCTTGTCGTCGTCGGAGTCGGAGGAGTCGGAGGAGGAGGAGGAGTCGCGAGCGGCGTGGATCTTCTCCGCGATCTTCTCCGCCAGGGACTCGCCACCCTTGGGTTCCTCGTGATCCGCCATGGACGCCACACAGAGATGCGAGCTCGAAGCAAGCAAAAGCCTATAGCCCCCTTCCCTTCCCGATCCCAAAAAACCCTAGAAGAAGAACCCGAAGCGAGACAGAGAGAATCTCCTCCCAAAACCCAACAAAAAAAAAAAAAATGCAAGCTTTTTCCTCGGCCCTTCTCCTCGGTTGCGATTTCAAAGATCCCTCCCCCTTTCGTAACAGACGTTGCACCGCATAATCGCTTCGCCTTTTAAAAGGAAAAATGACACCGACTGTCCCGAAATCTTGACCTGATATATCACATTATTTATGAATTTTTAATTTATTTAATATAATTTTTAAATTTTTTTTTGTAAATATTTAATTTCGTCCTCGAATTATATTTAATTCAGTCTTTTCATTAATTCAAATTTAAAAAATATATCAAACATTTTCATATAATTTAAAAATTATAAATTGAAAATTTATTTGGGCCGTAATTTACGGAACTGTTTTCGCCATTATTAATTTTTGAAAGTTAGAGAGTGGTCTGCCTCTCCTTTTCGAGGGGAAGGGGGTGGGGGTGTTTGGAGTTTGATCTCGGACGTCGGATCGCGCCCCTCGCTTTCCTATCCGGGCCGTCCGTTCGGTTCGGCGCCGAGCCTGGAGATTCGGGTCGGGGTGCGCGGGTCACTGCATTGGTGCGGGTGACGCACCGCCGATCACGTTTTAGAAAAATCCCCCCCTCGGTTTTTTTATTCTCCTTTTTTTCGGTGCAGATTTTAGAGCGCCTCCTGCCCTGTCTGAACAGCAACAGGTTTTGTCCCCCCCCCCATCCCTCGTTAACGATTATGATAGTTTTGAGAAATGTGCTCGGGACATTTTCCTGAAATTATCCTTGATGTGCCCCCACATGGTGATGTTTCAGTCACACTCACATCATGCTTTTTCTCTTGTGGAGCCACGGAATTGTTGTTTGCACCTGTTTCAACCTATTTTGCACCCTCCCCAAAAGAAGAGAAAAAAAAAAGAAGAGGAAAGACAGTAAATGGAGGTGTGTTGTGGCTCTTGAACAGTGTTTAGGATCCTTTGGGGGGGAAATCTAGATGCTAAATCGAAGCTGCTGTCGTTACTAGAAAATGGGGCGCTAGAAATGCCGGGACGATGCGCCTCGTCCCGGCGGAAAACTCGGGTGTCGATCGCGGGCTGCCGCGACGATGAATTTTATGGACCGTGAGGAGTCGGGACGATTTAGCGGTTCGAATGATTAACGGCGACGGACCAATTTGGTGGTATAATCGCGCCTTGTTCTCCTAAACCTAGGTTAATACCTAAGGACTCTCTCTCTCTCTCTCTCTCTCTATATCTTCCTCTCTTATCAATTGAAGCGGATTGAATGCGACGGGAGCTACTTTTTTAGAAGACTTTACATCAATGTCATTAGAATTGAGGGTGGGCTTGATCTTCATTACTTAAGTTATCGTTACATTATTTCAAAACTTGTGAGATCGATACACGGGTACCATTGGATCGTGCGGATCCCGCATGAATCCTAACCTTATCTTGCGATGCATACGAGTCGGGCTCAGCGGCGATGCTATCGTCCCCGGAACTTTTTCTCATTTCCATATGGAGAAAAAAAAGGGGGACAAATGCGTGGCGACAGCCACTAGAAGGAAGGACGGTGGGGACGGGGGATAAAACAGCAGAAAGAAAGTGAAAGAGAATTAAAAGGGGACAAAAGGAAAGGGACAGCTACTCAAGCCCCAAAAATTGGCCACGCCAGCTGCACTAACTTTCGGTTTCATGGTGCCGAAGGTCCAAATTAGGCCAAAACCATGACTTCCATGAACACTTCTTTGGGCGAGTGCGAATACATTGCATCCCAAAGAGGCAGACATTACCGATTTGACTTCACGATTATCTGTAATGTCACTGAAACCTGATGGGAATAGACTTAATCGACTGATTAAATAAAAAAAAAACGATTCACGATCTGATCTGATTTAGACTGTCGGATTACTGTCGATCGCAAACAGGATCGAGCTGGTTTAACTGATCGAAGCAGACTGGTTCGATCGAATCGGGACTGATTCAAGCTATTTATTCAATTACCGATCGCAAACAGGATCGAGCTAGTTTAACTGATCGAAACGGACTAATTTAATCGAATCGGGACTGATTAAAACTATTTATTCAATTAGAGGGCATAACAAGTTGGACGAGTCAAGCCCTGGAGCAAGGATGCCTTAAATTTAAAAGAAATTGAAGTAGGGCCTATAACCTTGTCAATCAAGATGAGCTAAGATAAATAAAAAGTGAATCATAGAATTAGCAAATATGCACGCATGTTACATGTATACACAAAATTTTGCTTGTGAAAAACTAGTTCCAGTGTTTGCATGATACGCGTGCGTACCCAATTCGAGATGGATTTAATTGATTTTTAGTAGAGAATATGGATATGAATTTCAAAAGCAATGATCTGTGCTTAAAAAAATACGAGATTTGTAAAGTTATTGTCCGAAGGCGTCAAACTTTAATAATTGATGATATATAATGTTTCCTTCGCTTTTTCTGTACTAGTATGGGGTAAGAGTGCTGTAGCCTCCTAAAAAAGTCGATACCACTAATTCAAAAGTTGACTTTATCTGTAGCGTAGATTCAGCAAAACCACCTCATTAAAACCATTTCACTGAAACAAATTGTTGTTGGGTTACACAAAAGAAGAAATTCCAAAAATATATGTGTAAAATTACACAGATCTAATAAGTTTAGTGATTTAAAGAAGATTGTTGCAATAGAAAAGATTCAAAATTTAATATTGAAACGTACGAAAAACAAGGCACAATTACAGATTTTAGACATTTGTCCATGGATAGGACGTATGTAAAAACAATTAAGTAATTGAGGATATTCGGGGAAGATAAACAGATCGAGATCCTTTTTTTTATATACATTATAATACTGGTAAGCCATTTCATAATTTGAAGATGGGCCTTGGATGATCATTGTCTTGGCCCACATTCTATTGTCCATAACATTAAATTCTAGGTAAGTAGTTGTGTTCATTTGATTCTTTCAAGTTTGATTAATGGGTCTTTAGATCACTATATATTAACTATTTCAGCAACTATATGTTATTGGTCTGAAAAATTGGTTAGTGCAATCATAGTCGGATTAAGGTTGGGCTCTCAGGTCATAAAACTTTTCATGAGCCTGCTTTTGGGCTGGTGGGAGCTTTAGTACATTCGACTGCTCATTAAGTTAATCAAAGTTCACTGGAGAGTCATAATGTTCCAACACATTTTCATTATGGTTGATTACACTCGTCAAATGGATGGGTTGGGTCAGGTTTGGATCGGGTCGAATATGAGTCGACCTATATTCGACCCATTTAACCCGTTTTGACCCATTTTCATGTAATGCAAATATAGTGATCCATATCCGACCCGACCCATATTACTAGAACACATTAATATTTTAGGAAAACTCATACCCATTCATTTAATTCACTTTAACCTCTTCACATGTATATGTTATTAGAATAAAAACTCCACATCAAATTAAAAAAAAACAAATTAAACAATAAAAACTCCATCCTTAAGATGGACAAAGGATTGTGAACCAGGAAATGAAGTAGTTGATGTCAATGTGGTAAGTCCAAAGAAAAATCTATCAAAAGAGAATGGGAGCACTTTAACATCCATTACAGAAGCACTCCCACCAGAACCAAGGTTTCTTGAATGAAACTTGTGCCTCTCATCACGTGAACATGACCGACAACCTGCTTCCTGCACATGGCGGAACTAGAGAAATAGAAGACTCCCATGAGTCTGTTGTGTGGCACAAACATATAGGCACAGAAGATGATCAAATCAGTGATCTTGGGGAAGCATCTACAGATTTAGCATCTGGTTGAGGTCGGAGTTTCGTGGCATCAGCTTGTTCCCCCTGCTTTTTGACCTGATCATCAACGCATACTACATTCACATCCACCCCGGTTTTGAACACAACCCCCCATGAACACTCCAACCAATAGCTTAGCCAAAAACACGTCCACGAAAGCTTGATTCAGAGGGCCTCGGTGCGACAAACAAATTATCATGGTGAGTGAAACTTTCGAACCTGAGATGAGAAACAAGAAGGAGGAAACCAAGAGAATGAGATAAAAGAAAGTATATACACACATCTTCTAGCCAATCAATTGCATTAAATCACGTGACTAAACCAAGAGAATGAGATAAAAGAAAGTACCTAATGCAAATAGTCTTGAAAGTTGACAATGAGAGACTTGTTATCATGAAGTCATAGGCAGATGGGTCAATCAATTGAGCTTCTCCTGAATCTGGCTTAAGTCGCGCAATATGTGTATAGCTCATACCATGTCAACGAAAAACCCACAAGATGCAATACTCAAGATGCAGCCATGAACCGCCCTCTATTCTATCACAGTCAACCCTCTTGGCTATTTTAGGACACTATCATAGAACTTATGGTGACAGGGCGACGAGCAGACACAAACACAAAAAACCCCCAAGAAAAACCATGAAAATCCGAACGAATACATTACCTTTGTGAGCATGCCGAAACCCTAGCGCTTGAAGTTAGTTCTTCCTCCCTGTGGTGAAGAGGAGGGAAACGGAGACGAAGCGAAGCACGACAAGCGGCGAAGTGCGACGAGCAACGAGCAACGAGCGGCGAAGCACCGCGAGTGACGAGCAGCCAAGGAGACGAACGGCGAGCGGCAAAACGCGACGAGTGGTGGCAAAGCGTGGCAAGTGGCCAAGGCGGTGAACGACGAGCGGCGAAGGAAGCGTAGCGAGCAGCCAACAAGAAGGGTAGGCTGGGAGCGAAGCGTCATTCGTGGATGGGTGCCTGAGCAGGTAACATGGGTCGTGGGTTCAGAAAATATGGGTTAAAATATGGGTCAGCTGGTGACCCGTATTTTAACCTATTTTTTGGCATTATATATTCTCTAACCCATTTGAGCCCATTTTTAAGAAAAGTGGGTTACCCAAATAGATATGGGCTTCCTAAAACTGAGTTATAAAATCGGTACATGACCCATTTTGCCGGCCCTATGGTTGATTAATGATTATGTACATTGTCTTTCGTCCTTGATGTAACTACATGCAATGTGTCTGTTGTTCGATATATCGGTATAGTATCAATTATGTGTATGATATAGCTATGATGATTGATGGGGAAGGCTGTACCAGAGCAAACAAGTGATTAATTGTTTATACGGTATATTGTGTTATACAGGAGACCCAATCTCTCTACTCTGATCATTGTCTTATTGCCTGTTGCACAGTCGAGCCACACAACCCGTCGTTGCTAATCGCAGCCTTCGCGACAGTGGCGGTAGCGGAGGCGGAGGCCGAGGCAAAGGGACTGGGAGAGGAGAAAGAAACGTGTGTTGGGTTAATTTGGTGTTGGGTAAGTTTCATTAGAACATAGTTATATTTTGGTCAAAGAGATAACTCTTCCAGGTAAAATTAACTCTAACTTTAAAGGATGCTAATTCTACCAAAAAAAAAAAAATATAGAATCTTATGGGGTTGTTATCATGTAGATTACCAAAAGTCACCTGAGTGACATTGAGTAAACATGATCACATATGCCTGATCTCTAGCCAAGTCCCGCCCCGGCTCGAAACGCAATTTGGGCACCATGGGCCCACAAACTTAGGCCCATGGGGCTCTTTTGGGTCCGATCATTTACGAAGATGCCCGCCGCCCGGCCCATCCGCCCCATCGATCGGGACCACGGTCTACCCGGCAAGTCTAAGCTGGGTTTACTTAACGGCAACGAATGTTGTTTATATGTCTTCCTTTCTTCGACAGACCAAACACACGATGTTCACGCAGACACCGATATGAGCGTATCACCTTTTGGGCTATGCTTGTCGATGCTCCCGCACATCCTCCCTTTTCCTTAGCCATGTTGACAACTGCAGCTACCAAGATTTCATTAGACCGCACGCCTCTATTGCGCTCAATCATTCGACTTCTCCCTGAAATCCAGCACTTGACGTGTGAAAATTTAAGCAAAGCACAGCCCACACAACATGAAATAGTTTATTCAAAAAAATTCCTGTTTTGGCCGATTGGATCCTCGTAGCTTCTCCTCTCCCGCTTCTTGCCACCTCTACGCATTCAACATGTCGGATCATGAGCTGGAACTTTTGAATGCCCTTTTTTTTTTTGCTCTTTCTTTGAGTAAGATCGCTATGTTGTTGTTGTTGTTATCGGGGAAAACACCACTAAAAACCTCAAATTATATCACTTGTGATAAATTTATCCTGAACTTTTTTTTGTGACATGAAAAACCTTAAACTATATCCTAATCATTAATCCGCTGACCACGGCGGCGGGGAAGAGAGAAGGAAAAAAAAAAAGAAGAAGACGAAAATGCCCATGGACAAATGTATCGTGGGGTAAATGTGTCACAAGTGACATAATTTGGAGTTTTTTGTGTTACAAAAAAAGTTCTGGGTAAATTGATCACAAGTGACATAATTTGAGATTTTTTGTGGTGTTTTCCCTTATTATTGTTGTTTCTATATGGAAACTGGTAGTTTGCTTTTGTGACATTTTGGTACGCTTACCCAAAAGACATCCTGGTATTGCCAAAAGCTAAAGCCATCGAAACCAAAAGAAACATAGACATCGCAAGAAATCTCCAAAGACCAACCAGACTATATATGAATATAAATAAAAATATATATACATTTGCAGTACTTATACAGTTGTACTGATGACGCACATACACATAGAATGCGCCAAAAACATGTGCATCGATTGATATTTAATGCAAGAGCGAAAGGGGTGAAATATAAGAGTGATTGGTTCTCGGATTGGACCGGTTCCACCCTAAAATAGGGAATTGAGAATATATATATTTGCAATACTTATACAGTTGTATTGATGAGCGCACATACAAATAGAATGTGCCAAAAACTTGTGTATCTGTTGATATTTAATACAAGAGTTGTAAAATATATGGGTGATCGGTTCTCAGATTGGACCGGTTCCACCCCAAAATCTGGTACCGAGATTGGGATCGGTCCTGATCACCGATCCCGATCCCGATGTGGACAAGTCCAATTTAGGGTTCTGGCAATTTCCTTTTCTTTATTCTTTAAAAGAAAAGGAAAAAAAGAACATATCGATTTGGTCCGGTGAGTTCAAGTGGTTCAGTTTTGCACCTAGAAAATTAGGAACCGTGAACAGGACCGCTTCCTGTAAAGCCACTCATCACCGCCGGTTCAGGCCACTCATAACCGCCGGTTCAGTCCCGTTCTGTGCACATAATCCTAGTGAAATATATGCAAATTACAGGAATCAAAAACAGTAAAATTTGTGCAGATATTTCTTGCCCTTTTCCTGGGCACATGTATGATCAGGAATTGATTCGGAGAGGTATGTTCATCAAAAGAAGGGCAAAACCAAAAATCTAAGAAGAACAATCATGCCTCTATTAGCATATCAAATACTGGACTCTGCGGTTTGACAAATTAAGGCTCATGGTGCAATTCATCACCGACGTCAACCTCCTCTTCACAATCTTGATCAGATGAACCGTACCCCTCAGCTCTGCGTAGCTCGTCAGCTCCAACACGTTGTCGCTCATGTCACTGCTCAAATTCTTCAGATCGCTTATCCTGCTCGACCTGACCGCGACCACGACGTCCACGTGCTTTGTCTCCCTCGACCAGACCGTCCCGTTGCCGAGCGCCTTCTCCCCGATGGCGGTCCCGTTGTAGCTCATGGTCAAATTGCTGTTCTCAAACTCGAACCGGCCGAAGTTGGTGTTCTTGAGCATCGCTTGCACGGCGAGCGTCGCGTCCAGCCACGTCGCGGGGTAATCGCTCGTGTAGTTGAGGGACTCGACCGACACTTTGAGCAGAGCGAGCTCGGGGTGGGCGGGGCGCAGCACGATCATGGAAAAGATCAGGGCGACCACGCAGAGGACGACGAACGCCGTAAGGAGGTACACGGGGCACTTGCTGCTGCGTCCGCGGGAGGACGGCCCCGGCTTGAACACCTGCGAGAACTCCTCGTCGCTCCTGCGGTGGAACTTCGAAGGCGGCGATGGACGAAGTTGATGAAACATGCTCGCTAACGGAAGGCGTTTGGGTTTTTGGTGTGTGACGCCACTAATGATTGATGGGTCTCTTGGAGACTTTTTTGGATTTCTTTCGTGTGTTTTGCGTTGGAGAGTGTGTATATATACGAGTGTGGAAAGGAAATGAAGAAGCGACGTGTGGATCGAGTTGATGAGCCTTTTGACGAAGGGGTGGGGAGATTACTTAGAGTCGGCCATTCCTTGGTGGATCCGAACGCCGTCCTTGGAATCTTTCCGAAGTCTTGTTCGGATACATCGTCATTTTGTACGCCCAGAAAAGGAAGGAAATCTGACTGACACGGGAGAAGAGAATGGATGCCTCATCCTGTTTAGATTGACTACCCTAAGTTTCAACCGTTTTATTGGAAAAATGATCCGAAAAGTCATAAATCCATTCCTCTAGTACTAATTCAGTCATAAACTTTCAGCTTGGAATAATTTAGTTCTGAACCTTTTGATAATTTGTCAATATAGTCATTTCAATCAATTTTGACCGGATATCGCTGATGTGGATGCCGGCATTCCTACGTAGTGTCATGACCTACCTTTCGGATGAATCACCTAGGGTTTGGCTAATGGATTATTAAGCTTACTTCTAGCTCGGGCTTTTCTAAACCCATATCAATTCGCAACTTAGATTCAATCTTTAACATGTAAATTAATTTCATTTTGAGAGTTGTCACTAATCAGTTTTTGGTGGAGTCTTCTGCGAGAGAGAGATAAACATACGTAGAAAAAGATAAATCAAACGGATGAACATTCATAGCAAAAGATAAGCACTCAATTAATATTCAAAGAATGTCCACTCAAGCTCAAATTTGGAAAGAAATAAAGTCGACACCCTTATCCTAAGACTTAAGGACTAAGTTGCCGATTTTCCGTGCAATTGATAACCTTATCTCATTGCTATAGATTGAGCTACTGATTGTACGCGCCTTGCCGAATTAGGAAAATTTCCTAATTGGCTATGCCTAGAATATCAAGATATTCATGTTAGATCACAATATACTCAAATAGGTAAGATTTAAATATGGATAAGATTTTTACCTAAATTGAAGATTTGATTCAAAATTGGATTCGGCGGCTACAGGGCTTCGGATAAAGACCGGCAGCGATTGACGGCAAAAGGGTTCTCGGCCTTGGCTTTTTATGGTTGGCCGATGGTGGGAGTTTTGGTTTGCGGGTGTGAGGGACTCGGCTCAGGGGTGATGCTCAATGACAATGTCTATGTAGATTAGCTTAGGCAGTGGCTTTCGTCGTCGAAAGGGATCGCTGCTATGTGTGGTCATGACTGGAAACTCACCGGAACACCAAACAAGATGCAAAATAGAAGCAACTGTAGCTACGCAACTCGATGAGGACTGCAAAGGGTAGCGACTTGCCGTTGGGGCCTCTCCATGGTACACACAACTTCGTCGACAGAGAGAATCCCTTGGCTGCTGTCATCGCAAACCAGTTCTCGGCGTAGATCGGCAGGTTCATGGCTTGGGTCAGGGAAGGAGTAGCAACGGCGGCAAGGTCGGCGCTCGGCAATAAAGGAAAAAAAGATGAAATGAAATGAAAATGCAAAATGAAAAATAAATAATTTTAAAAATTCAAGAATTGCAAAAATTGTCAGTGCTGGCCATGCTAAGTCGGATTACCAATGTCCACGTTAATAATTTTTGGTCAAAATTGACTAAAATGATTACATTGATAAATTGTCAAATGATTTATGACTAAATTGACTAAATTAAAATGTTTAGAATAGAATTGACACAAATGTAATATGTTTAGAACTTTTTTTGATAATTTTCCCCTAGTTACTATTTCTAGCCTAAAAATAATGGTCCGTGTCAGTAGAGTAAACACTTGACTTTTTTTTTGTTAGAAGGGCAAATACTTGTGTGGACCTAAGTATGTATGAATTAGGTCCATTATAACCGTTGAATGTGTATACTCATAATCATCGCTGTTGATTTTGTAGGCTCATATAGGGAACCCACACGATTAATGCTCATGATCATTTTGGGTCTGTGGAGCTAGGTCGAGACGAGACATTAGATATTTCAGTACAAATCAATGATCAATAGATTAACTCCTAGTTGCTCACTTTGGTTAAATAATCTTTTTGACTTAGTGTAATTAATCACGGCGTATATTATTGAACGGGAGTGGACCAGAGTATAAGTTACTCAGAAATAGTTCAAGCTTCCCTACATGATAATTTAGAATCGAAATGTTTGAATTTGAGAGAACTCATGAGCTCGAGCTACTCAAATATCTTGTTGAGTTAAACTTGAATAGCTCTCGCTCATGGAAACTTTCTTCTTGATTATTGATAATTGGCATAAAAATGAGTACACCTTTTACCGAAAAATAGAAAGAAATAGACAATACTCCTTTTCTTTTCTTTTAGCAGCACAAGGTGGTAAGATTCTTTTCACAAGTGGCAGACCAGACTTGTTATTTGGAGGATGGGATTCATGATTCGAAAGTACCGTAAATTGTCAGATTTGGTGAGATCCACTTGAAATTCACGTTAGACTTGCCATCTATAATGGTTCGGATTCCTTTTAGCACGTACGCGTATAATAATTTCTCCTTCCCTTCCTCTTTCTTTCCCTTTCACTTTTTTGTCCTCTGTTTGCGTAAATTTCCTTCAGTCACTGTCGAGACTCCGTTCCTGCGAAGGTCGGCTACGCGTACTGAAATAAGCATGTCGAAAGCTCCTCTCGAGCAGGTTCTTCTTGCTCTTTTCTTTCCCTTCTGGATTACGCGAAATTCGACTCCTCGTGGGGTCCAACATATCGACATCAATCAATGTGAAACGATCAGGACTCCTGCACAATAATTGCATCTGTCGATTCAAGCTTCTTCGAGACTATCTGTGTTCACAGTGATCGAGAGCTTCTGGGCTCGAAGCCCAGTAGGGTTTCTCCACCTCCTTAGGACCGCGCTCGAGCATGTTGCGCTGGGACTTGCATGCGAAGTAACGGGAACGAGCATGGGTCCAGCCATTGATCTGGATCGTGCAGAACTTCTGACGATAGCTTTTCTTCGTGGGAAAGATTAGCCCCACACGTAAAGCTTGACTTTTGAGTTTGTGTGCGTTTGTTTAGTTGGAAAGAATGGAAGTGATTCGCGAAACAAAAGGGGCCATCAATTTAGAGATGTCGATGTCAATATCTCGGGCTCGACATCTCTTAGGCACTTCCGCGTCTATGCATTTGCGTGTATGAAAAAAGCTGAATTTGGCTTACTAAATTACGAACGAATGTAACAAGTCCTAAACCGACATTGTTACAATTTAAAACCGGGGGTGTAAGCAGAGGAAATTTCCTTTTCCGTGAAAAGGAAAGATTTTACTTGGCACTAGGGCCCATTAGGCCAATATGACAGAACTTATCATTCACGATCTGCAAAAGTGCAATGTTCTTCACTTGCTATGATAGTGACAATTGGACATCTTCAAACTGAAAATTACAGAATTTTGGCACAAGGGAGAACAATATGCCGTTGCCAACAATTAGAGTGACAAATGTGAACCCGTGTTGGGTTTTGGTCTTCAATTTTTCTAGGGTAATCTGCAAGCCCACCAGAGATACTTTCGGCCCGTGATAGAAGGGCTTAGACTAACTATGAAGTCCCACATCACCTGCATCCCGTAAAACTGAGCACTTCATACGTAGCTATCATCCAGCTACTGGTTTTCTCTTCGGAGACATCTGATAAAATTGGAACGATACAGAGAAGATTAGCATGGCCCTGCCTAAGGATGACACGCACAAATCGAGAAATGGTCCAAATTTTTTTTTATCTCTCTATGTTTTTTTTTGCCCTTTCTCGCGTTGCGGTGTTTGTGTTGGTCTTTATCCCTTGTGTCTGTCTATTGTTCTTATGACAGCTACGAACAAGGCTCATGTTGCAGCGTTAGTCTTTAGTCTTCTTTCTGGTTTCGGATTGTTACTATAGATAGCTCAACCAAATTACTGGACTTATCACAGTTTGTTTCTCAGGTCAAGTCTCTTACAGCTGAGGCCGAAAAAGGGTATAACCTCGAGATCTGCTGACTTCGTGCATTTGTATTGTGACAGCCATGGACTTTGACAGTTTATAGAGTTGATAGCTGATTGTAAATCCAAGTCGACAAAGATATGCAAATCAAACAAAAGATAAAAGACGATAGGTCAAGTGGACCGTATATGAACTTCCCGATCAAATCAGGATGCCACACTCAAGCTTGACTAACTAGAGCCTCTGTTTTCATTGGTCTCTGCGTCGAAAGGATGAGAGGAAAAATTTCGCAGCAGCATCACTTGGGAAAATTAGCGAGGCCTGGAACTGTCTTTACATTTAAGTGGTGTGGACTCTCTGTGGCCCCCTATGTTTTCACCGTGTTATGTTAATGAGGACAACAAAAACAACCAAACAAGAGGAAACAATCCCACTGTGCAGTGATTCCCCCAGTCCCAACTTGAGTGGAGTTTGACATTGTTGATCATGGGGCCGCAGGAAACTTTTATTGCGCGCGTTTGAGTCTCGTTGAAGTTCATGAAAATAATCGGAGTCAAGTCCTGAATGACATGGAATACTTTCAGGACATGCCGGTTCTGAAATTACGAATCGATGATCCTGCTTTCACATGTTGGACTAAATCCCCGAGACACGAGTCCTCAGCATCGCCCCATTGTGAACTCCAAGTCATTGCTCAGTCTCTTGGCGAGGGCTAGCATGGCCGTGATGCCGGAGGGAGCGGCGGAGACAATCGCGATGGTAGCTTTGCCTTTGGGCACGGTGTAGTGTCTCGAGTCCATGCAGTTGGCGGTTCCTATCACGAGCCATTGCTGGAAGTGCGACCCTGTCTCTTCTTGATCTGATTCCTCTTGAAGCAGAATGATTGGTGAGCTTTGCTCATCGCCTCGTGCTTGAACGAGTTTGTGGCAAAGAGGACACGGAGTCCGAAAGCTCAACTTAGCCCCCCAAAGTGAACTCCCTCTGTTTTCGCAGCTGGATTCATTCCCCAGGACATGACCCAAACCAAGAAACATAATTTTGACTGATGCTCTATGTAACTATGACTCTAGGACTGGTGGCCGGCAAACCGGACTAGACCAAACTGGCCTGTTTTAGGCGATTCTCGAGGCCACTGATCCAATTTCTGATTTCAATACCGGTGATTTTCGATCCGATTCTATGGAACCGCCACTTGGATCGGACTGATTTTTTGTTCTTGTAGCCTCTTGCATTTTGGAGTTCTTTTTGGTGGGGTCCAATACTTTCCGCCCCATTATATATCACAATCAGATTAGCTAACATACTTTATCAAGTAAGGTCTCGATTTCAGTATAGGTAAATTCACAGTAGACAAATGGAAAAGAACAAAACGCCTTCAATTTTCAACCAAAATTAAAACATTTTGATCACATAAGTCTATCCGTGAAACCAAACCAAGTTCCATTGGCTCGTTCTGAACCGTACCGGACTAGTCGATTCGATTCCCAAATTAAGTTCCGCATCGATGGGATAGGAATGCCCTTTGAATATTATAATCTAAACCAAGACCGACTCGCTTCATTCATTTTTTTTATTTATATGTCTAATCCTCCATTATAAAAAGTTTCCCTCAAGGAAAATGAAGAGTTTCTTTCCTTGTTTATTTTTTTTTATCGAAAACCCTGTCGTTTCTAGCCCATGATTACGTAAGAAGCAGTAGTGACTCAGACTATTGTGCAAAATATCTCTTAATGATTGCAAAAGACAAATTAGCATTGCGCAGCACCTATTGGCTATAACAGTATAGGGGGGTGGAACATACACTTGGACATAAAATACAGAAGAAAAAATACACGACAAAATTAAAGAAAATACACGAGTTTACGTATTTTTTCTGTTTCCGTCTCCCTCACTTCCTCAGTTGCATCCCCAGGACAGGATCTGCCTCGCCGACACGAGGATCGTCATGCTGCAATCCATCACCGACGTCTTCTTCTTCTTGAACATGAACATGACCGTCACCTTCCCGGTGAGCTCGCCTCCGCTGTTCAGCGAGATGACCCCCGCGCTCAGGTCGGTCCCGAGGTTCGGGTTGCTGGTCGAGTTCGAGGAGTCCAGCTTCAAGTACACGCCCACGTCGATCTTCTTGGTGGACTTGAAGTTGGCCTTGCTCTTGGGAATGATGACTTGCCCCACCACGACGCCGTGGGAGGTGAAGTAGACGGTGGTGGCGTCGTACTTGAAGGGCCCCCAGTTGGTGTTCTTGATCTGGATCGGGGCCATGAAGCTCATGTCAAACGAGGGCGAGGCCGGGGTGCCGACGGTGAGGGTCTGGATCATGTCGGGCGGGCCGATTCTGAACTTGGGGGACCTGAACTTCATGATCACCAGGACGAAGAAGAGGCCCTGGACGACCTGGAAGATGACGAAGGCGATGATGCCGATGGTCCACTTCCTCCGCTTCTTGCGCCTCGCCTCCTCGTCGTCTATCGCGTGGAGCGCCTCGTGGTCCTTATCATCCGCCATCTGGGCGTCTCTGTGCGCTCTGTCCCTAAAGCTTGGATGGATATCTATGCGGAGGGAGTGTCTGCTCGAGCGAGTGGCGATGAGAATGAGAGGATGAGATGAGAGGCTGCTAAGGTTTTGTCTCCTATATATCTGCAGAATTGGTCAATGAACAACAGCTGATCGGACGACTGAGAGCAATCGAAATCGCTGTCGTTCGAGACCGGCGTTGCATCTCAAGAGCCAAGCGCGTGGCCCACGCTCAGAGTCCCTATTGGAGCCATCGCTTCTAGACGAAAAGCGACCTTCTGGTGGGGACATACTTCTGCGAGAAAACGAGAGAAAGAGCGAGGTCCTTTCTTTTCTTCTCTCTCCTTTCCTGTTCAGCCATGGGAAATGCAATCCTCATTGGTAGAGGCTTCGATGGCGTGAATTGATCCCACTGGTGAGCTTTGCCCTACGTTATCCAACCGGTGTTGGAACGTGTGGTGGAGAGGCATTGTCAAAAGACGAACTGATCGAAAGAGCTTGCAAACTTACTTCCCGACCCGAGGACGTACCGCGATCGCGGCGCGAGATATAATCCGATGAATCTGATATCCGTGCCGAAGCGAAGTGGATTTGGACCTTCGGATTGGGCAGGGTCTACGCGGGACGTGGACCTCCCACGAAACCTCGTCTTTTTCGGTAGGCCGGATTTAGTTTAGTGTGTACACTACACTCGTGTTACGGATTGTCCGTGATGCAATTGACTTTAATTTGTTCGCCGCTACACTGAATTTGAGTAAATAAGCACCCTTTTTATGTGATGCGTAATTAGAGGAATAGAGGGGTTTAATTAGATATTTCAAGATGATCGAGTATCGTTTAAACTAAACTGAAACAAATAGACGCCAACGAGGCGCGTGGCACATTTCTTTTTTTATAATCCAAATGCATGAACATGGAGATCCGATCATACCAAACAGAACAATCCAGTCTTGCCTTTTTTTTTTTGTTAAAAAACAAAATTTTTTATTTTTAAAATTTTATCCAATTTTCTTTTTCCTTTTTTAAAATTTTTACTTTCCTTTTTGTTTTTTTTTTCCTAAATGTTCAATTCTTTTCTTGAGTTGGCGTCTGGTGGTTGTCGTGTGTATTAAGAAAGTGATAAAAAAAAGTGACCGTTTCACTATAATCAAATTGAGCAGAGATAAATGAAGGACTTGATGGTATTGATTTGATAAGTTTTAGAATACGATTGCACTATCCGAAAGTTAGTCATTCGGTTGCACTTCGTAACAAATTCAAGGACTTTCGGCACCCATTAGCTAAAAATATATATTAGCAAACTCTTAGCCTCCAAACACGCTCGACTAGTTTCGTTTTCACAGGATATCAACATGGAAAAAAGCTCTGACCAATAAATACATGTATACACACATATAATTGGAACAAAGCAAAGAGAATACATTCCCGAATATAATTCTGAATTCTAATCGATCTGATTGGTCATTGTTATACAAGGTCTTGGCCCAATCCCTCCGCTCTGACTTAGACACTCCACCAAACAGAAGAAAGGTCTTCAATTCGGGTCGTCTTCGAAGTTACAGGATTTCAAAGTGGGCCCGCCTAGAAAAGCTTTCGAATCGCATTTGAGGCATGTTCGTTTCACGGAAAATAGATAATTTGTAAGATATTTTCTTAATAATAATCGCTTATATCGTTCGGAATAATCAGTCAGCGAGAAATGTTTTAATTATCACTAATAATTTACGTCTAAACATTTTCGTGAACTGTAAAAAATATCTTTCGTTCATTCATTTTTGCAAGGGACACAAGCGCTCATTTTCTGGACCAGATCATTTATTTCCCAAGAAACAAAACGAAAGCCATGCATGCATGAAAACGTGAGTGATAACTTGGAAGCTAATCAATCTATGGTGGGAATACAAGTACAGTTTTGGAAGGGAGGATGCTGTCTGCAACACGTAACTTTGGTTCTTGAGGGAGGGATGTCTGCTACAGCGGTGCCCGCCGATCGAGACCCTGGCTTTGTCCTCCATTGGGACGCATACTTTTCCTCGTGAGCAGGCCCTCAAGCCGTGTGCAGGCAAGAATGTTGACCAAGAGAAATTAGGTGAAAATGATGTTGATGGGGTCTGGTCAGAGTAAACCTGAACTGGAAGGCTGCTAAGTTTTTCTTTAATGATATTTTATGTGAGTATCGACCGCCCGCCATTGTGGACTTGAGCGAGCAGTCGCTTTTGAGTCACGTTCGGGAGAGAGGAGAACGGGGTTCTTCGAGGGAAAGATTACGAAAGTCAGCACCAGTTTAGCTTAAAAGGAGGTGTTTGCGTGATGGGAATCATAGAACTTTCTTCTCCGTGAACAGAGTTATGGACTTTTGACTCTATAAAAACGAGTAGGTCTCGACTTTGCAGCGATCTGCTTAACGAGAGCTATATAGAAATTAGAGGAGAAAATGACAGTATAATTGACATCTCAACTAATGCCGATGATCGTACTCATACGAAGTGTGTCGGTTTATTTTGATGGAATCGCTTGTCCGCTGAGAAATATTCTAATCGCAAAACTATCTAAAATTGGGCAAGGATTAGCTACCGCTCGCTAGGTGTATCCCATTTGTTTGGTGTGGCCAACCATTCACTTGCACACTTTACCACACATAATCATTTACAAAAGGGAAAAACGGATAAAAAATTTTAAGTTATGCCCATTGTGATATATTTACCCAAAATCTTTTTGTGGCACAAAATTTTTTATATGTATACTTATGTGATATATTTACCTTTCATTAAGATTTCGTCAATGGGCTTCATTAAAATTCTATCTACGTGGATGCCGGAAGGTAACGATGTTGACAGGGTATTTACATGACTTAAATAAAATAAAAAAAACGTTGTGTTGGCTGAAAAATCATTTGACTGAACATTAATAGAGGGTAAATATGTCATTTAAGTATAAATTTGAGGTTTTTATGTTACAATAAAAAGTTTAGGATAAATATATCACAATAGACATAATATGAGGTTTTTTATGGTATATAAAAAGTTCTTGATAAATGTATCACAATAAACATATTTAAGATTTTTGGTGACTTTTTTCCTTTACAAAAAGGACCCCAAAACCCATCTTTTTCCAAATATTTCTCTCTCCCACTTGCAACCACACCAGGCTGCCTCTGTTCCACCTCGGCCTGCTGCTCGGCTCCCAAAGTCTGGCCCTCACCCCGAGTTTAGCTGTCGAAGGTCAAAACCCGTTTTAGTGGCTCTTACTCGCTGGAATGTACGTTTCATGGTATTACTCCTAAAATATCGTGAAGTTATTACATAGATTTGGTCTATGTAGACCTACACCGTTTTACTCATTGGTCATGTCGCACTAAGGGTTTTAAACATTCGTTGATCATGATGATTTTGGTCTAGATAGACTCATCTATTTGATAATTTTCTTAAAACACTATACGGCCCATCGTAATATAAATCAGAAGCTAATCGGATCTTGTAATCAAATCAAAGTGAAATCATCAAAAAATAAATTGATGAAAAATAATGAACACTAGATATTTACATGGTTCGATTCGAGATCGGAACCTACTTTGCGGGGAGAGCAATTGATGTAGAAAGATACCTAAATGAAGGGGAAGCAGCAGGAGATTATTGAGATGCACATGAGAGTTATGTTAGAGAAGTCTCACATTGGAGAATTGGAGATACAAAGCAGTTAATATATCTTAATTGGTCCATAACTCATTGATTTAAGCTTTTAAGTGAATGTTAATCCAACTAGATATGTTGACGGGTTCGTATTTTGGCTCTTGCTTGTCGATCTCTCCAAGTAAAGGTGTCGGATTTCTGATGTGCAATCTTAACAATATGAGACCCTTCTTTTGTCTGCACACCATACGCAATACAAAAGGAGTCCAACCAGGCAAAATCGGAATCTTCACGTGCAATTGTAAGGCCTTCGAGAAAAGAAATTTAGGCTTCGTAGGTTTTGCGGAAAATGAATGATTTAGAAAATATTTTCCTAAAAATATTAAAATGTATTGCTTGAAATAATTGGTTAATAAAAAACATTATCATTATGGACAACAATGTATGTTTAAATATTTTTATGGACGATGAAAATAGTTTGCGTTCATTCATTTATATAAGTGATACAAATGATAATAGTTAGGAAAATAGTTCCCTCGTCATTTATTTTTCATGAGACAAACACACATTTAATTTAAATAGGAAAATGTGAGATTCTTTTCCTCGCATTTGACCAACAACGATTTCTCGGGTTATTGGTTCTTATATATGGATTCGGATCGAATTTTGCACGGATTCAAACTCGAGATATAATTTAACACGGCCAACACACACTTAGGAAGTTAGGGATGTCTAGATTCTTGAAATTTCGGTTTCTTCTTTTAGAGCTCACGGCTCTTCTTGTCGAGCTAACATACATATTATAGTTGAAAGACAGATTGTTTGTGTCAAGATTAGACAAATTCACGTGACTAAAGACAAATTTTTTTTTATTGAGTTTTTGGATCTCGTACTATTTTTGTTCTTGACAACATCTCAATTATGCAATTATGTTCGAATTGTTATGCCTTTCGGGGCCAGTCTAATTCCACCGTGGGGCCACCAAACTTATAAACTTCAGTTTGCATTTTTATGGTTATAAAAAAATGAAGACAACATACTCTACACAAATATTTGCCACAAATCCCTCCATTCATAATATTTATTAAAGTACAAACAGGTCACGTAAAATTGAATTAAGGCAGAAAATCAACAATAAATGTATACAAAATTTCACATAATACATGGATAACCAAAAAAAGAAAATGAAAAAGAAAACCTAACGACTAGAAGCAAGCGCTAAGCACACAAGCCACCTAATTTAGAAATCACACACTTGCACCTCTCATTCACATGACAAGGACTGGACAGCCTTTGTCGCTGTAACGATAGCCATGGTGCAATTCATCTGGGATGTCTTCGTCTTCTTGAACATGAACATGATCGTTACCTTCCCTTTGAGCGAACCTTGACTGTTCAACGTTATAATCCCCGAACTCAAATCGCTCCCAAGATTCGATGTTGTGGACAAATTAGCAGAGCTCAGAGTCACGTTCACATCGATCTTCTTGGTGGACTTGAAGTTGGCCTTGCTCTTGGGAATGATCGCTTGTCCCACTTGGACGCCTCCATAGGTGAAGCTAACAGTAGAAGCATCGTACTTGAAGGGACCCCAGTTGGTGTTCTTGACCCGGATCGGAGCGACGAAGGTCATGTTGAACGAGGGCGAGGCCTGAGTCCCGACGTTCAAGGTTTGGACATCGAACTCGCCAACCCTGAACTTGGGGGACTTGAACTTCATGATGACCAGGACGAAGAAGAGGGCTTGGACTACTTGAAAGATGACGAAGGCAATGATGCCGATCGTCCACTTCATCCTCTTCTTGCGCTTCGCCTCCTCGTCCATGTAGTGCAGCGATTCATTGTCCTTCGACATTGTCTCTTCTGAACAGATGGAAGTTTTCTGTTTCTTCCTTGTTGTGTGATCTCAATTTGGTGTTTTCTCAACGAATTTGGAGAAGCTGTGAGGATTGTATTGAGGAGGTAGGCTTTTATACAGATTCTGGCGCGTACCCAAGACGACTAATTTTGACCAAAGGCTCCTACCACATGCCAAAAGCGCCCAATATTGAAAATTCTAACGTTCTAGACGAACGCGAGTTCATACGTGGATTTTCTTTTCTCTAATATGAAATGGAATATTTATTGTCGAAAATTAGAAGCTTCGATGATTGTGCGGTCACAACCACAACGCTCAGCCTCTGGAGGTACAAACGGACAAAAGTAGGCGGAGAGAGCTTGAGTTTATTGACTTTTCAAACGCTCGGGATGTTTGAAGGCTCCTAAGGCTTCGTCACCGGAGCAAATGGAACAGTTAAGTACGTCTTATCGTTGATTATTAAAAGGTAATCTTCGCTGATCTCAGGTTAAAAAATACTTAGTTGAGGTCCGCCGATACTGGCCATGCCACGTAACCATTGTTACTAAAATTTGAATTATTTAATTGGCTAACATAGCCATTAACCCTGGTCTTTCCGACCAAAAACAAAACCTTCGTCTTAATCCCAAATGTGAAGGTTTGGATTCTTCCATTTCACTATACAGACCAACAGATTAGTACGCAAAACAAAAAAAGTATGCTTTATTGCAAGACTAGGTTTTTAGCTGGTAAAAGGGCACGATGATTAACCTCCCTATGGCAGTGTAGATCCCGATCTCTTAATTACGCTTCAATGTGATCAAGCTACTCATCACGTGGTAGAGGATGACTTAGGGTTCATTTAGCACGTTCGTTGTTAAAAACAACACTCAAGATCTTCATAACTAGAATCTAGGACACATAATCGAGTAAAATGGATTTGTGGATTGGCGCACCTGATTTAGAATCCATTGCTTTTGATGCGGAATAGCGACAATCATTAGCGCAAGTTATTCTCTTCTATTACCCTCTATATCTCAATAAGACTGCATTTCACAATTAGTGTTTACTCTTTATGTGAGATAATGTGTGTGTCAGGGTTCGAGGATGGACTTGATCTCTATTTATAAAGTTTTAAGCTAGACCTTTACATCACGGGTCAGGCCTTACTCAACCCACACTGGCCAGTCCTATATTAGACTATTTAAGAATCTTTATATCTTACCTCATTAGACCAAGTCTGTCAAACGGTTAATTACAATCTCAATTAATTTAGCCCACATAAAAAAAAAAAATCTTACATAGCAACTTCAATATTGTCAAATAGTCGAATAGCCTTGACCTAAAATCAGGTAATTTACTAAGTCATTTTTTTGGTAAGGGTAATTTACTAAGTCATTTTGAATATAGCTCACTTATGAAAAAAATATTAATTTTGATTTATAATCAACTTGCATGGTAGGACAGGAAAGTAGTTTAATTGTCTCCAAATCAGCTAAATAATAACTGCTCCATTTCAAAATCCTAAATTGAGACAGACAGAGTGACGAAAATATTGGGTAGGTTTGGGTTTCCATGTCAGTGGTAGGCCATTGCATTAGCTAGTTGTCACATGTCCAAATGGGGCCCACTATTTGTTGGGAGCGCATATCATAAGCCTGATATCTTCACTTGGAGGGATTGCCAAGAGAGAGTACATGTTTGAACCCATTAACATATCTAATTGGATAAACATTCACTTAAAACTTAAGCTAATTGGTTGTGAGTCAACTTGAATATATAAATTGCTCCATACCACATCAATTAACAGATATGAGACTTTTCTTAACACAACTCGTATGTGTATCTCAAAAATATTCCTCTCACGTGTGAACTTAGTGTTAGTTATGCTCCCCCCTTTAATTCAAGTATTCTTCTGCATCAAGATTTTTCAACTTGAGTCTCTATCAATACCCAACTTCATTCCTAATCTCTTTCTCCAGACCGAACCATGAAGTCTGTCATCGGCCCTGCATTAGTACGCTATGAAGCCTAAAAATCACGTTGGTCACTGGATTCCTTCCTCGAAATATTCACCAAACACCGAAACGGATTGGGGACTCACAAATTTACCGTTGGATCTGATACAATTTGTTGAGGTTATTGGATATTTCAACAGTTTTGAAATGCTTTTATAGTAACGACTTTGATAGAAGTTATGACCGTCATGAAAGCTATCATCTTGTAATGGTTTATAATGATTTTGTTACGTTGATTTATTTTTTTTCATAAACCCTCCATTTAATAACGGCTTTATAACTGTCATCATTTTAACAATCATCAATTGTTTTATAACAATTTCTTAACGGCTCTCTCATTTTTTTTGGTAAGATAAGTGGTAACAGCTCTCTATTTTGTTTGAATATAAAATTAAAATTCAAACCACAATACTTTAAGATACACCGAATTAGAAAAAGAGAATTTTCCTTTTCTTTCTTTGCTAGGTTATACACAAATGTTGTTCATTTTCCT
This sequence comes from Syzygium aqueum, assembly GCA_031216185.1. Lineage (NCBI taxonomy): Eukaryota > Viridiplantae > Streptophyta > Magnoliopsida > Myrtales > Myrtaceae > Syzygium > Syzygium aqueum. The sequence goes on along the minus strand of CM062235.1, from coordinate 5,652,631 downwards.
TCTTTTATGTGCCGAATAAAGACAAAGGTCTATTATATCGTGAGAGGATAGTCACTAGAACTTATTGCGATGGGTTTCGTATTCCGGTGGACGGAATTATCTTTAAGGATCCTACTTGCACGCCTAAGAAAATTTTATCTTATTTTCTCATCTTTTTCAACAGATTTTCGAGAATTCTTATTTTTCATATTATTTAATATTTTTCCAACAATCTTAAGGATAATTGCCTTATGCACCACCGCTGTTGGAATTGAACAAGGACTTGGAGATGGTGAAGGACAGTATCACATATTCGTGAGCGGTCTATGGTGGCCATTACGAGATATCTCGAGAAAAGCCGGATCCTTCGGCTTGACTACGCTTCCTCCTCTGTGGAAATTGGCAACCACTTTGTCTTGTGCGTTGAGGCTTGTCGACACCTAATTTGCACCATCATCGCGTCACTATTTCAGCTGGTCCAACTTCATCATCATTATGGAGCAGCATTGGATCAACTCCTACCGCCACAGAGTGACAAATCTCCGCGGTGGTTCCAACTTCAATTGTTCTTGAACTCATTATATCCAATTCAAGCTTCTTCAGATATGGCATAATCGAAGTTCAATCAAGCTATAGATCTTCATTCTCCGCTCCTTATCTGATTGATGCTATGGAATTAGAGCTAAGTCCTTTCGCTTTCTCTATTCTCTATTTCCGATTTCTCATTTAGTCAATCGCGCCGATCTACTGAGTCTTTTCTTGAATTTCCAAAGGCTTCTTCATCGACTTCCATTCTCCATCACCTTTTGGATGCTATTTGCCTAATTTCACTCTGTTAAAACAAATTTACAATTTTGGCCTTTAATGGATTGAAATTTAATTTAACAGAAAGAATTGAGGGCCAAAATTTTTCCGATTATTTTTAATTGGCAACAAGAGTATCTAAGTATGTGCAATTGCTTAAAGACATAGATAAAGGACCATACGAAGACTTCATACAAAGTGTGGCTGTAATAGAAAGAAATGAGTCATATGATGAATCTAACCAAAATAAAATTTCATAAGGAAAAAATTAAATTCGTAGATGATAAGGGGGCATATGGCAACCCTTGATTATCCAATTTAAAATAATTGACTAATCAACAAATCATTTAATTCTTTAAAAAGGGGAATATGTTGACACCATAAAATGTCCATAATTTCGGGTGCAACTGACACTACAAAAAAACATGAAACTTGCGACGGAAATTTGCGATGAAATTTTTTCCATCGCAAATTTGCGACGAACTTTGTGACGTATTATATTTTTCGTCGCAAATTTGCGACGAATTTTTTTCCGTCGCAAATTTGCGAAGAAATTTTTTCCGTCGCAAATTTCGTCGCAAATTTGCGACGGAAAATAATATAGCCACAAAATCCGTCGCAAATTTGCGACGGCAAAGTACGTTCGTCGCAAATTTGCGACGAAAACACACATCCGTCGCAAATTCGTAGTTTATCAACCCGTGACATACAATCACTATCTCTTTCTCTCGCTCTCTCTGGCTCTCTGTCGCTTTTCACCTCTTTCATATCTCTTAAATCAGCAAAATCCGCGTATGCACATATTAATCTCGGTGAAGCTTTTGTACCGGTAAGTGCAAAATTGCTAGCTTCGTCACTATTCGTCGTTGCATTCTAATTTTTTTTAATATATATTTATGTTTGTGTTTTTTTCGTATCTGCATCACCGGTTTAACGACCGGCGACCGGACCGGCGACCGGCGACACCTCGCCAGCCTTCGGATGAGCCGAACGGCCACGCCGTTTTGTGACGGAATGAGGTATCCGTCGCAAATTTGCGACAGAATGAGGTATCCGTCAAAGTAGTTGAGTTGATGTAACCGTCAGTGTAGAGAAGTCAAGTAATCGTCATTGTAGTGAAGTTGTCAATGTAGTGGGGTGGATGTAACCGTTGTATGTGGACTATGAATACCATAATTGTGTTTTTTGTGAACTCCCGCAATTAATCCAAGAAGTCAACGTTTTTTATTTCAAATTTATCTTTTACGTCACTTTCTTGCAATTTACATGGTTGGCTGTAATTGTTTCCGGTTTTTGGACTTTTAAATTTATTATCATTTACTTTCCTGTTCAAAATCAACAAAAAAATCATTCACAATCTTTATTGATTTACTTATCAACCCATATACTTGGAAAATTTTTTCATCGGTAAGCGAATAGATACATCAATTCTTAATTGTGAGTTATCATGATAAAAGTCACTAACCATGTGGAGAAGCTATTAATTACCGATAGAGTACAAACTTATCTTCTATTACGATAATTTAGAAATCAAATAACACAATTACTATTGGCGTTGATGGGCATATGCTTACTTTTTCATACTACTAATCACGTCAGAGAGTTACTTATGAGTGATAGGCTAAATGTTATATTGTATGAAAATTACTAATCTAGACAACTACATTGCTAATGATTGATGCGTGCATACTTTTCCAAATGGTGAAATGCTTACTAACCATCGTGAAAAAAGACTAACTAAAATTGCTTGATATATTGATACTTACTTTTCTTTATATAAAAAGGTTCTCGAGCACCCTGAGGAGTTACTAAACATGAGTGAATTGGTTAGCAATTTTTCTTGGAGAAAAGTGCTTTTCAACTTATTAATATATAGTCAATAGCTCCTTATATGAAAGAGGTAATTAAGCATTGACACATCTGGTAATTAAATAGAAAAAGTTAGAGGACTAGTATCACAAGCAGAAAAGAACCGGCTAAGTTTATTAGTTGAATATTTACAACTTTTGACTCGAGTCACACCTACTTATACTGTTAAGAGCTCCGTGTCCTCATATTAATAGAAAGTGGGTTGGCTGGTCCTCTTCCTCCTTATATAGAAAAAACGAGCTAAGGGTTCATGAAATTTAGGGCGCGCATGATAATCATTATATTTATCTGTTTTTCTATTTTTCCAGTTTCCGAGAACAAGTTTAGAAAAAAAATTCGTTTGTCAAAACAATTTCATTTTTCTATTTTAGGACAAGTTTTTAGCCCAGAAATAAATTTGGAACAACAATGACAAGTTTTTACTTTTATTTTAGGAACAGAAATAAAAATAAAAACTCTCTCCTCCCACTCACTTTCCACCACCACCACCACCGTCACCTTTTCTCTCACCCCCACCTCCTCCTCCTCCTCCACCACCACCGTCTCTACCACCTTGACCACCCCTTCCCCCTCCTCCACCACCGTCGTTGCCGCCACCTCCACCACCCCTCTCCCTCCTCCACCTCCCTTGACCTCCTTGAGTGCCACCTCGCCACCAAGAACTTTCGGCAGGTCGACGACGAGACCCATAGCCTTCTCATTGCCCTAACCAGCAATGCTGAGACACTGTAAAATGTCACGCGTGACACGTATATTTTATTATTACTAATCTTTATTAATAATTGGGCCAACAGAAGTTAAAATCTGAACTTGTTTTAAACATGAAAATCGCACAAGTTTAGTCAAAGTACTTATGCTTTTTATTGACAAAACTTATCGGATTTACAAGTCTAGTCATACATTATATAAGCACAAAAAACAAAAGTTTGGGTAGGTCGAGGTTACCTATCTTCATACTAGATTATACTCGAAAAGTTTGACTGATTGATAACTTCACCCTCCGTTGCGAGACCAGTATCATCTATGTCGAAGCCCCTTAACGAGCCAACTAACTCGCCGTTGAGATTACAGTATGATGTAACAAAATGACAAGGGACCCATTTTGCAAATCCCACATCGATCCAAACAGTAGAGCTACATTTAGTATATAGTGCTTCGGATCAGGTACAAACACACTTTCATAGACACCTTCGTAATACACAAGAACTTCAAAACGCAGAGGCTGTGGAATATTCATCCTATACGTCTGAAAAAGGAATGAGCTAAGGCTAGTAAATGAAATCTCTAGTTTTAAGTTAGGAAAATTAGCTTACCACTTCACCTAGCACAAACTACATACATGCATAACAAACAATATGCATAAAACTTGAATAAATGTTGTACCTTTTCCATCTGGATATGCCATAATGATCTGATCAATTCAATATTCCATAATAATTTCATTTAGATGTAGTCATATAATGTAAAACATTCATGCTCATGCGTTAAGTTCGTTACTTCTTCCTCTCGAACACTTCGGGACATCTCGATCAATGGGACACTTAACTTCAAGTCATCTCGGTACACCCTTCGGGGCATCCTAACCAACGGGGCATCTTGACTCCCGAGGCATCTCGGAACACCTTCCGAGGCATTCCAACCAATGGGACATCCCGACACACGAGGCATCGTTACCTTTGATTTGTGGGTGGCAGAATTTATATTATTCTCATGCAAGCCATGACAAGCAAGTATTTGCATGCATATACTCACCTTCTTTTTACATCACATATCCCTTAAAGCAATGAAATGCATCATTCCAGTAAATAAGTATAAAGCAATACGGGTTTAGATTCAAAAGGCTAAAGTCTACTCAAGTTCAGAAAGTACACATATCCAGATTTTGAGATAAAATCGGTTTAGAAAATACATATATCTAGATTTTGAAAATAAAGCACACTCGAGTTTAAAATACATATGTCCAGGTTTTGAAAATAAAGTCTATTCGAGGTGAAAATACACATGTCCAGATTTTGAAAATAAAGTCTACTCGAGTTCAAAATATATATGTTCAGATTTTGAGAGTAAGTTCTGGTCAGTTTTAAAAGCAGACATGTCCAGATTCTGATAATAAAATCTACCCAGTTCAAAGATAGACATGTCTAGATTCTAATAGTAAAATCTGCTGGGTTTCAAAGTTAGACATGTCCATATTCTGATAATAAAATCTGTTGGGTTTTAAAAGTAGACATGTCCAGATTCTAACAGTTAATTCTGTTTGATTTCAACGATAGACATGTTCAGATTCAAACAGAAAATCTGTTTGTTCTAAAAAATAGACTTGCCCAGATTCTGACGGTAAAGTCTGTTCAGTTTTAAAAGCAATCGGAATCAGAATTTGAGGCTGAAATCTTCTTAGTTAAGAAGTAAATAGAATTAGGATTTGAGGCTAAAATTTGCTCAATTCAGAAATCAATAGATTTTTACGAACGAAAGTTAAGTCTGAACCTAAAATATGACTTTATCCAAGTTCAAATTCATCATTTCGATTCACCACATGTACCCCTACTTAAGCCAAATGATTAAGTACCTTTTGAACATGCATGAAATTAGCAAAAACATATCCAACCATCACCTCAAATATGATATTTTCGGTTCAAATTTAACAATTTAATTTGCCAATAATACCACACTTTAAGAAAACAATTCACACACATTATGAACACGTACAAGGCCAGCAAAACAAACCAACAACCACCAAATCTACCATATTATAGCACATAAGATAGCATATCCCAACCATCAAAGTTAAAAGCGATAAGTAGATTCATCTAACTTGAATCTAGAGTCTTCACTTACATTGCCTAAAATCTGAACGCCCAAAACCAATTTGTAGATTTTGGATCAGGTGTTAATGAAAGTAGATTCTTTCTGAAGGTTGACAGTGAAGAAGAGAGTTATAATTTAGGGTGAAAATTCCCATCGATGTTACCCTGATGAAAATGAAACAGAGGAGTAGACTTTGAGGTGGATAATTGCATATACTCCTAGGTGGCATTTTCTTCTTTCCATCCACGTCAAGGTGTAATAAGTCAAGATACATTAAGGGTGAGTAATAGCCAAGTAATGATGGCTTATGGCTAGGTGTCAAGTTAATGCAAGAAACTTGGTTTAAGAAGGGCATGTGGCATGCTTGATTCCTCTAAGTATGGTCATGCATGAATCCTCCATAGGCCACGTGAGAGTAAGGTCTCTTGAGGGAATTTTGTGAGAATTGAGAAGAAAAATAGAATATCTTCCCCCCCTAACACCAATTAGAAATTAATTAATGGTTATCAATAATTAACTAAAGTTTAACTAATAATATTATCCATTAACTATTAAGATGAAGGTAAATTTAATTAATATCGTTCTACTATTAACGTACACATCAATGTTTAGAAATACTAAACACGTTGAACTCGGAATGATTACGTTTCCGAATTCGCGCCTCACAATTTGCGGTCTAACGACAATTTCTATGCATCAATACGAATACTAAGCTAAATAATACTTAGCTTTATAATCTAAGTATTATTATCGAACATGGAAAATTTCCAATATCACATACATATTATTATGAAATTTTTGGATGTCACAAACGCTGCCATCAAGTGCGACTACATCTTCTTCTCCGAGGTCCATTTCTTCGCCGTAGCCAACCTTAAGGCGATTGACAACCTGTGGCATCGCCATAACAATGACCACTTTGGATATAACATCCAGAAAAGGCTGTGGGATAAGGCCAAGAGGGACTTCACGAGATTCTTCGTCAAGGTCGGGTGGATGAAGAAACTGGACACGGAGGTTGAGCAGTACAATTACAGGTCATTCCCAATTGAGTTCTTGCGGGAGCTAAAGGAGGACACTCCTGAGGGTCACTTGCCACTCACCAGTGCCTTGAGAGGGACTTAGTTGCTCAACAACATTCTCACTCACCTTGCTTTTGCTGACATGGAAGATGAAGAAGAAGAAGAAGACGAGGAGGAGGCACGAGAACAAGCTAATTCAGCAATCAAGAACGACGAGTTGTTGAAGGGGTTGAAGGACAAGAATGCCTTCTTAAAGCCACAACCCAAAAGGGTGTTCAAACCAGAATACAATAGAATCATTCAACCATAAGCATTTTTCACTAAGGAATGTTATTGAGAAATCATTTGCAGCACTAAAGAATTGCTTCTACATTTTGAGACATATGCATTCATTTATAATTCGAAAGCAAGCACATATTATAATTGCATGTTATGCTATTTATAATTTCATCTGTGATCAAGACAGAAGGGATAATAACTTTTCCCTATACGGAGATATAGAGTACCCGTTTGGACCTACACAAGATGAGGTCATAAACGATGTATCGACCAAGGAGGGAATCGAAATGAACATGCTTAGGAAAAGTATTGTCAATAAAATGGCAAATGATCATAATATGCCGGAGATTCCTCGAATTTCTATTCTAGGAAATAGAAATTTTATGATGTTATCAAACGAATTTCTATTCCAGGAGCAGAAATTTTATGTCGTTATCAAACACATTTCTTTGCTAAAAAACTCATCTGGGGAATAGAAATCTATTTCTGACTAGAAATTATTCCCAAGAATAGAATGGTTATCATTCGCGCCCTCAAAATAAATAGAAAATAATAGTCTCATATCCTCAATTCAACAATAAATACGTGAAATTCCAACAGAAGCAAGGTGATAAACGAAAGAACATGTAGAATTACAAATCTTATCTAATCCACAAAATGTTTGTGACAAAGCACAAGCCGTCTAATGCAGAATCATACACTCTTGCATCCTCATTTACATGTCAAGGACTGGACTGCCTTGGTTGCTGTATCAATGGCCATGGTGCAATTCATTTGGGAGGTCTTCGTCTTCTTGAACATGAACATGACCGTCACCTTCCCTTTGAGCTCGCCTTGGCTATTCAATGTTATGATCCCCGAACTCAACTCGTTCCCAAGATTCGATGTGCTCGGCAAATTCGCAGAGCTCAACGTCACACTCACATCAATCTTCTTGGTGGACTTGAAGTTGGCCTTGCTTTTGGGAATGATCGCTTGTCCCACTTGGACGCCTCCATAGGTGAAGCTAACAGTAGAAGCATCGTACTTGAAGGGACCCCAGTTGGTGTTCTTGACCCGGATCGGAGCGATGAAGCTCATGTCGAACGAGGGCGAGGCCTGCGTCCCCACATTCAAGGTTTGGACGTCGAACTCGCCGACCCTGAACTTGGGGGACTTGAACTTCATGATGACCAGGACGAAGAAGAGGGCTTGGACTACCTGTAAGATGACGAAGGCGATGATGCCGATCGTCCACTTCATCCTCTTCTTGCGCTTCGCCTCCTCGTCCATGTAGTGCAGCGATTCATTGTCCTTCGACATCGTCTCTTCTGAACTGATGGAAGTTTTCTGTTTCTTCCTTGTTGTGTGATCTCAGTTGGGTGTTTTCTCAACGGATTTGGAGAAGCTGTGAGGATTGATTGTATCGAGGAGGTGGGTTTTATATTGATTATGGCGCGTACCCCAGGACGAGTTATTACGACCAAAGGCTCCCTCCACACGCCAAAAGCACCCAATGTTGAAAATTCTAACGTTCTAGACGAACGCGATTTTATACGTGGATACCTTTTTCTGTAATATTAAATGGAATTATATATTGTCGAAAATTAGAAGCTTCGTTTATTGTGCGGTCTCAGCCACAACGCTGAAGCAAACCTCCGGAGGTACAAACGGACAAAAGCAGGTGGAGAAAGCTTGAGTTTATTGACTTTTCAAACGTTCAGGATGTTTGAGCACTCTAAGTTTTCGTCACCGTAGCAAAGGGAAGAGTTAACTCTGTGTTTTCGTTGATTATGATAAGATAATCTTCGTTGATCTCTAGTTAAATAATACTTAGTTGAGGTCCGCCGATACTGGCCATGCCGCGTGACCATTGTTACTAAAATTTGAACTATTTAATTGGCTAACGTAGCCTTTTTTTTTTTGGTCAGAGCTAACGTAGCCATTAACCTTTGTCTTTTCGACCAAAAACAAAACCTTCGTCTTAATCCCAAGTGTGAGGGTTTGGATTCTTCCATTTTACTATACAAACCAACAAATTAGTACGCAAAACAAAAAAGTCTGCTCTATTGCAAGACTAGGTTTTTAGCTGGTAAAAGGGCATGATGATTATGGGTGAGCGGTTTCAGGTTCTTTAAAGGTTCCACATTGAACCTGGAACCTATCCTCACGTACAGATTCATCATTTTTTGGAACTTAAAACCTACCCGTCAAAACGTAGAACCTGGAACCTATCTTGTCATAGGTTTCAGATTAGGTTTTAGGATCTAATAGGTTCTTTTTTTTTTATTTAATTTCTAGTTAAACAAAATGAAAATGAACACAACAATACTGAATAAGCTTATCATTCACCAAAGAGAATATAAAAGACTACTTTTCCTTACATTACGGTTCAAATAAATACAATTAAAATGAGAAGTTATTGTGTGAATCGATATTAGGGATGAGTGATTCATGTTCCGTATAGATTCCACCTAAAACCTACACATGAGAATATGTTCCTCATTTTTAGAAACTTGAAACCTACCCTATCATAGGTTCTAGCTTGATTCTAGGGTTTACCTAGGATCCACATGTATTATTAATTGAATAATTGTAGTGAATCATCACATTTAATGATAACTATTTACTGCTATGATCCACTAATCATAACTCATATAAAACATTAATAAGTCATAAAATAAAAGTTTAGACTAGAAGCTCCAGATTATACACTCATCATCTAACGTTATGAAACATCATAGGATCACATGAAGACTTAGACAAAAAAAAAATACAAAAAACTTGTTTAAGTTTTAGGTTACTAGTTCTAGGTTCCAAGTTTCACCTACCTAGAACCTAGAACCTAGAATCTACCTGTTGAAATAGGTTCCTTAATTTTTGGAATTTGAAACCTACTCTACATACCCTGGAACTTGGAACTTACATATTCCCACATGTCAGGCTCTCAGGTTCCAAGTTCTATCCTAGAATCATGTTCTCCTCTAACGATGATTAACCTTCCTATGGTAGTGTAGACCATGATCTCTTAATTATGTTTCAATGTATCAAGCTACTCATGACGTGGTAGAGGATGACTTAGGGTTCATTTAGCACGTGAGTCGTTAAAAATGAAACCCAAGATCTCCATAGTTAGAATCTATAACACATAAAATCGAGTAAAATGGAGTTGTGGATTTGCACACCTGATTTAGAATCCATTGCTCTTGATGCGGAATATCGATGATCATCAGTGCAAGTTATTCTCCTCTATTACTCTCTGTATCTCAATGAGATTACCTTTCATAGTTAGCGTTTGCTCTTTGTATGAGATAATGTGCATCAGTGTTGGAGGATTGGCTTGACCTTTATTTATAGAGTTTTAAGTATGGCCCTCTTATCACAGGCTCTTATCACGGGCCAAGTCTTATTCAGCCACACTAGCAAGTTCTATATTAAACTATTTAAGAATATTTATATCTTACCTTATTAGATCAAGCTCGTAAAACGGTTAATTACAATCTCAATTAATTTAGCCCATATCAGAAAAAACTCTTACATAGCAACTTCAATATTGTCAAATAGTCGAAGACCTAAAATTAGGTAATTTGATAAATCATTTTGAATATGGCTCACATATGAAAAAGTATTAATTTTGATTTATAATCAACTCGTACGGTAATACGGGAAAGTTGTTAAATTGTCTCAAAATCAGCTAAATAATAACTACTTCATTTCAAAATTCTAAATTGAGACAGATAGAGCGACGAAAATATTGGGTAGGCTTGGGCTTCCACGTTAGTGGTAGGCCATTGCATTCACTGGTCGTCACATGTCCAAATGGGGCCCACTATTTGTTGGGAGCGCATATCATAAGCCTAATATCTTCACTTGGAGGGATCGCCAAAAGGAAGTACATGTTTGAACCCATCAACATATCTAATTGGATAAACATTCACTTAAAGCTTAAGCTAATTGGTTAAGAATAAACTTGGATATATTAATTGCTCCACACCATATCAATTATCTGATATGAGACTTTTCATAACACAACTTATACATGTATCTCAATAATCATCCCTTCACGTGTGAACTTAGTATTAGTTCTGTGCCCCTCCTTTAATTCAAGTATTCTTCTGCATCAAGATTTTTTTAACTTGAATATCTATCAATGCCCAACTTCATTCCTAGTCTCTTTCTCCATACCGAATCACAAAGTATGCCATCAGCCCTGCATTGTTACGCTATAAAGCCTAAAAACCACATTGGTAATTGGATTTGTTCTTCGAAATATTCACCAAATACCGGAACAGATTGAAGGTCCACAAATCTATCATCGGATCTGATATAATTTGTTGAGGTTGTTGGATATTTCAACGGGTTTGAAATACTTTTCATAGTAATGGCTTTGATAGAAGTTATGACCACCATGAAAGCCATCATCTTATAACGGTTTTATAACAATTTTGTTACGTTGATTTATTTTTTTCATAAACCCTCCATTTTATAACGGCTTTATAACTATCATCATTTTAACAATTATCAATTGTTTTATAACGGTTTCTTAATGGCTCTCTCTTTTGTTTGAATATAAAATTAAAATTCAAACCACAATCCTTTTTTTTTATAACCCAGGGAACCCCGCACGGCCGACAGCCGGGAGGTAAACCCTGGGGGCGACAACTGCTAGCCACCATACACGTGCACCGGTTAAGTTACCCTGCGGCACCCGAGATTCGAACACTCAACCTTTTGCGAGAGGAAGAGTGCCCTCTCCAGCAGCGCCACCCAGGCGGGTGGTTCAAACCACAATCCTTGAAGAAACACCGAATTAAAAAAAGAGAATTTTCCTGTCCTTCTCATATTTTTTGTTTCTTTGCTAGGTTATACACAAATGTTGTTCATGTTCCTTCTTTTATGTGCGGAATAAAGACAAATGTCTATTGTATCTTGGGAGGATAGTCGCTAGAACCTATTACGATGAGTTTCGTACTCCGGTGGGTGGAATTATCTTTAAGGATCCTGCTTGCACGCCTAAGAAAATTTCATCTTATTTTCTTATCTTGTTCAACAGATTTCCAACAATTCTTATTTTCATATTATCTAATATTTTTTCAACGATCTTAAGGATAATTGCCTTATGGATTCCCAAACTGGAACTATCACTACTACCACCACCGTTGTTGGAATTGAACAAGGACTTGGAGATGGTGAAGGACAAGTATCACATATTCGTGGGCGGTTTATGGTGGCCATTACGAGATATCTCAAGAAAAGCCGGATCCTTCGGCTCGACTACGCTTCCTCCTCTGTGGAAATTGGCGACCACTTTGTCTTTTGCGTTGAGGCTATTCGTCACCTAATCTGCACTATCGTTGCGTCACCATCTCAGCAGCTGCAACTTCATCATCATTATGGCGCAGCACCGGATCAACTTCTACCGCCACAGAGTAACAAATCTCTGCGTTGGTTCCAACTTCAATTGTTCTTGAACTCATTATATCCAATTGAAGCTTCTTCAGATATGTCGTAATCGAAGTTCAATCAAGCTATAGATCTTCATTCTCTGCCTCTTTTCTGATTGTTGCTATGGAATTAGAGCTAAGTCCTTTCTCTTTCTCTCTTCTCTATTTTCGATTTCTCATTTAGTCAATTGCACTGATCTACTCAGTTTTTTTCCAAATTTCAAAAGGCTTCTTCATCGACTTCCATTCTCCATCACCTTTTGGATGCTGTTCGCCAAATTTCACTCTTTTAGAACAAATTTACAAATTTGGCCATTAATGGATTGAAATTTAATTTAAGAGAAATAATTAAAGGCCAAAATTTTGCTGATTATTTTTAATTGGCAACAAGAGTATCAAGGTATGCGCAAATGCTTAAATACATAAATAAATGACCATATGAAGACTTCACACAAAGCGTGATTTTAATGGAAAATTAAAGATATGAGTTATATGATGAATCTGACCAAAATAAAATTCCATAAGAAAAAAATTAAATTTGTAGACAATAAGGGATCATATGACAACCGTTGATTATCTAATTTACATTAGTCAACTAATCAACAAATCATTTAATTGTTTTAAAAGGGGCATATGTTGACCCCAGAAAATGTCCAAGTATTTGGTTGACAATCTTAGATGCAACCGATAAGGAGGTGGAGGGGACATAAATGACAAATGGTCGAGTCGATAATCTTGGATGCAATCGTCAAAGATGTAACTGTCAAAGTGGTCGATATAACCGTCAGTGTAAAGGAGTCGATATAACAATCAAGTAATCGTCAATATTATAGTGGAAAGTAAATTTACTTATAAGTTAGAGGACTAGTATCACAAGCAGAAATAGAAGGTGGCTTGGCTGGTCCCAAACGTTTGGGACCTTTAAATTTGTCGATTTACTTATCGATCCATATACTTGGAAAGCTTTTCATCAGAAACTTTTCCGCAAAATAGATAAATCAATCCTCAATTTTGAGTTATCATGACAAAAGCCACTAACCATGTGGACAAGCTACTAATTACCGATAGAGTTCAAACTTATCTTCTATTACGATAACTTAGAAATCAAATAACACAATTGCTATTTACGTTGATGGGCATTTGCTTACTTTTTCATACTAATCACGTCTGAATGAGTGACAAGCTAAATGTTATTGTGTATGAAAATTACTAATCTGGACAACTAAATTACTAATAATTGATGCGTACATACCTTTCCTAAGGGTGAAATGCTTACTAACCATCCGAAAAAGACTAACAAAAATTGCCTGATATATTGCCACTTACTTTTCTTTATACAAAAGGGTTCTCGAAAACACTGAGGAGTTACTAAACACGAGTGAATTGGTTAGTAATTTTTCACCTTTTTAATATATAGTCAGTAACTTTTTATATGAAAGAGGTAATTAAGTGGAAAGAACTGGCGAAGTTTATTAGTTGGAATGTTTACATCTTTTGACTCGAGTCACACCTACTTTTAATGTTAGGAGTTCGGTGTCCTCGTATTAATAGAAGGTGGCTTGGCCGTTCCCGTTCCTCATTACATAGAAAAAAACGAGCCAAGAGTTCAGGAAGCTAAGAAGAAATAGAAAATAAGAGGCTCATATCCTCAACTCAACAATAAATACGTGAAAATTCAACATAAGGAAGGTGATAACAAATGACAAAAGAATAGGTAGAATTACAAATCTTATCTAATCCACAAAATGTTTGTGACAAAGCACAAGCCGTCTAACAGAGAATCACACAGTCTGGCATCCTCATTTACATGTCAAGGACTGGACTGCCTTGGTTGATGTATCAATGGCCATGGTGCAATTCATTTGGGAGGTCTTCGTCTTCTTGAACATGAACATGACCGTCACCTTCCCTTTGAGCTCGCCTTGGCTGTTCAATGTTATGATCCCCGAACTCAACTCGTTCCCAAGATTCGATGTGCTCGGCAAATTCGCAGAGCTCAACGTCACACTCACATCAATCTTCTTGGTGGACTTGAAGTTGGCCTTGCTTTTGGGAATGATCGCTTGTCCCACTTGGACGCCTCCATAGGTGAAGCTAACAGTAGAAGCATCGTACTTGAAGGGACCCCAGTTGGTGTTCTTGACCCGGATCGGAGCGATGAAGCTCATGTCAAACGAGGGTGAGGCCTGCGTCCCCACATTCAAGGTTTGGACGTCGAACTCGCCGACCCTGAACTTGGGGGACTTGAACTTCATGATGACCAGGACGAAGAAGAGGGCTTGGACTACCTGTAAGATGACGAAGGCGATGATGCCGATCGTCCACTTCATCCTCTTCTTGCGCTTCGCCTCCTCGTCCATGTAGTGCAGCGATTCATTGTCCTTCGACATCGTCTCTTCTGAACTGATGGAAGTTTTCTGTTTCTTCCTTGTTGTGTGATCTCAGTTGGGTGTTTTCTCGACGAATTTGGAGAAGCTGTGAGGATTGATTGTATCGAGGAGGTGGGTTTTATATTGATTATGGCGCGTACCCAGGACGAGTTATTACGAACAAAGGTTCCCTCCACACGCCAAAAGCACCCAATGTTGAAAATTCTAACGTTCTAGACGAACGCGATTTTATACGTGGATTCCTTTTTCTGTAATATGAAATGGAATTATATATTGTCGAAAATTAGAAGCTTCGCTTATTGTGCGGTCTCAACCACAACGCTGAAGCAAACCTCCGGAGGTACAAACGGACAAAAGCAGGTGGAGAAAGCTTGAGTTTATTGACTTTTCAAACGTTCAGGATGTTTGAGCACTCTAAGTTTTCGTCACCGTAGCAAAGGGAACAGTTAACTCTGTGTTTTCGTTGATTGTGATAAGATAATCTTCGTTGATCTCTAGTTAAATAATACTTAATTGAGGTCTGCCAATGCCGGCCGTACCCGCGGGACCATTGTTACTATAATTTGAATTGTTTAATTAGTTAGTTTAGTTGTTGACCTTTGTCTTTACCCCAAACATGAATATTCGGATTCTTCCATTTCACTGTACCAAATTGAATTTGCGCACCAACAGATTAATACGCAAAACAAAAAGTCTGCTCTATTGCAAGACTAGGTTTTTAGCTGGTAAAAGGGCACGATGATTAACCTCCATATGGCAGTGTAGGTCCTGCTCTCTTAATCACGCTTCATTGTAATCAAGCAACTCATGACATGGTAGAAGATGACTTAGGGTTTGTTTAGCAACTTCAATATTGTCAAATAGTTGACTAGCCTTGACCTAAAATCTGGTAATTTGATAAATCATTTTGAATATGGCTCACATATGAAAAAAAATTAATTTTGATTTATAATGAACTCGTATGGTGGGACGGGAAAGTAGTTAAACAGTCTCAAGATCAGTAAACAATAATTGCTTCATTTCAAAATTCTAAATCGACATAGACAGAGAGACGAAAATATTAGGTAGGCTTAGCTTTCAACACTAGTGGTAGGCCACTCCAGTGGTAGGCCACTGCATTCACTGGTGGACAAATGGGGCCCATTATTTGTTGGAAGCGCATAGTATAAGTCCAATATTTTCACTTGAGGAGATCACTAAGAGGGAGTTCATGTTTGAACTAGTCAACGTATCTAATTGGATAAATATTCACTTAAAAGGTTAAGCCAATGGGTTATGAGTTAACTTGGATATATTAATTGCTCCACACCACATTAATTATTTGATATGAGATTTTTCTCAACACAACTCATATGTGTTTCTCAACAATCTTCCCCTCACGTCTGAACTCAATGTTAGATATGCTCCCTCTTTAATTTAAGTATTCTTCTACATCAAGATTTTTCAATTTGAATCTTTATCAGCACCCAACTTCATTCCTTGTCTCTTTCTTAAGACTGAACTATGAAGTCTGCCATCGGCCCTACATTGTTACACTGGAAAGCCTAGAAACCGCTGTGGTCATTGGATTCCTTTATCGAATTATCCACCAAACACAGAAACAGATTAGGGGCCTACAAATCTACCATTGGCTCTAATACTGTTTGTTGGAGTGTTGGATATTTCAACAGTTTAGAAATAATATTTAAAGTAATGGCTATGACCGCCATGAAGCCATCATCTTATAACGGCTTTGTAATGTTTATTTATTTCTTCATAACCCTCCATTTTATAACAGCATTATAACATTCATCATTTTAACAATTACCACTTGTTTTATAACGGTTTCTTAACGGCTCTCTCTTTTGTTTGAATATAAAATTAAAATTCAAACTACAATCCTTTCAGATACATTGAATACAAAATGAGAATTTTCCTTGTCTTCTCGTATCTTTCTTGTCTTTGCTAAGTTATATATAAATGTTGTTCCTGTTCCTTCTTCTATTCTGTGCGGAATAAAGAAAAAAGTCTATTGTACCTTGAGAGGATAGCTATTAAAGTTTATTGTGCCGAGTTTTGTACTCTGACGGGCGAAATTATTCTTAAGGGCCGTGCTTGCACGCTTAAGATGATTTGATCTTATTTTCTCATCTTTTTCAATAAATTTCCAACAATCCTTGATTTTCATATTATCTAATATTTTTTTAACAATCTTAAGGATAATTGCCTTATGGATTCCCAAATTGGAACTCTGCTGCTACCACCACTGTTGGAATTGAACAAGGACTTGGAGATGGTGAAGGACAAGTATCACATATTCGTGGGTGGTTTATGGTGGCAATTACGAGATATCTCAAGAAAAGTTGGATCCCTTCGGCTCGACTATGCTTCCTCCACTTTGTCTTCTCCGTTGAGGCTTGTCGTCACCTAATTTGCACTATCATTGCGTCACCATATTAGCCGTTGCAACTTCATCATCATTATGGAGTAGCGCTGGATCAACTCCTACCGCCACAGAGTGACAAATCTTTGTGGTGGTTCCATCTTCAATGGTTCTTGAACTCATTATATCCAATTGAAGCTTCTTCAGATCTGTCGTAATCGAAGTTCAAAAGCTACAGATCTTCATTCTCTGCTCCTTATCTGATCGTTGCTATAGAAGTAGAGCTAAGTCCTTTTCTCTTTCTCTCTTCTCTATTTCCGATTTCTCATTTAGTCAATTACTGACGCAGAAAGAAAGCGTAAATTTGGAACAACTCCAAAGAACTCGAAATTTTTTATTCAATAATAGTATGATTTTTTATTACAAGACAAATATCTTATATAGAGATAGGACTTCTAATATTAATGGAAACCAAATAATTAAAGATAACATCTAATAAACTAATATAGGAAACTGCTTGAATTGTAATATTGGAAACTGCCTGAATGGTAATATTGGAAACTGCCTGAATGGTAATATAGGAAACTGCCTGAATGGTCGTTTTTTCCAAATCCAGAAAAACTACCGAGATTTCCGGCGATTACGGCGATCACATTCTTCAAGATAATCACAGGCTAATTGTTCTACATCATTCCCTCCCTCTTCGGAAAAACTCGCCCTCGAGTTATGATCAGTATAGAGGGATGTATCAGAAGCATGATACTCAAATAAGTCTGCCACATTAAATGTAGGAGAAATGTTGAGATCACCAGGAAGGTCAACTACATAGGCATTGTCGTTGGTCTTCTTTAGGATGCGGCAAAGACCAATCTTCTTGTGCTTCAGTTTATTATAGGTACCTACAGGAAAACGCTCTTTTTGCAGGAAAACCATTACCTCATCGCCTACCTCAAAAATTTTCAAACGTCGCCGTTTGTCAGCATCCTCCTTATACTTTGAATTAGAAGCAGCAAATTGATTAGCAACAGCAGAATGGACTTCATTAATTCTGATCGCCAAATTCTCCGCCGCGACACTATAGCCAGGAATCTTGGGCAAAGGAACCAAATCCAAAGTATGTTGTGGTGTACGCCCATAAACGACCTGAAAGAGAGATGTACCGATAGAGCGGTTAACCGAGTTGTTGAAGGCGAACTCAGCATGAGCAAGATACCGGTCCTATTGCTTAGGCATGTCACTGTAGAGGTAGCGAATGATATCCGCCATAGTACGATTCACAACTTCTGTCTGACCATCCGTTTGGGGATGAAAAGAACTACTATACTGTAAATCAGTCCCAAACAAACGTCATAGTGTATGCCAAAAATGGCTCAGAAATTTCGTGTCACGATCGGAAGTGATTGTCTTCGGCACACCATGGAGATGAACTACTTCACGAAAGAATAAACCTGCCACATGCGAAGCATCCGAAGTTTTCTTACAAGGGATGAATTGCGCCATCTTCGAAAACCGTTCAACCACCATAAAAACAGAATCTAAACTCCGTTGAGTGCGAGGAAGTCCTAACACGAAGTCCATCGATATGTCTACCCAAGGACCCGAAGGAATAGGCAAGAGGGTATACAGACCAGTGTTCTGAGAGTGGACCTTAGCGATCTGGCAAATGTAGCATTTACTGACAAATCACCCCATGTCTCGCTTCAGTTAAGGCCAATAGTACCACTCCTCCACCAATGCTACGGTTTTATCTCGCCCCAAATGTCCGCCGAGAGTACCATCATGCAGCTCTCGAATGAGTTGTCACGCAAGGAACCACGAGGAATGCATAGTCTATTGCCAAAGAACAAGAATTTTTCTTGAATTATCATATCGCCATGACAACCTTTTTAGAACACTTATCCCATATCTCGCCAAAATCATCATCCTCAGGATAAAGAGAATATAGGTGATCAAAACCGATAACATCAGTGCGCATGGTCACGAGTGTCGCAGCACGTCGACTCAGCGCATCTGCCACTTTATTTAAATGGCCTGCTTTATGACGAAGCACAAAATTAAATTGCTCTAGAAAAGAAACCCATCGTGCATGCATTCGATTTAAGTGCTTCTGACTCTTGATATATTTAAGAGCCTGATGATCAGTATTAAGAACAAATTCCTGCTGATAAAGATAGGACTGCCAATACTTTATAGCTCGCATGACAGCATAATATTCCTGCTCATACGTCGACCAACGCCGACGAACTTCATTAAGTTTTTCACTAAAGAAGGCTATAGGTTTACCTTCTTGGGAAAGGACAGCGCCAATCCCGACGCCAGAAACATCACAGTCCAGCTCGAACACTTTTTCAAAATCAGGGAGCATCAAAACCGATGCCGTGGAGAGCTCTTCTGTTATAAGAGCAAAACTGGCTGAAACTTCATCTCCCCAATAAAATTTGCCCTTATTTAAATAGTCAGTGATTAGGGCCATAATAATACTGGAATCTCGAATGAAACGCCTATAGAATGTTGCAAGGCCATGGAAACTTCAAGCCTTACCAACATTTTTTGGAGCTGGCCAATTGCGAATCACGACCACCTTATCTACATCAACGTGAAGTCCATCTGCGCCAACAACAAAACCCAAAAACAAGAGGCGTTCTGTCATGAAGTTGCACTTTTTCATATTAATAAATAATTTATTTTGCTGCAAGGTTAATAGGACATCCCTCAAGTGCTCCATGTGTTGATGCCCATCCGGACTATATATGAGTATATCATCAAAGAAAACAACCAGAAACTTGCCAATAAAATGTTTAAGAACCTGAGTCATCAAACGCATGAAAGTACTAGGTGTGTTAGTGAGTCCAAATGGCATAACAAGCCATTCGTACAAACCTGCACTTGTCTTGAAGGCCGTTTTCCATTCGTCGCCAAGACGGATGTGAACTTGGTGATATCCGCTTCGAAGGTCGATCTTCGTAAAAACCCGTGATCCAGCAAGTCTGTCTAGCATATCATCTAGTCGTGGAGTTGGAAACCTATACTTGACAGTAATCCGGTTAATGGCACGACTGTCTACACACATACGCATGGTGCCTTATTTCTTTGGCGTGAGAAGAGCAGGAACTGCACATGGACTTTTGCTTTCACGCAAGAAGCCCTTTCGATGGAGTTCTCCCACCTGCTCCTGTAGAATCTGATTCTCTTTTGGATTCATCCGATAATGCGGCAAATTAGGAAGACTAACACCTGGAAGGAAATCGATCTCATGCTAGATATCCCTCAAAGGAGGTAATCCGTCAGGTAAATCCTCAGACATAACATCACTGAATACTTTTAATAAGGGCTTAAGAATGTTGGGAACACGAACCACAACTTGTTGGTCGCTCTTGTCCACAATCATATACATCCCTTCACGCTTTCGGATGTTCATTATAACCCCTGCATTCTGCTTCTTCACAATCTGAGGGAGATTACTCTTTGGTCTCAAAGTAATTTTAGTCATTTTCCACACAAAAGAATACGTATTCTCCCTAGCTCGGTGTGTAGCATCAACATTATATTACCATGGCCGACCCAGTAAAACATGACACGTATCCATCTCCACAACATCACAAACAATAGTATCTTGATATGATTTTCCGATCGAAATTGGTAAATGACATAATTGGTTTACCTTAAGTTCTGCTCTCTTGCGAATCCATCCGATTGTGGAGGGCGCGGGATGCGGCTCCGTTTTTAGTTACAAGTGATCCACCAAGGCCTTTGACATTATATTCTCGCAACTTCCGCTGTCAATAATATCGCATACTTTGCTGTTAACAGTACAGTGAGCGCGAAAAGAACTGATTCCGCTGGGTATCTTCTATCCGCGGAGCAAGTAATAGACGACGCACAACACAATTAACTTGCTCGCCCACATCATCTTCCACTCCCACTTCTTCTTCCTCTTCCCAATTTTTCTCATACACATCTTCGTCATGTTCAATGATATTGGCCATTCTACGATAAGGACAATCGCTGGAACGATGGCCCAACTCGTTACACTTATAGCACTTGATTGGTTGGGGCTTGGCATATGGATTTTGGGTATTCTGATTGGGAGTGAGATTACTTGCTGCGACTGCTTCCTTAGGCATCCCAGTAGTATCCCCTGGAACTCGACTCGAATCAGGGATTTGTTGACTAGAAGAACTTGTAACATCAGGCTGTCTTCCTTTCCCGAATGACCCGCGATTCGAATAATTACTAACACAAGTACTAAGGCTAGTCCTCTCCAATTGCATCTCAATTTTTCGCACCATATCCTGGGCATCTTCAACAGAGAATAGTCGATGTAAAGAAACCCGATCTTGAATATTAAGTTGCAAACCATTAATGTACCTAGCAGTTTGTTGTGCCTCGGACTCATCCAGGTTATTGCGAGCAGAGAGTCGAAGAAACTCTTTCGTATAAGCTTGGACCGATCTATTCGATTGTCGGCAATTCTGGAATTGCTGAAATAACAGTTGCTTATAGTCCGTTGGGAGGAATCTCTTCTTCAACTTCTGTTTCATCTGACCCCATGATCGAATAGGAGCCTTGCCTTGTCGACGTCGCGTCAATTGAGTTTGTTCCCACCAAGCTGAAGTGCCACCCTTCAACTTGTACGCCACAAGTTTCACTTGTTGAGCCTCGTCAATATTCATAGCATCGAAGAATTTCTCGACCTCCCAAAGCCAGTCCAGGAAATCTTCAATATCCAAATTCCCATTGAAAGTAGGGAGATCTACCTTTAGTTGATACTGCTCAGGATCTCGTCGATAGCCCCCCTGTCATCGATTCCCACGAGCATGCTCCTCCTGGAATCCCCTGTATCGACGACCACCACGAATCTGCATCTCCTGGAAATCTTCATCTTCGTCTTCCGTATCCTCGACATAGTCTTGATGCCTATGTCGGGGAATTCCTCCACGCCCCATAGCATCTTCGGGATCACGAGCGATAGGATTTCGCTCGGCTGGAAGAACGCCAAGCGCATAGTTTGTGGACAAACGCTAGATGGCCTCAAGGATTTCTTGAAACCTCCGATCGGTTTGACCCATGAACTGATTGAACTCAACCCGCGTAATAGGCTCGTTTTCACGGCCCTCAGCAGCAGGGAGATTGACATTCACGTTATTCACCATCGTCACAGGAGAAACCTACTCTGATATCAAATGACACAGAAAGAAAGCGTAAATTTGGAACAACTCAAAAGAACTTGAAATTTTTTATTCAATGATATTATGATTTTTGATTACAAGACAAACATCTTATATAGAGATAAGACTTCTAATATTAATGGAAACCAAATAATTAAAGATAACATTTAATAAACTAATATAGGAAACTGCTTGAATTGTAATATTGGAAACTACCTGAATGGTAATATTGGAAACTGCCTGAATGGTAATATAGGAAACTGCCTGAATGGTCGTTTTTCCCAAATCCAGAAAAACTACCGAGATTTCCGGCGATTACGGCGATCACATTCTTCAAGATAATCACAGGCTAATTGTTCTACATCAATTGCACACATCTACTCAGTCTTTTCCAAAATTTCCAAAGGCTTCTTCATTGACTTCCATTCTCCATCACCTTTTGGACGCTATTCGCCTAATTTCACTCTTTTAAAACAAATTTACAAATTTGGCCTTTAATGGATTGAAATTTAATTTAAGAGAAAGAATTAAAGGCCAAAATTTTTGCTGATTATGTTTAATTGGCAACAAGAGTATAAACGTATGTGCAAATGCTTAAATACATAAATAAATGACCATATGAAGACTTCACACAAAGCGTGATTTTAATGGAAAAAGCTATGAGTTATATGATGAATCTGACCAAAATAAAATTCCGTAAGGAAAAATCAAATTTGTAGACGATAAGGGGGCATATGACAACCCTTGATTATCTAATTTATATTAGTTGACTAATCAATAAATCATTTAATTCTTTTAAAAGGGGCATATGTTGACATTAGAAAATGTCCAAGTATTCGGTTGACAATCTTAGATGCAACGGATAAAGAAATGGAGGGAACATAAATGACAAATAGTGTAGTCGATAATCTTGGATGCAATCGTCAAAGATGTAATTGTCAAAGTGGTCGAGTTGATATAACCATTAGTGTAGAGGAGTCGATGAAACAGTCAAGTAATTGTCGGTATAGTGGAAAGTAAATTTACTCATCAGTTAGACGACTAGTATCACAAGCAGAAATAGAAGGTGGCTTGGCCGGTCCCAAACGTTTGGGACCTTTAAATTGGTCGATTTACTTAAACATCCATATAATTGGAAAGGTTTTCATCAGTAACTTTTCCGCAAAACAGATAAATCAATACTTAATTTTGAGTTATCATGACAAAAGTCACTAACCATGTGGACAAGCTACTAATCACCGATAGAGTTCAAACTTATCTTCTAATATATTACGATAACTTAGAAATCAAATAACACAATTGCTATTTGCGTTGATGGGCATATGCTTACTTTTTCATACTAATCACGTGTGTGAATTGATTATGAGTGACAGGCTAAATGTTATTGTGTATGAAAATTACTAATCTAGACAACTAAATTACTAATAATTGATGCGTACATACCTTTCCTAAGGGTGAAATGCTTACTAACCATCACGAAAAGGACTAACAAAGATTGCCTGATATATTGCTACTTACTTTTCTTTATGCAAAAAGGTTCTCGAACACACTAAGGAGTTACTAAACACGAGTGAATTGGTTAGTAATTTTCCATGGAGAAAAGTTTTTTTTCACCTTTTTAATATATAGTCAGTAACTTTTTATATGAAAGAGGTAATTAAGTGGAAAGAACTGGCGAAGTTTATTAGTTGAATGTTTACATCTTTTGACTCGAGTCACACCTACTTTTAATGTTAGGAGTTCGGTGTCCTCGTATTAATAGAAGGTGGCTTGGCCGTTCCCGTTCCTCATTACATAGAAAAAAACGAGCCAAGTGTTCAGGAAGCTAAGAAGAAATAGAAAATAAGAGGCTCATATCCTCAACTCAACAATAAATACGTGAAAATTCAACATAAGGAAGGTGATAACAAATGACAGAAAGAATAGGTAGAATTACAAATCTTATCTAATCCACAAAATGTTTGTGACAAAGCACAAGCCGTCTAACCGAGAATCACACGCTCTTGCATCCTTATTTACATGTCAAGGACTGAACTGCCTTGGTTGATGTATCAATGGCCATGGTGCAATTCATTTGGGAGGTCTTCGTCTTCTTGAACATGAACATGACCGTCACCTTCCCTTTGAGCTCGCCTTGGCTGTTCAATGTTATGATCCCCGAACTCAACTCGTTCCCAAGATTCGATGTGCTCGGCAAATTCGCAGAGCTCAATGTCACACTCACATCAATCTTCTTGGTGGACTTGAAGTTGGCCTTGCTTTTGGGAATGATCGCCTGTCCCACTTGGACGCCTCCATAGGTGAAGCTAACAGTAGAAGCATCGTACTTGAAGGGACCCCAGTTGGCGTTCTTGACCCGGATTGGAGCGATGAAGCTCATGTCGAACGAGGGCGAGGCCTGCGTCCCCACGTTCAAGGTTTGGACGTCGAACTCGCCGACCCTGAACTTGGGGGACTTGAACTTCATGATGACCAGGACGAAGAAGAGGGCTTGGACTACCTGTAAGATGACGAAGGCGATGATGCCGATCGTCCACTTCATCCTCTTCTTGCGCTTCGCCTCCTCGTCCATGTAGTGCAGCGATTCATTGTCCTTCGACATCGTCTCTTCTGAACTGATGGAAGTTTTCTGTTTCTTCCTTGTTGTGTGATCTCAGTTGGGTGTTTTCTCAACGAATTTGGAGAAGCTGTGAGGATTGATTGTATCGAGGAGGTGGGTTTTATATTGATTATGGCGCGTACCCAGGACGAGTTATTACGACCAAAGGCTCCCTCCACACGCCAAAAGCACCCAATGTTGAAAATTCTAACGTTCTAGACGAACGCGATTTTATACGTGGATACCTTTTTCTGTAATATTAAATGGAATTATATATTGTCGAAAATTAGAAGCTTCGTTTATTGTGCGGTCTCAGCCACAACGCTGAAGCAAACCTCCGGAGGTACAAACGGACAAAAGCAGGTGTAGAAAGCTTGAGTTTATTGACTTTTCAAACGTTCAGGATGTTTGAGCACTCTAAGTTTTCGTCACCGTAGCAAAGGGAACAGTTAACTCCGTGTTTTCGTTGATTATGATAAGATAATCTTCGTTGATCTCTAGTTAAATAATACTTAGTTGAGGTCCGCCAATGCCGGCCATGCCCGCGTGACGATTGTTACTATAATTTGAATTGTTTAATTAGTTAGTTTAGTTGTTGACCTTTATCTTAACCCCAAACATGAATGTTCGGATTCTTCCATTTCACTGTACCAAATTTAATTTGCGCACCAACATATTAATACGCAAAACAAAAAGTCTGCTCTATTGCAAGACTAGGTTTTTAGCTGGTAAAAGGGCACGATCATTAACCTTCATATGGCAGTGTAGGTCCTGATCTCTTAATCACGCTTCAGTGTAATCAAGCAAGTCATGACATGGTAGAAGATGACTTAGGGTTTGCTTAGCAACTTTAATATTGTCAAATAGTTGACTAGCCTTGACCTAAAATCTGGTAATTTGATAAATCATGTTGAATATGGCTCACATATGAAAAAAAAAATTAATTTTGATTTATAATCAACTCGTATGGTTGGACAGGAAAATAGTTAAACAATCTCAAAATCAATAAACAATAACTACTTCATTTCAAAATTCTAAATCAACACAGACAGAGAGACGAAAATATTAGTTAGGCTTATCTTTCGACACTAGTGGTAGGTCACTGCATTCGTTGGCTAACAAATGGGGCCCATTATTTGTTGGGAGCGCATAATATGTGCCTGATATCTTCACTTGGGGAAATCGCCAAGAGGGAGTTCATGTTTGAACCCATCAACATATCTAATTAGATAAGCATTCACTCAAAAGTTTAAGTCAATGGGTTATGAGTTAACTTAAATATATTAATTACTCCACACCATATCAATTATCCGATATGAGACTTTGCATAACATAACTTATATGTGTATTTCAATAATCTTTCCTTCATGTCTGAACTCAATGTTAAATATGCTCCATCTTTAATTCAAGTATTCTTCTGCATCAAGATTTTTTTATTTGAACCTTTATCATCGCCTAACTTCATTCTTGGTCTCTTTCTTGAGACTGAACTTTGAAGTTTGCCTTGGGCCCTCAATTGTTACGCTAGAAAGCCTAGAATCACTGGATTCCTTTATCGAAATATCCACCAAACACCGAAACAAATTGGGGGCTTACAAATCTACCATTGGCTCTGATACTGTTTGTTGGAGTGTTGGATATTTCAACAGTTTAGAAATAATATTTAAAGTAATAGCTATGACAGCCATGAAGCCATCATCTTATAACGGCTTAATAATGGTTTTGTAATGTTTATTTATTCCTTCCTAACCCTCCATTTTATAACAACATTATATCGTTCATCATTTTAACAATTACCCCTTGTTTTATAACGGTTTCTTAACGGCTCTCTCTTTTGTTTGAATATAAAATTAAAATTCAAACCACAATCCTTTTAGATATACCGAATATAAAAAGAGAATTTTCCTTGTCTTCTCATATCTTTCCTGTCTTTACTAAGTTGTATATAAATGTTGTTCTTGTTCCTTCTTTTATTCCGTGCGGAATAAAGAAAAATGTCTATTGTATTTTGAGAGGATCGTTGTTAAAGCTTATTGTGCCGAGTTTTATACTTTGAGGGGCGAAATTATTCTTAAGGACCGTGCTTGCACGCTTAAGATGGTTTGATCTTATTTTCTCATCTTTTTCAATAGATTTCCAACAATTCTTAATTTTTATTTATCTAATATTTTTATAACAATCTTAAGGATAATTGCCTTATGGATTCCCAAATTGGAACTTTGTTGCTACCACCGCTGTTGGAATTGAACAAGGACTTGGAGATGGTGAAGAACAGGTATTACATATTCGTGGGGTTTATGGTGGCAACTACGAGATATCTCAAGAAAAGTTGGATCCCTTCGGCTCGACTATGCTTCCTCCTCTGTGGAAATTGGAGACCACTTTGTCTACTCCGTTGAGGCTTGTCGTCACCTAATTTACACTATCATTGCGTCACCATATTAGCCGTTGCAACTTCATCATCATTATGGAGTAGCGCTGGATCAACTCCTACCGCCAAAGAGTGACAAATCTTTGCGGTGGTTCCATCTTCAATGGTTCTTGAACTCATTATATCCAATTGAAGCTTCTTCAGATCTGTCGTAATCGAAGTTCAAAAGCTACAGATCTTCATTCTCTGCTCCTTATCTGATCGTTGCTATAGAAGTAGAGCTAAGTCCTCTTCTCTTTCTGTCTTCTCTATTTCCGATTTCTCATTTAGTCAATTACACACATCTACTTAGTCTTTTCCAAAATTTCCAAAGGCTTCTTCATCGACTTCCATTCTCCATCACCTTTTGGACGCTATTCGCCTAATTTCACTCTTTTAAAATAAATTTACAAATTTGGCCTTTAATGGGTTGAAATTTAATTTAAGAGAAAGAATTAAAGGCCAAATTTTTTGCTGATTATTTTTAATTGGCAACAAGAGTATCAAGGTATGTGCAAATGCTTAAATACATAAATAAATGACCATATGAAGACTTCACACAAAGCGCGATTTTAATGGAAAAAGCTATGAGTCATATGATGAATTTGACCAAAATAAAATTCCGTAAGGAAAAATCAAACTTGTAGACGATAAGGGGGCATATGACAACCCTTGATTATCTAATTTCTATTAGTCGACTAATCAATAAAGCATTTAATTCTTTTAAAAGGGGCATATGTTGACACTAGAAAATGTTCAAGTATTCGGTTGACAATCTTAGATGCAACCGACAAAGAAGTGGAGGGAACATAAATGACAAATAGTGAAGTCGATAATCTTGGATGCAATCGTCAAAGATGTAATTGTCAAAGTGGTCGAGTTGATATAACCGTCAGTGTAGAGGAGTCGATGAAACAATCAAGTAATCGTCAGTATAGTGGAAAGTAAATTTACTTACAAGTTAGAGGACTAATATCACAAGCAGAAATAGAAGGTGGCTTGGCCGGTCCCAAGCGTTTGGGACCTTTAAATTTGTTGATTTACATATCGATCCATATACTTGGAAAGGTTTTTCATAGTAACTTTTCTGCAAAATAGATAAATCAATACTTAATTTTGAGTTATCATGACAAAAGTCACTAAATATGTGGACAAGCTACTAATTACCGATAGAGTTCAAACTTATCTTCTATTAAGATAACTTAGAAATCAAATAACACAATTGCTATTTGCGTTGATGGGCATATGCTTACTTTTTTATACTAATCACGTCTGTGAATTGATTATGAGTGACAGGCTAAATGTTATTGTGTATGAAAATTACTAATCTAGACAACTAAATTACTAATAATTGATGCATACATACATTTCCTAAGGGCGAAATGCTTACTAACCATCACGAAAAGGACTAACAAAAATTGCCTGATATGTTGCTACTTACTTTTCTTTATGCAAGAAGGTTCTCGAATACACTAAGGAGTTACTAAACCCGAGTGAATTGGTTAGTAATTTTCCATGGAGAAAAGGTTTTTTCACCTTTTTAATATATAATCAGTAACTTTTTATATGAAAGAGGTAATTAAGTGGAAAAAACTGGCGAAGTTTATTAGTTGAATGTTCACATCTTTTGACTCGAGTCAGACCTATTTATAATGTTCGGAGCTCCATGTCATCGTATTAATAGAAGGTGGCTTGGCCGGTCCCGTTCCTCATTACATAGAAAAAAACGAGCCAAGAGTTCAGGAAGCTAAGAAGAAATAGAAAATAAGAGGCTCATATCCTCAACTCAACAATAAATACGTGAAATTTCAACATAAGGAAGGTGATAACAAATGACAAAAGAATAGGCAGAATTACAAATCTTATCTAATCCACAAAATGTTTGTGACAAAGCACAAGCCGTCTAACCGAGAGTCACACGCTCTTGCATCCTTATTTACATGTCAAGGACTGGACTGCCTTGGTTGATGTATCAATGGCCATGGTGCAATTCATTTGGGAGGTCTTCGTCTTCTTGAACATGAACATGACCGTCACCTTCCCTTTGAGCTCGCCTTGGCTGTTCAATGTTATGATCCCCGAACTCAACTCGTTCCCAAGATTCGATGTGCTCGGCAAATTCGCAGAGCTCAATGTCACACTCACATCAATCTTCTTGGTGGACTTGAAGTTGGCCTTGCTTTTGGGAATGATCGCCTGTCCCACTTGGACGCCTCCATAGGTGAAGCTAACAGTAGAAGCATCGTACTTGAAGGGACCCCAGTTGGCGTTCTTGACCCGGATTGGAGCGATGAAGCTCATGTCGAACGAGGGCGATGCCTGCGTCCCCACGTTCAAGGTTTGGACGTCGAACTCGCCGACCCTGAACTTGGGGGACTTGAACTTCATGATGACCAGGACGAAGAAGAGGGCTTGGACTACCTGTAAGATGACGAAGGCGATGATGCCGATCGTCCACTTCATCCTCTTCTTGCGCTTCGCCTCCTCGTCCATGTAGTGCAGCGATTCATTGTCCTTCGACATCGTCTCTTCTGAACTGATGGAAGTTTTCTGTTTCTTCCTTGTTGTGTGATCTCAGTTGGGTGTTTTCTCAACGAATTTGGAGAAGCTGCGAGGATTGATTGTATCGAGGAGGTGGATTTTATATTGATTATGGCGCGTACCCAAGACGAGTTATTACGACCAAAGGCTCCCTCCACACGCCAAAAGCACCCACTGTTGAAAATTCTAACGTTCTAGACGAACGCGATTTTATACGTGGATACCTTTTTCTGTAATATTAAATGGAATTATATATTGTCGAAAATTAGAAGCTTCGTTTATTGTGCGGTCTCAGCCACAACGCTGAAACAAACCTCCGAAGGTACAAACGGACAAAAGCAGGTGTAGAAAGCTTGAGTTTGTTGACTTTTCAAACGTTCAGGATGTTTGACCACTCTAAGTTTTCGTCACCGTAGCAAAGGGAACAGTCAACTCTGTGTTTTCGTTGATTATGATAAGATAATCTTCGTTGATCTCTAGTTAAATAATACTTAGTTGAGGTCCGCCAATGCCGGCCGTACCCGCGCGACGATTGTTACTATAATTTGAATTGTTTAATTAGTTAGTTTAGTTGTTGACCGTTGTCTTAACCCCAAACATGAATGTTCGGATTCTTCCATTTCACTGTACCAAATTTAATTTGCGCACCAACAGATTAATACGCAAAACAAAAAGTCTGCTCTATTGCAAGACTAGGTTTTTAGCTGGTAAAAGGGCACGATGATTAACCTTCATATGGCAGTGTAGGTCCTGATCTCTTAATCACGCTTCAGTGTAATCAAGCAACTCATGACATGGTAGAAGATGACTTAGGGTTTGTTCAGCAACTTCAATATTGTCAAATAGTTGACTGGCCTTGACCTAAAATCTGGTAATTTAATAAATCATTTTGAATATGGCTCACATATGAAAAAAAATTAATTTTGATTTATAATCAACTCGTATGGTGGGACGGGAAAGTAGTTAAACAGTCTCAAAATCAGTAACCATTAACTACTTCATTTCAAAATTCTAAATCAACACAGACATAGAGACGAAAATATTAGGAAGGCTTAGCTTTCAACGCTAGTGGTAGGCCACTGCATTCATTGGCTGACAAATGGGGCCCATTATTTGTTTTTTTTTTGTCGGTCCTACTCTATCTCTCTCTCACGATACACACGTGAGTGCCGAAACCCATATTTTAACTATGCGACCCCACCCCTACCCCTTTCGAAGGTGGGGATTCGAACTGCCCACCTCCCCATTCTCAAGTGAGAACGGTGGCCACTGGGGTGGCCCATAATTTGTTGAGAGCGCATAATATGAGCATGATATCTTCACTTGGGGAGATTGCCAAAAGGGAGTTCATGTTTGAACCCATAAATATATCTAATTGGATAAACATTCACTCAAAAGTTTAAGTCAATGGGTTATAAGTTAACTTAAATATATTAATTACTCCACATCATATCAATTATCCGATATGAGACTTTTCATAACATAACTCATATGTGTATCTCAACAATCTTTCTTTCACATCTGAACTCAGTGTTAGATATGCTCCCTCTTTAATTCAAGTATTCTTCTGCATCAAGATTTTTTTATTTGAATCTTTATCAACGCCTAACTTCATTCTTTGTCTCTTTTTTTTTTTTTGGTAAGGCATTCTTGGTCTCTTTCTTGAGACTGAACTTTGAAGTTTGCCATCGGCCCTGCATTGTTACGCTAGAAAGCCTAGAATCACTGGATTCCTTTATCGAAATATTCCCCAAACACCGAAACAGATTGGGGGCCTACAAATCTACCATTGGCTTTGATACTGTTTGTTGAAGTGTTGGATATTTCAACAGTTTAAAAATAATATTTAAAGTAATGGCTATGACCGCCATGAAAGCCATCATCTTATAATGGCTTTATAATGGCTTTGTAATATTTATTTATTTCTTTATAAACCCTCCATTTTATAACAACTTTATAACATTTATCATTTTAACAATTACCAATTATTTTATAACGGTTTCTTAATGGCTCTCTCTTTTGTTTGAATATAAAATTAAAATTCAAACCACAATCCTTTTAGATACACCGAATCAAAAAAGAGAATTTTCCTTTTCTTGTCATGTCTTTCCTTTATTTGCTAAGTTATATATAAATGTTGCTCCTGTTCCTTCTTTTATTATGTGCGGAATAAAGGAAAATGTCTATTGCTTCTTGAGAGGATAGCTGTTAAAGCTTATTGTGCCGAGTTTTGTACTCTAAGGGGCGGAATTATTCTTAAGGACTGTGCTTGCACGCCTAAGATAATTTGATCTTATTTTCTCATCTTTTTCAATAGATTTCCAACAATTCTTTTTTTTTTTTTTGATAACTCAGGGAACCCCCGCACGGCCGACAGCCGGGGAGTAAACCCTGGGGGCGACACGTGCTAGCCACCACACACGTGCCACCGGTTAAGTCACCCTGCGGCGCCCGGGATTCGAACACTCAACCTTTTGCGAGAGGAAGAGTGCGCATTCCAGCAGCGTCACCCAGGCGGGTGGTATTTCCTACAATTCTTAATTTTCATATTATCTAATATTTTTTTAACAATCTTAAGGATAATTGTCTTATGGATTCCCAAATTGGAACTCTGTTGCTACCACCACTGTTGGAATTGAACAAGGACTTGGAGATGGTGAAGGACAAGTATCACATATTCGTGGGCGGTTTATGGTGGCAATTACGAGATATCTCAAGAAAAGTTGGATCCCTTCGGCTCGACTATGCTTCCTCCACTTTGTCTTCTCCGTTGAGGCTTGTCGTCACCTAATTTGCACCATCATTGCGTCACCATATTAGCCGTTGCAACTTCATCATCATTATGGAGTAGCACCGGATCAACTCCTACCGCCACAAAGTGACAAATCTCTGCGGTGGTTTCATCTTCAATGGTTCTCGAACTCATTATATCCGGTTGAAGCTTCTTCAGATCTGTCGTAATCGAAGTTCAATCAAACTACAGATCTTCATTCTCTGCTCCTTATCTGATCGTTGCTATAGAATTAGAGCTAAGTCCTTTCTCTTTCTCTCTTCTCTATTTCCGATTTCTCATTTTGTCAATTGCACTCATCTACTCAGTCTTTTCCAGGATTTCCAAAGGCTTCTTCATCGACTTCCATTCTCCATCACCATTCGGATGCTGTTCGCCTTATTTCACTCTTTTTAAAAAAAATTACAAATTTGGCCTTTAATGGATTGAACCAAAAAAAATTTTTAATTTAAGAGAAAGAATTAAAGGCCAAAATTTTGCCGATTATTTTTAATTGCCAACAAGAGTATCAAGGTATGTGCAAATGCTTAAATGCATAAATAAATGACCATATGAAGACTTCACACAAAGCATGATTTTAATGGAAAAAGATATGAGTCATATGATGAATCTGACCAAAATAAAATTCCGTAAGGAAAGAATTAAATTTGTAGACGATAAGGGGGCATATGACAACCCTTGATTATCTAATTTATATTAGTCGACTAAACAATAAATCATTTAATTCATTTTAAAGGAGCATATGTTGACACTAGAAAATGTCCAAGTATTCGGTTGACAATCTTAGATGCAACCGATAAAGAAGTGGAGGGAACATAAACGACAAATAGTGAAATCGATAATCGTAGATGCAATCGTCAAAGATGTAATTGTCAAAGTAGTCAAGTTGATATAACCATCAGTGTAGAGGAGTTGATGTAACAGTCAAGTAATCGTCAGTATAGTGGAAAGTAAATTTACTTATCAGTTAGAGGACTAGTATTACAAGCAGAAATAGAAGGTAGCTTGGCCAGTGCCAAATGTTTGGGACCTTTAAATTTGTTGATTTACTTATCGATCCATATACTTGGAAAGGTTTTTCATCAGTAGCTTTTCCGCAAAAACAGATAAATCAATACTTAATTTTGAGTTATCATGACAAAAGTCACTAACCATGTGGGCAAGCCACTAATTACCGGTAGAGTTCAAACTTATCTTCTATGACGATAACTTAGAAATCAAATAACACAGTTGCTATTTGCGTTGATGCGCATATGCTTACTTTTTCATACTAATCACGTGTGTGAATTGATTATGAGTGACAGGCTAAATGTTATTGTGTATGAAAATTACTAATCTAGACAACTAAATTACTAATAATTGATGCGTACATACGTTTCCTAAGGGTGAAATGCTTACTAACCATCACGAAAAGGACTAACAAAAATTGCCTGATATATTGCTACTTACTTTTCTTTATGCAAAAAGGTTCTCGAACACACTGAGGAGTTACTAAACACGAGTGAATTGGTTAGTAATTTTCCATGGAGAAAAGTTTTTTTTCACCTTTTTAATATATAGTCGGTAACTTTTTATATGAAAGAGGTAATTAAGTGGAAAGAGCTGGCGAAGTTTATTAGTTGAATGTTTACATCTTTTGACTCGAGTCACGCCTACTTATAACGTTAGGAGCTCCGTGTCATCGTATTAATAGAAGGTGGCTTGGCTGGTTCCGTTCCTCATTATATAGAAAAAAACGAGCCAAGAGTTCAGGAAGCTAAGAAGAAATAGAAAATAAGAGGCTCATATCCTCAATTCAACAATAAATACGTGAAATTCCAACAGAAGCAAGGTGATACAAATGACAGAAAGAATAGGTAGAATTACACATCTTATCTAATCCACAAAATGTTTGTGACAAAGCACAAGCCGTCTAACCGAGAATCACACGGTCTTGCATCCTCATTTACATGTCAAGGACTGGACTGCCTTGGTTGATGTATCAATGGCCATGGTGCAATTCATTTGGGAGGTCTTCGTCTTCTTGAACATGAACATGACCGTCACCTTCCCTTTGAGCTCGCCTTGGCTGTTCAATGTTATGATTCCTGAACTCAACTCGTTCCCAAGATTCGATGTGCTTGGCAAATTCGCAGAGCTCAATGTCACACTCACATCAATCTTCTTGGTGGATTTGAAGTTGGCCTTGCTCTTTGGAATGATTGCTTGTCCCACTTGGACGCCTCCATAGGTGAAGTTAACAGTAGAAGCGTCATACTTGAAGGGACCCCAGTTGGTGTTCTTGACACGGATCGGGGCGACGAAGCTCATGTCAAATGATGGCGAGGCCTGAGTCCCGACGTTCAAGGTTTGGACGTCGAACTCGCCGACCCTGAACTTGGGGGACTTGAACTTCATAATAACCAGCACAAAGAAGAGAGCTTGGACTACCTGAAGGATAACAAAGGCGATGATGCCGATCGTCCACTTCATCCTCTTCTTGCGCTTGGCCTCCTCGTCCATGTGTTGCAGCGATTCGTGGTCGGTTTTTGTCATTGCTAGATGGAAGGAAAAAAAGGGGCTCTCTTCTGTGGTTTTGTGCTGTCAATGAGGTTTGGTTGTCTGAATGGCTTTGGAGATTGGAGAAGCTGTAAGGAACTGAAATGATAAGGTGGTGTTTATATAGGATTTGGTACCAAATGGGTGTCAGAATGATTAGGGAGGGCTCTTCCTAGGAAATGACGTTGTTCCGGTCGCCAAGCGCGTCAGTTGAAAGCCACTTCTAGACGAATGGGACTCTTTTTATATTATTAGCCTGAGACGAAGGCGAGTTTGGTAGTGGATCAGAGAGATTTCCGTAATACGCAACGATCTGTTTACAATAGAAGCTTCGATGGTCGGATTGTGCGGTTTCAATCACGCGCAAACACACAAACGCACACCAAGATCAGAGAAAAATTTACAGGCACGTTCTGCGATCAACAATGCGGCCAACAACTAATTACAACGATTTTAACCATTTGCTTTCTTACTAATTATAGAAACGATGATTGACCAGGTTCTAGAAGTTACTTTTTCGCCGACCGACGGCGTATTCTGCAACCGCTGTCTTATGTAATAATTCTGCCAGCTCGTGGTACAAACGGACAAAAAGCAAGAGAGCTGGAGTTCTTTGACTCATCACAAGCCGACGCATTTGCAGTTTCATTCTCTTTTCTGAACGGTAGGAGAGCTCTGCTAATGTGATACACACGTGAGGTTTGACATCCTGACCGTGTCCATGTCCGCATTGGCGGACACCAAGTGGGTGGCTGCATGCTTGAGGAGTAGAGCCCAGAGGGCGACAAACAGCGGATGGGTTTTGTTTAGCCTCCTCAGATTTGTCAGATACCCTCCACCTAAAAACAACTAGTGGGAATTGATGTATCTTCTTGAATTGCTCATATGTATGGAAAAGTCAAAGTCTGGTGGAGTGGAGGTAATCGATTCTGTCGAGATGGGTAACTCCAATTTGAGCAAAAATGAGTCAAATTGAATACGTTAACGGTTCAGATTTGAGCTCTCTTTTTATGATCTCATTGAGTGAAGGAATAAGGATTCTGTTATACGCTAGCAACTTGTTATACCGAAATCTGCACACATCTAAAGCTATGTTCCATGTTATTGATAGTAGGTTCCTGGTTGCAACATTTGGAAGCATTGCAATATTGTCAATCAATCGCAAACTATTAATGTATATGATTTGATTAAACTAGTTAGATAAATAATTCGATAACAAATGGTTTGAATCGGCACACTAGTAGTACTATCGATTGCTGCATTGAGGCTTGTAATAGATGCCATAGTACCTTAATTTTTTTAAAAATATATCTCAAGCAACATCTATTCAACAAAGGAAACATACAAAATCAAGTATATTGTAAGAGCAAATTTCCATACTATTTCTCATTTGAAAATTGGAAAAAATTTCAACCTTGGTTGGCTTTTACTCATCTGCCAGACTCTGCCAGACTCTGCATCCCTTTGCCATTCCTGGTCCCAGGCACACTCAAACGAATAATGCCTATGACACAATTTTGACGTAAGAAACATTAATAGAAAAAAGTACCAATAAAGTCCTAAATTTATTGTATTTATATCAATTCAATCATAAATCTTTTAATTGAAATAATTTAGTTATAAACTTTTTCACATGAATATCAATTCAGTCCATCCGGCCAATTTAGCCTAGAAATCGTCAACGTGGATGCCGAACATGGACATTTTTTAATAATATTTTGTATTTCGCATTTTTTCTTTTGTATTTATTTTTTTCCCTTCATTTTGGTTAGGAAGGGCTGCCTTGCCTGGAGTTAGCGGGGTCCCGAAGGCCCTAGGTGAGGGCCTTTGCGGCCTCGATTGCGGCCATCGCAACCGTGAAGCCCAAGGCCTAGCGACCTCGCCGGCTTTTAGCGAGGCGGCCCTCGCCAGCGGCCGATGAGGGCTTAGCCAAAATAAAGGAAAAAAATAAAAAAGTAAAAAAAGTAAAAAATTATATAAAAAATAATTGAAAAATGTTCATGTTAACACCGGCCATGCCATGTAAAATGGCTAGCGTCTATATTAGCGATTCCGGCTTAAATTGGTTGAATGGATTGAATTGGTACTAATGTAAAAATGTTTATGACTAAATTGGTCAAATTGAAGGGTTTTTTTACTAAATTGATATCGATACAATAGATTTGAGACTTTTCTTGATACTATTCCTGGACATTAACTATGAACATTGATGACTGATGAGTTGATCAGCCAACTGCAATTAAGAATGAAGATAGCAAAAATCAATTTATAACGATATGGAGCCGTCCAATTTTATTGAATGGAATGTCTATCATTGTCGATTTAGACAGGCTCCCAAAAACATGCGACCTTTTTTCGCCCTTTAATAAGTAAATTTTTGAGCTGGTTGATAATTTTTTTTTGGGGGGTTCAAGAAAATCCCAATGTTTAAGAAAAGTTTTTCTTGCTCCCAAGTTCCAATTGAGAAAAGAAACAGAATAATCAAAGGGTCATATCCTAGGATTCAATAATGTGTGATAACAAATTACAATCGAAAAAAGCTAACATGTAGTACAAAATCTTATCTAATTCACCAAAAAAGACAGCAAGCAGTCTAATGGAGGATTGCACTCGCTAATCCTCATTGGCACGACAAGGATTGGACCGCCTTTGTCGCTACATTGATTCCCATGGTGCAATTCATCTGGGAGGTCTTCGTCTTCTTGAACATGAACATGATGGTTACCTTCCCTTTGAGCGCACCTTGACTGTTCAACGTTATAATCCCCGAACTCAACTCGCTCCCAAGATTCGATGTCGTGGGCAAATTAGCAGAGCTCAGAGTCACGCTCACATCGATCTTCTTGGTGGACTTGAAGTTGGCCTTGCTCTTTGGAATGATTGCTTGTCCCACTTGGACGCCTCCATAGGTGAAGCTAACAGTAGAAGCGTCATACTTGAAGGGACCCCAGTTGGTGTTCTTGACCCGGATCGGAGCGACAAAGGTCATGTTGAATGAGGGCGAGGCCTGAGTCCCGACGTTCAAGGTTTGGACATTGAACTCACCAACCCTGAACTTGGGGGACTTGAACTTCATGATAACCAGGACGAAGAAGAGAGCTTGGACTACTTGAAAGATAACAAAAGCGATGATGCCGATCGTCCACTTCATCCTCTTCTTGCGCTTTGCCTCCTCGTCCATGTATCCCATGGGCATTGCTGATTCTTCTTTCTTTGGAATAGATGGAAGAATAGAAAGGCTCTCTCTCTCTCTCGCTCTCTCTCTCTCTCTCTGTTTTGCTTTCTGTGATTTCGACTCAGTTTTGTTGAAGACTTTGGAGATTGGAGAAGCTGTGAAGATTGAAATGAGGCATTGGTAGGGTATATATAGGATTTGATTTCCATATTGCCATGATTAAATGGAGGCGGGCTCTTTCCTAGAAAAAGTTAGATTGATTCAGGGTCGCCAAACGCGTCCTTGGAATATTCAATCCTAGAGGAAACCCGGAGCAGGAATTTGTCAGCAACGAGCGAGGGTTGTTAACACGAAACATCAACCCATCGAAACTTCGAATGCAGGAATAGTCTCCGGGATCTTTACCGTACGGTCTCTGCAAACGTTTTCAAAGTTAGAAAAACGGACAAAGCAGATAATGCCAGAACTGCGCAAGCGTGTGGGGCCCTATGTAGCCCCAGACAATGAAAAGAACGAAAGAGAGAGAGCATTACTAAGTTTATGGAGATTGATATTTAAACTTCGGTTTATTAGATTGAATATTAATATAAGTGGATCATATTCAACACCCATCAATGGTACCGATCAAGTGGGGAAAATTATCTAAAAAGTCATAAACCTATTACATTTTTACCAATTCAGTCCTAAACCTTTTCACTTCTTGTCAATTGAGTTCATCCGGTCAATTTTGGTCGGTTGGTGCTAATGTGGCCGTCAGCCTGCATCGGCCATCCGGCATTGACGTGACTGTCGACCGTCCGATCAACGCTGATGTGGCAATTTTTTAATATATTTTTTCAAAATTTTTAATCTTTTTTTTTAACTTTTTTCCTCTGACTGGTCCGGCGACCGACTACAGGTGAGGGCTTGTGACGTCAGCCTTGCCGACCTCTAGTGAAGCTAGCCCTTGCCGACCACCAGCGAGGGTGAGCCTCACCGGCCCTCGCCTTTGGTCGGTTGCTGGACCGGTCAGATGAAAAAAGTCAGAAAGAAAAAAAAAGATTAAAATTTTTTTAAAAAATATAACAAAAAATTGTCATGTCAGTGTTTGCTGGACAGCCGGCGGCTACGTCAATGCCGACCGGCAAAAATTAGCTGGATGGATTCAACTGGCAAAAAGTGAAAAGATTTGATTGAATTAACAAACTTAAAATGTTTATGACTGAATTGATAAAAGTGCAATAAATTTATGATTTTTTGGATAATTTTTCCCAATCATCGAGTGGTCTAAAACCCGATTGGCAAGCTGAAGGCCACGGCTTCGGTTTCCTACCCCATCCTCGATCTAAGGTTATCTTGGTTAGTCTGCGAAAAAAAATGACCTAAGTTAGGTGTCTGGCTAGTTTTGGGCTTTCACACCCGCACTTGGTGTGGCTGCAAAAAACAATTAATAAGAAATTCTATCGGTAGTTTTTTTGTTAGCCATAAATTTGGTTTTTGTGTCGCCGAT
The DNA here is from genome assembly GCA_031216185.1 of Syzygium aqueum. NCBI lineage: Eukaryota > Viridiplantae > Streptophyta > Magnoliopsida > Myrtales > Myrtaceae > Syzygium > Syzygium aqueum. The sequence goes on along the minus strand of CM062235.1, from coordinate 5,612,984 downwards.
TAAATCTATAATAAGATTCTTTGATGGAAATGATGGTTTTGTGACGTGGACGCTCATCTAGAAGGTTGAGAAAATTATCTTAATATATATATATATATATATATATATTATGATCTTGGCAAGAGAATTGATGTTGACTTAAGGCGATGAGTTTGACCAAAAGCATACCTAAAAGTTGTATGGCCGGAGAATTAGGACGAGCGGCGTCGTGACTCTTTCGCCTGCCTTGGCTGACTTTTTGAGTAGGCTTTGCTTTCAATGAACTTCTTAATACGTCAGGATAAAGAAAAGTTGTTAAGTCATAATTTAATCTAATGATTCGCCATTTTAAGAGTAGTCTTTAATCTAATTAACTTATATGTTAAAAATTATTGTGAGATTCACTCCTTCAAGAATTTGTGATTCACAACATGTTGATACTCTTAAAGTAACTGAAAGACCATTATGTTAGTAAAATTCATAATTAAATGGGTGAATTGGTGATACAATGCTTCCAAAACAATATGTAAGTTTCCTGATATTGATGTTGAAACCATGGTGATGTTTTGATGACAACCCTATTGAAGTCGGTATCTCATTCCATTTTCAATTTTAGAATAGGATTGAGTGCAATAGTCACAAGATGTGGCTATATATAGGTTTGTAATCAACCCTCGCTCAATGGACGTGGTGACTACAGTGACAACGCTCTTGCCCCTATTCGAATTTGAGCAAGGGCAAGTTGGCCATCCTGGACTGCCCTTTTCCCGCTCCTCTCGCTACCATGAAATCCTAGCCTAGGAGCGCAACTCCTAACCACTCTATTTCCAGCTTAGCGAGACAGTGCCATCCCAAGTCAAGTGCTAGAAGAAAGGAAATGAGAGAACCGTCAGCATTTCGCGTTGACAGCGTTAACAGAATTGGAGAAGAGGACCTCGGGCTTGGGAAGTACGGTCGGATTCATAGGACCAAGACTTTCTTAGCTTCGAGGGCCGATTGCTCTTGCTCGAGACTTCAGCAATGGTTTTCACTTGGAGTTTTCTTTTTATTTTGCTAGCGTGGTTCAACATGTCGACAGTTGTGGGCTCCACTCATTTGATGTGGCGACCATAATAGCGAGTTAACAGCCATGACAACGGTGGACGATCATATCGGCAATTTCCGATAGCAAAATCAACAGGAAAAGTGCCAAATATGTCATAAACCTTTTGAGGTAGTGCCAATTTAGTCCTAAACCTTTTTTTAATGCCAATTGAGTCATAAACCTTTTGATATGGTGCCAATTCAGTTCTTTTGGCCGGATTTTGCTGACGTGGACAAAATTTAATAATATTTTAATATTTTTTTGAATTTTTTTCTTATTCTTCTTCCTTTAGCCGGTTGCCGGAGCAGAAACCGGCCGGAGGCCAGCCTCGCCAGCCTTGGGCGAGCCTCGCTGGCCACTGGCGAGGCTTGCCCTCGTCGGCGATGGCGAAGGCGAGCCTCGCCATGGCTGGGCGAGGCGAGGCTTGACCTCGCCGGATCCAACCTCGCCAGCCCAGCGCGAGGCTTGCCCTCGCCATGGCTGGGTGAGGCGAGCCTCGCCGGCGGCTAGGCGAGGCTAGACCTCGCTAGATCCAGCGAGGTCAAGCCTCGCCCAGCCATGGCGAGGCTCGCCTTCGCCGTCGCTGGCGAGGGTGAGCCTCGCCAGTGGCCGGCGAGGCTAGCTCGAGGCCGGCAAGGTCGACCTCACCGGCCTCTGGCCTTCGGCTGGTCGCCGCTTCAGCGACCGGCTGAAGGAAGAGGAATAAGAAAAAAAAGTTCAAAAAAAAATTAAAATATTATTAAATTTTGGCTACGTCAGCGTCGGTGACCGGTTGCCGGCCGGCGTCCACATGAGCAAAATCTGGCCAAAAAGACTGAATTGGCACTATATCAAAAGGTTTAGGATTCAATTGGTATCAAAAAAAGGTTTATGACTAAATTGGCACTACCCCAAAATATTTAGGACTTATTTGGCACTTTTCCCCAAAATCAATAGGATGCCTAAATTCTACTATTACGAAGAAATACAATTAGGACTAAATCGAATAAAAATTTCGGGGATTAAATTGAATAATTTACCCAAAAGTTGGGATTGTCCCTCGAAACGGACAAATTGCAGATGTATGATGCCGGCGATAATGGCGCACTAGATGACTAAGTCCCGACAAGGCTCAAAGTACGAAATGTAAAAATCTAGGCATCAATGTGATGTGATTTGGTCGTGCGAACTATATTTGTCTTATTTCTCTTCTAGTCCTCCAGAAAATGCAGTGCGGGTTGGACAACATTCACTACAACCCCCCTCAGATGAAAGGAGGACACAAGTGCAAGAAATGCAGATTACTAAGTAATCAGATCAATGCTACACCAAACTACATAACTTATTCCGTCTGTATGCGATCTTTGACAGATCGGTATGCCTTCTTCGTACATGCATGTGAAGCGAACCGACACATGAATGATGATCGATATGATAAACAGTAGTTTTTTTTGTTTAGGGGAGAAACATAATTAAGAACACCAAGCTAAAGCTTCGATCCGAGTGCAGTACACATGTGAGGTGTACAAAAAAGTAGGGCAAACTTAACAAGATAGAATACTTAGTTTGATTTGATCCACGGAAAATGTATTGAAAACAAATAAAACCGAGCATACAAAGCCATAATATGATGCTGAACCACCTTTCCCAGGCATGCTCATTTGCATGACAAGGACTGTACCATCTTTGTTGAGGTACTGATTGCCATGGTGCAATTCATCATCGAGGTCTTCTTCTTCTTGAACATGAACATGACCGTTACCTTCCCTCTAAGCTCGCCTTGACTGTTCAATTTTATGATCTCAGAGCTCAAATCGCTCCCGAGGTTTGAATTACTAGGCAAATTAGCAGAGTTCAGAGTCACATTCACATTAATCTTCTTGGTGGACTTGAAGTTGGCCTTGCTCTTGGGAATGTTCGCTTGTCCCACTCGGAAGCCTCCGTAGGTGAAGTCAACGGTAGAAGCATCGTACTTGAAGGGACCCCAGTTGGTGTTCTTGACACGGATCGGAGCCATGAAGCTCATGCTGAACGAGGGCGACGATCGATCAGAGTCCAAAGTCGAGACATTGAAGTCACTGATCCTGAACTTGGGGGACTTGAACTTCATAATGACCAGCACAAAGAAGAGACCCTGCACTACCTGAAAGATGACAAAGGCGATGATGCCAATCGTCCACTTCATCCTCTTCTTGCACTTCGCCTCCTCCATCGTTAGCAACGCCTCTTCATCCATCCTGCCAATGTGGTTGGATTCCGCCATCAACGACGACTCGGAAAACTCAGTAACTGATTCGAGGTTCTCGTTAAAATTTTCTCTAGATAGGATAGGAATGATAGTTGGGTACGTCTGGGAGGATTTGAAGAAGCGGGGGTCAGTATGAGGTTTTTATATGTAAAGTCTCTCGGAGATCGGACAAGAGTGTGTCGAACCAGGAAGAGCAGTTATGAGACCACCTTAGTGGAAAATGGTATTGGGACTACTAGGTTAAACGCGTCTGTCATACGTTGGAAATTTCACTTCTAGATGGACGCGAGTTTACGGAGAAAAAGAACCAGCAACAAGAGAGATGTTTTGTTTCATAAGGTGAAATTCATATTCGGCTGATAGGATTTTCTTTTGTTCCTTTCTTTGGCCTGTTTACGGTCAAATAGAAGTTTCGATTACGTGAGTCGTCTCCAAGGTCATCACCGTACAATTTCAGCCACGTCGCCACTGGAGGACGACCAATTGGACGAAGTAGATCAAAAACTTCTTGAAGGTTTTGAACTTTCAAAGTATGTGTCTCGTGTCCGATGTTTACGGGTTCAGCTTGACCCTGTATAAAGATTGGGTTTTTATTTTCTCACAATGGTTCTCACAATGGAAAATGGCAAAAATGATCTCTGAACATTTATTCATTATGAAATATCGTCCTTGAACTTTTAATTTATGCAATAGGGTTCCTAAATTCTTTGTTGACACCTTTTTTTTTTAATTGTCCAATTAAATTGCACAAAATTTGGGAGTTGATTTTCTTCAATTCCTAAACCCACAAAAAGAAATTTTTATTCAATTGCATTGCATGTAGACATTAGGTAAATTAGTATTAATTGCACTAATTAAATTTTTTATTAATTAAAAGAAAAGAATAAAAATTGCAAAAAAATTCGGATTGGGCTAGGTCGGGGCCAGGTCGACCAGGTCCTCTCTTTCCTATCCCCCGGGCCCGGGCCCAATCTCTTTCCTTCACCTTTTTACTCTTCCTCGCGAACTGGGCCCAGCCCACTCACCCGCGTGGGCCAAGCCCCGCCCTCTCCTTCCTCTCTACTTTCCCCGCGTTGCCTTTGACCGAACAAACAGTGGAACGTCCTCGCCGTTCCGCCCAAGCAAGAGCAAACAGAGGGGGAGCACCCAGTACAGGGCATTGAATGCCTTCCTATCCCTGAGCTCCCTCTCTCCTTCCGTTGGTGAACGTTGTGGCAGCCGAAGGCCGATGGTGTGGTAGAGCACTACTCCACCAAGTAAAAAACAAGCGAAGGAGGAAGCATAGTAGAGAGAGTCGAGCAGTGTGCGGTTAGGAAGTGGCCGACGGCCGCTGTATAAGCTAGCAAAGAAAAGAGAGAAATGGTCGGCTAAAACAGAGCAAAAGAGAGACCGAGAGATTTTAAGAGAGTTTGAGAGAAATAAAGAGTAAAAGAACGAGCTTTGAGTGTTTGCAGGTTGCAAAGGCAAGCCAGTCAACCTCGTTGTCATCAGCAAGCCGGCTGGAGGTTCCCCAGAAGCAACTTGACTGGTAAGCTTTCTCCGGCCTCTAATATCCCTTGTTTTGCTTCATAGGTTGGGCGGGACTTGCGCCGATCATTTCGCGTGAATCCCGGCCCATATCAATCTTTCCCATAGTCTACACTTCACTGTTGAAGGTGAGTATAGGTCATTGAAGGAGGTTGGGGACTTGAAATAGGTTGGAGTTCCCCCGTTTTGGCCATGAATGGCAACCGTTCGAAAAAATGCCCAAAAGAAGCTTGTTTTATTTTATCTTCGGTCGGTGATGTCGAGACTATCTAAAGAGTTGGGTAGTTTAGGGAAGTTTAGTAGTGGCCATCGAAAGCCTAAGGAGGTCGAAGATTGGCCTAGGTCGTCCGGCCAAACTCCTAAATTTTCTTCTCATTTTTTTCTTATAAATTCTCTCAAATTCTTTCAATACTCTCAAATTCTCTCAAATTTTCTTCTTTCAAATTTTCACAATACTCTAAATTCTCTCAAATTCTCTCAATTTTCTCAATCCGCGCAATTCTCTCTTAATTTTCCCAATCAATCCACTCAATTCTCTCAATCCACTTGAAAATGGCAAGTGAAAGTCGAGTGCCAACTGGCAAATGTAAGAATATCATGATGGAATCCCATCATTCTTTTGATCCTCATGATTATGCAGATTTTCAAGATGATGAAATCGACATTTTTCTAGATGTTGAGCGTGTCCCGATGCAAGAAAGTTTTCATCCTCCTGCCGAAATATCTATAACAAAGGAGGCGGATAGAGAATTTATATCCGACATTTGGAATCACTTCACGAAAATGGAAAGGTTTGATATTGGTCAAAAAATGTATGAAGCAATTTGTAAATATTATGGGAAAATATATAAATATACAGGTAGATAAGGATATGGAACATTCAAACAACATCTTAGGAGCAAACATCCAACCCAAACGGAAATCGATATCGGATAATAACAAATTTCCGGGTACGTCAATCCTAACACTTCCCTTTTATTTCGTTTTAATGAAAAAACTTATAAGGAAGAATTAGATAAATTTGTTTCCGTTGAGCATTTATCATTTAATTTTGGAGAAAGATTTGGTTTTAATCAATTTGTACAAAAAGCACGTGTTCTACAAGCAAAACGTGTTCCTAGAAATTCACTTAAACGAGTAATTAAAGATCTTTACAAAAATGAAAAAAAAAAGATTTACAAAAAAATTTTATGCAATTTAATGGATGTTTGTATATAGGTAGTGATATTTGGAGTGATCATTGGCAAATTCATTCTTACATGGGCATAACATGTTATTGGATAGATGAAAATTGGAGTATTCAAAAAAGAATTATTACATTTAGAGTTTTCGATGGTAAGCATACAGTAAATAATATTTATAGAATAATTAGGCAAATTTTAGAAGAATATTATTTGCTTAACAAAATTTTTTCAATTGGTTTTGATAATGCCGCGGAAAATACCACTTCAATTGCCGATTTAGAAAATATTTGTTAATCCGCTTTTGACGAAAAATTTTTTCACGTTAAATGTGCTTGTCATGTTTTAAATTTATATGTACAAGATGGTTTGAAAACTCTTGATATTTTTTTTGAACCAATAAAAACGACGATTCAATTTTTATGGAAACATCCCCAAAAAATGAAAGAATGGGATAGATTTTGTAAAGAAAATGGCAAAAAGCCAAAAAGATTTCCAAGAGATATTCCAACTCGTTGGAATTCTACTTTCCACTTGCTTAGTGAATATTTAGCATATAAAGATTTATTATGTGCATTCATTTCTAATAATATACCTCAAATTAATTTATACCCACAAGAGTGGGATATTTGCAAAAAAAATTTAGATAATTTAAAGGTTTTTAATGATGCAACTTATACTTTGTCCATTGTTTATTATCCTACTATTTATTTATTTTTAGTAGAGTGTATTAATATTGTCGGAGTTATTGATGAATATGAAAATGATGTTAAATTACAACATACTATAGTAACAATGAAAATGAAGTGGCTACACTATTATAGCGAAATTCCCATTATTTATTTAGTTGCTTGTGTTTTGTCCATTGATTATTTGCATATGTATTATCAATGTTTACATTATGATACGGTAAATGTTAGAACCATACAAGTGAGGTTAAAAACGTAGTAATAGAATTATATAATGAATTTTATACTAAATATAATTTATGTGATGTTGGATCTTCTCAATCTACCGAGACACAAAATAAGAGTACAGGTAAAATTAGTAGATGGTACAACTTTTATTACATAGACAAAAAAAAAAACAAAAGGGAGTAATAGGAAATATTTCTGAATTAGAGATTTATCTAATTGTTTCCTTTGAGTTTACTGAATCCGAAGGTAGAACATGTTTTTTAATTTTGGATTGGTGGAAGAGGCCCGCAAGCCAATACCCAATCCTTTCTCTTATTACAAAACAAATTTTTTCAACCCCTTGTTCCACAGTTGCGGTCGAACAAGCATTCAGTGCCGGAGGTAATATTTTGGACGAACATCGTTCAAGATTAGTTTCGGAATCAGTGGAGACTCAAGCTTGTGTCGATGATTGGAAGAAGGCTCAATACTGACAACAAGAGATATATTGGAATAATGAATCCAAATTCTTTAACGACGGAGATACCATCGCTACTGGTACGGGTACTGGAACGGGTAGTGACGACTGAGGGTGAAAGAACTATTGGAGTTGGCAAATATGTTGGAGACCCTTGTTTCTCATACCGGGCACGCCCACGTGAACTTATGGAAACCGAAGTATAATTCGACGACATGTGACCCCTGCGCACGGATGCTTAGGTTTTGGGGGTCATTTTAGGGCATATATATTGTGTTTTTTTTATAGATCGTTGTAACGAATTGTAATGTGTTTAATGATAATTTATTAAGTTTAAGCCCTCTTTTTCTCTTTTGTCTTTTTGTCCTCAAATTTGATTACAATTTATATTTTAATTACAATTTATATTGAATAATTCATTATTTCATAATTCATCATTTTTTTAATTTCATAATTTATTTTTTAAAATTTTAAATTATGAATCGACCTGGAACCGGAACCGCCCCTAACGGTTCCGGTTCCGGTTCTGGTTCATACTTGGCCACGAATCAGAGCCGACAGGTTCCGAACCGTGGCCATGACTAATGCCCCGTGCTTGAGGAGCACAAGATGCCCGGTCAAATCCGGTCTGCAGTCTCGGTTGGACTAATCGACAAACCCTATTCGACCGATTCAACTCCTTTGGGCCAACCTTTTTTTGTCCTTTTCCATCATACTGGACCGTAATCGAGTTTGACCCAATGGGGAAGCCGGGTCGACAACCCGGGTCAACCAATTCTGGTCAATTTTATGGACCCGGGTCAATTTTGACTTGACCTGGATCTGACAACCCGACCCAAATCTGATTATTTTAATATTTTAATATTATTTTTTTAAATATTAAAAACTAAAAATATAGGAAATAGTTTAAATAGCTAGATTTTGAGTAATTTTCTTTAAAAATATGTGAAAATATTTCGAAAAAGGTTGTGCTTAAATTGAACAAGCCCTTAGGGCTATACCATAGAGTTTTGAATGTCCTAAAAATGAATATCATGTCGTTATCGGTGTGGGCACTTTTCCTCTCACAAAATGTTGAGTGTTCGATTCCCGAGCGCCGCAGGGTGACTTATCCGGTGGCACATGTGTGGTGGCTAGCACGTGTCACCCCCAAGGTTTACCTCCCGGCTGTCGGCCGTGCGGAGGTTCCCTGGGTTACCAAAAAAAAAATATCATGTCGTTATTTGTGCAATTTATTTTTATCATTATCTATGTTGCGACCTTTCCGAAGGTAAACCACAAGGGGATGGCTAACGGATTTACTAAACGGTAACGAAAGTTCCTTTCATGAGGCTATCACTTGCGTTTAGTGCGGACTCTCCCAAGCCCATCTGACCGCAAATTGGTACTCAATTCAATCATGATTAAACTTACTATTTTTTTAGACGCCACTAACCGATTTTGGATCGATTAGACACCCAAGTAAAATGTGAGAATACAGTTTACTTATGCGAACAAGAGATTCATGAATTTGGGGACTATGTTACGCTAGATTAATCTAGCGCCCTTTCGGTAACTTTTCTCTTTATTTTGAAAATATTTTGCATGCAGTCTTTATTCATTTTTAACCTATGCCACTAACATATAAGGAGTGATATTGCACATGTGCACTCAAGAAAGTAAAACCCAATGATCAAAACATTTAAAAGATTGCAGAAGATTTTAAAATCCTAGATGCACTAAGCAAGCAAAGCGCATCACTACCCATCACCACGAGATTTCTGCAAACTTTTACTTTAGAAAAATATGCAAACAGAATGCATGAATGTTATGCATGATCGTGCACAAAATAATGACTAACTAATATGCAATCTACATGTGACTCTCTAATTTTAATTTTTTATATTATTCATCATTAAAGACAAATGATCCTAAACGTTTGCAACTTAAATGATTCCTAACCCTGCATCTATATGATTAATGAAAATGCAATCTAAATCCTACGTGTGAGATGACATAGTTTTATTTATAAGATAATACATGCATGTAATTCTAAGTTAGTTAATATGTATGAATGACCTAAAAGAAACCATGCATTTATTCTGTAATGCAAGCTATGTATTTTTTATATGTATTTTTTATTTTATAAAAATAGCAAGTTTAAAACCTAAGACTCTAATGTGACCTAGCGACCTATCCACTATTATTGAATTATACAATCGATGCAAGTAACGTAATAATTAAAACTACCTACATAATACTATTATTAAAACTTAGTTCTAAATTACATGCATTTTATGATGTGAGCCTAATTAACCTTAGAGGTCTACTTGCGATCTAAATGATTCTGAGGACATTTTTTTTTCAATATCTTTGTGCATTTTAAGACTAATTATGCATGCCCTAAATATGAAAATCCCAAAATGCAAACGACTTGCAATGACGATTGATAATATTGTGGTGTAATGAAACACACATCATATCAAGATCAATCATAACAAGTCATGCGAGACAATATTAGGATCCGACCTAAGTGTCTAAAGGTTTGGAGGTGTAATATGCCTTAGTTAACACAGGAAAATAACCAAATCATGATAACCTAAGGTTCTATCAACTAATAACATGCAATTAAGAATTATCATAGAAAGTCGAACACAACTCCACTTACCTGCACAAAACCAAACGAGACCGATGAAGAGGAATCCCAAGCAACGTGAGGAACACTATAACAGCGGTTCAATGCTGGCCAATGGCGAAGCTTCCCTGAGGATTACTGGAACTGGCGAAACTGGAAGAACACTAGGCGATGATTGAAGAGCAATTGGACTGAGACCACGACAGATTGGCGGGCTTGATGGCCTACTAACGTGATGAAGGTTTCGTCCAAGAGACCTGCAACAAAACGAGCAGGTTGGACTTTCTTGGCGAATGCGGAACACGGCAGCGGGGCTTGCTACCGAGGCACGGAAGGACTATTGGGTGCTTGTCAGGTACGACGTCAGGGCCGGTGATCGTCAAGCTGGATTGTGATAGGGACCGCGGATGAGCAGGGGCTGAGAGTTCAGCGTCGCTGGGAAAAAAATGCTAGAACGGCGGAGTTTGGTGAGTGCTATGGATGGTGATGACTTGCGGCAAGACAATATGGACGTCCAGGCTCCTTCACGATCGTAACATCGTCACTGAAAAAGAGTCACCGACCGCCAATTTCCACTTCGGGAGCGTGTGGAAGTTCAGAGCAAGTGTGGTTTGGAGTTAACGTCTCGCGTGCTCCACATTGAGCTCTGTAGGAGACGGTGAAAAACGGAAATGGGGTTGATGGGCTTCTCTAGTGGTGGAGGTGACCTTCAGCAAGAAGGAATTTTTGGCCTCTCTCCAATTTTCTGTCTTCACGATTGTCTCCTCACTTGTTTAACGATCGCTTCTCTCCCACAATCTGGACTCCTAGAGGAAAGCTGATGACCATGATAAAGACCTCACCGTTCTTTTTTTTTTTTTTGTTCTTGAGAGAAGTGCCCTTTTATAGTGGCTCTAGACACCTCCCTTTCTTTGCAAATCTTTTAAGTTTCCTTTTCTCTTCCGTTGATTCACGACATTCCACGAGTTTGGCCAGCCCATTTGCACATTCCAATCAGCTCCTTACTTTGATTTCATCCTTTTATTGATGTCCGTTTCACCGATTTTGCCTCTCAATTGCCGCACTTTCCTTTGTCTTCAGCCGTGAACTTATCATTCATGGAAAAATATCCCAAGAATTCTTCCGTTTAGTTGGCCAGAGAGAAGATCTCTCCTATTGATTTGTAGCAAGAAAATCCCCTTCCCAAAATGGCGTGAGGCTACTGCCTTCATGATGGTCTTTTTTCATTGCTAGAATAAGAGCATCCAAGGATATACACTCTCTTTCTCCAATCACGCTTTGCAAGATCCCTCGGCTAATCTCTATCCTCATTTCCAAATTCTTTTTCCTCGAAAGCTTCACTGATCGATCTTTAGAATCCGAGTATTTCTCAAAATCCCCAAATTCAGCCAGCTCAATTTGATTGAAATCTTTGATCAAGGTTTCATTCAAGTTTCCGCAATTTTGGAATTTAATACGAGCACCCATGGCTGACTTGATGCAAATATGCATAATGCTAAATATGTTAATCTAAAATACTATAAGTGCCTAATGCAAACAAATACAACAAATTGAAACAATGCGGTATCAATGTTTCTTTCTTGTCCTTTTTTTTGTTACGGTTGGCTTCAACCCCTAAGTTTTACGTGATAAGAGACAACGTGGGAAAATCAAAATTTAGGTGTCAACAATTTAATTGCATAATTTCGATATCTTGAATGCCGTCTCCTTAGTTAGGATTAGAACCCTAGGCTGCATATCTGTCTTGACTGCTGATTGTTAATTTAAGGATTAATATCACGAAAAACCCCAAACTGGTACACTTGTGACAATTTTATCCTGAACTAATTTTTTGACTACCAAAAACCCCAAACTAGTACACCTATGACAAATTTATCCCGAACTATTTTTTTGACCACTAAAAACCCAACATTGGTACACTTGTGACAATTTTACCCCAAACAATTTTTTGACCACTAAAAATCTCAAATTGATACATTTGTGACAAATTTACTTTCCGTTAATGTCCATTAAATTAGATTAATATCACGAAAATCACAAATTGGTAAATTTATGACAAACAGATGGGTAAAACTCTAAACTGGTACACCTGTCAACTACCACGTGTCATCAAACTTAGTAATTTGATGGTAAAATTTAACGGAAACTAACGGAGAATAAATTTATCACAAGTATACCAGTTTGGGATTTTTGGTAGTCAAAAAATTCGTTCGGGATAAAATTGTCACAGATATACCGGTGTGAGGTTTTTGTGGTAAAAAACATAGGTCATGGTAAAATTGTCATAGGTGTACCAGTTTGGAGTTTTTTGTGTTAAAAAAAATAGTTTGGAATAAATTTATCACATATGTATTAATTTGGGTATTTCATGGTATTAACCCTTAATTTAATGATTGTGCACTCATTATACCACCTCACATATTAAGAGATATGTCATAAAATCAATCCAAACTGCTTGATAAACAATTTCTGAAATGAATAGGATGAAAGGTACCAAAAGGACACTAGTCACTTAACTAGCATAACCAAGTCTCCGAACTCATTAAATCTCTGGTTAGTAGAAGTAAGATAATTCTCCCATTGCCTTACTTGGGTATCTAATTGACCCACCATAAACTGATTAGTGGCGACTCCTAGGTAAAAATCACTTGCAGGTTAAAAACCTAAACCATAAGTCGCGATATGATATGGGCTTGGTAGAGCCCGAGTTAAGTTCCAGACCTAGATTTAGCACATCCAGGCTACGCGCGCTCCATGGGGAGGCGGTCGCGACATTCTTCAATTTCAAATACTCTTTTTCATAAAAAAAAACAGTTGTTAAATTGATTGCACATTTTTTATCAAAGGAATTTACCTGATTTTATGTACAATAACCTTCATCTAGTTAACAGTATAATTATTGGAGATCTTCTAGGCATGAGATATATTCAATTATAACTTGAGAAATCGTGGACCAAAATCGAGAACCACCCATAACTGGTATTTGAAATGGTCGAAATCTAAATAATAAACCAGACCTCTATACAAAGAATTAAGCTTTCAAATTAGTTGACAATAGTTCTACAAAACTTCGCGGAGCAGAAAATCCCGAGTCCAATCTTTCCAAATTTCTTTGTTCACCTCTATGATCACATTGTTTCGCACTTAAGTTTTGGCATTACTCCCATAAGGCTTCACAAGAACTTCAAACTTTCATCTCTCATCGCCCTTCCCACAAAGTTTATTTTTTTAAAAAAATTTTTCATCGTTTCCTTCCCAAATTCTTATATCCTCCCTTTTCCCTCATTTTCCAAACATATCCAAAGAGAGGATTATTTGCAACTCCACCTCTTCTACCTTTTCGTCTTTCTTGAATTCACATAGCTAATATCACCTTCACTTTTCCCTTTCTTTTCTAATATCTTCCACGCACATATGAACTCAAAGTGACTATGAGTCAAGTCAACAAGCTACCGTGAAATGTAGCAAATCTGACTTCTTTTCTGTGAACGTAGAAAGTCTGAATTACCCTCATTGAAAAAATGACTTGCGCTCGCGTTGTAGCCGGGCACTTGCAAGAAAATCAATTATTTCAAAAAATATTTTCTTAATAAAGATCGTTTGTATCATTTAAAAAATTAAATGAATAAAAAATATGTTTATCGACAAAAATATTTAGACATGTATTGTTTTTAATAATGATAACTTTTTTCATTGACTATTTTTTCAGAGTGACATTGACAATCACTTTTAGGAAAATATTTTCCGAATCATTCAAATTTCCGTAAAATAATTTGCTCGTTAAATTTATATTTTGTAGGAATAAAATAGTTGCATAGAAAATATA